>CM076577.1:273765103-274369110 GCA_034641835.2 Pinus albicaulis | reverse complement strand
AAATCAACAATCCATCATGTTTTAATAGATAGAGAAACTCTTCCTCTTGTATTACCTGGGTCAGAAAGAAAATCTATTCCTTCCTGCTGTCTTTGAATATCATCATCTTCATCATCACTATCCCTTTCCCATCCCTATATAGTTTTCCAAATATCCTTTGGAGTCCCATTTTCATAAATCTTTGTTATATTTTCAAGGGTTTGCTGATTACTTTTCCTTCCTCTTTTGCTTGGACCAACTACCTGGGGTGATTGTAACTTCCTTCCCTTACCTTTTGTCATTCTGCCCTGAATGCCAATGTATGAACTTTTGACTAAAAAGAACCCTGCATAGCGAACAATAGCAAGTATATAAAACTTAGGATCATTATGAATTCCAAATGATTAACCGAAATCTTGGGGTATAGACTGTAATTTTCTTTCATTCTGATGTTGACAAACCAAGCCTTCCCATTATCATAATACTTCCATATATTGTGGGTTATTAAAACATTATTAACGAAATGGGTAGAGTTTCGAGTAACTCCACGAAGAGAACATTATAGATAGAAGCTTTGAAAATTGAAAAAGGTACTGATTTCTCAGACATGAAGGGTTACTACAAAACGAAAAGCAGTTGGAATTCTTTCAATTAAGGAAATGGGGGCGGAAATATCAAAAAACAGAGAGCTACCAAACATCTTCTATAACCTCAAACATATGCTTTGGGTGAACATTTTTAAACATGCATTTCTGAATTATGAGGAGTATTCGAGAACCCCAGACTTGAATGCAATACTGGAAAAGAAATTTAACACAAATTATCTAGACTAGACTATCCGAGACACAACACACATAGTAGCAAAACCCATTTCTATTAATGATACAGAGAATTAAATACAGAGGGTAACCAGGACTTCTAAAACAAGATGGAAGCGTGAAATGTACCACCATATGTAACCAGAAATAGTAACCAAGATAGCAAGAACATGGTAAGAGGTGGATTTGAATCCCCAGATTGAAATTGGGATAGTAATCAAGACTGCGAAAACGAGGCAGAATTTTGAAATGAATCCCCTCTATCATGGCATGCAAACCAAAGAAACCAAAAAAACAAATGTAAAACTCCAACAGCTCTGCATGGCCTGTAAAAACTTTTGAGCTCATTGACTGTATACAAATAGACAAACTTAAAATTAAAGCCAGAGTGATTAGAACCAGAACCTACCCAGTAAGGCTATGCTTCCTGTCCTACACCTTCTTCTTTTGCAAATCCCCTGGTGCTTTGATATATCTGCCTTCAGCTCCTGGAGGAATAAAATCTTTACAAAGACATATTAACCTTATCAATCCCCTACCTTGTCGTCGTAGTCTGTCAGCTTTTCCATGCATTTATTGTAATAAATAAAGTGCATTGTGAAGGTAAGTTGGACGCATGCGGAATGATCCCACCACACATTGCCATGAATGAAAATTTAATGATCAGCTGACCTGCCTATTACGTGGCGGTGTCATGCTGCCAAGCTCTCTTAGGTGGCCTCGCAATCGGGGATCATGTGAGTTTATCATTCATTTGTATTTAAAATATTAATTCCTAGGCTTTATTAATCTCTTCTCCTTTTCATATGGATCCCTTGGGGTTCTTGATCTCTTAGGTTTTTAATATTTTTCCCTTAGGGTTCTCCAATTCCTTGGGTTTATAATATTAGACCCTTGGGTTTATAAGTTATTTTGGCTTATAATATTAATAATCCCTTGGGATTTTGGTAATTGATATATACTTGTTATAAATAGTAATAAAATACTATTATTATGTTATATTTGAATTTTAGTATACTTTGAGTTATAACTATTGTATTGAAAAAATTATATTTATATATATTTTATTATATATAAACATATTTTAGTTTAATATATAATATGCATATAGTTAATATTATTAATATATTATAATTAGATATATAAAATGTATTGGTAATCATATTCATAAATATATAATGATTATTTTGGTAAAATACATATGCTAGGTGGTGGATATAGGCCTATCAGCGTATATCAACCACATTGGTGAATGTGGTTGTAAATTTATTTTATATATGCTTATCAACATATATCAACCACATCGGTAAATGTGATTGTGCTAGTTTAATATTGTTTTACAATTCAAAATTCCATAGATTCTCTTAGCATTAATATTAGTTATAAATATAAAGAAATAAGATAAAAGGTTGTGAAAAATTGTCTAAAATTTTTTAGTCTTTCAAAATTTGATTTAAAAAACATAAATTTGAAAAGCATTATAATAATACAAAAATTATTTCAAAATAAATTATTGGTTTGCAATTAGTCATTTTTCAATAGAAAAATAGTAAATGTTTTGTGAAATAAGTGTGTTTTTATAACAAAACAAAAGTTTGAGATAAAGGCAACATATGATTGTTGTTGATCTTTTACTCATAAAATATGTGATTTAATGACACCGACATAACTGAAAGTCTTCTTTATGTTTTTTGAAAGTATATTATTTTATGATATTCACCAAGAGTACTTTTCCTAAAAAATTATTGTTATATTAATGTTGGTGACTTATTCTACTTATCTAATTTCCAACTTTAGCTTTTTCCATAAGAGTAATAATTTTTGTACAAATACAAGGTAAAGCAACACTAAAGATAAATAAAGAAGTCACACTTGAATACATGAATTGAATTAAGTATATATGTGTGAGTTTGTTGATTGAAGAAGTATACACATATGAATTTTCTCATTCAATAAGTTACACACCTGTGACTTTCATTAACGAAGAATTAGGTAGCCGCATTGGTTTATATGGTGCTTCATGCCGATCTAATTCCTATTAGAAATTTAGGATGAAATTTCTCACCGATGATGGTTTATATGTTGCCTCATGTGGATCCATTTCTTGTTAGAAACTTAGGATGAAACACAATATACAGGGTTAAAATTTTGAAATTATTTTGTAAAATTAAGTCCACCAAGACTACAAGTTTGTGAGAATTTCAGAACCAATCTGTGGAAAATTTGAACCCATGAAAGTTAGTATATGACTAAATAAACTCGGTATTCTCATGACCTAAAATTTTCACTAAATTTGTTCGACCACTACAATAATGTGGTGGAAGTAGGGATCAAACAACATAGTATTGAGCATCGTGGTCCTGTCACCAAGTGCAGGGTATTCAATATTCTAAAGTTGTTTCCTTGATATTGGAAAAATGGCAGAATTTAGGGCAGTGTAGTTATGGTTATTAATGTTCTCTGATGCCATAGGCCATAAGGCCTGTACTTAAAAATCTACAAACACAGAAAAATGCACATAACTATTACACTCCAAAAATCATATCAATTAATTAAAGAATAAAATACTTACAAGAGAACTATTGGCCTCTCATTCCTCACTTTCATTCACACACAACCCTTCACATGACTCACTAATTCATATAAATGGATATGAACCCAATGTTGGAACTAGATCCTAAACAAACACCTTCAATTTCTCTCTAGATCCTCTCATGATCCATAAGACTCTCACCTAATCCATTATCTCTAGATGAGATCTAACTAACCTTCAAATTTCTCTAGTCTTCCCAAATATTCTCGAACTCTCTCCTATTTACAATAATTATCATTCTCCCCTAAAACTATAGGAAAACACATTAAATAAATAAATCCTAACTTAGGGATCCAACTCACTTGGTAAACATGTAATACTAGGTTAGATGCTCATCCATCATAGTTCCCATGTAAAATAAATTCATGGTCTCATGAGCATATGTCTTCATAAACCGATTAAGCTCCTTCTGGACCCCAAACTTTAGTTTGTTGTTGATCATCCATTCTTTGTTGTTCTGCTTCAATGGTTGTGACTTTTAATTCATAGGGTTTCCAAATTTTGTGTTACAATTCTCCTCCTTTGTTGATGTATACTCGAGTAGTCAAGTGTATAATGTTATTGTATTTCTTCCTCTTCTTGTAATATCTTGGTTTATGTGATTTTTCCATCAGTTTCCTTAATTATTCAATGTCAATATCCAATCTAGTTTCCTGTTGAAGTTTATTGTTACTAGCTTGAAATATTAATTCATCATCTTTAACATTAAATTGCAAATTACATTCAGGTTCCACATTTTCACATATAGAACATTTATTTTCCTTATCTGCAACTTGATTAGATTTAGGTTCCATCAACATCTTCTCTAGCAATTGTAATTCTTCTTCACATTTCATAAGAATTTTACCAGCACTTCTAGAAATCATTTCAAAATATTGGTCTTCATTCCTGCATGAAACAAAATTAGTGTCATGTCCTTCATATGTAACACATCGTGCATCAACACACCAATTTTCAGATTTAAAAACATAAGGCTTATAGTCTCGAAAGATGATTCTTTCCTCAAGTCTTTATGTTGATCTTCCAAACAATCTTCTTTGCCTAAGATTGACCCTTGTTCAGGTTCACAAATAAAAACTAATTCCTTATCATCCTCACCAAGCATTGGTCCTGGTTATGGTTCGTAAATGTATAAATTCATCTCAGTTATCTGGAGTTTTTCTGCTCCCCTTAAAAAAACTTTCAACTTGTGTTTCTGTCTCCTTTCAATCAACTATTTGATAGGCCATCTAACTGCCATCTTCATTACCCGTCCATGTTTTTGATTCTCTAGTAGCTCAATCAATACATCAATACGTGCCTTCAACTCAACAATCTCTTTCTAAATTTCTTCATCACTTACACCAACTGCTATGGCATTTTTGTGGCTTTTCCCTAGATTTTGAAAATGACTATGCATAGTGACGATCTTCATCTCCTTCTTCGTGATCCACCTTGTTAATTGTAACTAAAATCAAGCCAACACCTTACCAAGTTATCTCCTTTGAAATTGGCTAATGGTTCATTTCACTTGAACAATATTTTTGAGCACTCCTTGCTCTTCCAGGTTTCCCCACCTACTTATCTCATTCATTGAGAACTTTTTCTTTTCCTTCATAATATTCTCTTGCCACATTAATATCTCATTGTTGCGAACACACCCGAACATCACTTGTAACTGCTACAATCTACAATGCAATGTTTTTCAAGTTGTCATTAAAATACTTTGACTAGAATTCTGTGTGTTGAGCTCCACTGATCATGCACCCAAATGATTTTTACAATATAATTAATAGATAAAAAGTTTAAATAACTTATTATGACTTTAAATTCTGACTTAATGACTTAATCATGACTTAGGTGTTGAGTTCAACTAAGAATGCACCTTTTTGTTACAACACAAACATTTCTTGGACTTGTCACTTTATACATAAACTTAATAGGACTCTCAACTTAGATTTAGACTTTCTTTTTACATTAAATTCCATTACCATTTTAGAGAATCCATGATGGTGAATCCCTTCAGATGCTTATATATTCTCCTTTTCGAAATTATAAAAATTCATGTGTTATATTATTTTAATCTTTGTACTTTTCCGAATGTGATAGGAAATGAACAAGTATACTTTCCTTTTGGTTTGAATGATGTTTACTCCTAATTATGAATTTGAATATGAGATAGTTCTAAACAAGACTTCCATGTCCACTCTTGCAAACCGCCATTTGACCCGACGATTTCCATTCATCCATCCAACACTAAAATTTCCATTCACTTTCTCTTACGAATCTCCACTTACATGAATTCACTTTTCCTTTACTTAAAGCTCTTCACATGAAATTTATTTTAAAATAATGAGTGAAACTTTCTCCACGTGAACCTTATTTAAAAGTAATAATGTGATAAACTAAATATGGTCATAGGATTGACATGCAAAGGAAATTCCTATAGGTAAAATAAATTTAGACTTGACTCACCCAGATCTCCAAGGCAGAGGGCATGTCCCAACTTTTTTAATACGATCTCCTTAATACTGTTCCAACTTGATCCCAAGTTCCAACGTACCCTCCAACACAAAAACTTGATTTTTTTTCTTTACCTTACCAACTCTGGTTCTGGTTTACATGACTCTACTGAGTTTTTTGTAGCATCAAAAGTCACCAAATCCATGCTCAATCACCACAACAAAACTCTTTACTTTAGGCTTCACGCACTTGGCTCTACATAATCGAAACAATTTTGCTTTAACATCGGTTTACAATACTTCTCAAAGGTGGCTCAAAGTGCTCGTTTGGTGGAGAACTTTTCACGTTACTCCATATTTGGAGGCTGCTCCACGATGCACAACATAGACAACAACCTTTCGAATTATCTCAAGAATAACGCGGGTGGCTCCAATAAGGAACAATGTTTCCTTTCCAGGCTCGTTCCAGCTGACAATAACGGTGGCTCCAATGAAGAACAATGTTTCCTTTCCAGGCTCGTTCCAGCTGAGAATAACGTTTTCAATTGGATGGCGTTCTTTGAATTTTATAATTGATTAAATTCAGCTCTAATAACCCGATCTTTAAATTTATGGGCTCTGATACGGAACAATGAAGTTGTTATGGCAAAAAAGAAAAAAAAAATCTTGCAATAATGATGGATGGAAATGGATTCAGCACCATCAAAAATCTCTAAAACACCCAAAATATTAAAATTTGATAACTAAAATTAGATATAGTATCTTGCAAATCTGAATTCTGAAATATCTTTACATAAACCAGAAGAAAAGATCATCATTACTTTTGTGACAATATTTTTCATTATTATCCATTCTTCACCGTCGCCATTCTTCACCGTCGGTTGAAACTCAACTTAGTATAGAAGAAACTCAAATTAGTATGTCGTCGTCTAGTAAAATAAAATTTAATTTAAAAAAGAATCATATATTTAAAATTTACTATAAAAATATTTTAATTAAGTTTCTTTTATTACAATAAAGTTTAAATTTAAATAAAAATATAATATATTATATTAATTTAATTTCAACAATAATTTTTTTTTTATTAAATTAAAAATATGAAATTCATAATACAAATATTCAATAAAAAATTAAATAAAAATAAGCTAACCAATATTATAATGTAAAAACTGAACTATGTTCAAAACTATAATCAATAGCCAAATCATTTTTCAAACTCTAGTATTTTTCAAACTCTAGTACTTTGGATAGATTAAACTTTAACAATAAAGTGCTAACCAAATATTGTAATCACTTTTGTACAATATCCAAAACCATAATCAATATCCAAAACATTTTTCCAAAAGTAATTTTTTATTTACCAAATAAAATACAATTATATTTTGTGGAATATAAATGTTAATGATAAAACAAAGCTGAACATTGAGGAGAATCAAAATTAAACAAGAATGATTGTATGGTAGCAAGTCCCTACCGTGAGGCACGAGGAAAGGAGTCGGGTTGGTGCAACAAAACTGGTCTTTGTTCTACTGCATAATTAGCACTAATTAGTATTATGTATTCCCAACAGAAATTTATCCCCAAGTTTTATATTTTAGGGAATACTGTTTGTTACTGTCACAAAAAAGAGACTTATAATAGCATGTAAAAATAGTAATATAAATAAATTGGCTAATCGTTAATTGCAGAGAGATGGTACTCAGAGTATGGGTTATTTGAACCCGATTCCGATAGCTCATTTTCATAGTTGAGACCGATTCGGTCTCATCCATTCCTGTAACCATTGGTTTAGTGGAACTAACGGTTAGACTATTTTGATTAAAGTAAATTAAGACTGATGTTTATTTCAGTTAGAATATTGGAACAAAATTACATTTTACATTGATAAAATTTACTGTGAATTAGTTTCATGAGTAACAATGATGGTAAAAGTAAAAATGTATCAGGTTGGTTGGAAAAAGCAGTTCCCACGGTTACTCATGGAACTGCGGATAAAGGGAAAATCCAAGAGAGAATGGGGGGGGTTGGATCTCGTGGAGGAAGGAAGTGATAACTCTGTGGAAAAATTTGAAAAGATGTTTCGGAGCGGTAGGGTGCATGGGTTGGAGATTGGACCCAGGTTGTCCCGTGATCTCCCAGGTATTTTCCTCTGTTTTTCTTTCCCTATGATGGAGAGAAGCTGGACCAGATTGTCCAATGTTTTCGTCCAAAGATACTACGATAAGAATCGGAGAGCGGACTTGTTGCATGGGGGGAAGGCTGAAACTGATTCGACAGCTCATGGAAGGGAGGCACATCACTACCATCATTTGAATTCGAATTTCGGATGAGTAGTAAATGATGATAATATGTTTCTTGTTTGAGTAAACAGTAATATGTTTCTTGTTTAGAGTAAACTGTTATATGTTTCTTGTTTTGATTAAACGATGAGTAAGTATATTGTTTTCTTCCTAAATTTGTTGCAAAAATATCTTTCGTTGCTAGAAATTAAGTTACGAACCACTGGAAAGAAAATCTTGCTTCTAATGTTAATGCTGTAAGGTAGAAGGGAAGGAATTTCATAATTTGTTTTACGAGCGGATAGATAGAAATGAGAACTTACATGGGCAGACGAAAAGAAAACAATATTTCACCTAGACATTAAATAGAAGAGACAAGAATTACGCTTTTTAATAGAGTAAATAGTTACGAGTACTTCTCTTCGTTCATTTCCTTTATTATTACATGCACGCAGACAGAGTTAATTCCATGGAAAAGATAGTTGGTAACAACGCCCTTTGAGAAAAATATTTACAGATCAAACTTCTTGGCCTACCGTAGCGATCGTAGGGGCATATTTAGTGGAAAAACAAAACCCGAGATAGCTTTCGGAGAAGCGATAACCCTTACGCCCGAGATCCGAAAGCTAAAAGGTTGATCGCTTCCGTCAGTGTGAATACACGGACTTGTGAGGCGGTCCGGTCCGCAGTGACTAACTACTTAGTAAGAAAGGAGAATATCAGGTAGTAAACGCATAAACACGGGGATGCCCCTGAAGGCATCAACACGAAATATAAACTTGCATCCAAGTGTAAACTCATAAGCGTAGCGAAGAAGATAAATATTTATAAATCGAAAGCGAGAAATTAGACCAGATAAAGGTATAAAGAATTGAAATACCAATATCATAACTTGCTACAAGATCGAGAGGCGAACTATCACAATCACCTTAATAAACAATTATATGGAAATATAGCCTTAAGGTAGCTAAGACCTTTAGGAGTAATTATTCGACAATACAAAGGCTGGAAAATGTTAACATTCACCGAAGCTGTACAAAACTTTAACCCGAGAGTACCAAATTAAAAACAACTATAGTTTAACTTGATTCATACATAAGTCTGAGATGCCCTGAAAAGCTGTGACGCTTTTTCACCAGGGATATCCCCTGAATGGGAGTAAGAGTAATTACACAAAAACGGTGGCTCGAGGGCCCTCAAATGGCTCAAAAGAAAACCAAGCGTAGAAAACCGCTCGCACGGGCGTAGATGAACAAATCGGACAATTCCCGGGCGAACCACGGCCCAATTCACTATGCATATGAACAAAAACCTCGCCAAGGGTTTGACCCCGTTGAAGCTAAATGCACGTGAGACGCGAGACGGGAGGAGGGTTTTTCTCCGCATCTTTGGGCGCAAGCTCGAAGTAACGACGAAACACGAGCCGCACGGTGAAACTTCGAAAGCCCGCCATAAGAAAACAATAAAAACATTAGCTACGAGATAACATGCAGGAATTGAATCTAAACAAAACGTGAATACGTGGCGCAGTTAATTTGTGCATGGAGCCGAGATAGGGCTAATCTCAAGTTTCGGGGGTTTTACCTGTGCAAACGTCGGAAAGACTTCCTCTCGAAAACTTCGAACCTCCATTGATCGAAACCCCCAAACTTCCGGATTATTTTTTAGAGCAAAGAACCCTAAGAGCCACGAACGGAGGGTATCGCGTAAGCTCCGAGGGATAAAAGTTATCGGAAAACCCATAGATTTTCATAAAAAACCCCCGCGGACGCCCGCTGAAGAAAAGAAGCACTCGGATAAAACTAAGCGTTACGGGAGATGATCACACCGAGCACGAGCGGGAGCCTTGCCGGCGAGTTGCATTAACGCCAGAGAGATTTAGAAACCCCTGTCGAAACGGCATGCGGAGCACCGCCTCCGAACTTCCATCGCGAGAAAGAAACAATGAGGTGAAAGCGGTTGAGAGTGCCGGGGTCATTGTAAAACCCTAGCCCTCATGGCCGTGCGATCAAGTCGGGATCGACGGTGATCGGCAAGCCATGTGGCGGGTCCACATCATCCAATCCCACATTTCAACGTTGACATATTAATAGATATGATTGTGGGAGCGATTAATCAAAACAAACCATTGCATTATAGTCGATGAAACATTTAAATCATGCGTGCTATGATGAGAAAGTGAAACTTAATACTTGCGTTTGTGAACATAACCCTTCGTACAACAAATCACATGATGGGGTACTGAGAACCATAAAACCCGAGTGGTGTACATAATTAAGACCCGGATATTATATGCCATAATTAAATGCCTTTGATTGTATGCGTCATAAAGTTAATGTTTTGTACAAAGGGTAAGTTTATATAAGGCTGAGTGTTACAAGTGGTATCGAGCCTAAAGGTTACAACTCTGGAGCCCAAATGGGCCAACTAACGTTAAAAATCCTTTATGTTACTCCTGCACAGTCAGGTAATTAGTTGGAAGCACAGATGAGGCAGACACCTACACAATCACAATCATTACAGAGGAACACCGGAGAGATGCAGCCTCCACCAGAGGGAAACCCTGAAATGTGGGTTCAACTGGGAATAGAACAGCATCAGAGATCTAACAGATTGATGGAAGAACAGCAACATCAAACCCGCATCCTGCTACATACAGTACAACAGCTGCAAGAAGAGATGGAGAGGGTGCGGCAGGAAAATGCTAGAATGATGCAAGAGCAAGAAAGGATTTTGAAAAGCCTTTCTGACAAACAGAATCAGAGAAATGAGAATCCCAGTGCTGGTAGAGAATTCCAGGAGAGGGACGATCAGCGAACAGGTGAACAAGATACGAACCACAGAGAAAGAAGTATATCGCAGCGAAGTAATTCCCACAGAAATTTTAACGAGGCTGAATCTGAAAATGAAAATGAACGGAAAGCCAATAAAAGGCAGAAGGTGGAGTTACACGGAGAATTCAGAAAGATAAAGCCACCTACATTCGATGGAGAAAAGGAGGAGGCGGCAGAAGCATGGCTGATTAACATGAACAAATATTTCCAGGTGTATGACTATGACAGTGGACTTAAGGCACGGCTGGCTATTTATCAGTTGAAAGACAAAGCCACCTTATGGTGGGAAGAAGTGAAGAATGTACGGGGATTTGAGGATCAAGACGTGACATGGGAAAAATTTCAACAGTACATCAAGGATAAGTACCTCACTGAGCGTTTCTATGATGAAAAAGCCCGAGAATTTCATGACTTAAGGCTAGGACAGCTGACCATGGACGAGTTCGTCACCAAGTTCACTACATTACTGCGCTACGTACCCTACTTAAGAGAAGAAAAGGCCAAGGTCCAAAGATTTTTGAGCAGTCTACCTGCCCATATGAAGGAGCGTATTGAATTTGAGAATCCCAAGACAATGGATGATGCTATCAGGAAAGCAAGGCTGTGTTATCAGCAAGCAAAGAACAAGATGGCTTCCAGAAAAGGATGGCAACCAAGGAAGGATAACAGAAACAATGCTGGTTCCAAAAGGGGGAAAACCAGTAATTTCTGGAATACCGCCAGAAATTCAATCAATAAACAATTCGGTAGGAATCATCAGCGGGTTAGATGGCCTGGGGAAGATAAAACGGTGGAAGCTTCAAGTAAACCTGAGCAGCCACAAAATCAGAGGCCACCTCTGCAGTGTTGGGGCTGCGGAACAACTCATTACTATCGAGATTGCCCGCAGCGTAGTAAAGCTGAGGCAGTAAATAACCTGCAAGAGGCCTCTACCGTGGGAGATGTTGCTCGGAGTATACCCAGAATTAATGTTGCACTGGAGGATCGGCAAGCAGATTTTCAGCCTACCATGATAGAACTGGAAGGTAAATTGCTATCCCAAACTGTTTCTGTTTTAGTAGACCCGGGGGCGAGTCTAAGTTATATAAGTCCTAGACTAGTGGAAGTCTGTAAACTGCCAAGTCAAAAGTTTAAGAAAACCTGGTTGGTCCAGTTAGCCACAGGAGCTAAAAGAAAGGTTAGTGCCAAGATACCAGAATGCGCATTGCAAATTGGCGGACAGCAGCTGGTAGTTGATTTAAATATTTTGCCTTTGGGGTCTTATGATATTTTATTGGGCATGGACTGGTTGGAGAAGCATTGGACTCTTATAGACTGTAAGGAAAAGATAGTTTACTACAGGGATCATTTTGGTACTCGTCAAGAAATTCAAGGCATAAAGAAGCCTGTGAATCTGCGTCCAATTACAGCTTCCCAGATGGGGAAATGTATAAGGAAGGGATGCCAACTGTATGCTATACAAGTTGGATTAACTGAGTCTAAAAATAAAGCAGCTGCATTAGAAAACATACCGGTAGTCCAGGAATTTAAAGATATATTTCCTGAAGAAATACCGGGTTTACCACCGAAAAGAGAAGTTGATTTTACAATAGAGCTGCTGCCAGGAGCCTCGCCAGTCTCTCGGACTCCTTACCGTATGAGTGTACCAGAACTGACTGAACTTAAGATGCAGCTTCAGGAATTGCTGGATAAGGGGTATATTCGACCTAGTGTGTCACCCTGGGGAGCACCCGTATTGTTTGTAAAAAAGAAGGATGGAACCATGCGTATGTGCATGGATTACCGACAGTTAAATAAGCTGACTATTAAGAATCGGTATCCTCTACCTCGTATTGATGACTTGTTCGATCAGGTGAGGGGAGCCACGGTGTTCTCCAAGATAGATTTGCGATCTGGTTATCACCAGATACGTATTAAAGATGAAGATATCCATAAAACCGCTTTTCGTACAAGGTATGGCCACTACGAATTCGTGGTATTACCTTTTGGATTAACTAATGCGCCAGCCACCTTTATGAGGCTGATGCATAGTGTATTCCATCCTTATCTGGACAACTTTGTGCTAATTTTTATCGATGATATACTGATTTATTCCAAGGATGCAGAAGAGCATAAGGCACACTTGCGCATGGTGCTGGAGATGCTTAGGAAGCACCAACTATATGCGAAATTCAGCAAGTGTGACTTCTTTAAAACAGAAATACAGTATCTTGGGCATGTAATATCGGAAAAAGGCATAGCTGTAGATCCGGAGAAAATCAAGACTATTATGGAGTGGAAAGTGCCACAGAATGTGGCAGATATACGATCTTTCATGGGTCTCGCTGGTTATTACCGGCGATTTATAAAAGGATTCTCAAAGATAGCTTTTCCTATTACCTCCTTGCAGAGGAAAGGAAAAATCTTCCAGTGGACTAAGGAATGCCAGAGTAGTTTTGAAAGATTGAAGCAATTGCTGACCACAGCACCTGTGTTAAGTGTGGCAGATCCGAGTAAAGAATTCGAGGTTTGTACAGATGCATGCAAGGAAGGTGTTGGGGCTATTTTATCACAAGAGGGAAAGGTAGTTGCGTACGAATCCCGCAAGTTGGAAGATCATGAGCAGCGGTATTCAGCCTATGATCTAGAGCTGACCGCAGTTGTGCATGCACTCAGGGTGTGGAGACATTATTTACTTGGAAAGAAATTTGTTTTAAAAACAGACCATAGCAGCCTAACCAGTTATTTTAAACAAACTGACTTAAACTCACGACAAGCAAGGTGGAATGCTTTTTTGAGTGAGTTTGAAATTGATCTGCAGCACGTGAAAGGAAAAGAGAACAGAGTTGCGGATGCGTTAAGCAGGAAGGTGCATAGCATTTATGAGCTATACGTTAATCAGGTGGAAACCAGATTTCTAGATCAAATCAGGGAAGAAGCAGATAAGGATCCAGAGTATAAATACTTGTGGCAGCAAGTCCAAAACTCTAAAGAGCAAGGGGAATACGAAATCAACCAGGAAGGGTTGTTGGTTTTTAAGAAGAAGATAGTCATTCCAAATAGAGTGGGATTGAAAACTATGATACTGGATGAATATCACAGAAGCAATTACGCTGGTCATCCGGGATACCAGAAGATGCTGACAGCCATCAGGAAGGATTACTGTTGGCCGGGCATGAGAAAGGAAATAGCAAGCTATTTAACCAAATGTTTGGAATGCCAACAAGTAAAAGTGGAGCATCGGCATCCAGCTGGATTAATGCAACCCATACCCGTCCCTGAGTGGAAGTGGGAGGTGATTTCATTGGACTTTATTACCGGGTTACCAAAGTCAAAAAGAGGTAATGATTCCATAATGGTAGTTGTGGATAGATTAAGTAAGTCAGCGCATTTTATACCTGTTCAGTCCACCTATAAGACGGTACAAATAGCAGATTTATTTATGCGTGAGATCTTCAGACTCCATGGCATACCTAAGACTGTCATTTCAGACAGGGATGTAAAATTCACATCAGCCTTCTGGAAGACATTGTTTACAGGTCTAGGAACTCAAGTACATTTTAGTACTGCATACCACCCGCAAACGGATGGCCAGACAGAGAGGGTGAACTAGATACTGGAAGACATGCTGAGAATGTATGTCATGCAACAACCAGTTAAGTGGGAAGAATATCTACACTTGATAGAGTTCGCCTACAATAATGGCTACCAGGAATCCTTAAAGATGAGTCCGTTCGAGGCACTGTACGGTCGACAGTGCAGGACTCCCATTAACTGGAGCAGCCCAGAGAATAAACTCATGTTAGGACCAGACATGCTAGCAGAGATGGAAGTTGAGGTGAGAAAGATTAGACAGAATTTGAAGGCGGCACAAGACAGGCAGAAGGTGTATGCAGATAAGAAAAGGTCTTATCGTAAATATGCAGTTGGAGATCATGTTTATGTTAGGATTAAACCAAAGAAAAGCACATTAAGATGGGCATCTTGCGCAAAACTAGCACCCCGATTCTGCGGTCCTTTCCAAATTCTGGAGAGAGTGGGACCGGTGGCGTATTGTTTAGCGCTTCCTAGTCATATTCGGGTGCATAATGTTTTTCATGTATCGTTACTGAAACGATATGTCCATGATACCAGGCATATTATTCATTGGCAGAACATACAGGTAGTGGAAGAGTATGCTCGTCAAATAATAAATGCAATATTATAACTTATTCAATTAACATAAGTTTATTTTTTGCAGGTAGAACCAGACGGGGAGTTTCTTGTCGAACCACACAGTATAATCGACCGGAGGGAAATCATGCTCCGGAAACGAGCCATCGCCCAGGTTAAAGTGCAATGGAAGCACTTTGGACCTGAGGAAGCTACCTGGGAAGACGAAAGTTTTGTTCGGGAAGCTTATCCAGAACTTTTTGCTGAACTGGAATAATAACACCGAGGACGGTGTTCTTCTCCAGAGGGGGAAAACTGTAACCATTGGTTTAGTGGAACTAATGGTTAGACTATTTTGATTAAAGTAAATTAAGACTGATGTTTATTTCAGTTAGAATATTGGAACAAAATTACATTTTACATTGATAAAATTACGGTGAATTAGTTTCATGAGTAACAATGATGGTAAAAGTAAAAATGTAAATCAAGATGAATTTGAAAAAGCAGTTTGAGTTACCCATGGAACTGCGGGATAAAGGAAAAATCCAAGAGAGAATGGAGGTTGAATCTGTGGAATCTTCTCAAATTACTACGTGGCGAAAAGATGTTTCAGAACAGAGGGTGCACTGGGTTGGAGATTGGACCGGTTGTCCCGTGATCTCCCCAGTATTTTCCTGTTTTTCTTTCCCTATGGAGGAACTGGACCGGATTGTCCAATGTTTCTGTCCAGTACTCTGATAAATTCAGAGCCAGACTTGTTGCATGGGGGGAAGCTGCGAAACTGTTCGACAGCTCATGGAAGGGAGGCACATCACTACCATCATTTGAATTCGGAATTTCAGATGAGTAGAGAGTAAACAGTAATATGTTTCTTGTTTAGAGTAAATAGTAATATGTTTCTTGTTTAGAGTAAACAGTAATATGTTTCTTGTTTTGAGTAAACAGTAATATGTATATTGTTTTCTTCCTAAATTTGTTGCAAAAATATGCTGTTGCTAGGAAATTAAGTTCTGAACCCTGGAAAGAAAATCTTGCTTCTAATGTTAATACAGTAAGGTTGAAGGGAAGGAATTTCATAATTTGTTTCTGAGCAGTATAGAAACGAGAACTACAGCAGGCCGAAAAGAAAACAATATTTCACCTTAGACAGTAAATAGAAGAGACAAGAATTACAGTATTAATAGAATAAATAGTTACGGAGTAATTCTCTTCGTTCAATTCCTTTATTATTACATGCACAGAGACAGATTAATTCCATGAAAAAGATAGTTGGTAACAACGCCTGAGAAAATATTTACAGTCAAACTTCTTGGCTACTGTAGCAGTCCTGTAGGGCATATTTAGTGGAAAACAAACCCAGATAGCATTCAGGAGAGCGTATGCCCCGGAGATGCGAAACAAGGTTAATTAGGCTCTCCATTTGCGCAGGTGGCTCTACACGGACTTGTGAGGCGGTCCGGTTCGGTGACTAACTACTTAGTAAGAAAGGAGAATATCGGTAGCAAACGCATAAAACGGGATGCCACAGGCGACAACACATAAATATAAACTGCATCAGTGTAAACTCATAAGCGATGGCAGAAAATGATAAATATTTATAAGCTGAAACACATAAATTAGACCGGACGATTGCATAAAAATTTAAATACCAATATCATAACGTACGGAATGCGAGCGAACTATACAGTCACCTTAATAAACAATTATGTGGAAATATAGCCTTAAGGTAGCAGAGACCTTTAGGGTAATTATTCGGCAATACAAACTGGAAAATGTTAACATTCACCGAAATACATTACAAAACTTTAACCGGGGTACCAAATTAAAAACAACTATAGTTTAACTTGATTCATACATAAGCTGAGACAGCTTGAAAACTGTGACAGTTTTCACCAGGATATCCCAGAATGGGAGTAAGAGTAATTACACAAACAGTGGCTCGAGGCCTCAAATGGCTCAAAGAAAACCAAGCCAGAAAACTGCCCTGCACGGCGTAGATGAACAAATCAGACAATTCCTGGGCGAACCCGACCCAATTCACTATGCATATGAACAAAAACCTCGCCAAGGGTTTGACCCTGTTGAAGCTAAATACCTGTGAGACGCAGACGGGGGGAGGGTTTTTCCTGCATGCTGGGCGCAAGCTCAGAAGTAACGACGGGAAACCCGAGCCGGCACGGTGAAACTCGAAAACCTGCCATAAGAAAACAATAAAAACATTAGCTACACAGATAACAATTCTGGAATTGAATCTAAACAAAACGTGAATACTGTGGCAGATTAATTTGTGCATGGAGCCAAGATAGGGCTAATCTCGTTTCAGGGGTTTTACCTGTGCAAACCGCTGGGAAGACTTCCTCTGAAAACTTCGAACCTCCATTGATCGAAACCCCAAACTTCCAGATTATTTTTAGAGCAAAGAACCCTAAGAGCCACGAACGGAGGGTATGGCGTAAGCTCCAGGATAAAAGTTATCAGAAAACCCATAGATTTTCATAAAAACCCCAGACGCCGCAAGGAAAAGAAGCACCGGATAAAACTAAGCGTTACCGGAGATGATCACCTGAGCCTGAGTGAGCCTTGGCCGCTGAGTTGCATTAACGCCAGAGAGATTTAGAAACCCTGTCAAGCAGCTTGGCGGAGCACCGCCTCCGAACTTCCATCGCAGAAAGAAACAATGAGGTGAAAGCGGTTGAGAGTGCCGGGGTCATTGTAAAACCCTAACCCTCATGGCCGTGCGATCAAGTCAGGATCGACGGTGATCGGCAAGCCATGTGGCGGGTCCACATCATCCAATCCCACATTTCAACGTTGACAATTAATAGATATGATTGTGGAGCGATTAATCAAAAACAAACCATTGCATTATAGTCGGTGAAACATTTAAATCATGTGTGCTATGATGAGAAAGTGAAACTTAATAACAGTTGTGAACATAACCCTTCGTACAACAAATCACATGATGGGGTACCGAGAACCATAAAACCAGAGTGGTGTACATAATTAAGACCAGATATTATATGCCATAATTAAATGCTGATTGTATGCGTCATAAAGTTAATTTTTTTTTACAAAGGGTAAGTTTATATAAGCTGAGTGTTACAATTCCACAGGATATCTAGCAGAGCATGGGGTTTTACGAGTTTGAAGTGGCCGTAGTAGATGCCAAACCTGCTGCTCAGTCAGTATGGGCGCAACAGCAACATGGACCCCTCACCTCACAAAACTGATAATTGCAATAGCTCGATTATGTATATTATTACATAGAATCAAGCCTAGATATAATACAAGAGTAAGGATTTGAGTAAGGATTTTATACGTTTTATATGTTTTATGCTGGGTAAATCAGTGAACGGTGTAAAGAGGTTATCTTTTCACCTGTGAGCCATTTTTCATAAGCGTCTACTGATTAGAAATTAAAAATCTTTTCAATAGTGTGTAAAATTGACATAGGAGATGATAAGAATTTAGTATGGTTACTAGTAGGAACAACACCCATGGGATAAAATCGTGAACAACTGGCATTGACAGATTTGAATGTATTACACGTGGCATTGACGGATTTGCATGTATTACACTTTCCTTCACCCTGAAGCGAAAGATATGGAGAAAATTGCATGGAAAAAATGAGCAGCTTCAGTATGCATCTCTGCTTATGCACCATAACCCCATGACCGAGCCTCAGTAGTAGCAATTTCAACTTAGTTTTCACAGGTCAAGTCCAGCCAAATTGAATTTCCACCATAATCCCTATTGCGTCTCCCCGATCAAATCTGATCCGATAGTAACAATGAAGCATTCATATCGAAAGCCGTTTTCCCCATCAAATCTGATCCAGTAGTAACAAAGAAGGATTCAGACGACAACATTTGGATTTGGCACTGTAGGAGAGGTGGCCAACTGTACCAACTTCTTGATCAGCTAGGTACACCAGAATGCACTGTGGCAAGACTGGGCATACCCTATTCATCCCCAAGATATTCACACATTGACATGACTATCGATGGTTGCACATCAATATGAGGTAATTAAGACTGGATGGAGTAATTAAGCCTGTCTCACCGACCTTCCTACCTTGGTGAACTGCGATTTTACGGATATGGACCTTCAACCATAAATTGATAAGAGGATCGTTATTCTAGGAAATGGTGAGATGAGAACTGAGCTGAACGCAAAATTCAACTGCTTGCATAGCCATACCCTTATGAATTTTATGACGACCCCTACCTTGGAGGGTCATTGATTTCGGTTGGTATGAGCTTGGGTTAAATTCCATATCCTTTTGATTTCCAGCACACACACAATCAACAAACACGGGATAGCTTGCTGGTGAGGAACGAAGGCACCCACTACTATTTGAGGCCAGGAGCCACATAGAGAGCCTGACTTACTCAGATCGAAAAAGGATACAAGTTAACTTACAACAGGTTTTAAAAACCTCATACGTTGAATCATGGCGAAGTCGTGTGAACTTCCATCGACACCGCATATAGTGAATCATTACAAGGTGACATTAACATATAGTGAATCGTTATAGTGCGTCAGGGTTCGATTCTTTTGTGATGAAGCTATACTCTGGAAATACAGGTAATCTCTAGCTCTGGAATTTACAAACTATTCTGTTTATAAAACTGGCAAGGTATCAAATGTAATTGCTTGATGTATAGTTGAAATTTTATTCATTTTCTGGAAATTGCAATGTAAAGCCCAAAAATCAAGAATTTCAAAACCAGATACTGAACTAATTCAATAATCAATGATCCTGTACTAGTTCCAGGCATTCGTAACCATAAAAGCAACTTCTGCTTCGTTACCATTAGTACTACCTTAATTAACAATATTTTTATTAATACATAGTCTGCGTTGCTTAATACATAGTTTGCATATTCAATAGTAAGTTGCTTAGTTTGCATATTCAATAGTAAGTTGCTTAATACATAGTCTGCATATTCAATAGTAAGTTGCTTAGTTTGCATATTAACAGTAAGTCTTAATACATAGTTTGAAAATTCAGATTTCTTGCATTCAACCATTTCATAATTGAGATTAGGAAAAAATAAGAATTTTAATAAAATGAGCGATAGAAATAAGGTAATAACTGAATGTGATTTACTTGTTATGGGTGGGTGAATTTGAGCACCTTTCAAGCAATATGTGAGAACCAGTTACAAAACCAGAACGAGTAACAAAACTAGGGTAAAAACCCAACGACTGTGCGGATAGATTGTGTGGTATTCACCCTGTTCAAAGAACTGAAGAACACGAGGATAGACTGTGCAGATAGAGATGGGTATTCACCCTATTCAAAGAAATCAAGAACATGAAGAGCGAACTCTGTCAAATAAATTAAGGATAAATATAAATTAAGAAGAAGCAAGCTAAGAAAGTGAAAGAAAGTGGGCATGGCGGTGACCACATGTCCATTTGCATGGCAGTGTATGTGGAAGCCAAAGTCCATTTTCATGGTGGTGTACGTGGAAGCCAAAGGGAAAATGAAGAACATGGGAGAAAATGAGCTAGCTATAGAGTATGTATTTCCTAAATTAACATTTAATGTTGCTTAAGTAATGTTAGCATTACTTAACTTCACAAGGACTTCAAAAAATTGGTTATCCATTATTTACCTTATGCTAAGATTTTAAAAGCTAATGCATTTTTTTGGCCCCAGAGGCCAAATAAGATCTCCATTTTTGTAATTGGCTGACTAAAACTAGTCATAATTTAATTGATTTCAAGAAATTTGTTTGAATAAATTTCAATTAATTACTTTTTTAATATTAAAAAAACTTTGGTTAAAAGGATAACGACTTTCTAGGTTCTTGTGTCTAACTAATATTACTATAGTCCCTGCATCCCCAAAGGGGGCATGGACTAATAATGAAAATTAACGTTCACTTCCATGTTCTCACGGTGATAGATAAATGAATACCCACTCCCTGAAGCCTATAGAAAAATGAATGACCACACTCATATATGAAGGGAACTTATATTACTATAGTTCAACGTTGGTCCCTGCACCATATATACACATTGCATATATATCAAAGAATGCTCGGCCACCAGATTACATATAGGTATATAATATATATAGATGTATAGGTTGAAGGCTATTGGAAGCTGGTGGTGGTGTACCCACATAAAAATGTATTTTTCAAAAATCTCAAAATGTATATTGTTGGGGGGTTATGGAGTTTTTTAATTATCAAAAAATAATTATAAAAAAATGATAATTAAAATATATTGTGTTCTATAAGGTTTATATACAATTATAGACTTACAAATAATTAAAATTGAAATATATGATGTTTTATCTATGTTGCACGAGTTTCCGGTACACAGGTTCTTCGGGTACGGGGGAACAAGTATTTGATACAGCTAGAAGCTTCACCCAAATTTAGAGGAAAAGTCAAGTTGGGAGCGGCAATAATATAATATATTAAAATTTAATATATATTAAAAATAAAAATAAAATAATTAATTTATTTCCATCCAAAACTTTCCAATTAAATTTCATCCTGTAGATTCCATCTTGCAATGAAATATGTAAAAGGTTAAACTTTGAAAGACTGGCAAAAAAAATCAAACTATTAATCCATCAACAACTTGCCAATGAAATTCCTTGCCAACAAAGAAACATGCAGAAATCCTAAATAGAAAAAAGGTTATTATTGCTTGATTATTATGTGATTTCATGCAACACTATATTATATTCAATTTTGAAATTCAAGTTTGGAAATTTATAAAATGAAACCGACTAACACGCTATCGCTACTCTTTCTCTTTTTGACCATCATTGTAATTTGTTGAATCTTATCATTAAAGCTTCAAGATAGACTTAAAGATAGTAGAATTATTTGCAATTTTTGAACTTCAATATTTGCAATAGAAGGTGTGAAGGAATGACTGACAATTGTCTATATTTTGTTGAAACCTTTGCTACATCTCCACATATCTGTTGCTTTACAAAGCCCATATAGTCCATCCCCCTGACCTAACATGTATCGCTTAGAAAATAAACAAATGGTACCTTCTCTGTTCAAAATAGCTACCCAAAAGGTGAAAATATGCTCAAAATAAGTACCCGAAACTTAAAAATTTGTTGTAGTGAAGCTCCTGAAACACTCCAAAGTACCCTTTGAAGATCCTAGCAATTTTGGAAAGTTTCCTACCAGCTCCCAAGCTCCCGGGAAGTGGGAGCATGGGGTATGTGCTCTCCAATGACTAAGAGTGATACCCGTGTTACTATGTGTTTTATAAGGTTTATATATAATTAGACTCACAAATTTAATTTGTAACTGTAATAAAAGATATAAATATAATTACAAATTTATTGGTCTTTGAAAACTTTTCCACCTAATTACAACCTACAACATTAAAATAAAATTTTAATTATTATCTTTTATTTTGCAATAAAATTAAAAAATATTATATTAATTTAATTTTAATATTTAAAAGCAATATTTATATTAATTAAATAACCTATACTTGGGGTTTAAGGAGTTTTTTCAATGATAAAATTAAAGTATATTATCTTTTATAAAGTTTATATATAATTACAGAGTCTCAAATTCAAAGTTTTTTCAATGATCAAATTAAAGTATATTGTCTTTTATAAAGTTTATATATAATTATAGACTCTCAAATTCAATAAGTGGGAGACTTAAATATAATTACCAATTTGTTTGTCTTGAAAATTTCTCAAACAAATTACAACTTACAGTATTAAAATAAAATTTTAATTATTATTTTTTATTTTACGATAAAATTTAAATAAAATTCAAAAATTTTATATTAATCTATTTTAATTTTTAAAATATAAAATTTTATTAATTAAATAAAACATTAAATTCATATATCAATCTTCAAAAAATTTATTTTAATCTAATTTTAATATTTAAAATGTTATTAACTAAATAAAAAATATTAAATTCAATCAAAAAGAAAAATAAATCTAACCTAACTAATACTATATTGTCAAACACTTTTTTTTTTTACGTATCCAAAACTATAATTAATATTCAATTTTTTTTTTGAAATCTAACTTTTTATTTACCAAATAAAATAAAGCACTACTTTGGAGAGCATAAACCTTAACAATAAAAATAAAGCCCAACTTTGTGGAGAATCAAAATTAAACCATGTAAAGGTATCCAAAAGAATATTAACACACACTATTATGTTTTCATGGTGATAAAGAAATGAATACACACAATTTAGAGAATATAAAACAAGTATTATATAGTAGCTCTTTTTGCATTTTAGTAAAAAAATAGTGAAACAATTTAATCACTATTGCTATATATTAAAAGAATTAATGATTCTGCTTTGTAATTGTAGTTGCAAAATGTATATTTGGCCTCATGTTCAATAAAGAAATAAAAACACTTATATTACATTGTAAAAACTAAATTCATAGTAGTCAATATTACACAACAACTGAATTGTTTTGAAATACAAATCTTTACTCTCCATACTAAGTGGTAATATTTGCAAATTACACCTATACATTAAAAATTAAAAAAATGAATTTCTTCTTTTCAAAATAGAAATATATTATGTAACTTTCCTATATAATCATGAGCACAAATATAGATTAAATTTGTTAATTTAAAGTAAAGAGCGTGTATATTTATTATTTTATGTTATTAATTAATTGTAAATTAATATTATATATTTTTTAATTTAATATAATAATTATGTTATTAAATTATTTATTTTATTAAAAAAAATTAATTTAAATGGTATGTATAACCAGATAAATTTGTGTAATAATATTAGCAGCCTTGCACAAACTTTGCAGTTTATATGAGGCTTTTATATTTGTAAACCAGTTGCAACATCTAAATTTGTGAATCAAAAGTCAACTTAAAAATGAAAATATCTATGTAAAATACAACATTAGTAATTTAATATTAGTTTACAATTCAAAATTACATAGATTTTCTTAGCATTAATACTAGTTATAAATATAAAGAAATAAGATAAAAGGTTGTGAAAAACGGTTTAATTTTTTTTAGTCTTTCAAAATTCATTTTAAAAACGTAAATTTGAAAAGCATTATAGTAATAGAAAAACTATTTTCCAAATAAATTATTGGTGAGCACTTCCTCAACTTTTCAATAAAAAAATAAATGTTTTGTAAAATAAGTATGTTTTTATAACAAAACAAAAGTTTGAGATAAAGGCACCATATACTTGTCGATCTTTTACTCATAAAATATGTGATTTAATGACACCGTCATAACTCAAATCCTTCTTTATATTTATTATTATTAGTATATTATTTTATGAGATTCACTGAGAGTATTTTTCCTAAGAAATTATTCTTATCTAAATGTTGGTGACTTATTCTACTTATCTAATTTCCAACTTTAGCTTTTTCCATAAGAGTATTTTTTTTAAGCTTTTTCAATAAGAGTAATATTTTTCTTTTTTTGGTAAGGATTAAAGTTAAAGCAACACTAAGGCTAAATAGATAAGTCACACTTGAATATAGGAATTGAATTAAGTATATACGTGTGAGTTATACACATGTTACTTTGTTCATTTAATAAGTTACACACATGTGACTTTCATTAATGAAGAATTAGGTAACCGTGTTGGTTTATATGTTGTTTCATGCCGATCTAATTTTTATTAGAAATTTATGATGAAAGTTCTCCATGTTGGTTTACATGTTGCCTCATGTGGATCTACTTCTTGTTAGAAACTGAGGATGGAACACAATATAGGGTTAAAATTTTTGAAAATATTTTGTAAAATTAAGTTTATTATCATGATTGTAAGTTTGTGATAATTTCAGTGGAATATTTGAACCCATGAATGTTAGTAATAACAAAATAAATTTGGTATTTTCATGACCTAAAAGTTGTACTATATTTGGTTGAGAATTGCAAAAATGTGACCAAAATAGGGATCAGACAACATGGTAGTGAGCATCGTGGTCCTGTCACCAAGTACACGGTATTCAGTGTTTTGAAGCTATTTATTTGATATTGGAAAAATGGAAAAATTTAGGGCAGTGTGGTTATGGTTATTAATGTTCCTTGATGGTGCAAACCATAGGGTCTGCACTTAAAAATCTACAAACACAGAAAAATGCACATAACTATTGCACTTCAAAAATCAAATCAATTTATTAAAGAATAAAATATTTACAAGAGAACTATTGGCCTAATAATTGGTCTCTCATTCCTCACTTTCATTCACACACACCCCTTCACATGACTCAATGATTTATACAAATGGATCTGAACCCAAAGCTGGATCTGGATCTTAAACAAACTCCTACAATTTCTCTCTAGACCCTCCCATGATCCATACAACTCTCACATAATCCCTTATCTCTAGATGGGATCTAACTAACCCTCAAATTTATTAAGTCCAAAATAATCTCGAACTCTCTCATATTTACAATAATTCTCATTCTCTTCTAAAACTATAGGAAAACACATTAAATAAATAAATCCTAACTTAGGGCACTAACTCCCTTGGTAAACATGTAACCCTAGGTTAGATGCTCCTCCATCATATCTCCTAGGTAAAATAAATTCATTCTCTCTTGACCATATGTCTTCATAAATTAATTAAGCTCCTCTTGGATCCCAAATGATCCCAAAAACTAGTCTTTTGTTGATCATCCATTCTTTGTTGTTCTGCTTCAATGGTTGTGACTTTTAATTTGTAGGGTTTCCAAATTTTGTACTACAATTTCCTCCTTCTTTTTTGATGTATACTCGAGAAGTCAAATGTATCATGTTGTTGTATTTCTTCCTCTTCTTGCAATATCTTGGTTTATATGTTTTTTCCATCAGTTTCCTTAATTATTCAATGTCAATATCCAATCTAGTTTTCTGTTGAAGTTTATTGTTACTAGCTTGGAATATCAATTCATCATCTTTAACATTAAATTTCAAATTTTACATTCAAGTTCCATATTTTCACTTATAGAACATTTCTCTTACTTATCTGCAACTTGATTAGATTCAGGTTCCATCAACATCTTCTCTAGCCATTGTAATTATTCTTCACATTTCATAAGCATTTTGCAGGAAATGTTAGAATCATTTCAAAATATCGGGCTTCATCCCTGCATGAAATAGAATTAGTGCCATATCCATCATCTGCAACACATCGTGCATCAACACACCAATTGTCATATTTAAAAACATAAGGCTTATAGTCTCGACAGATGATTCTCTCCTCAAGTATTTATGTTGATATTCCAAACAATCTTCTTTGCCTAAGATTGACCCTTATTCACGTTCACAAATACAAACTAATTCCTTATCATCATTGCCAAACATTGGTCCTTGCTATGATTCATAAATGTATAAATTCATCTCAGTTATCTGGAGTTTTTTTTCTTCCCTTAACAAAACTTTCAACTTGTGTTTCTTTCTCCTTGCAATCAACTATTTGATAGGCCACCTAATTTCCATATTCATTACCCATCCATGTTTTTTATTCTCTAGTATCTTCATCAATATGTCAATTCATGCCTTCAACTCAAAAATATTTTTCTCAAATTCTTCATCACTTACGCCAACTCCTATGGCATTGTTGTGGCTTTTTTATGGATTTTGAAAATGACTATCCATAGTGACCATATTCATCTCCTTCCTCATGATCTTCACCTTGTTCACTGTAACCGCAATCAAGCCCACACCTTACCAAGTTATCTCCTTTGAACTTGGCCAATGGTTCACTTCACTTGAACAATATTTTTGAGCACTCCTTGCTCTATCAGGTTTCTACACCTACTTAGCTCATTCATTGAGAAATTATTCTTTTCATTCTTAAGATTCTCTTTCCACATTGTTATCTCATTACTGCTACCACACCTGAACATCCCTTGTAACTATTACAATCTACAATGCAATATTATTCAAGTTGTCAATAAAATACAATGACCAAACTGTGGGTGTCGAGCTCCACTGATCATGCACCCAAATGGTTTTTACAATATAATGAATAAATGACAAGTTTAAATGACTTATTGTGATTTTAAATTCTGACTTAATGACTTAATCATGACTTGGGTGTCGATTTAAACCGAGAATGAACCCATTTTGTTACAACACAAACATTTCTTAGACTTTCCACTTTATACATAAACTTAACATGATTCTCAACTTAGATGTATACTTTATTTTTACACTAATTTCCATTACCATTATAGAGAATCCATGATGGTGAATCCCTTCCAGCTTGGTGCTTATATGTTCTCCTTTTTAAAATTAAAAAAGTTCATGTGTTATATAATGTTTTAATCGTTGTGCTTTTCCAAATGTGATAGGAAATAAAAAACTATACTTTCCTTTTTCTTTGAATGATGTTGACTCTTAATTATGAATTTGAATATGAGATTGTTGCAAACAATAATTCCATAACCACTCTTTCCAACTGCCATTTGACCCGTTAATTTCCATTCATCCATCCAACATTAAAATTATTATTCACTTTCTCTTACAACTCTCCACTTACATGAATTCACTTTTCCTTTACTTTCTTAAATCTCTTCACATGAAATTTATTTTAAAAATAATGAGTGAAAATTTATCCACGTGAACCGTATTTAAAAGTAATAAGTAGAGTAATAATGTGATAAACTAAATATGGTCACAGGATTAACATGCAAAGGAAATTCCTATAGGTAAAATAAATTTAGCCTTGAATCGCATGGATCTCCAAGGTAGAGGGCATGTCTCAACTTGTTTAATGCGATCTCATTAAACATTAATGAGATCGAATTAATGTGAAAATGTGAATTTGGGTTAGACTTTTTGCCTTTTTTGAGAAAAAAATATCATTTATTTATGTTCTTCAACTTTCTGGAAGGCAAAACAATTTATCTGTTTAGAATTTCATTTTGCGATAAAAATAAAAGTTGTCAGGAATTTTATTAGCTTTCTATTACTTATTTTTTGGAATTTTTTTATACACAGCTGATATGTAAAATTAGCATTTCTTTGAGTGTGTTTTTTTTAACAATCAAAGGATTCATAAAAAGTCATGTTAATACGCGCTGGTGTATTCTTTGAAAACTTTGTGTTTTTGAGAAACAAAATGTGTTACAACAATCTAGACAGAGTCTACTTCAGTTTCGTTATATTTACAAAACCAACTAATGCATATCATAATTACTAGAATTTTTTGAACTGATCCAATATGAAAAACTGCATATTTTGAATATGTTTCGTGACACACAAAATTTCTCAACATATAAGTTATAAACTAAAAATCTAAAAAATACCCATTACAGATGACGGACCAATGTAATGCACCATAATTTTTTCAATTTTTTACAGTGTATTTTGGAAGATACAAAATATTGATTTCAATGAATCATAATGACGTTCATAAATTTTTTGCACCCGTTTTATTACAAAATTAATTAAAATTAGTAAATATTTATGAAATTCCATAAACGTTATATTTCCTGAAAGTACATTGAATTCTGCAAATGCTTGTCTTGGTTCCGATAGTTAATTCATAATTTTTCATGGATTTTAATTAGTCAAAAGAGAGCTTGGCTCTGTGTAATTGCAGACATGTTAGTTCAGCCGAACTTTTAAAAAAATTTTGGTCAATTTTTTTTTTTGCGCCAATGGCCTGTCGAGTCTAACGACACAAAAGTTCGGCCGAATTTCTTACTAAAGTTCGGTCGAACTTTTACTTGATTTCTGTCGGCCGGAAAATACAACAAAGCCCCTCCAAAAAAACATTTTGCGGAAATAAAAATTTACGTAAAAACATTCATTATTTTTGCATAATTTCGCTCTTCATTTGGTCTGATTTTGCAAATGATTTTTTTGGGTTTAAGGAATTTTTGGCATAACATTCAAAGGACATTTCTTGGAGGTATGTGATACATTTTTTGGATGTTTTTTGGGCTTCATTTTTTTTTGAAGGTATTTTGTTTTTAGAGGTTTTCGGCTTAATTTTCATTGTTTTTTTTAAAGGTATTTTGTTTTTAGAAGTTTTGGGCTTAATTTTCATTGTTTTTTTAAGGTATTTTGTTTTTAGAAGTTTTGGGCTTAATTTTCAAAGGATATTTTTTTTGATGTATTTTTTGTTTTAAAGGTTTTTGGGCTTAATTTCCAAAAGACATTTTTTGGTTTTAAGGTATTTTGTTTTTAGAAGTTTTGGGCTTAATTTTCATTATTTTTAGAGGTTTTGGGCTTAATTTTCAAAGGACACTTTTTTGGATGTATTTTGTTTTTAGAGGTTTTGGGGTTTAATTTCCAAAAGACATTTTTTGGACTTAATTTTGAAAGGACTCTTTTTAGGCTTAATATTCAAAGGATATTTTTTGGAGGTATTTTTTAAAGTGGTATTTTTGAAGAAGTTGGAATTAATTTTCAATGGACATTTTTTGGAGGTATTTTTCAAAGTGACGTTTTTTTAGAGTACGTGTTTTGGGTTGAAGTAAATCTTTTATAATGATTTTTAAAATGAGTTTTTGTCTAACTTTTTAAATGAAATTTTTTGCAGGACTTGGAAGGAAATATTTTGATCTTCATTTCATTTTTATAAGACATTTTTTTCTCAGATTTTTTAAAGTAAGTGTTTTGGATTGAAGTATGTATTTTTTGCAAAATTTTTAAAATGAGTTTTTTGTTTTTTTTTTTTAAATTAAATATTTTGTGATGTTTTTTTTAATTGAGTTTTTGTCTAAATTTTTGAAGGAATTTTTTGAACTTCATACTCTATTATCCTGGGAAATCAAAGGAATTTCACGAGAAAATATGATTGAACAAGAGACCCCGAGGAATGTAGAGAAGAGGGGAGAGAATCTCACAAAAGAAAGAGAGAAGCACTCTCAAATATTGAAAGGGAAAATCAACTTCAACTAGAAGTTGAAATAGGTATGTAAATGTAAATATTGTGAATTTGATATTTAAAATTTTCCTAGTGTAAAATGTGAAGTTTAATTTTTATTTGATGAACTAATTTGAATTTTTTTTTGCAATGTAAACATAGAGAGATATTCCTCAAAACATAATGTATGAGATACAAAATTTTGAAAGAGAAAGTGAAAGAGATATTGAACCAATGATTGAAGATGGTGAAAATGTTGAAAGAAATTCAAGTGAAGGAATTGAATCACAAGGTATATATATATATATATATACATGTTGAACACATGCACGTAATATTGAAATTATACATATTTATTAATTTAGTTATTTATTGAATATGTAAACTTATTATGTACTATTAATTCGAATATGTATAGATGAAATCAATGTCGATGATGAGATGTTAGAAAATGTTGACACTTACACATATGGAGATAAAAGAGCTGACTATGTTATATGATATCGTGTTAAACACATTTTTGATATATACTTCATAAAAGAAAATGTGGCAGTTCAAGCCCAATTGTTGAAAGGTCTCATATCATTAATGAAATTAAAAGAAACTATGACTTTATTGGGTATTTGAAAATAAAAAAAAAGATTAAAAAATGAAGGAAAATGTGATACAAAATATAAATAGTGTTATAAATTCAATTAGAAGATCTAGACGTAAAAATGTTTCAGTTGTATGTAGAGCAATAAATATGGCAGTGGTTTCATTAAGTACTAAAGAGAATCACTTGGTAAAATCTATGGCATGAGCATTAGGAACCTCATGAAAAACTTTACACAAACATCGAAGATTTCAATTGCAAATAGATGTAAATGATGAACTCACTTGTTGGAGAGCTATTTTTAGGCAACCGTACAAATATAGACTTGGATAAAATGTTAAAAAAACAATATATGTATATTGGCAGAAAAAATCACGTGTTTCGCCAAATGCAAAGGATGTGATGTGAAAAAGAATAACACGAAATTAGTACGAAGAACATTCAAAACATTTCTTAGACACCACTCAGATAGATTTGTTCAACAAGTCCAAAGAAGAGAATCGTGAAATTGATGTCTCAATCAATGATTTTGTTCAACAAAAACCATAGTATGTAAAACCTATCACTGTGCGTGGAACTTCTTGTTGTCGTTATCATGTGGAATTTTAGTTATATGATGACACATTCCTTAATTTTGGTAGAAAATTTTGGAAAGATTCACCTCCTCCTTCCACTATCCATGATTTCATATCTCAAATTCTATGTGGAAGAGAAAGCGATGAATTATTTTATGAAAAGAAATGTGTTGGTGGTAAAAAATGTGATGATTATGGAAATTTGACTAAATTTCAAAAAAAATATCGTACTGATATAAATGATCAATCATTGTTCAACATGAAAGTGAAATGGAAGAGATATGAATATATCCATACATCAATTCAAGGTTCAAATAGTGCTAAAAGAATTGAATTACAAGAAGAAGAAATTTTTGTGATACATTTTTTGAGAAAGTTTGAGGTAGAAATTTATAAATACACCAAGCATTCCCATAGAGCTCGAAGGCAGGACTTGCAATTCAAAAAATCTCGTGAAGTTTTTCCACCAGGGACCATTTTGTCAGTAATTGATTTTGCAGAAAACTACACATTAGTTTCACAAAAATAAATTCAGAGTGAATACTATCATTTTGACCAAGTCCCCATGCTCATCCATATTCTATATAGACATGCTGAACAAAACGTTGATCATATAGAAAGCACATGATGCTCATTTTGTACAACAATTTTTTGGAAATGTTTATGACTCGAAAAGTCGTGGAATAAAATTCAATGAACATTGGATATGGTCATATGGATGCGCATGTCAATTCAAATCTTCACGATCATTATTTTGTTTGTGTTGTCTTCATAAGAAAACCTGCATTAAACATTGTTGGAATTTCTTTGAGATTGGCCATGGAAAAGGAGAACATGATAGTGTAGGGGCATTCATAAAATGAGCACTTCAAAGATATAAAATGAACCCCTCTGCAAACCGACTTGTGGACGCTAAAGAAGTTGTTCAATGGTGCATCCCTTCACTAAGCCATGAGACTAACAAATCAAGGGAAGTGCGAAGGTACATTCAATTTAATTTTTATTGGATATCCAATTTTAAACAGTGTACATTTATGATCACAATGATTATATTTGATGGTATTTTGATATCATATTTACATTCTTCTTTGAATTTTCCATATATAGTTTTTTTTGGCATATTGGGGTCGAAGATGTAGATAGATCGATTGGAAATGACATTGAAACAATAAAAGAGACTCAAAAATTGCATTCAATTAAAAAAAAGTTGTCTACAAATGTGTTTGCATTGGATAAAAGAAAATATTCTTATTTTTGTCATGTTTTCATAGACAACATAGAATCCAATGATGTTTGTGAAAAAAAAATGTATGTAAAATATTAGAAACATACAGAGCTAAATACAAAGGGGAAAATGTCCGTTGCAAAGTTTGAAGAAATGCAATCAAAGGAGACTACTATATCATATGATGGTGATCAAGTTTCTGATCTTGTTAGAGAAGGTAACATTTGAATTGATTTCGAATGATAGAGATCTAGAAATAGATACTAAAATTATTTTAAAGTTAATTTTCATGTTAATTATGATCTAAATTTAAATACATACATTTGTTTTATTGTGCAGGAGATGTTTTTGTTGAAATTGCACCTACTAACAACGATGAAAATGTGAAGTATTATTTGATGCGTTGCATTGAACGAAAGATGAAATTATTAGAAAACTATAATGATCACGGGTTTCCATATGACAGAGGATCTATTACACTGAAAGATTATTTCTTCAGACAAACTAATCAAAGTGGGGATTTTGTTTATTTTGACGACTATGAACTTGATTTCATAAGTTGTTAATATAGTCACTTGGTGTGTGTAGCACACATAAATTTGATAGAGGTTCAATCAAAGAAAAAAATGAAAATTAAGAAATGGAAAATGTCAAAATCCGATCATGAACGGATCATTGAAGATGAAATTCCATTGGAAATTTTTTGATTGAACTACCCAACAATTTCTTCTCTTTGGATTCATGTTTTAGAACTTCCATAACTCAACTAAAAATTGAACTGCCCTGTTATATTATCTGTGCAAGTGTTTGCACATGTACATTGTTTTGGTACATGCACACTAGTATCAACTGAAAGTAACTTTTCTATGTGCATTGATGAAAAATGTTGCACGTATTGGATATATATATGTTCTAGAATGAAATTAACTGAAATTAGCTTTTCTATGTGCATTGATGAAAAATGTTGCAAGTACTCGATATATATGTTCTAGAATGCAATTAACTGAAAATAGCTTTTCTATGTGCATTGATGAAAAATGTTGCACGTACTAGATTTATACATGTTCTAGGCAATTAACTAAAAGTGGCTTTTCCATGTGCATTGATGAAAAATGTTGCACTTATTGAATATACATATATGTTCTAGAATGCAATTAACTGAAAGTAGTTTTACTATGTGCATTGATGAAAAATGATTCACGTACTGGATATATATGTTCTAGAATGCAATTAACTGAAAGTAGCTTTTCTATTTGCATTGATGAAAAATGTTGCAAGTATTGGATATATATGTTCTAGAATGCAATGAACTGAAAGTAGCTTTTCTATGTGCATTGATGAAAAATGTTGCACGTACTTGATATATATATTCTAGAATGCAATTAACTGAAAGTAGTTTTTCTATTTGCATTGATGAAAAATGTTGCAAGTACTGGATAATATATATGTTCTAAAATGAAATTAACTGAAAGTAGCTTTTCTATGTGCATTGATGAAAAAAGTTGCATGTATTGGATATATATGTTCTAGAATGAAATTAATTGAAAGTAGCTTTTCTATGTGCATTGAAGAAAAATGTTGCACGTACTGGATATATATGTTCTAGAATGCAATTAATTGAAAGTAGATTTTCTATGTGCATTGATGGAAAATTTTGCATGTACTAGATATATATCTTCTAGAATGACATTAATTGAAATTAGCTTTTCTATACATGCATTGATGAAAAATGTTTCACATACTGGATATATATACATTATAGAATGCATTTTAAAATTTTATGATTGTTTGACACATCTAACAAGACGTATAATCTTATTATTGTTTATATATATATATATATATATATATATATATATATATATTGTACTTCAATTGTTTTAACATATATATTCAAACATGTACTTATATCATTTCTACATGTACAAATATTCATGTGAATTTTTTTGTTTGTTTGGAAAACGACAACTTGAATTTTAAAAATAAAACATTATATCATAATCACATGCCAAATTTAGTTCAACCATCCAAAACTTGAGTTTTAAAAACAAAACATTATATCACAATATTACTTCACATGCCAATTGTAGTTCAACTATCCAATAAAAATAAAACATTGTATCGCATGCCAAATGCAGTTCAACCATCCAAAACTTAAGTTTTAAAAACAAAACATTATAAATCACAACATTACTTCACATGCCAAATGTAGTTCAACCATCCAAAACTTAAGTTTTAAAAACAAAACAAATTATAACACAACATTACTTTACATGCCAAATGTAGTTCAACCATCCAAAAATTGAGTTTTAAAACAAAACATTATAGATCACAACATTACTTCACATGCAAAATGTAATTATATTGTGCAATCACATGCCAGGTGTAGTTCAACCATCCAAAATTTGAGTTTTAAAAACTAAAAATTATATCACAACGTTACTTCACATGCCGAATGTAGTTCAACCATCCAAAACTTGAGTTTTAAAAACAAAACATTATATCACAAAATTACTAAACATGCCAAATGCCAAATGTAGTTCAACTATCCAATAAAAACAAAACATTAAATATCACAATCACATGCCAAATGTAGTTCAACCATCCAAAACTTGAGTTTTAAAAACAAAACAAATTATATCACAACATTACTTCACATGCCAAATGTAGTTCAACTATCCAATAAAAACAAAACATTATATCATGCAATCACATTCCAAATGTAGTTCAACCATCCAAAACTTGAGTTTTAAAAACAAAACAAATTATATAACACAACATTACTTCACATGCCAAATGTAGTTCAACCATCCAAAACTTAAGTTTTAAAAACAAAACAAATTATAACACAATATTACTTCACATGCCAAATGTAGTTCAACTATCCAAAACTTGAGTTTTAAAAACAAAACATTATAGATCACAACATTACTTCACATGCCAAATGTAGTTCAACTATCCAATAAAAACAAAACATTATATCACATTCACATGTACCAAATGTAGTTCACATAAAATATGTCCAAAATTTGTATCTCACAAGTATCAAGTATCAAGTTATATATGACTGCATCTATATAATACTATATATAAAAAAGTAAATTTAAGACTAAATCTATTGAAAATATAATGTTGCACGTGCATGTGCATCATCCATCAAATACAGATGGATGTAGTGTCTCTCCTAGCAAAGTCACGATCCTCGAGCTATCCTGCGAAGCGGAAGTATGGGGAACTTGTACACAATGTGTACAAACATTAAAATTTAATGTTTTAAAATTGAATGAGAATATATAAAACTTCATGTAAAAAAACAAAATGTAAAAAAAATCATGCAATACTTCATGAGATTCCCTCTCCTTTGTTGCTCGTCTACTAAAACTTCCCCCACTAGAACATCTTCAACAATAAACTATACAATATACATGTACAAGTATATATATATATATATATTAAAAATTTTCAAATGAAAATGCATATATAAACTTATTTTCAATAATATTAAAAAAAAAGTTAGACAACATGTTCAAATGGTTGAAATGGTGTGGATGTTCCTATCTCCATCATACACTCCATCGCTAGAGTCCGTGGAGAAAATAATTCCTCTCTAGGAACCTAAAATTCAAAAAATTTAAAAGTATAAAATCACTGAAGATCTAGATCTCAATTTATAATAAAGCTTTTGAACTTCAATTTATAACTTATAACTTAAAAACATATATTTAAGTGAAAAATTGAATACTTTTGCTGGTGGATTTGGCACATCTCCTAAGAGAGGCTCCAAAAGAAAATCTCCAAAAACCTAAAATTCAAAAAATTTAAAATAACTCAAAATCTCTAGATCTCAATTTATAATAAAACTTTTAAACTTCAATTTATAACTTATAACTTAAAAACATATATATATTTAAGTGAAAATTTGAATACTTGTGCTGGTGGATTTGGCACATCTCCTAAGAGTGGCTCGGAAAGAAAATCTCCAAAAACCTAAAATTCAAAAAATTTAAAATAACTCAAGATCTAGATATATCTTATTTGTTAATGGAACTTTTTGAGGTGGAATATATAACTTAAAAACATAAATTTTAAAAGTGAAAAATTGTTCATACTTGTGATGGTGGATTTGGCACATCTCCCAAGGAATAAGAAGGTACTACTATCTCAAAAACATCGGACGGAATCAAAATCTGTTTAAACATAAATTATTATATATATGTACATGTACATGTGTGCACACTTGTTTATTTTAAAAATATCTCATCATGTTTCGATATATATAATAATAGATAAAAAATAATTGTACATCATCATGTTCACTTAAAAAACACTAACATTTGCCAACATATCTTGATGGTGAAAACCATCTTGATTGTATGATTGATGGTGACACCCATCTTGATTGTCTGAACCGGAGACTCCGACCGTGATATTAACATTTTCTTCATTCATCAAGCATGACAACTAAAAATGGTGTTAACATATAATGATACAATTTTGTTAGATTAATGTATACAAATAAATGTATGTATATATGTATTTATTACAAATTGTACATGTGTTAAAATAATTGAACCCTAACCATTAACACATACAGTTCCCATGCCCTCTTCCTCATGAACTATTAGGTTCTGCCAACCATTGCGACAATTCTTTGCATATGTTTTGAGATCTTCAACACTCATGTTGTCAATCTCTTCATCTGTATAATACACAAAATTAGCGCGTGCATTTTCACGTGCTCTTTGTCGATTCAGACAAACATCGACTCCACCCAATCCACTGTGAACATTGTCAATGATGGCATCCCTTGCTTCTCGACTAATTTGAGAAGTGGCATCCATCTCTGACCGCAAATTTTCGACACGCAAAGGTCGACTAAACAATAGTGGCTCAGGGAGAGGCAACTCAACATTACACCTAGCGCCCCTATGGTCACACAATCGACCTTTCCTAGGACCAAAAAATTCAGAGGGAAGGTCATTGTAATTGGGTTTCATTTGCAAAAATAATTCTACATAAAATAGTTTTGCAAAATAAAGCGAAACCTCGTCGTTCCATGGGAGTCTTCCATAGGCTACAAGGTGTCTATCATACAAATAGCGAGCTATATGAGAGTGCTTGAAATATTGCACCTTTAGCATCTTTCTTTTCGGCCCTTCTTTGAAATTAAACATAGACTTGGTTATTTCTATTGTAACTCTTTGTTTAACAACCTCCCATTTATCGGGACCCATCATTGTTTCCTTTATTTTTCTCATCACTTCTACAAAAGTATCAGTGGTTGGCCCAAGCTTTCAGTACACATCTACTAGTTCGCTTAAAGAGTGTGTAACTATTTCCAAGCTTTGTCGACTCTCAACAGATAAAGTCAAAGCCACGAGATCTCTCTTCAATTTTGCATGAAGATGTTGACACCTTTCTAAGGTGCATTGCTGCATATCTGTTTCCCAAGGTATATCAAAAATGTCGGACGAATAAGTCGTGGTTGGTGGACAACCTTATTTTTGAATGACGCGTTCTGCCCTACGTCTTTTTTTAGCAACATTTGGAGCAACATTTTCAGCCTCTGCATCAATATATAAAATTTGCATATTAAAAAAACATATGTAAACAAATTTGTACAAATTGAATGAAAACAATATTCAAATTGATGGCCACCTCGATGTGGTTGGCTAGCATCTTGCCCACCTTGAGACTGTTGAGAACCAGAACGACCCTGCTGAGAACCAGAACGACCACCGATTGGTTGAGAACCAACACGACCATCCATAAGATTGACCTCTAGGGGAATACATATCACCACCTTCACGCAATCTGCCAGCACTTATTGATGGCCCTCCAAGGGAATGTGAATCACCACTAACCTCACGAGATGAGAGAAAAGCTTCATAAAAAAATATGAATTTATAATCAATTCAAAAATACATTCATACATATAAATACATGTACATATTCATTGATTAAATTGTGTGAACCATACCACTATTGCGTGAACCATGGCCATGCTCCATTGATGGAGTAGACACTCTTGTCCTCCTACCTCCTAAAAAATAAAAAATGAAACTTATTAACAACTGATTTAACTCACAAAATTGATAAAAAATCAATTCCATATGTACACACATGTATGTATATGTATGGAGATTTAAGATTATATTTAAATACCATGAACATCCCTCGATCCCCCTCTCTCGTAGAGATATGGGATTCTATTGATCTTCGTCGTTCATCCTCCATGATATATATATGTAGATATATATCTAAAGTGGACATTTACAACTATTTTTTTAAATTACTATTTAAAATAAATTTCAAAAAATTAATGTAATTTCGTGTACACAAATTTTGTAAAACACATCTTTCAAAGCACTAATTGATGTGTGAAACTCATTTTAAGAATTTTTTTTTATAAAAATGTTAAGTTCACCAAATTGTGCTTTACATGGTGGGAACACCCTTGGTATATAATTGAAAACATGGTGGGAGAACACTTGGTATAAAATTGAAAAAAACACATGGTCATTAAAAAAGAAGCGTGAAACTCCATTTAAACAAAAATTTGTTGAAGTCCTCACATTTTAATTTTATAAAAATGTGAAGTTCACCACTTGTTGCAAATGTGAAGTTCACCAAGTTGCACTTTACATGGTGTGGTGGGAGCACACTTCGTATATAATTGAAAAAAACACATGGTAATTAAAAAAGATGCATTTATAAGTACAAAATGCACACATATTCAAGATATGTTATAATGTCCATCAATAAATTTTGAAGGAGAGTGTCTCAACACTAATTCATCTTTGAGAGATGAATCTTGAATTTTTGAAGAAGAGCGTCTCAAAACTAATTCATCTTCGAGAGATGAATCTTGCCTTGGCATTGCCCCGTATAATTATAATTCATTTATTGATTCATATTTTATAGATGAATCATGAATTGACATTTCTCCATGCAATAGATCAACATACATATTATTAATATCTGTACAATGTCTTACAGTAACAATTTGAAATTGGCTAACAATATTGTTTGCTTTTCCATGCAGTTATTTTAGCCTCTCCTTCTTAACTTGGTACACACCTTTCACCTGGTTGCACACAGGTTCGGAATTGGTGAAAACTACAATTCCATTTGATCCATACTCCCTAGTTTTTCCCAAGCCTTCTATCAATGTAATATAATATGCCTCGTTGTTTTTTGTTCTTCCCGATATATTCATTTTAATTTGGATGACCTTGCTAGTCGCAATATTGGAAAGCACATATGTAATCACTTCTTTCCCTGGATTGAGAGAGCAATAAACATCTATGCATAATGTCCATTTTTCAACCATATTTAGTGGGTTTTTTTATCCCTGAAAAAAAAAAAACAAATTCAATAAAATATATTAAATTAACATTTATTGCAAATGCATGGGAGAAATGACATATGTGCATGAGATAAAAGACATGTGCATGGTTTATCTTAAATTTTGACTTAAATTTTATGGTAGAATTCACATCTAGAAATGAGATGCGTTAAATATTACATTGCCTAGAGTTTAAGGGAGATATATGATACATATACATGGTTCATGCATGGTTTGCATGAAAGTTTGCCTTAAAATTTATGGCAAAAATCACATCTAGAAATGACATGCCTTAAGAAAGGATGAGATCCAAAGGCTACCTGTCCCTTTACATGCCTTAAGAAAGGATGAGATCCATAGGCTACGTGGCCCTTTACAGACTCCTTAGAACTTGTAGAAGTTAAGACTCAACAAACAAACTAAAATCCTATGGAAGTTCAGCCACTTTAGGTTCAGTTTTTAGGCCTTAAATTTTGCCTTCATATAATGGGGTAAAGCCTTGAGTTTGGGGGATCCTATCCTATGGAAGTTCAGCCACTTTAGGTTCAGTTTTTAGGCCTTAAAGTTTGCTTTGAGTTAATGGGAGAAAGCCTTTAGTTTGTGGGAGAAATGACATTTACATGGTTTGCAAAATTATTTTATGTAATTACTAAAACAATTAGTGGTGGTGGTTGATGAAGTTATGTAAAAAGTCACACCTTTATGAGTTTGTTGGAGAAATGAAATAGAAATGACACATGCCTTAAATTTTTCCTAAAATTTTATGGGAGAATGGAGAAATGACATATGTACAAGGTTTTCCTTAAAGTGGTAGTGGTTTATGGATATTAAAATGAAGAACTTATATTTATGTTCCAGAGATTGAATGTAGGGGCATTTACTGAATATGTCGCCTTTGAGAAAAGATGAGATACAAAAGCTACCTGTCCCTTTACAGACTCTGCCTTTAGAACTTGTAGATGTTAACACTCAACAAACAGACTAAAATCCTATGGAAGTTCAAAATCCTATGAGATTTCAGCCACTTTAGGTTCAATTTTTAGGCCTTAAAGTTTGCCTTGAATTAATGTGAGAAAGCCTTTAGTTTGTGGGAGAAATGACATTTACATGGTTTGAAAAATTATTTTATGCACTTACTAAAACAACTAGTGGTAGTGGTTGATGAAGTTATGTCAAAAGTCACACCTTTATGAGTTTGTGGGAGAAATGACAAATTGCCTTATAGTTTATGGGAGAAATGAAATAGAAATGACACATGCCTTAAATTTTTCCTAAAATATTATGGGAGAAGGGAGAAATGACACATGTACAAGGTTTGTCTTAAAGTGGTAGTGGTTTATGGATATTAAAATGAAGAACTTCTATTTTTGTTCCAGATATTGACTGTAGGGGAATTTACTGGATATGTCACCTTTGAGAAAAGATGAGATCTAGAGGCTACCTGGCCCTTTATAGACTCTGCCTTTAGAACTTGTAGAAGTTAACACTCAACAAACAGACTAAAATCCTAAGGAATTTCAAAATCCTATGAGAGGCTACCTAGCCCTCTACATGAAATGGCATGCCTTAATAAAGAATGAAATCCAGAGGCTACATGGCCATTTACATGCCTTGATAAAGGATGAGATCCAGAGGCTACATGACCCTTTACAGAATCCTTTAGAACTTGTAGAAGTTAAGACTCAACAAACAAACTAAAATCCTATGGAACTTCAACCACTTTAGGTTAAATTTTTAGGCCCTAAAATTTGCCTTGAATTAATGGGGGAAAGCCTTGAGTTTGGGGGATCCTATCCTATGGAAGTTCAGCTACTTTAGGTTCAGTTTTTAGGCCTTAAAATTTTCCTTGAATTAAAGGGAGGAAGCCTTGAGTTTTGGGGGTCCTATCCTATGGAAGTTTAGCTACTTTAGGTTCACTTTTTAGGCCTTAAATTTTTCCTTGAATTAAATGGGAGAAAGCCTTAAGAAATGACACATGATTTAAAGTTATTGGGAGAAAGGAAACATGACACATGCTTTAAAAACTTTTCCTAAGAATTTATGGGAGAAATGACACATGTACATAGTTTGCCTTAAAGTGGTTGTGGTTTATGGATATTAAAATGAAGAACTTCTATTTAGATCTATTCCAGAGATTGACTGTAGGGGCATTTACTGGATATGTCACCTTTGAAAAAAGATGAGATCCAAAGGCCACCTGGCCCTTTACAGACTCTGCCTTTAGAACTTGTAGAAGTTAACACTCAACAGATAGAATAAAATCCTATGGAAGTTCAAAATCCTATAAGAGTTCAGCCACTTTACGTTCAATTTTTAGGCCTTAAAAGTTTCCTTGAATTAATGAGAGAAAGCCTTTAGTTTGTGGGATAAATGACATTTACATGGTTTGCAAAATTATTTTATGCACTTACTAAAACAACTAGTGGTAGTGGTTGATGAAGTTATGTCAAAAGACATGCAACTTTATGAGTTTGTGGGATAAATGACAAATTTCCTTATATTTTATGGGAGAAATAAAATAGAAATTACACATGCCTTAAATTTTGCCTAAAATTTTATGGGAGAAGGGAGAAATGACACATGTACAAGGTTTGCCTTAAAGTGGTAGTGGTTTATGTATATTAAAATGAAGAACTTCTATTTCTATTCTAGAGATTGACTGTAGGGGCATTTACTGGATATGTCACCTTTGAGAAAAGATGAGATCCATAGGCTACCTGGCCCTTTATGGACTCTACCTTTAGAACTTGTAGAAGTTAACACTCAACAGACATACTAAAATCCTATGGAAGTTAAAAATCCTATGAGAGGCTACCTGGCCCTTTACATGAAATGGCATGCCTTAAGAAAGAATGAGATCCAGAGGCTACATGGCCCTTTACAGACTCCTTTAGAACTTGTAGAAGTTAAGACTCAACAAACAAATTAAAATCCTATGGAAGTTCAGCCACTTTAGGTTCAATTTTTAGGCCTTAAATTTTTCCTTGAATTAATGGGGGAAAGCCTTGAGCTTGGGGGATCCTATCCTATGAAATTTCAACTACTTTAGGTTCAATTTTTAGGCCTTGAAATTTTCCTTGAATTAAAGGAAGGAAGCATTGAGTTTTTGGGATCCTATCCTATCGAAGTTCAGCTACTTTAGGTTCATATTTTAGTTCTTAAAATTTGCCTTGAATTAATGGGAGAAAGCCTTGAGAAATGACACATGCTTTAACGTTAATGGGAGAAAGCCAACATGACACATGCTTTAAAAACTTTGCCTAAGAATTTATGGGAGAAATGACACATGTACACAGTTTTCCTTAAAGTGGTTGTGGTTTATGGATATTAAAATGAAGAACTTCTATTTATATTTGTTCCATAGATTGACTGTAGGGGCATTTATTGGATATGTCACCTTTTAGAAATATGAGATCCAGAGGCTACCTAGCCCTTTACATGAAATGACATTCCTTAAGAAAGAATGAGTTCCAGAGGCTACATGGCCCTTTACATGCCTGAAGAAAGGATGAGATCAAGAGGCTACTTGGCCCTTTACAGACTCCTTTAGAACTTGTAGAATTTAAGAATCAACAAACAAACTAAAATCCTATGGAAGTTCAGCCACTTTAGGATCAATTTTTAGGTCTTAAAGTTTTCCTTGAATTAATGGGGAAATCCTTGAGTTTGGGTGATCCTATCCTATGGAAGTTCAGCTACTTTAGGTTCAGTTGTTAAGCCTTAAAATTTTCCTTGAATTAAAAGGAGGAAGCCTTGAGTTTGGGGGATCCTATCCCATAGAAGTTCAGCTACTTTAGTTTCACTTTTTATCCCTTAAATTTTTCCTTGAATTAATGGGAGAAAGCCTTGAGAAATGACACATGCATAAAGTTAATGGGAGAAAGCCAACATGGCACATGCTTTAAAAACTTTTCCTAAGAATTTATGGGAGAAATGACACATGTACACAGTTTGCCTTAAAGTGGTTGTGGTTTATGGATTTTAAAATGAAGAACTTTTATTTAGATCTTTTCCAGAGATTGACTATAGGGGCATTTACTAGATATGTCACCTTTCAGAAAAGATGAGATCCAGAGGCTACCTAGCACTTTATAGACTCTGCCTTTAGAAATTATAGAAGTTAACACTCAACGGACACACTAAAATCCTATGGAAGTTCAAAATCCTATGAGAGGCTATCTGGCCCTTTACATGAAATTACATGCCTTAAGAAAGAATGAGATCTAGAGGCTACATGACCCTTTACATGCCTTAAGAAAGTATGAGATCCAGAGGCTACCTAGCCCTTTACAGACTCCTTTAGAACTTTTAGAAGTTAAGACTCAACAAACAAACTAAAATCCTATGAAATTTCAGCCACTTTAGGTTCAATTTTTAGGGTTTAAAGTTTTCCTTGAATCAATGGGGGAAAGCCTTGAGTTTGGGGGATCCTATCCTACGGAAGTTTAGCTACTTTGGGTTTAGTTTTTAGGCCTTCAAATTTTCCTTGAATTAAAGAGAGGAAGCCTTGAGTTTGGGGGATCCTATCATATGGAATTTCAGCTACATTAGGTTCACTTTTTAGGCCTTAAAGTTTGTGTTGAATTAATGGGAGAAAGTCTTGAGAAATAACACATGCATTAAAGTTAATGGGAGAAAGCCAACATGACACATGCTTTAAAAACTTTACCTAAGAACTTATGGGAGAAATTACACATGTATGGGAAAAATGACACATGTACACAGTTTGCCTTAAAGTGGTTGTGGTTTATGGATATTAAAATGTAGAACTTCTATTTAGATATGTTCCAGAGATTGACTGTAGGAGAATTTACTGGATATGTCACCTTTTAGAAAAGATGAGATCCAGAGGATACCTGGCCCTTTACAGACTCTGCCTTTAGAAATTATAGAGGTTAACACTCAATACTAAAATCTTATGGAAGTTCAGCCACTCTAAGTTTTTAGGCCTTAAAGTTTTCCTTCCTTAGAGTTTAAGATAGAAATGACATGTACATATTTGCCTTAAATTTTGCATTATAGTATATGGGAGAAATGACATTGCCTTATATCTTTTGGGAGAAATGACATAGAAATGACATATGTCAAAAGTCACACCTTTATGAGTTTGTGGGAGAAATGAAATATATAGGTTTTGCCTTAGACTTTAGTTTGCCGTGAAATTTATGGGAGAAATCACATCTAGAAACCTTTATTTTGACATCTATAAATAGGCTAAGAACATTAAGAAAAAAATTTCAAATTTCAAATTCGTTATGTCCTTAATAAGAAGTATGATTTAGCACTTATCAAATTGTTTGATAATTTATAATAATGTCATTTTTGGCTTGTACTATAATTCAACATTGATATGTACAAGAATTTTACAACTTCAACATCAACCTACACTATCATCATAAATTAGTTATGTCCTTAATAAGAAGTATGATTTAGCACTTATCAAATTGTTTAATAATTTATAATAATTGATACGTAAAAGAATTTTACAATTTCAACATTGTTGGGAAAAATACTGAGAGGGGGGGGTGAATCAGTATTTACTGCATATTCAAAACTTTTTACTTTTTCATTCCTTTAAAACCCATACGCTACTTTTCTGAAGCCAACTAGCGTATACACGCGGATATCCTTCATAGAACTCGCGTATACACAGAGATCTAATTATGCCATTAGTTCTTCACTTATATCATTTCATCATTCATTCATTAGATGTTCTATAAACAGTAAACATGTGCAGTAAGAACAGAATAAACCATCACACAAAGCATCACACATGAACACCAGGATTTTTAGGTGGAAACCCAAGTCGGGAGAAAACCACCGCTGCAGTTGCTCAGCCTTCAATATTTTATTATAGAGAAAACATCTCACAACATATGTGCTGGCGCAGACTTGACCAGCACGCAGGCACCCACCTGCGCTCGTTTACCAGCCTCTCCTGGAAGGGAGCTACGACCCCCTGACTCGTTTACCAGCCTCTCCTGGAAGGGAGCTACGACCCCCCGATCTCATTTACCAGCCTCACCTGGAAGGGAGCTATGACCCCCGATCTCGTTTACCAGCCTCACCTGGAAGGGAGCTACAACCCCCTGACTGAAGGCTACAACCTTCAGCACCACCTTGGACCACGTTTCATCAATTTTCACACTGGATCCAACAAATTCAATAGAACAACACTTGCAGGCCACATTTCATCATATTTTCAGACTGGACCCTTTCCATACTTTTAAGCACAAACATACATCACCAACAGATACTTATCAACACAGATCAGATAGCAGAAACACAGCAGAACAGATCAGATATTTCATACCCTTTGCTTCAGCAAACCCTAGTTTGCATACGTGCTTTCCTTTCTCTGATGTCACGTATATACGCGCTTCCTTCCATATAAACCGGCGTATACTTCAGTACAAATTACAAAGCTAATTTTATTGCACATACGCGCTTTCTCTTCAGCGAAGCCGCGTATATACGCGCTTCCTCTTCGGCGAAGTAGCGTATAGATCTTCAACCATCATAGAGCAGCATACTTCTTCAGATCAGACATTCAGTTCAGATTTACCCTTTTACTTTAGACATATGTTCCCCTCATTTCAGATCTAAGCCTTCCATAAATAGATCTAGCAAATACAGATACATTTCAGATCTAGAAATCCCGCTTCATCATTTCTTCATAGGTGCATCATAGATTCAGATCTATCATCAAACCTTTACCCTTTCCATACATATATACTTCACAGAGAAGTATTCATTCAAGCTCAGACATCTTGCACCCTCACTCATGATTTGCACAATGAATTTCTCCTCCTTATATAGGTTTATCCTTTTTCAATACCACGAGCCCCTTTTTCAATACCATGAGCCAAAACAACATTACTTCCGATGGTATTCCTGGACAGGGTCAATTAGGCGGATCATTACCCAATACAATGGGTCAATACCATGGTGGTTACCCCTGGTTTTGCACTTTTAGAGCGCTTTAGCCCATACGCGACTTTGCACGTTCTTTTCCGCGTGCATATGCGACTTCCCTTAGACAGATCCGCGTATGCCTTGAGACATACTCTTTCACCATAGATTTAGCACAATCTGAATTCCTCTCTTCACTGCCTTCTGTACTCACTGTAGATACACCAGATTTACTTCATTAAGAACATATTCTATCAAGCACAACTTCATCAAGTAAGTTGTCATCATCTTCATCAAGGTGGGTTGCCATCAAGGACAACACTCTGCATCATATTGCTAACAAACATCATTTACCAAGTCCATCAATTCAAGAATAACTTCATCAGGTGGATTGCCATCAAGGACAACACATGTCAACAGTCGCATGTCTTCATCTTCATTCAGTGGGTTTCCATCAAGGACAACACTCTGCATCATATTTCCAACAAACATCAATCTACACTATCATCATATCACTGTAGACATGTCAATCTAGATTATTTATATCCATTACATCATAAAACACTCCACTTTTAACATTTTAAAAGAATAAAGCAACATGGAAGATGTAAATTTAGGTACATTAATACACTCCACTTTTTACAATTTATAAGAATAAAGCAACATGGAGGGTGTAAATTTAGGTACATTAATAAAATAAAGCCACGTCAATCTAAATTATTAAGATCCATTACATCATATTTAACACAATCTAGATTATTTATATCCATTACATCCTAAAACACTCCACTTTTAACATTTTACAATAATAAAGCAACATGGAAGGTGTAAATTTAGGTACATTAATAAAATACATCCATGTCAATCTAGATTTTTAAGATCCATTACCTTATAAAACACTCCACTTTTAACATTTTACATTTTACTCACCTTGAGTTTGGGGGATCCTATCCTATGGAAGTTCAATACGGCCATGTCAATCTAGATTATTAAGATCCATTACACCATAAAACACTCCACTTTTAACATTTTACATTTTACTCCACTTGAGTTTGGGGGATCCTATCCTATGGAATTTCAGCTACTCTCAGTTTTTAGGCCTTAAATTTTGCCTTAAATTAATAGGAGAAAGCCTTGAGAAATGACACATGCTTTAAATTTAATGGGGAAAAGCCAATGACACATGCTTTAAAGTTTTCCTTAAGAGTTTATGGGACAAATGACACATGTACACGATTTTCCTTAAAGTGGTTGTGGTTTATGGATATTAAAATGAAGAACTTCTATTTAGATCTGTTCTAGAGATTGACTGTAGGGAAATTTACTGGATATGTCACCTTTCATAAAAGATGAGATCCAGAGGCTACCTGGCCCTTTACAGACTCTGCCTATAGAACTTGTAGAAGTTAACACTACCTAGCCCTTTACAGACTCTTCTTATAGAACTTGTAGAAGTTAACACTCAACATACAGACTAAAATCCTATGGAAGTTCAACCACTTTAGGTTCAATTTTTAGGCCTTAAAGTTTTCCTTTAATTAATGGGAGAAAACCTTTAGTTTTAGAATAACCTTATAAAATGCTTTAATGTGAAGATAGTACTTTACCTACAAAACAATGGAATTGAAGACTGTGCTTATATATCAGAGTTTTGTTATGACATTTTTATCTTCTCTACCTAAAATGCTATTATCTTCCTTTCCCTGTATATTTGAGGGTATTGAAAGAATGGATTTTCTGAATGCCATGGTTTTCAAGATGTGGAGTTGTTTTTTGGTTTTACTAGGTATTCTCGAAGAGCTAAACATTTCGAATAAATTCTGAAGGTTGTTTTATTTGAATTCAATCATGTCATTTTGAAATTGTGAAAACTTAAGCGAGGAAGGCTGAAAATAAAAATAGTTTAAGACAATCTGTTAGTGAGACTTAGTATGGTTGTGGGACACATCCAGCATTATACCATTGAGTTATGGATTCAATTACAACTATTGAGTACTACTCATTTGACCTATACGTGTTTATCATTTTTTTGTTGACCATACAAGATGGGTTTGGTTGGAGGTTGTGCAGTCAAGGTTTGTTTATTCAATTACATGGATTCCCCTGTGGAAACTTTGAATTAGTTGTCTGTCAATTTAAGCCTATACGGAATATTTCCTATAAATTGTGGATCAAATTTCTAAGCTGAGATTATCCTAATTTTATTTTATTTTGAGCTAGCAAAGCATCTACACATCTTCTTATCACAGATTATGAGGTATTTATTGGTTGTATATGAATGTTTTTATCATTACAATCTATCCCTTTATTATAAATCTATCATTGAAAACCACAAGAAATAGGTACACAAGGGTCCAAAATATTGAAAAATTATTGGTTGTATATGAATGTTTTGATCATTACAATCTATCTCTTTATTAGAAATCTATCATTTGAAACCACAAGAAATAGGTACCCAAGGGTCCAAAATATTGGAAACATGAAAGTAGTCTCTAAAGGGGTGTCATCTACATGCTAGATAAAATGCCTTAAACTTTCCAAAATCTGTCCAATATTAACAACATAGAGTTCCAATGATCTACAGGTATTTTTTCATAAATAAATGGAAATTTTAAGCTATGCTCCAAAGGGAATTTTGTTAATCTGCCTATGAAGGAATATACCAAGAAACGTCTTGGAAAAAAATGAATCCTTTAAAGAACCCTTTAAAGGCTTCCCGAGTAATTTGATACTCTCCTTCATATAGTTGGACACACATACCAAGTGAAAAGAACAAAACATGGCATGAAGGAAACGAAACCAAAGAGTGTCTTTAGGTCATGGAAGATATCACATGGAAGAGTGTATATTTTTTTTAGCTTGGATAAACACTATGCCTGCAACCTCTATGATGTTATCCAATTCATTGATGTCATTCTCCTATGTGGGTTCATCATGTACAACATGAACTTCATCGGGCCTTGTTTTAAGCAATTTAGTTTTAAGCAATTTATGCAGCACATCTGATAATGTTGTTGATCCCTCTTCATAGATAACACTCACCAAATAAAGCTCAGCAAAAAAAGCCAGGAACATCAAAGCAAGTATTGGGGTGTAATATTCCAAAATTTTCATACAACAAATTGGAATATTAAATTTTGTTGATTTCACTTAGGAGATGAATAATTGGGTAAGGAGGCCCATGCATAATAAAAACATGAATAAAATCCCTCATAGTATGAAGGGGATCATCATTGGAGCTGGATTTCACACCCTCGAGTGTGAAAGAGGACATTTTTAGGTGGAAAAGGTCAAGTTTGACCAAGTCAACAGTGCAGGGATAGGAGGTGGAGATCATCTTGTGGGACATCGCAGTGAAAGAAGGAGGAAGATTCCTTGATGGAGGAAACCCTAATGTGTGGGACCCATGGTGAGAGGGCTTTCACTTGTTTAAAGGGAGGGCAAGGCAGCCATTGTTTTTCATGTTATGCATTATTGATTTCATTGTCTGTTTAGTCTTTGTGCATTTTCCTGTTGTTTAGCAGAGTTGCAGTGCTACGTAGCACAAGGATTTCCTGTTTCGGAATTCCTTCTCCTTTCAAGAGAGGCCTATTGAAGGAGCTTGCTCTTAATTTCTCCACATTCAGGCTTGAGGCCAAGCATCCTCCTTCAGCTACAACGTTATTCCTATAGCAGGAAACATTGTGTTGCAGGGTGTTGCAGTGGAAGTTACGGAAGACCACTTCTTGTGCTTATTTTTCAGAGGAGGAAGCCTTCTTTCCTTTGGAGGATCAGTTAGGAAGATCTCTGAGCATATTTCACTATATTTGGCACTAGGCCAACCATTTCCATGATCTACAGCACAGTCCCTCCCTTAGACTGCATTATTTTCAGTGTGTATCTGCAGTGAGGGTTTGCAGTATTGTTTGGAGGGTCAAATCTTCAGTTTTAGGATCAACCTTTCACTTAGAAGATCCATCAGAGGAGGCCTATTCAGCTTGTGTATCATCTACAACCACCTCCATCCATTTCTTGAGTTGCAGCTACTACTCAGCCCTGCTACTCTGGCATTTTTTCCATTTTGTATATTTCAGCCAATCCTTCTAGGATTGACTTGATATTGTTTTTCAGGGGTTAGAGCTTTGCTCCCCACATTATTTGAGCCATAAATTGTCCTATCTATGTATTGATATTATTTCTGTAGTAGTGCCTCCTATAAACTACGCAGTCATAGCCTTGGGCTTTCTATATGTAGCAGTGTTCTTCATTTTCTTGTACATGTTCTATTGAGGCTTGCATTGCCTAGCTTGAGTGATCATTACCTCAAGAATTTGTATACATTTGTTGTTATAAGATCAATTTCATGGCTATTTGGATCTTCTCATGATTTATGTATTGATATAACGCTGCTAATCCAATATGTGTTTTACATTGCTGCATCTCAAACTTTAGAATATCTTAAGATATTCTTATTATTGTATAAATTCCCTCTTTTGGGATATTACATGGGGTAAGTAGTAGCTCACCTGCGATCTGTTTCATAAATTCAACAAAAAAATCCAGGAACATCAAAGCAAGTATCAGGGTAAGTAGTAGCTCACATGTGATATGTTTCATTTTGAGAGCTATCATAAACTCATATTTCTCCATATCTCGTAGTAGCTTCCCCATTGGCATTTATTAATTCTCTCTTTTCAATTTTGTTTACAAGGTTCTCTATTGAAACTAACCGTTTGTTATTTTTCATTTCTATTGAAACTAACAGTTTGTTATTTTTCATTTTTTTTTAGGGTTATTCCATATGAGTCCAATTCCCATAAGTGTGACATATATTTATTAATTCTTTGTTTTCAATTTTGTTTACAGGGTTCTCTATTGAAACTAACAGTTTGTTAATTTTCATTTCTATTGAAACTAACAGTTTTTTATTTTTCATTTTTCTTATAGTTGTTGCATATGATTCTAATTCCCATAAGTGTGACATATATTTATTAATTCTCCGTTTTCAATTTTGTTTACAGGGTTCTCTATTGAAACTAATAGTTTGCTATTTTTCATTTCTATTGAAACTAACAGTTTGTTATTTTTCAATTTTCTTAGAGTTGTTCCATATGAGTCTAATTCCCATAACAGTGACATATATTTATTAATTCTCCTTCTTCAATTTTGTTTATAGGGTTTTCAATTTTTCTTCCATTCCCCTCTGGGTTTAGTATCTTTTATAGTTTGATAACTAACAAACGGAGACAGGTAAAAAGACAGAGAAGGAAAGACAACAATTTATATCTTCAAAGCAGGTGGGATATATGTAACCATAATATGTATAGTTTGACCAAGTGTGGTAGCTTTATTTGATATACAAGTATTACGTGATTCAAACTGAATGAGACATAGAATATCCTGACAATATGCATAAATATGTTGGTTTCATATTAATAGAAATATGCTGGTTTTTAAAATATCCAAAATACCAAAACAAAAAAGAGTGAGTTGGGTATCTTAACTGCTACAACAAAAAAACGTTACAATTGACATGCTGAACCAGAACATGAAAAAACTGATTATAGCAGGGTGCCAACCTAGAAATTTGGAGCCAAGGCCGCAATTCGGTGTTGAGGCCGCAATTCGGAGTCGAGGCCTCAATTTGGTGACGAGGCCGCAATTTAGAGATGAGGCTGCAATTCGTAGATCAACGAGGCAATCAATGAGGAAGTCGGAGGACAATTACTTGCAAACATAAAAACAACGATAAAATTAAAATAGAAGAAAAAATTAAAAAAAACAATAAAACTATTTCACAAAGAAAAAAACAACAAAAATTACACAGCAAGACTCTGCTAAGACCCTGCAAGACTCTGCAAACACAAATGTAGCAGATGCGATAAGCCCAAAACACAAACACAGCAGACGCAAATGCGATAAGCCTGAAACACAAACACAACAGACGCAAATGCGATAAGCCCGAAACACAAACATAAGAGATGTAGACGCTAATAAGCTCGAAACCCATTAATGGGTCCGGGCTGGTGCATTTATAAACTAAAGTTTGGCCAGATTATTTTAAGAGTTTGGTTGAACTTATGTTGCCAGTTTTCCCATTTTCAGCCAAAAATCTATTTTCCCACGCCATCAGTATGTCATCAATGTAAACAGAAGAATGAATTCAGCCGAACTAATTTCGAAAGTTCAGCCGAACTCTATAATAGTTTGGGTGAAATTTTATAAAAGTTTGGTCAAATTGTTGAGAAAAGGAGTTTTCCGCCCCCAATTCTCACAAAAGTGTAACCCAACTTCGTGGGTTTACCTCATATGATGTGTATATTGTTTTCCCTTCTATTTTTACATACTTTATCTGTCTTTCCAGGTTTATCATAAAATTTCTATCTTATGTTTTTATAAGTCTTGTGAACATCCAAGTCATATTGATCTGTTTTTGTAAGTCTTATTACAAGATTTCCTGATTCAGTATGAATTAAAGATTGTTCATAAGCATTCCTTGAGGTGGAATTAAACCCTGTTTCATGTTTTTATAAGTCTTTTGATCTAGAATGCATGTCAATCTGTTTTTGTCAGTCTTGATTCACCAATCATTCCTGATTCATGAGATCATGTTAGTCAGAAGCATTCCTTGTAATGGGATTCTTTAAATGTAAAGTGATACTCTTGTAATTATTTTAAAATCATTCTTTCACTACACATTTTAGATCTGGAATTTGTGTCATATTTTCCTCCCAGCAGTGGATTTATGTCCTATATACCCAGTGTCTTTCTCTCATTCTTCTAATCATTGAACTACAATTTTTTCTACCACACCATATATACGAGTGCCCTCATATGTGTCAGATCTTTTTATTTGTTCAACGTTCCTTTCAGAGTGCTTGAGATCCAACCAAATTCCAAAAAACCCAATCAAATTATAAGAATATCCCTCGAGCTTGAGATGTGTCTGGTTAGGCGCTTGATACAGTCCAAGTGTTGATTCCAGCGCTAACAAAACGGATTACCACCAGTCTCCCGAAATGTACCCTTGACAAAAATGATGTATACAAGGGATGCACATAGGGGAAGTATGTTAAACCCACCTTTTAGGGCCGAGATAGAAAAACAGAAGAAATCTTGGAGTGATTTCACTCTGATGTATGCAGACCTTAAATTTTCTACAATCTCTACAACAAAACATAAGTATTATGTTATTTTTTTTATGACCTTTCTAGAAAATCATAGATTTTCTTCATGAAGAAAAAGGATGAAATTTTTTCGAAATTTGTTGAATTCAAAACATTGGTTGAAAAGAATATTGGTCAGAAATTGAAAGCCCTGAGAAGTGACTTTGGAGGAGAATTTGTATCTAACACCTTCAAGGAATTTTGTGCCAAAGAAGGTATTAGAAGAGAACTGATAGCACCTCCTAACCCACAACAAAATGGGGCAGCTGAAAGGAAAAATAGAAGCATAGTGGGAGCATCACGAATTATGTTGCATGATCAAGGGTTTCCATTACATCTATGGGAAGAAGCATGAAACACCGTATTTTATTAGTAGAACAGGAGCCCTCACATAGTACTTGGCATGATCACACATGAAGAATATTTCTCTAAGATAACTCTAGATGTATCCCATTTTCGAATTTTTGGATCTATCATGTATTTTCATGTCTGCAAGGATAACAGGAAGAAATTGGAGCATAAAACTAAGATGGGAGTCTTTGTACAATACATAGAGAAAACATATAATTACTAGGTTTATTTTACCTCACTCAGGATGACAGTGGTGAGGAGATATGTCAAATTTAATGAGGATAAGGTTATGAGATTCTCTCTAGAGTGAGGGATGAGTATCCCACCAGAGGAGGAGCTTCTAGCTCCAAAGGAGGACCCTCAGAAAAATATTCAGTATGTTATGGAGTAGCCACATATGGAGGAGAAAAGAGGAGGTCGAGTGGACACACCCACTCAACTAGAATCTTCTAGAGAGGGGAGGAAGAAAAAGAAAGAGGCTGACAAGTTGGTGTAATATTCTAGGGAGCATGTGGGAGCTCCTACATCCTTTCACAGGTAGAGGAGGTCACTTGGCAGATACATTGGTTATACGGCTCTCATGACAAAACTTATTGAGTCAAAGCCTTCCTCATTTGAGGAAGCAATTTTTCAACCAGTGTGGGTTGATTCCATGGTGGAGGAGTATGGCTCCATCATGAATAAAAATTTATGGGAGGTGGTGTCGAGACCAAAGAAAAATCTATGGGTTGGTTCCAGATGGATTTACAAAGTGAAGCATGTAGTTGACGGGAGAATTGAGAATTATATGGACAAATTTTTGGCCAAATGCTTCTGACAGGTAAATGGAGTTGACTATGAAGAAAAATTTTCCCCCATGGCAAGATATTTCTCAATCAGAACCATTCTAGCATTAGTTGCACAGATGGGGTGGAAGATCCACTAAATTGATGTGAAAACTACCTTCCTCAATGGAGTGGTTGAGGAAGAGATTTAAATAGAGTAGTCAGAGGGATTTGAGGCATATGAAATGGAGACACATGTGTGTAGACTCCGGAGAGTCATTTATGGTCTCAAACAGGTGCCCCAAGCATGGTACACTCAGATTGAAACATATATCAGTGGATTGGGATTCACCCAAAGTGAAGCAAATGCCAATCTCTATGACATTATGGTAGAACGAAAGTTTCTTATATTGATATTGTATGCTGATGACTTGATACTTACAAGGGATGAGCAGTTGATCCACTCTTGCAAGGAGGACCTTGCAAGAGAATTTAAGATGAAGGACATGGGATTGATGCATTACTTCCTTGGGTTGGAAGCATCTTTTGGGATCATTGATGTATCTCATGAACACAAGGCCCGACATATGCTATGTAGTTAATCAGTTGATTCAAACCATGGTGAAGCCTACCAAATTGTATTGGAAGGTAGAAAAGCATGTGTTAAGATACCTCAAAGGCATAACCGAGTATGTGTTATGGTACATGAGGACAAAGGGAGTGAAGCTCCAAGGCTTCACTGATGTAGGTTGGGTAGGGAGTCCATCAGATAGAAAAAGTACTTCAAGTGCTATCTACAGTGTTGGGTATGTAGTTATTTCCTAGTATAGCAAGAAACTTTGGTATGTGACACTCAACTCAAAAAAGGTTGAATACATAGTTGCTATTCAAGCAACATGTGAGTCCATATGGACAAGGAAAATATTTGTGGGTCTTTTCAGTCAAGAGATGGATTCGACAATGATTGATTGTGATAATCATAGTTGTATTAAAGTCTCCGGGAATCCAGTATCTCATGAGAGGTCCAAGCACATTGATATCAGGTACCATCACTTGTGGCACTATGTGCAGAGGAGAATTATGATGATAAAATACATTCCAACTAAGGAGCAGGATGCAAATATATTGACAAAGGCATTGTCAAGAGGCAATTTCGAATTCCAAAAGTGCAGGAAAAGGGTGGTGCAAAATCCCTTTCTTGCTAAGTGTTAGAAATTGTAGCAAGTAAAGCTCAATTTGACTTATGCCTAAGCCAAATTTGGTAATTAGTTTTGCCACATCAGCAGGATAACTTAGAATGCAGTTAGCTAGAGTGGCATGGTCTTGTCTACTAATTAAATCAGTAAATTCGAGTTGTAGGCTTGGAGCAGAGTTGGGGATGTAGTGATTGCTATAATTTAGAAATCTATTTTATTTATCTTCAGTTGAACTCAGTTAACTGAGCTCAAGTTATTAGTTGAGTTAGTTGAAGGTTAGTTGAGTAGTTATGACTAATGTCAACTCAGTGATCTCTTAGTTGGAGTGGAGGAAAATACATAACCTAAAAATTAATTTTATATTATTTGAGTGTACAAATTTTTCACTTAAGGAAGATGATCAATTCCTTAGGAATTATGCAAGGAAATAGGAATTTCCCCTATTGTTTAGGATCTCAATTTCCCTAGAATTGTGCAAGGAAATAGGATGAAGTTGGGGGCTTGAATAGGCTAAGTGTTGGCTAGGGATAATCATTCAACATGAGAACAATTTTACAGTGCAGTGTGTGTTTCAAAGCCGAAGAAAGTCTTGTAATAACTTCTCATTTGATCTAAATTAATGCAAAGCCCCCCAGATGTATTCCCCTGTAAATCATTGTGTACTTTTGGTTTTGATGTTGCATGTCATTGCATGTGTTTCTAAATTGTGATTTCCATTCTGTAGAATTATAGAGGAGATCTGTAATCTATTGTTTTCAATTCGAATTCATCAGTAGTAGAAAATTTCTATTAATTTATACAATTATAATAATATTTACAAGAGGGTTAGCAAAAGGGTTGTCAAAAATACTCTTGGAATTGGAAAAAAATTAGCAAGTTAAACCTTTCAATCTCTCAACATGGCAAGCAGTTTAGTATTATTAAAGTCATTTTTTTGACATAGTGACCCCAAAACTTATTCTCGAATTTGTTCATAACTTGGGGTGCTCCTTCCTTTGTTGTTTCCAAGGATAAAATTTCTACTCCAACATTGGAAGGAGGACTCCAGTTGAGAGACCCACTTTTTTTTACCAATGTTATGGGTGTTTAAACTTGGTGTCACTATATTTAAAGCGATAGTGAATTATGGGGAAGATGGGGAGGAAAACATGTAGATCAAATATTGCTAAATAGAAATTTGTCTGAATGAATGGTCATAGTAATGGCTCTCTAATTTGGAATGGAACATGGAAAAACCAATATCTCATTCAAAATCACTATTTTGGGAAGTAAAAAATGATAAATTATTGAGAAAAATGTAATCATTAATGTCAAATGAACAAGTGAATATAAGTTTAGGTGGAATTTGTTAATGATTATTACTAATGAGATGCAACCTATCTTTGATGACACTTTTTCTACCACTACAACATAAAGGGGGGTTTTAAGACAATATTTAAGATATTTTTGGGTAAATTGTCTTAATTTGAGACAAAAGAAAACTTGTGTATTGTCTTAAATATTGTCTTTAAGCAAGTGTCTCAAATTAAATCATCTTAACATTAAATTGTCTTAAAATATTGTCTCTATAAAGACAATATATAACACAAGAATTTTTGTCTCTCCAGAGACAATTTCATTTTTGTCTCTCCAAAGACAATAGTTGCACTACAACACAAAGAGGGGTTTTTAGAAAAAATTTGGGTAAATTATCTTAAATTGAGACAATTTCATTTTTGTCTCTCCAAAGACAATAGTTGGAATTAAAGACATATTGTATTTATGGAGACAATGTATTTAATCCTATCTATTGTCCCTGTAGAGACAATATAAAAGAATGAATCCAGAAAAATATCTCACCATTAAAATAAATCAATATAAAAATATTTAATTAAAAAAATCAACAATATCATTGAATAATTCATGTTAGGGTATAGTGGAATCAAAACACCAACCTCTTGCATGGCAGGTGCTCTTCCAATGAGATAGCACCCTTTAAAGAATTATGTGAGGAGTTATGGGAGTCCTTGAAATTATATAATAGGCATTGATTTTTTAAAAATGTTCAACACATAATTAGAGCAAAACAAAACCAAAGCATTCTCAGAAGTGAAAAACACTAACAACAAGCCCAAACAATCTCAATACAAAACCACACATATAAACACAGAAGGCAATGAAGCCAACCAGATTCCAATGAATTACATCAAGCATAACACATAAGGGAAGTCCAACCTAGGTTTTCATCATTGGAGAGATCTAGACAACACTAATAACCATATAACATAGTAACTCAAGGTGACTTTCAAATGACAAAAATTTAATTCGAAATTATTGATGACAGACTCCTTTATCCATACATTAAGAAATAGATCAATACAAACAAATACTCACAGGCCTAATTGGTAAGCCCTTGGAATTGTGCATGATAGCAAGCTTTATAGGTGTGACCACTGTTTTTCAATTTACACCTCCAGAAACCCCTTGTTCCTATGTTCCTACAGTTACAGTAGCATCCCCGTCCCCTTTGTGCTCTAATATTTTTAAAGATTCCCCTTTGTGCTTTGGAAGATCAAACTTACACTTGGCACCATACTTGCAAATACCTCTCTTGAAAAAAAACTAAGATCCACAACAATAAATTCAGTAAACCAATAGTTCCAATAGAAAAAATATAATCCGATTAGAAACAACTGTAGAACATGAAAACACAAAACTCATCATTGAGTATATTATAGCGCACTCAGGCTCCCAGGCCTCTCTAGTAGTGAAATAACAGTAGGTTTTATCTACAAAGGCAAGAGCATATAAATTTAAGGACTGATTGCATATCATATTAAATGGAAGACAAAAAATAATGGATGAAAACACAGACTGACTTGAGTACCTCACTTCCATCAACATTTTCCTCTGATTTTAAGGTTGCCAACCTATCTTCTAGATGGTGGAACTTGCATTTTGAACCAAATTTGCAGATGCTAGTTTTCATATATTAATGAGTCAATAATTTGAAAATCAACAACCCAACAAAAAGCTAAATTAAAAAACATCAAAATAAGTAAAAAATTATAAACAAAAGCTAAATTACAACAATATCAGAAGGATGTCAGCTAAGAGAAAATGTTAAAATTGGAAACTAGGGCCAAATTCCACTATGGTTTTCTCAATTGATGGAGATAATAACCTCACTGAATTCCTCTTCTCGATAGGACCAAAATCAATATAAATATTGTCTAATTTGGACAAGGAAAAGTATTCATTAACTCAAATGCAATTGCATAAGGCATAACCTTATTTAGGTGGGAAAATTTGAGAATTAAAAATTTGAATTTCCCTCCAAGAGTAATCAAGTCAGCCTACCCAAGAAGGATATAAATAACCTATCCTTGGCTCATAAATACTCATTATTCTTGCCTTTGAAGTCGCTGCAGAAGAAGGTAATTTCCAGCAAAGGAGATGGAGGCAAGGTTGGGTTCTATTTAGTCATCTCTAAGGGTCAGGTTGCATAGGATGGAGGAGGAGTTTGTTTAGGGCATATTTTTTATTTGTTTTGGGCATTTCATCTCCTTCAAGTTTGAAGCTTCTAGCCACATGTGCTAAGGCATGTACTGTTATGAAACCCTCCTTTAGCAAGACGAGTTCTACGGGCAGAAGGTCGATATTGTTGGAAGCCTAGTCTGGATCATTTGAGGCGACATTCTCCTCTTCTTGTTAACCACAGTCATGCATTAGAATCTTTTGGGTTCCACTCTATGTTTTATGGTGGTTGAGAAGCTTGATTGAGTTATTTTCATATCTAGTAAGAGCATGTTGGATGAATATTATTTCAATGCTGGAATATGTGCCCTAACCAGGACATAAATCCTCATCAAACTAGATCGATCATCATCAATAGTGAAGGCCGCAAAAATAATATAGTCCAATTATCCTGTTAGTGTCAGTATTTTCATACTTCCACCAGGGATCAAAACACTTTTTTCATGTGCATCTTAGGTGTCCCACTCTAAATAGTTTCAATCATTCTGTTTGGCCATGATATAAAATTGTTCCACTAGTGGTTGTATTTTTCAAGTGTCCCATTTTCCTTCACAAGTATATGCCTACTGACCCTCTTCCATGTCTTCATCATGATATTTAGTCTCCCAAAGGCTTCCAACTCAGAAATCCACATGCCAACACATCAAATTTCAAAGGGAGTTGTCTTTTCCCAAGGGTGCCCAAGTCATCATTGTTCACAAGCACTAAACCCTAACTTCCTCTCCCACTGAGCTAGGGTTTGCTATGAAAAAGAGGAATATGAGTGGAGGAGCCATAATTTAGGTCATATCAGTAAGTATGAGGTCACTCCAACTCATAATATCATGTCTCCATCATTTTTTAAGAAATCATTCCAAGAATCAAGCCATTTGCCACTCATAGGGCCAGTTTCGCTTCAAACTATGTTTCTGACCAAACATAGATGAAATTAACAAAAGTGAGAGAGTTTTTTGTCCCTCATAGGTTAATAAATAAAAATTTCCTTCATATTTTACACAGGTGTCATTTTTTTAGAGCAATGTAAAAAATACAGGTGCCACAGGACAATTGCTGCACTTCTGGGTGACCCTAGGAAAATCAAGTTTCCTCATAGTTGGAGTATCAAAATTACTTGCATGATGAGTCAGATGATAACTAGACAGAGAGTGATTTCCAATGAGTTATCATGAGCTCAATTTTCAGTTGAGGAAAGCCTCCAAAAGTTTCCTACACAAGCACTATGCATTTCTGCACCTTCATTCAACACTTTTTGACCAATCTTGGGAAAATCAATTTTTGACTAGAAAAAAAAACTCCAAATAGAAAACCAAAGGTATATTTTGAAATTAGATAGGATAATATTTCCACAGAGCTATCCTGAGCCAAATTTGGACACCGGAAAGGCCTACAAATGTGGTCTGCAAAACGGTGTTGCCTTGGCATTGCGCGTTTGAGTTGGTGCTGCGCATTTACCCTGAAATCCCAGAGAAATTAACACAGGAACTATGCATATGGATATTGGTGTTGCACATTCATCTTGGTGTTGCACTCTTACCTAGAAAATTTTGCGCGTTTACTCAGTGAAGGTTTGGAAGGATTTCACTGCTTCCATCGAGCTCCAATTTCCTCATAAATTTCTCGAAGGAGTTTTTTGATCAGTAAGTGGACATAAAACACCTCTCTTTTCACATTTTTTTTGTTCATTTAAAAGAATGAAAGTGTTATAGCTTATGAAACCCTAGTTTTAGTTCATTATCATTTTTCATACACCATATCTTTGTTCACCTTCCTAAACCCATAAAATTCATGAGCATGATTATTCCCTAGGGTTTTCATTGACCTAGGTTTTCTATTTACACTCATTCCCTTCATTCATCTAAACTAGACACCTCATCCATTTCTCCCTTCATCATCTCATCCTCCCATATCCACTTCTCCATTTTAGCCTGTTGCTCATACATCATCACCTAGTCAGATCCATTCACCTCATGTTGATCCTACTTCTGCACCTTTCTATAGCCCTTTATCCTCCCATCCTGATATTAAGGCATCAAGCAGTGAGGAGGACATTAGGGAAATTTGGGCTCATGTGACTAACGTTCAGCCATTTCCAAAGACCTATCAGAAAGGCCACACTCATGTGTTTGCTTCACATGGTGTGAAAGGGGCCATGCTTTCTTCATCAGCAAAATAGGTAGACAAGGGCAAGGAGAAGGCTATAGAGTCTATCATTGATAAGCAGGAGGACAAGCATGAAACTAGGCAGGAGTTTCAACTGATTGACCTTGATGATGAGGATGAGGTTAGAATCATAATTGCATTGATCAGAATCAAAGAGGCAAATATTAGTGAAATTCAAGCTAATCTTGACAGAGCACAGTATGTGATTGAATTTTTTGAGCAGGAAAATCAGCAGTTGAAGACCAAGTAGATCATCAATGAGGTCAGGACCACCAAAGTTCAAAAATAGGCAGGGAAGGCTAAGGCCTTGTTGGAGGAGACCTTGGGCAGATTTGGTGAGATTGATGATGAGGAGGGTCAGCCTCCTAGAGAGAGACCAAAGACAATAGGGCTTAAGAGAGCTCTAGCCCGTGAGAGACATAAAGAGGCTAAGTTGGCAGAGAAGCTCACTCTAAGTGAGCTGCTTGCCCTCGAGATTAGTAGAGATAGAGAATCAGGGCTTGATAGAGCCAAATTTAATTTGGAGGGCTTGCTAGATAAGGCCAAAAGGGACAATTATATTCAAAGAAAAATGGCAAAGCACTATGCCATGAGAAACAAGATTGCAAGGGCCAAGCTCAAACGAGCCCATGAAAAAATTCAAGCTTTAACAGAGCAAAAGGAGAAGGAGAGGTTAGAAATAATTACTGAGGTGTGTATTTATGCCTCAAGCCCTTGATAAGAAAGTAACCTCACACATTTTGTCAATTTTTTGTCACATTTGACACTTTAGTGCATTTTTGAGTTTTTGAGCAATTTTGATAAACATAAATTATGCTAAACGCACAACGCCAGCTCTTTTTTGGGGCATCCAATTGCAAAATGGCCACCACAATAATGTTTAGAATGATGAGGACATTAAATCCAACAATTTTCAAAATATTTGGAGGAGAACTGGTCCCTCAAAAAGGAAAAAAACCACCAAAAAAACATGTTTATGCCCTTGTTTTTTCCTTGGCACTGCGTATTTACCAGTCTTGGGAGAACAGGTTTTTGATAGGGAAGCTAGACACCATTTTGGAAACTAGACTCAGAGAGCTTTCCAATGAGCTATCATGGAGCTGATTTGGACTTCGGGAAATCCTCCAATGGTTGCTTGCAAGACAGGCTATTTTTTCTGTCATGGCGCTGCGCGTTTACCAGGAAAATCCAGTTTTCATCATCTTCAGCAAAAATTTGACTTTTTTAACTTTTAATTGGACATATGAGAAAATTAATGATGTAAATTGTCATGTTGAATTTAAATGTCATGTTTTGACTTTCATCTAGGGTATATGCATCAGATAAGTCTTCTAGAGGTCAAATGAATAAGTTTCCTCTCTTTTAGAGGAAAATTCATGAGTTTTCCTAGTCTTCAAATTCTTGTTTGGGAGTAGGTGAAACTGATCCCTATCCCATGGATTCGAGTCCCTGAGGCTAGGGAGAGTGGTTTTTAGTTATATATGATGTATTTTCTCAGTCATTTGTAGAGGTTGGACTCACTTGGAGCTTTGGCATCTAAAGAGACATTTTGTATCAGTTTGGCTTGGAAATTAATGAGAAATTTGCAGCTATTTCTTTGGGATCCATGTGTTATGCAGTGTTTGACATAGTTTCTTCTTTGTTATCCTTTCTATAAATGTATTGTAGCTCATAAACCATTTTCATGTCTATGATATACTTAATTTCAAGTTGAAAATCAGAATTCACGATTCATGTTTTGTTTTTGGAAATTTAGCATAATTTGCTTATTTTATTCAATTTAGGGAGAATTCATTTCATATGCTCTTCCTAACTCCTCCCCAGTCTATTCACTTCACCATAATCATATTTTAATGTCAAAACTTCTACCTACCTTTCCCCTCGAAACCCCTGCAAATTTTGACCTAATTTCCTTGCCCTAGTTGTTTGACTCCTCCAGATCCAAAAAACCCTATACAATCAAAATCAAAACCCTGAGCTACTATACTTAGCCTAAAATCTTCTTTCCTCATTCATTTTCACTGTGATCCATCCATAGATAGCCCTCTGTTGGCCTAGTAGGGATAGCTACTTGGCTAAGCATGGTTTGAGGTTACCTCGAGATTACCACTCTCAGCCTGAGGTTCAATCTGAGTGATAACATTTTGGCGACTCCACTAGGGTAGACGAAAGATAATATCTTTTGTGGGAAAGAATGAAAAATTTTAGATCTAATTGTTGATGGTGGAAAACAATCAGATGTGTAACTCTTCACCTGGAGACTCCAACTTTATGTAAAGACTCCATTGGAGGATCGACCTTGCCAGCAGGAAAGTAAAAGGATCTTACACAAAGGTCAGGTATTCAAAGTGGAATTGTATTCAAGGTCTAATTTTATTTCTTGTAAATTACTTCTTTTCTTTTCCTGAAATTATCCTGAAGGTTTTCCGGAGTTTGTTGTACGATAAAGATGATCAAAATCTTGATTCTACCTATTCAAAAAGTGTAAATACCGAGTTTTCCTTTGATCTTGGTTCACATCCTTTTTCTGAATCTTATGATGACCATATTCACACTGATGAGCCTAAAGAGACCTAGACTAATCCTATAGCTTATGTACATACTCCTACACCTTCTATAGTCCCAGATCGATACAAACCACTCATCTTACCTCATATACTCCATGCTTTCCCTGAAAATCATTTCCTATATCTACCGAGGTTTGATGGTGAATATGACAACATCACTAATAAGAGACATATGTATAATTTTGAGAATTTCCTAGAAATTTTTGAAGTTGACGAAGAGGATGTCAGTATCAGGCTATTTTCTCTTTCTTTGCAAGGAAAAGTCAAGAGTTGGTTCAAAAAATTGCCTGCCGCGAGCATCTCAAATTTCCTGCAATTCATCAAAGTTTTCCTCCGCAGGTGGGTGGTAAAACAAAACCCTTTCTTGATTCTAGAAGAGTATGCCCAGCTAAAAAGAAAGCTAGGGGAGACAGTACAACAGTTTTCTGCCAAATTAAATCAAGTCTATTATTCGATACATGTTGATATAATAACCCCACCTAGCTCATCTCTCTTACATTACTTGGATTCCTTTGATCCGGAAATGGAGTTTCAAGTGAGAGAAAGGAACCTTGCAACGCTTGAAGAGATGTAGAACAATGCAGTAGATGTAGAGTCTAATCTGCTGATCAGAAGGGCAAAGCTGAAGGAATAAGAGAAGAATAAAATTACAGAGCACCTGACATATTCAAAGGAAAGTTATCACTCAGGTTGAACCTCAGGCTGAGAGAGGAAATCTCGAGGTAACTTCAAACCACACTTAGCCAAGTATTTATCCCTACTAGGCCAGGTGAGGGCTCTCTCCATATGGATCATAGTCAAAATTACTGAGGAAAGAAGATTTTAGGATAGGTGTAGTAGCTAATGGTTTTGATTTTGATTTTATAGGGTTTGTTGGATCAAGAGGAGTCAAACGGCTAGGGCAAGGAAATTAGGTCAAAATTTGCAGGGGTTCCAAGGGGCAAGGTAGATAGAAGGTTTGAAATTAAAATATGATTATGGTGAAGTGAATAGACTGGGGAGGATTTAGGAAGAGCATCTGAAACGAATTCTCCTTAAACTAAAGAAAATAAACAAATTATGCTAAATTTCCCAAAACAGAGCATGAATCATGAATTATTCTTTTCAACTTAAAATTAAGCATATCATAGACATGAAAATGTTTTATGAGCTACAATACATTCATAAAAATTATAAAAAAGAAGAAACTATGTCAAACACTACATACCACATGGATCCAAAAGAAATAGCTGCAAATTTCTCATTAATGTCCAAGCCAAACTGATACAAAATGTATCTTTAGATGCCAATGCTCCAAGTGAGTCCAAACTCTACAAATTACTGAGAAAATACATCATATAGCCTAAAAACCACTCTCCCTAGTCTAATGGAGTTGATTCCATGGGATAGGGATCGGTTTCACCAACTCCCAAACAAGAATCTGAAGACTAGGAAAACTCAACAATTTGCCTCTAAAAGAGAGGAAACTGATTCATTTGATCTCAGAAGACTTATATCATGCATATACCCTAGATGAAAGTCAAAACATGACATTTAAATTCACCATGACCATTTACATAAGTAATTTTCTCATTTTCCCAAGTAAAAATTCAAAATTTCAAAATTTTGCCGAAGATGATGAAAACTACATTTTCCTGGTAAACGCGCAGTGCCATCACAGAAAAATAGCCTGTCTTGCAAGAAAATTTTTGAGGCTTTCCTGATGTTCAAATCAACTCCATGATAGCTCATTGGGAGAAATGACACATGTATGGGAGAAATGACACATGTACATAGTTTCCTTAAAGTGGTTGTGGTTTATGGATATTAAAATGAAGAACTTATATTTATATTTTTTCCATAGATTGAATGTAGGGGCATTTATTGGATATGTCACCTTTTAGAAAATATGAGATCCAGAGGCTACCTGGCCCTTTATAGACTCTACCTTTAGAACTTATAGAAGTTAACACTCAACAGACAGACTAAAATCCTATGGAATTTCAAAATCCTATGAGAGGCTACCTGGCCCTTTACATGAAATGACATTCCTTAAGAAATAATGAGTTCCAGAGGCTACATGGCCCTTTACATGCCTTAAGAAAGGATGAGATCAAGAGCCTACCTGGCCCTTTACAGACTCCTTTAGAACTTGTAGAAGTTAAGAATCAACAAAAAAACTAAAATCCTATGGAAGTTCAGCCACTTTAGGTTCAATTTTTAGGCCTTAAAGTTTTCCTTGAATTAATGGGGAAAGCCTTGAGTTTGGGTGATCCTATCCTATGGAAGTTCAACTACTTTAGGTTTAGTTGTTAGGCCTTAAAATTTTCCTTGAATTAAAGGGAGGAAAGCTTGATTTTGGGGGATCCTATCCCATAGAAGTTCAGCTACTTTAGGTTCACTTTTTATCCCTTAGAGTTTGCCTTGAATTAATGGGAGAAAGCCTTGAGAAATGACACATGCATTAAAGTTAATGGGAGAAAGCCAACATGACACATGCTTTAAAAACTTTGCCTAAGAATTTATGGGAGAAATGACACATGTACACAGTTTGCCTTAAAGTGGTTGTGGTTTATGGATATTAAAATGAAGAACTTATATTTAGATCTTTTCCAGAGATTGACTGTAGGGGCATTTACTAGATATCTCACCTTTCAGAAAAGATGAGATCCAGAGGCTACCTAGCACTTTACAGACTCTGCCTTTAGAAATTATAGAATTTAACACTCAACGGACAGACTAAAATCCTATGGAAGTTCAAAATCCTATGAGAGGCTATCTGGCCCTTTACATGAAATTACATTCCTTAAGAAAGAATGAGATCCAGAGGCTACATGACCCTTTACATGACTTAAGAAAGTATGAGATCCAGAGGCTACCTGGCCCTTTACAGACTACTTTAGAACTTGTAGAAGTTAAGACTCAACAAACAAACTAAAATCCTATGAAATTTCAGCCACTTTAGGTTCAATTTTTAGGGCTTAAAGTTTTCCTTGAATTAATGGGGGAAAGCCTTGAGTTTGGGGGATCTTATCCTATGGAAGTTTAGCTACTTTGGGTTCAGTTTTTAGGCCTTCAAATTTTCCTTAAATTAAAGGGAGGAAGCCTTGAGTTTGGGGGATCCTATCGTATGGAAGTTCAGCTACATTAGGTTCACTTTTTAGGCCTTAAAGTTTGTGTTGAATTAATGGGAGAAAGCCTTGAGAAATGACACATGCATTAAAGTTAATGGGAGAAAGCCAACATGACACATGCTTTAAAAACTTTACCTAAGAATTTATGGGAGAAATTACACATGTATGGGAAAAATGACACATTTACACAGTTTGCCTTAAAGTGGTTGTGGTTTATGGATATTAAAATGAAGAAATTCTATTTAAATCTATTCCAGAGATTGACTATAGGAGAATTTATTGGATATGTCACCTTTTAGAAAAGATGAGATCCAGAGGATACCTGGCCCTTTACAGACTCTGCCTTTAGAAATTATAGAGGTTAACACTCAATACTAAAATCCTGTGGAAGTTCAGCCACTTTAAGTTTTTAGGCCTTAAAGTTTTCCTTGCCTAGAGTTTAAGATAGAAATGACATGTACATATTTTCCTTAAATTTTGCATTATAGTATATGGGAGAAATGACATTGCCTTATATCTTTTGGGAGAAATGACATAGAAATGACATATGTCAAAAGTCACACCTTTACGAGTTTGTGGGAGAAATGACATATATAGGTTTTGCCTTAGAATTTAGTTTGCCGTGAAATTTATGCGAGAAATCACATCTAGAAACCTTTATTTTGACATCTATAAATAGGCTAAGAACATTAAGAAAAAAATTTCAAATTTCAAATTCGTTATGTCCTTAATAAGAAGTATGATTTAGCACTTATCAAATTGTTTGATAATTTATAATAATGTCATTTTTGGATTGTACTATAATTCAACATTGATATGTACAAGAATATTACAACTTCAACATCAACCTACACTATCATCATAAATTAGTTTTGTCCTTAATAAGAAGTATGATTTAGCACTTATCAAATTGTTTAATAATTAATAATAATTGATATGTAAAAGAATTTTACAACTTCAACATCAACCTACACTATCATCATATCACTCTAGACATGTCAATCTAGATTATTTACATCCATTACATCATAAAACACTCCACTTTTAACATTTTAAAAGAATAAAGCAACATGGAAGATGTAAATTTAGGTACATTAATACACTCCACTTTTTACATTTTATAAGAATAAAGCAACATGGAGGGTGTAAATTTAGGTACATTAATAAAATAAAGCCACGTCAATCTAAATTATTAAGATCCATTACATCATATTTAACACAATCTAGATTATATATATCCATTACATCCTAAAACACTCCACTTTTAACATTTTACAATAATAAAGCAATATGGAAGGTGTAAATTTAGGTACATTAATAAAATACATCCATGTCAATCTAGATTATTAAGATCCATTACCTCATAAAACACTCCACTTTTAACATTTTACATTTTACTCACCTTGAGTTTGGGGGATCCTATCCTATGGAAGTTCAATACAGCCATGTTAATCTAGATTATTAAGATCCATTACATCATAAAACACTCCACTTTTAACATTTTACATTTACTCCACTGAGTTTGGGGGATCCTATCCCATGGAATTTCAACTACTCTCGCCTTTTAGGCTCGAATTTTGCTCTTAAATTAATAGGAGAGTTTCTGAGAGTCTAATGCTGTATGCTTTAAAGCAATGGGAAAAGCCAATGACACATGCTTTAAAGTTTTCCTTAAGAGTTTATGGGACAAATGACACATGTACACGATTTTCCTTAAAGTGGTTGTGGTTTATGGATGTTAAAATGAAGAACTTATATTTAGATCTGTTCTAGAGATTGACTGTAGGGGAATTTACTGGATATGTCACCTTTCATAAAAGATGAAATCCAGAGGCTACCTAGCCCTTTACAGACTCTGCCTATAGAACTTGTAGAAGTTAACACTCAACATACAGACTAAAATCCTATGGAAGTTCAACCACTTTAGGTTCAATTTTTAGGCCTTAAAGTTTGCCTTTAATTAATGGGAGAAATCCTTTAGTTTTAGAATAACCTTATAAAATGCTTTAATGTGAAGATAGTACTTTACCTACAAAACAATGGAATTGAAGACTGTGCTTATATATCAGAGTTTTGTTATGACATCTTTATCTTCTCTACCTAAAATGCTATTATCTTCCTTTCCCTGTATATTTCAGGGTATTGAAAGAATGGATTTTCTGAATGCCATGGTTTTCAAGATGTGGAGTTGTTTTTTGGTTTTACTTGGTATTCTCGAGGGGCTAAACATTTTGAATAAATTCTGAAGGTTGTTTTATTTGAATTCAATCATGTCATTTTTAAATTGAGAAAACTTAAGCGAGGAAGGCTGAAAATAAAAAATAGTTTAAGACAGTCTGTTAGTGAGACTTAGTATGGTTGTGGGACACATCCAGCATTAGACCATTGAGTTATGGATTCAATTACAGCTATTGAGTCCTACTCATTTGACCTATACGTGTTTATCATTTTTTTGTTGACCATACAAGATGGGTTTGGTTGGAGGTTGTGCAGTCAAGGTTTGTTTATTCAATTACATGGATTCCCCTGTGGAAACTTTGAATTAGTTGTCTGTCAATTTAAGCCTATACGGAATATTTCCTATAAATTGTGGATCAAACTTCTAAGCTAAGATTATCCTAATTTTATTTTATTTTGAGCTAGCAAAGCATCTAAACATCTTCTTATCGCAGATTATGAGGTATTTATTAGCTGTATATGGATGTTTTGATCATTACAATCTATCCCTTTATTATAAATCTATCATTGAAAACCACAAGAAATAGGTACACAAGGGTCCAAAATATTGAAAAATTATTGGTTGTATATGAATGTTTTGATCATTACAATCTATCTCTTTATTAGAAATCTATCATTCGAAACCACAAGAAATAGGTACCCAAGGGTCCAAAATATTGGAAACATGAAAGTAGTCTCTAAAGGGGTGTCATCTACATGCTTGATAAAATGCCTTAAACTTTCCAAAATCTGTCCAATATTAACAACATAGAGTTCCAATGATCTACAGGTATTTTTTCATAAATAAATGGGAATTTTAAGCTATGATCCAAAGGGAATTTTGTTAATCTGCCTATGAAGGAATATACCAAGACACGTCTTGGAAAAAAACCAATCCTTTAAAGAACCCTTTAAAGGCTTCCCGATTAATTTGATACTCTCCTTCATATAGCTGGACACACATACCAAGTGAAAAGAACATAACATGGCATGAAGGAAACAAAACCAAAGAGTGTCTTTAGGTCATGGAAGATATCACATGGAAGAGTGTATATTTGGATAAACACTATGCCTGTAGCCTCTATGATGTTATCCAATTCATTGATGTCATTCTCCTATGTGGGTTCATCATGTACAACTTGAACTTCATCGGGCCTTGTTTTAAGCAATTTAGTTTTAAGCAATTTATGAAGCACATGTGATAATGTTGTTGATCCCTCTTCATAGATACCACTCACTAGATAAAGCTCAGCAAAAAAATCCAAGAACATCAAAGCAAGTATCAGGGTGTAATATTCCAAAATTTTCATACAGCAAATTGGAATATTAAATTTTGTTGATTTCACTTAGGAGATGAATAATTGGGTAAGGAGGCCCATGCATAATAAAAACACGAATAAAATCCCTCATAGTATGAAGGGGATCATCATTGGAGCTGGATTTCACACCCTCAAGTGTGAAAGAGGACATTTGCAGGTGGACAAGGTCAAGTTTGACCAAGTCAACAGTGCAGGGATAGGAGGTGGAGATCATCTTGTGGGACATCACAGTGAAAGAGGGAGGAAGATTCCTTGATGGAGGAAACCCTAATGAGTGGGACCCATGCTGAGAGGGCTTTCACTTGTTTAAAAGGAGGGCAAGGCAGCCATTGTTTTTCATGTTATGGATTATTGATTTCATTGTCTGTTTAGTCTTTGTGCATTCTCATGTTGTTTAGCAGAGTTGCAGTGCTACGTAGCACAAGGATTTCCTGTTTCAGAATTCCTTCTCCTTTCAAGATAGGCCTATTGAAGGAGCTTGCTCTTCATTTCTCCACATTCAGGTTTGAGGCCAAGCATCCTCCTTCAGCTACAATGTTATTCCTATAGCAGGAAACATTGTGTTGCAGGGTGTTGCAGTGGAAGTTACTGAACACCACTTCCTGTGCTTATTTTTTAGAGGAGGAAGCCTTATTTCCTTTGGAGGATCAGTTAGGAAGATCTCTGAGCATATTTCACTATATTTGGCACCAGGCCAACCATTTCCATTATTTTCAGCACAGTCCCTCCCTTAGACTGCGTTATTTTTAGTGTGTATCTGCAGTGAGGGTTTGCAGTATTGTTTGGAGGGTCAAATATTCAGTGTTAGGATCAGCCTTTCACTTAGAAGATCCATCGGAGGAGGCATATTCAGCTTTTGTAACATCTACAGCCATCTCCATCCATTTCTTGAGTTGCAGCTACTACTCAGCCCTACTACTCTGGAATTTTTGCCATTTTGTATATTTTAGCCAATCCTTCTAGGATTGACTTGCATTAGGGGAATTTTGAGGTATAAAATGGGCCTCCTAAGGAAATTATAAAATAATAGTGGAAAAAATCTAATAAGATTTGATGACATCAACAAATTTTAGAGGGAAAAATGAAAAAACTACTTTTTCAATTCATATTTTCAACTTATCTCCCAAAGTTTTTACTCAAATTTTGAGCGGGAGTACTCGTTGGATGCGGAATTTAATTCCCCATCCAAGGAGTACCAATGTTGTATACTTTCGATGGGTCCTACTACACGAAAAATGAGAAATACATAAAAAAACGTGATTACAATCATGTTTTTTATGTAGTTCTCATTTTTCGTGTAGAAGAGTTCATCGAAAGTATGCAACATGGGGACTCCTTGGATGAGGAATTAAATTCTGCATCCAACGAGTACTCCCGCTCGAAATTTGAGTAAAAATTTTGGGAGATAAGTTTAAAATACGAGTTGAAAAAATAGTTTTATTATTTTATTGTTTTTTAATATTTTTACTCTTTTACTCCAAAAATGGTGAATCATCCATTATGGATGACATCATCATCTTGAATCCTATTGGTTGTTATAAAGTTTATTTTTGTTGTACATTTTTCTTATGAGGCCCATTTTAGACCTCAAAATTCCCTTAATGATATTGTTTTTCAAGGGTTAGAGCTTTGCTCCCCACATTATTTGAGCCATACATTGCCATATCTATGTATTGATATTATTTCTGTAGCAGTGCCTCCTATAAACTGCACAGTCATAGCCTTGGGCTTTCTATATGTAGCAGTATTCTTCACTTTCTTGTACATGTTCTATTGAGGCTTGCATTGCCTAGCTTGAGTGATCATTACCTCAAGGATTTTTATACATTTTCTACTATAAGATCAATTTCATGGCTATTTGGATCTTCTCATGATTTATGTATTGATATAATGTTGCTACTCCAATATGTGTTTTACATTGCTGCATCTCAAACTTTAGAATATCTTAAGATATTCTTATTATTGTATAAATTCCCTATTTTGGGATATTACATGGGGTAAGTAGTAGCTCACCTGGGATCTGTTTCATAAATTCAACAAAAAAAAGCCAAGAACATCAAAGCAAGTAGCAGGGTAAGTAGTAGCTCACATGGGATATGTTTCATTTTGAGAGCTATCATAAACTTAGATTTCTCCATATCTCGTAGCAGCTTCCCCATTGGCATTTATTAATTCTCTCTTTTCAATTTTGTTTACAAGGTTCTCTATTGAAACTAACAGTTTGTTATTTTTCATTTCTATTGAAACTAACAGTTTGTTATTTTTCATTTTTTTTAGAGTTGTTCCATATGATTCCAATTCCCGTAAGTGTGACATATATTTATTAATTCTCTGTTTTTAATTTTGTTTACAGGGTTCTCTATTGAAACTAATAGTTTGTTAATTTTCATTTCTATTGAAACTAACAGTTTTTTATTTTTCATTTTTCTTATAGTTGTTGCATATGAGTCTAATTTCCATAAGTGTGACATATATTTATTAATTCTCCATTTTCAATTTTGTTTACAGGGTTCTCTATTGAAACTAACAATTTGTTATTTTTCATCTCTATTGAGACTAACAGTTTTTTACTTTTCATTTTTCTTAGAGTTGTTCCATATGAGTCTAATTCCCATAAGTGTGACATATATTTATTAATTCTCCTTTTTCAATTTTGCTTACAGGGTTTTCAATTGTTCTTCCATTCCCCTCTGGGTTTAGTATCTTTTATAGTTTGATAACTAACAAACGGAGACAGGTAAAAAGACAGAGAAGGAAAGACAACAATTTATATCTTCAAAGCAGGTGGGATATATGTAACCATAATATGTATAGTTTGACCAAGTGTGGTAGCTTTATTTGATATACAAGTATTACGTGATTCAAACTGAATGAGACATAGAATATCTTGACAATATGCATAAATATGTTGGTTTCATATTAATAGAAATATGCTAGTTTTTAAAATATCCAAAATACCAAAACAAAAAAGAGTGAGTTGGGTATCTTAACTGCTACAACAAAAAAACATTACGATTGACATGCTGAACCAAAACATGAAAAAACCGATTATAGCAAGGCGCCAACCTAGAAATTCGGAGCCGAGGCCACAATTCGGTGTTGAGACCGCGATTCGGAGTCGAGGCCTCAATTCGGTGACGAGGCCGCAATTCAGAGACGAGGCTGCAATTCGGAGATCAATGAGGCCGCAATCAATGAGGAAGTCGGAGGACAATTACCTGCAAACATAAAAACAACAATAAAATTAAAATAGAAGAAAAAAATTAAAAAAACAATAAAACTATTTCACAAAGAAAAAAACAATAGAAATTACATAGCAAGACTCTACCAAGACCCTGCAAGACTCTGCAAACACAAATGTAACAGATGTGATAAGCCCGAAACACAAACATAGCAGACGCAGATGCGATAAGCCCAAAACACAAACACAACAGACGCAAATGCGATAAGCCTGAAATACAAACACAAGAGATGCAAACGCTAATAAGCTCGAAACCCATTAACGGGTCCGGGTTGGTGCATTTATAAACTAAAGTACGACCAGATTATTTTAAGAGTTTGGCCGAACTTATGTTGCCAGTTTTCCAATTTTCAGCCAAAAATCTATTTTCCCACGCCATCAGTATGTCATCAATGTAAACAAAAGAATGAATTCGGCCGAACTAATTTCAAAAGTTCAGCCGAACTCTATAATAGTTTGGGTGAACTTTTATAAAAGTTTGGTCAAATTGTTGAGAAAAGGAGTTTTCCGCCCCCAATTCTCACAAAAGTGTAACCCAACTTCGTGGGTTTACCCCATATGATGTGTATATTGTTTCCCCTTCTGGTTTTACATACTTTATTTGTCTTTCCAGGTTTATCATAAAAGTTCTATCTTATGTTTTTATAAGTCTTGTGAACATCCAAGTCATATGGATATGTTTTTGTAAGTCTTATTCCAAGATTTCCTGATTCAGTACGAATTAAAGATTGTTCATAAGCATTCCTTGAGGTGGAATTAAACCCTGTTTCATGTTTTTATAAGTATTTTGATCTAGAATGCATGTCAATCTGTTTTTGTCAGTCTTGATTCACCAATCATTCCTGATTCATGAGATCATGTTAGTCAGAAGCATTCCTTGTAATGGGATTCTTTAAATGTAAAGTGAGACTCTTGTAATTATTTTAAAATCATTCTTTCATTACACATTTTAGATCTGGAATTTGTGTCATTTTTTCCTCCCAGCAGTGGATTTATGTCCTATATACCCACTATCTTTCTCCCATTCTTCTAATCATTGAACTACAATTTTTTCTACCACACCATATATACGAGTGCCCTCATATGTGTCAGATATTTTTATTTGTTCAACGTTCCTTTCAGAGTGCTTGAGATCCAACCAAATTCCAAAAAACCCAATCAAATTATAAGAATATCCCTCGAGCTTAAGATGTGTCTGGTCAGGCGCTTGATGTAGTCCAATTGCTGATTCCAGTGCTAACACAACATATTACCACCAGTCTCCCGAAATGTACCCTTGACCAGAATGATGTATACAAGGGATGCACATAGGGGAAGTATGTTAAACCCACCTTTTAGGGCCGAGATAGCAGAATGGAAGAAATCTTGGAGTGATTTCACTCTAATGTATGCAAACCTTAAATTTTCTACAATCTCTACAACAAAACATAAGTATTATGTTATTTTTTTTATGACCTTTCTAGAAAATCATAGATTTTATTCATGAAGAAAAAGGATGAAATTTTTCCAAATTTGTTGAATTCAAAACATTGGTTGAAAAGGATATTGGTCAGAAATTGAAAGCCCTGAGAAGTGACTTTGGAGGAGAATTTGTATCTAACACCTTCAAGGAATTTTGTGCCAAAGAAGGTATTAGAAGAGAACTGATAGCACCTCATAACCCACAACAAAATGGGGCAGCTGAAAGGAAAAAAAGAAGCATAGTGGGAGCATCATGAACTATGTTGCATGATCAAGGGTTTCCATTACATCTATGGGAAGAAGCATGAAACACCGTAGTTTATTAGTAGAACAGGAGCACTCACATAATACTTGGGATGATCACACATGAATAAGATTTCTCTAATATAAAGCTAGATGTATCCCATTTTCGAATTTTTGTAGCTATCGTGTATTGTCATGTCTGCAAGGATAACAGGAAGAAATTGGAGCATACAACTAAGATGGGAGCCTTTGTACAATACATAGAGAAAACATATAATTACTAAGTGTATTTTACCTCACTCAAGATGACAGTGGTGAGGAGATATGTCAAATTTAATGAAGATAAGGTTATGAGATTCTCTCTAGAGTGAGGGATGAGTATCCCACCAGAGGAGGAGCTTCTAGCTCCAAAGGAGGACCCTCAGAAAAATATTCAGGATGTTATGGAGTAGCCACATATGGAGGAGAAAAGAGGAGTTTGAGTGGACACACCCACTCAACTACAATCTTCCAGAAAGGGGAGGAAGAAAACGAAAGAGGTTGACAAGTTGGTGTAATATTCTAGGGAGCATGTGGGAGCTCCTACATCCTTTCATAGGTAGAGGAGGTCACTCGGCAGATACATTGGTTATACGGCTCTCATGACAAAACTTATTGAGTCAAAGCCTTCCTCATTTGAGGAAGCAATTTTTCAACCAGTGTGAGTTGATTCCATGGTGGAGGAGTATGGCTCCATCATGAAGAAAAATGTATAGGAGGTGGTGTCGGGACCAAAGAAAAATCTAGTGGTTGGTTCCAGATGGATTTACAAAGTGAAGCATGTAGTTGATGGGAGAATTGAGAATTATATGGACAAATGTTTGGCCAAATGCTTCTCACAGGTGAATGGAGTTAACTATGAAAAAAAATTTCCCCCATGGCAAGATATTTCTTAATCAGAACCATTCTAGCATTAGTTGCACAGATGGGGTGGAAGAGCCACTAAATGGATGTGAAAAATACCTTCCTCAATGGAGTGGTTGAGGAAGAGATTTAAATAGAGTAGGCATAGGGATTTGAGGCATATGACATGGAGACACATGTGTGTAGACTCAGGAGAGTCATTTATGGTCTCAAACAGGTGCCCCAAGCATGGTACACTTAGATTGAAACATATATCAGTGGATTGGGATTCACCCAAAGTGAAGAAAATGCCAATCTCTATGACATTGTGGTAGAATGAAAGTTTCTTATATTGATATTTTATGCTAATGACTTGATACTTACAAGGGATGAGCAGTTGATCCACTCTTGCAAGGAGGACCTTGCAAGAGAATTTAAGATGATGGACATGGGATTGATGCATTACTTCCTTGGGTTGGAAGTATGGTAGGGTGGTGATGATTTGCTTGTGATTCAGGGGAATTCTTCCTCTAAAATACTTCAAATATTTCACATCAAGAAATTCAAACCTACGGACACTCCTCACGGCTACAAACTAGAGGAAGGAGGATGCCTCTTTAGGAGAGGTAGTAGATTCTACCATGTGACAAGCATCTTTTGGGATCATTGATGTATCTCATGAACACAAGGTCCGACATATGCTATGCAGTTAATCAGTTGATTCAAACCATGGTGAAGCCTAACAAATTGTATTGGAAGGTAGAAAAACATGTGTTAAGATACCTCAAAGGCATAACCGAGTATGTGTTATGGTACATGAGGACAAAGGGAGTGAAGCTCCAAGGCTTCACTGATGTAGGTTGGGTAGGGAGTCCACTAGATAGAAAAAGTACTTCAAGTGCTATCTACAGTGTTGGGTATGTAGTTATTTCCTGGTAGAGCAAGAAACTTTGGTATGTGACACTCAACTCAAAAAATGTTGAATACATAGTTGTTATTCAAGAAACATGTGAGGCCATATGGACAAGGAAAATATTTGTGGATCTTTTCAGTCAAGAGATGGATTTGACAATGATTGATTGTGATAATCATATTTGTATTAAAGTCTCCGAGAATCCAGTATCTCATGAGAGGTCCAAGCACATTGATATCAGGTACCATCACTTGCGGCACTATGTGCAGAGGAGAATTATGATGCTAAAATACATTCCAACTAAGGAGCAGGATGCAAATATCTTGACAAAGGCATTGTCAAGAGGCAATTTTGAATTCCAAATGTGCAGGATAAGGGTGGTGCAAAATCCCTTTCTTTCTGAGTGTTAGAAATTGTAGCAAGTAAAGCTCAATTTGACTTATGCCTTAGCCAAATTTAGTAATTAGTTTTTCCACATCAGCAAGATAACTTGGAATGCAGTTAGCTAGAGTGGCATGGTCTTGTCTACTAATTAAATCAGTAAATTCGAGTTGTAGGCTTGGAGCAGAGTTGTGGATGTAGTGATTGCTATAATTTAGAAATATATTTTAGTTATCTTCAGTTGAACTCAGTTAACTGAGCTCAAGTAATTACAGTGAGTTAGTTGAAGGTTAGTTGAGTAGTTATGACTCATGTCAACTCAGTGATCTCTTAGTTGGAGTGGAGGAAAATACATAACGTAAAAATTAATTTTATATTATTTGAGTGTACAAATTGTTCACTTAAGGGAGATGATCAATTCCTTAGGAATTATGCAAGGAAATAGGAATTTCCCCTATTGTTTAGGATCTCAATTTCCCTATAATTGCGCAAGGAAATAGGATGAAGTTGGGGGCTTGAGTAGGCTGAGTGTTGGCTAGGTATAATCATTCAACATGAGAACAATTTTACAGTGTAGTGTGTGTTTCAGAGTCGAAGAAAGTCTTGTAATAACTTCTCATTTGATCTAAATTAATGCAAATCCCCCCAGATGTATTCCCCTGTAAATCATTGTGTACTTTTGGTTTTGATGTTGCATGTCATTGCATGTGTTTCTAAATTGTGATTTCCATTCTGTAGAATTGTAGAGGAGATCTGTAATCTCTTGTTTTCAATTCAAATTCCTCAATAGTAGAAAATTTCTATTAATTTATACAATTATAATAATATTTACAAGAGTGTTAGCAAAAGGGTTGTCAAAACTACTCTTGGAATTGGAAAAAAATTAGCAAGGTAAACCTTTCAATCTCTCAACATGGCAAGCAGTTTAGTATTATTAAAGTCATTTTTTTGACACTAGTGACCCCAAAACTTATTCTCGAATTTGTTCATAACCTGGGGTGCTCCTTCTTTTGTTGTTTCCAAGGATAAAATTTCTACTCCAACATTGGAAGGAGGACTCGAGTTGAGAGACCCAATTTTTTTTACCAATGTTATGGGTGTTTAAACTTGGTGTCACTATATTTAAAGCGATAGTGAATTATGGGGAAGATGGGGAGGAAAACATGTAGATCAAATATTGCTAAATAGAAATTTGTCTGAATGGATGGTCATAGTAATGGCTCTCTAATTTGGAATGGAACATGGAAAAACCAATATCTCATTCAAAATCACTATTTTGGGAAGTAAAAAATGATAAATTATTGAGAGAAATGTTATCATTAATGTCAAATGAACAAGTGAATTTAAGTTTAGGTGAAATTTGTTAATGATTATTACTAATGAGATGTAGCCTATCTTTTATGACACTTTTTCTACCACTACAACATAAAGGGGGGTTTTAAGACAATATTTAAGATATTTTTTGGTAAATTGTCTTAATTTGAGACAAAAGAAAACTTGTGTATTGTCTTAAATATTGTCTTTAAGCAAGTGTCTCAAATTAAATCATCTTAACATTAAGTTTTCTTAAAATATTGTCTCTATAAAGACAATATATAGCACAAGAATTTTTGTCTCTCCAGAGACAATTTCATTTTTGTCTCTCCAAAGACAATAGTTGCACTACAACACAAAGGGGGGTTTTAAGACAATTTTTGGGTAAATTATCGTAAATTGAGACAATTTCATTTTTGTCTCTCCAAAGACAATAGTTGGAATTAAAGACATATTGTATTTATGGAGACAATGTATTTAATCCTATCTATTGTCTCTGTAGAGACAATATAAAACAATGAATCCAGAAAAATATATCACCATTAAAATAAATCAATACAAAAATATTTAATTAAAAAAATCAACAATATCATTGAATAATTCATGTTAGGGTACAGTGGAATCGAAACACCAACCTCTTGCATGGCAGGTGCTCTTCCAATGAGCTAGCACCCTTTAAAGAATTATGTGAGGAGTTATGGGAGTCCTTGAAATTATATAATAGGCATTGATTTTTTTTAAAAATTCAACACATAATTAGAGCAAAACAAAACCAAAGCATTCTCAGAAGTGAAAAACACTAACAGCAAGCCCAAACAATCTCAATACAAAACCACACGTATAAACATAGAAGGCAATGAAGCCAACCAGATTCCAGTGAATTACATCAAGCATAACACATAAGGGAAGTCCAACCTAGGTTTTCATCATTGGAGAGATCTAGACAACACTAATAACCATATAACATAGTAACTCAAGGTGAATTTTAAATGACAAAAATTTAATTCACAATTATTGATGACAGACTCCTTTATCCATACATTAAGCAATAGATAAATACAAACAAATACTCACAGGTCTAATTGGTAAGCCCTTGGAATTGTGCATGATAGCAAGCTTTATAGGTGTGACCACTGTTTTTCCATTTACACCTCCAGAAACCCCTTGTTCCTATGTTCCTACAGTTACAATAGCATCCCCGTCCCCTTTGTGCTCTGATATTTTTAAATACTCCCCTTTGTGCTTTGGAAGATCAAACTTACACTTGGCACCATACTTGCAAATACCTCTCTTGAAAAAAAACTAAGATCCACAACAATAAATTCAGTAAACCAATAGTTCCAATAGAAAAAATATAATCCGATTAGAAACAACTGTAGAACATGAAAACACAAAAATCATCATTGAGTATATTACAGCGCACTCAAGTTCCCGAGCCTCTCTAGTAGTGAAACAACAGCAGGTTTGACCTGCAAAGGCAAGAGCATATAAATTTAAGGACTGATTGCATATCATATTAAATGGAATACAAAAAATAATGGATGAAAACATAGACTGACTTGAGTACCTCACTTCCATCAACATTTTCCTCTGATTTTAAGGTTGCCAACCTATCTTCTAGATGGTGGAACTTTCATTTTGAACCAAATTTGCAGATGCTCGTTTTCATATATTAATGATTCAATAATTTGAAAATCAACAACCCAACAAAAAGCTAAATTAAAAAACATCAAAATAAATAAAAAATTATAAACAAAAGCTAAATTAAAAAAATTTCAGAAGGATGTCAGCTAAGAGAAAATGTTAAAATTGGCAACTAGGGCCAAATTCCACTATGGTTTGCTCAATTGATGGAGATAATAATCTCACTGAATTCCTCTTCTCGATAGGACCAAAATTGATATAAATATTTTCTAATTTGGACAAGGAAAAGTATTCATTAACTCAAATGAAATTGCATAAGGCATAACCTTATTTAGGTGGGAAAATTTGAGAATTGAAAATTTGAATTTCCCTCCACGAGTAATCAAGTCAGCCTACCCAAGAAGGATATAAATAACCTATCCTTGGCTCATAAATACTGATTATTCTTGCCTTTGAAGTAGCTACAGAAGAAGGTGATTTCCAGCAAAGGAGATAGAGGCAAGGTTGGGTTCTATTTAGTCATCTCTAAGGGCCGAGTTGCATAGGATGGAGGAGGAGTTTGTTTAGGGCATATTTTTTATTTGTTTTGGGCATTTTATCTCCTTCAAGTTTGAAGCTTCTAACCACATGTGCTAAGGCATGTACTGTTATGAAACCCTCCTTAAGCAAGACGAGTTCTACAGGCAGAAGTTTGATATTGTTGGAAGCCTAGTCTAGATCATTTGAGGCAACATTCTCCTCTTCTTGTTAACCGCAGTCATGCATTATAATCTTCTGGGTTCCACTCTATGTTTTATGGTGGTTGAGAAGCTTGATTGAGTTATTTTCATATCTAGTAAGAGCATGTTGGATGAATATTATTTTAATGCTGGAATATGTGCCCTAACCAGGACATAAATCCTCATCAAACTAGATCGATCATCATCAATAGTGAAGGCCGCAAAAATAATCTAGTCCAATTATCCTGTTAGTGTCAGTATTTTCATACTTCCACCAGGGATCAAAACACATTTTTCATGTGCATTTAGGTGTCCCACTCTAAATAGTTTTCAATCATTTCGTTAGGTCATGATATAAAATTGTTCCACCGGTGGTTGTCTTTTTCAAGTGTCCCATTTTCCTTCACAAGTATATGCCTACTGACCCTCTTCCATGTCTTCATCATGATATTCAGTCTCCTAAAGGCTTCCAACTCATAAATCCACATGCCAACACATCAAATGTCAAAGGGAGGTGTCTTTTCCCAAGGGTGCCCAAGTCATCATTGTTCACAAACACTAAACCCTAACTTCCTCTCCCACTTAGCTAGGGTTTGCTATGAAAAAGAGGCATATGAGCAGAGGAGCCATAATTTAGGTCATATCAGTAAGTATGAGGTCATTCCAACTCATAATATCATGTCTCCATAATTTTTTAAGAAATCCTTCCAAGAATCAAGCCATTTGCCACTCATAGGGCCAATTTCGCTTCAAACTATGTTTCTGACCAAACATAGATGAAATTTAAAAAAGTGAGAGAGGTTTTTGTCCCTCATAGGTTAATAAATAGAAAATTCCTTCATATTTTACACAGGTGTAATTTTTTTAGAGCAATGTAAAAAATACAGGTGCCACAGGACAATTGCTGCACTTCTGGGTGACCTTAGGAAAATCAGGTTTTCTCATAGCTGGAGTATCAAAATTACTTGCATGATAAGTCAGATGATAACTAGATAGAGAATGATTTCCAATGAGTTATCATGAGCTCAATTTTCAGTTGAGGAAAGCCTCCAAAATTTTCCTACACCAGCACTATGCATTTCTGCACCTTCATTCAACACTTTTTGACCAATATTGGTAAAATCAATTTTTGACCAGAAAAAAAAACTCCAAACAGAAAACGAAAGGTATATTTTGAAATTAGACAGGATAAGCTTTCCATAGAGCTATCCTAAGCCCAATTTTGACACCAGAAAGGCCTCCAAATGTGGTCTACAAAACGGTGTTGCCTTGGCGTTGCGCGTTTGAGTTGGCGCTGCGCGTTTACCTTGAAATCCCAGAGAAATTAACACAGGCACTATGCATATGGATATTGGTGTTGCGCATTCATCTCAGTGTTGTGCATTCATCTCGGTGTTGCGCGTTTACTCATTGAAGGTTTGGAAGGATTTCACTGCTTCCATCGAGCTCCAATTTCCTCATAAATTTCTCGAAGGAGTTTTTTGATCAGTAAGTGGACATAAAACACCTCTCTTTTCACATTTTTTTTGTTCATTTAAAAGAATGAAAGTGTTATAGCTTATGAAACCCTAGTTTCATTTCATTATCATTTTTCATACACCATATCTTTGTTCACCTTCCTAAACCCATAACAGTCATGAGCATGGTTATTCCCTAGGGTTTTCATTGACTTAGGTTTTCTATTTACACTCATTCCCTTCATTCATTTAAACTAGACACCTCATCCATTTCTCCCTTCATCATCTCATCCTCTCATATCCACTTCTCCATCTCAGCCTGCTGCTCATACATCATCACCTAGTCAGATCCATTCACCTCATGTTGATCCTACTTCTGCAACCTTCTATAGCCCTTTATCCTCCCATCCTGATACTGAGGCATCAAGCAGTGAGGAGGACATTAGGGAAATTTGGGCTCTTGTGACTAATGTTGAGCCATTTCCCAAGACCTATCAGAAAGGCCACACTCTTGTCTTTGCTTCACATGGTGTGAAAGGGGCCATGCTTTCTTCATCAGCAAAATAGGTATAGAAGGGCAAGGAAAAGGCTATAGAGTCTATCATTGATAAGCAGGAGGACAAGCATGAAACTGGGCAGGAGTTTCAGTTGATTGAACTTGATGATGAGGATGAGGTTAGAATCACAATTGCATTGATCAGAAGCAAAGAGGCAAATATTAGAGAAATTGAAGCTAATCTTGACAGAGCACAGTATGTGATTGAATTTCTTGAGCAGGAAAATTAGTAGCTGAAGACCAAGCAAATCATCAGTGAGGTCAGGACCACCAAAGCTCAAAAAGAGGCAAGGAAGGCTAAGGCCTTGTTGGAGGAGACCTTGGGAAGATTTGGTGAGATTGATGATGAGGAGGGTCAGCCTCCTAGAGAGAGACCAAAGACAATAGGGCTTAAGAGAGCTCTAGCCCATGAGAGACATAAAGAGGCTAAGTTGGCAGAGAAGCTCACTCCAAGTGAGCTTATTGCCCTCGAGATTAGTAGAGATAGAGAATCATGGCTTGATAGAGCCAAATTTAATTTGGAGGGCTTGCTAGATAAGGCCAAAAGGGACAATTATATTCAACGAAAAATGGCAAAGCACTATGCCATGAGAAACAAGATTGCAAGGGACAAGCTCAAACGAGCCCGTGCAAAAATTCAAACTTTAACCAACCAAAAGGAGAAGGAGAGGTTAGAAATAATTACTGAGGTGTCTATTTATGCCTCAAGCCCTTGATAAGAAAGTAACCTCACACATTTTGTCAATTTTTTGTCACATTTGGCACTTTAGTGCATTTTTGAGTTTTTGAGCAATTTTGACAAACATAAATTTTTCTAAATGCACAATGCCAGCTCTTTTTTGGGGCATCGAATTGCAAAATGGCCACCACAATCATGTTTATAATGATGAGGAAATTAACTCCAACAATTTTCAAAAGCTTTGGAGGAGAATTGGTCCCTCAAAAAGGAAAAAAACCACCAAAAAAACATGTTTATGCTCTTGTTTTTGCCTTGGCACTACGTATTTACCAGTCTTGGGAGAACAGGTTTTTGATAGGGAAGTTAGACACCATTTTTGAAACTGGACTCAGAGAGCTTTCCAATGAGCTATCATGGAGCTGATTTGGACATCGGGAAAGCCTCCAATGGTTGCTTGCAAGACATGCTATTTTTCTGTCATGGCGCTGCGCGTTTACCAGGAAAATCCAGTTTTCATCATCTTCAACAAAAATTTGACTTTTTTAATTTTTAATTGGAAATATGAGAAAATTAATGATGTAAATTGTCATGTTGAATTTAAATGTCATTTTTTGACTTTCATCTAGGGTATATGCATCAAATAAGTCTTCTGGACGTCAAATGAATAAGTTTCCTCTCTTTTAGAGGCAAATTCATGAGTTTTCCTAGTCTTCAAATTCTTGTTTGGGAGTAGGTGAAACTGATCCCTATCCCATGGATTCGAGTCCCTGAGGCTAGGGAGAGTGGTTTTTAGTTCTATATGATGTATTTTCTCAGTCATTTGTAGAGGTTGGACTCACTTGGAGCTTTGGCATCTAAAGAGACATTTTGTATCAGTTTGGCTTGGACATTAATGAGAAATTTGCTATTTCTTTGGGATCCATGTGTTATGCAGTGTTTGACATAGTTTATTATTTTTTATCCTTTCTATGAATGTATTGTAGCTCATAAACCATTTTCATGTTTATGATATACTTAATTTCGAGTTGAAAATCAGAATTCATGATTCATGTTCTGTTTTTGGAAATTTAGCATAATTTGCTTATTTTCTTCAATTTAGGGAAAATTCATTTCAGATGATCTTCCTAACTCCTCCCCAGTCTATTCACTTCACCATAATCATATTTTAATGTCAAAACTTCTACCTACCTTGCGCCTCGAAACCCCTGCAAAATTTGACCTAATTTTCTTTCCCTAGTTGTTTGACTCCTCCAAATCCAAAAAACCCTATACAATCAAAATCAAAACCCTGAGCTACTATACTTAGCCTAAAATCTTCTTTCCTCATTCATTTTCACTGTGATCCATATGGAGATAGCCCTCTCTTGGCCTAGTCGGGATAGATACTTGGCTAAGCATGGTTTGAGGTTACCTCGGGATTACCTCTCTCAGCCTGAGGTTCAATCTGAGTGATAACATTTTGGCGACTCCACTAAGGAAGACGAAAGATAATATCTTTTGTGGGAAAGAATGAAAAATTTTAGATCTGATTTCTGATGGTGGAAAACAATCAGATGTGTACGAAGGCTGAACTCTTCACCTGGAGACTCTAACTTTATGTAAAGACTCCATTGGAGGATCGACCTTGCCAGCAGGAAAATAAAAGGATCTTACACAAAGGTCAGGTATTCAAAGTGGAATTGTATTCAAGGTCTAATATGATTTCTTGTAAATTACTTCTTTTCTTTTCCTGAAACTATCCTGAAGGTTTTCCGGAGTTTGTTGTATGATAAAGATGATCAAAATCTTGATTCTACCTATTCGAAAAGTGTAAATACCGATTTTTCCTTTGATCTTGGTTCACATCCTTTTTCTGAATCTTATGATGACCATATTCAAACTGATGAGCCTAAAGAGACCTAGACTAATCCTATAGCTTATGTACATACTCCTACACCTTCTATAGTCCCAGATCGATACAAACCACTCATCTTACCTCATATACTCCATGCTTTCCCTAAAAATCATTTCCTATATCTGCCGAGGTTTGATGGTGAATATGACAACATCACTGCTGAGAGACATATGTAGAATTTTGAAAATTTCCTAGAAATTTTTGAATTTGATGAAGAGGATGTCAGTATCAGGCTATTTTCTCTTTCTTTGCAAGGAAAAGTCAAGAGTTGGTTCAAAAACTTGCATGTCGCGAGCATCTCAAATTTCCTGCAATTCGTCAAAGTTTTCCTCCACAGGTGGGTGGTCAAACAAAACCCTTTCTTGATTCTAGAAGAGTATGCCCAGCTAAAAAGAAAGCTAGGGGAGACAGTACAACAATTTTCTGCCAGATTCAATCAAGTCTATTATTCGATACCTGTTGATATAAGAACCCCTCCTAGCTCAGCTCTCTTACATTACTTGGATGCCTTTGATCCGGAAATGGAGTTTCAAGTGAGAGAAAGGAACCTTGCAACACTTGAAGAGATGTAGAACAGTGAAATAGATGTAGATTCTAATCTGTTGATCAGAAGGGCAAAGATGAAGGAAGAAGAGAAGAAGAAAATTGTAGAGCACCTGACATCTTCAAAGGAAAGTTATCACTCAGGTTGAACCTCAGGCTGAGAGAGGCAATCCCGAGGTAACTTAAAACCACGCTTAGCCAATTATTTATCCCTACTAGGCCAGGAGAGGGCTCTATCCATATGGATCATAGTCAAAATGACCGAGGAAAGAAGATTTTAGGCTAGGTATAGTAGCTCAGGGTTTTGATTTTGATTGTATAGGGTTTGTTGGGGCAAGGAAATTAGGTCAAAATTTGCAGGGGTTCCAAGGGGCAAGGTAGGTAGAAGGTTTGAAATTAAAATATGATTATGGTGAAGTGAATAGACTGGGGAGGATTTAGGAAGAGCATCTGAAACGAATTCTTCTTAAACTGAATAAAATAAAGAAATTATGCTAAATTTCCCAAAACAGAGCATGAATCATGAATTCTTCTTTTCAAATTAAAATAAAGCATATCATAGACATGAAAATGTTTTATGAGCTACAATACATTCATACAAATGATAAAAAAGAAGAAACTATGTCAAACACTGCATACCACATGGATCCCAAAGAAATAGCTGCAAATTTCTCATTAATGTCCAAGCCAAACTGATACAAAATGTCTCTTTAGATGCCAATGCTCCAAGTGAGTCTAACCTCTACTAATTACTGATAAAATACATCATATAGCCTAAAAACCACTCTCCCTAGTCTAATGGAGTTTATTCCATGGGATAGGGATCAGTTTCACCAACTCCCAAACAAGAATCTGAAGACTAGGAAAACTCAACAATTTGCCTCTAAAAGAGAGGAAACTGATTTATTTGATCTCTAGAAGACTTATATCATGAATATACCCTAGATGAAAGTCAAAACATGACATTTACATTCACCATGACCATTTACATAAGTAATTTTCTCATTTTCCCAAGTAAAAATTCAAAAATTCAAAATTTTGTCGAAGATGATGAAAACTACATTTTCCTGGTAAACGCGTGTTGGGCAGTGAAAGAGGTATGAAATTACTATGTATTTACTCATTCTTTTACCATAGATATACTCATGTTTTCCTTGGAAAGGTAATTTATCATAAGAATTACAGTAGAATTGGAAAGGTTTATGTTTAGTACGAAAAGATGATTAAAGGTTACTTTTTGATTGAAAAACAGGAATTCGAAGAGGTGAACAGTTGTACCAAAGGCGGGGTTGAGAATAATCTAACTGTTGCTCCATCATTGTTGAACCATATTCAGGCAAAGGCAAGGAGATCTGAACGAATAGCCCAGAAAAGGCAGGGGACAGCTCGGCCTCAGTTAGGATGATGACTAAACGAAGAGGAGCGAATCCCTTAGGATCTTTCGATCCTGAGGGATCGCTATTCAAACTCATCTTATTCCTTGATTGGTCCGTCGAGATTTGATATATAAATCCATGTCCTTTAGTGACAAGAGGACGGTTGTTGTTGAAGTCAGTGAGTTAGTCGAAAGACTTTATGTTCAAACATTTCCTCTGTAATATAATGCTTTATTAACTCTCGGTTCTGAGAGAACCTTCTCTGTAATACTTTATGTTGGTTTAATATAAGACATGTGTTTCATCTACCTTCTACAGTTTTGAATTAGCCCAACAGTATTTCACTGGCACTAAGGGCTTGGCTCTGGTGGAATCACTTCGTTGTTTGTATTTTAATCTTTGCTTACTGTCGTGTGGAGTGTGTTTAATGTTTATTGCAATTACAGAATTGGTTTATTGTTTTTAGATCAAATACAAAGTCATTGCTATTTCATTCTTTACAAGAAGCACATTTGTTGTTCAATTATCTTGTTATTATTATAAAGATTTGTTGTTCTGTATCTTATTTGAGTTGTTGTTCCATTAGTTTATAATTTGTTATAATTGATTGTTGTGTGGTAAGAAGTTGTCGATAGGATTGAAGCATGGAAATCTAGTTTCTTGAATACGTTAGAATCGTAATTGTTGTTTATTTCACGTTGTTGTTCAATTTCTGTTCATTGTTTATTCATAGTCTTTGATTAGAAAACAAATGAGTTATAGTTACATGTTGCTGTTCCTTTCCAGATTCCGTTTCTTTTAAGTTGCTTTCATTAAATTTTCTTTCGTTTTGATTGCTTTAAAGATCACCAACTGTAGAGGATAGAGGTATTTGCTTCCAAGTCCCTAGATTGGTCATCTTGCATTGATTTCTAAGGGAAAGAGTTACTGCTACTGCATCCTTGATCGATGTTTTGCAAGATTGATGTAGTTTAATCTTTCCATTCATGTCACTGTAATTAGGTTTCTTTCCAAGCTTTTGTTACTTTTGCATTTTTTATTTTGTACTACATCTTCACAGCATTGCTCCTAGATAATTGCAGCCTCAGACAGAGTACACTCTTGAAATAAAAAGTCGCTCCCGGATTGATGATTAATGTAGGCTAATTAGGTGTTCAAAAGATACCTTTTTATGACCCAACATTTTGGCGTCGTTGCCGGGAAGAGTGTATGCCATTTTAAAGGAGTAATGCACAGCTGATTTTCTTCTGCTTGCGGATAATTGGGTATTAAAGACGGAAGGTAAGAACCTGCACACTGGGCAAGAAACACACTTGCTCGCAGCCCGCTTCACAGCAGAAGTAGGTAAGCTTCTTTCTTTAGGCAGGAATGAAGGTTTGTTTCTTCGAATGAATAAACCAACTAAGTGAAACAAAGTTCCTCCTAAAACTGAAAAACCTAAGGGACCAGTGACCCTTGGGTGCACAACCTTTATTGACGAAATCCTTAAAAGAACTGAATCTCAGGCATCAGTAGGATTTAAAAGAACTACTTCTAGACAACCTACTAGTTCCCTTCAGGCTACAGAGTCACCATTTGAAGCCTTTGCTGAGATACACAGTCAAACAGAGGGAATTGAGCAGAATTCCCAAGAAAATGAGAATCTTTGCATAAGTTTCCTCCAAGAAGGGAACTCTAGCAATCTCCGAGAAGGAGAAGGGGAAACGGGAGAAACCAGAGACTCAAAATCTCCTATTGAAATTGCCCAAACAATAAGCAACCCAGATAAGGGAAGTGTTGTTCAACTTATTCAAAACCAAGGTCCTGAATCACCTCAAACAGTAGGTCAACAGGAAATACTTATTATCCCAGACAAAGGGAGTTCTGTCAAAGCCATTCTTGCCCCCTACTCGTCAACCTAGAAATTCCTTGGAAATCCCAAAGGGATATTGGCATATCTTCGATCAAATGGCCCATAACCAAAATCAGAATCAACAGGCACCCCAACAAACCTCTACGCTACAATATCCTATAGTAGATACTGCATTCAATGCACCCATGAAAGCTATCCCCCTTCAAAATATTCCCACATTTCATGGCTTAACATCAAAGGACCCAGATGCGTTTTTGTTTGAATTTGATGTGCTGTGCAGAGGATATGATTACACCACCGACGCCCAAAAACTAAAACTATTCCCTTCTACATTAAAAGGGGCAGCCTTAAGATGTTTTATGGGATTATGTGGGGGTGTCATAACTGATTGGGATCATATGAAGGCTACATTTTTAAAGAAGTATCAAGATTATTGCAGGTCTCGAGAACTAAAAGATGAAATATTCCAAATGACAGCAAAACCAAATGAGACCTTGGAAGAGTATGTGGAACGGTTCTAATACAATCTTCAGAGATCCCCTTATGCATCTTTACCCTTACTTGACAATGTTTTGAAAACCACATTAATTAGGGGAATGAAAGATCAATGGGTTGAAACATTGAATATTATGGGAAAATGTCATATATATCAGGAAAGTTATTGTAACATCATTGATTTGTGTATCAGGAGTTCGAGGGGCAATACAAGGTTGAAATCAGCAGAACGTGATACAATTACAAGGGAAAATAAGACCTCTAATGAAGGTGTGACTCGTGCAGAGATTGGAAATCTGCTAGAAGACTTTAAGAAAGACATACTTGGGACTCTAACAACGCAGTTCGATATTATGCAAGCCAAACAGAAACAGGCAGAAGCAGAGCAAAATTTGGCAATATTTTGTCCTAGATGTAGAAAGAAACACAACCACAAAGAATGCCCATTGGATGTGATTAAATTTTGTGCTATTTGCACGAAAGATCACCCTACAGAGGGATTTCCTTCACTTCCTGGCCTGAAAGAAGTTTATAAGGAAGCAAAAGAAGAATCATAAGTAGTATGTCTGCTTAATCAGTGCCGATAATGGCAGCCACGACCACCAGGTATGCCAAATGACCCATTTTCTTTTCATCCTCCTCAGTATAATGCTCAACAATATAGTGGGATGTGGCAGAATCAATCACCTTTCCCTAATTGGTCACAACAGCCATTTCCTCCCACATCTTGGCCAAATCAAACAAACCAAAATAATTAGCCTAGTTTTCCTTTCTACCCACCATTCTGGCCTACACAATGGTCTCCCTCTACTTCCTAGATTCAGGCCTGGCAATCAAACTGGCAAAAACCTACAAATCAACCAGTCGGATCAATTCCTCTCTCTCAACCTACACTGCCAGCTCCTTATAAAAACCCCCAGACCAATTTAAGACCACAACTCCCAGCCCAAACCAACCCAAACCCAAAAAATAGGCCAGTTCAGTCTGTCCAAATAATGGAACCCCCAAAAGTAGAAACTGAACTGAGGGAGTGCAATGATCTTCAATTAAGGTCTGGGCGCATAGTGGAAACAGAGAGAAACAATGATGTCCATACTGAAGATTCGTTACCTATAGAACAAACATTACAAAGTGAGAAGGAAGTTCAACAACAAAGTCAACAACAAGTAACAACTCCCTCTCCACCATTCCCAGAATGGTTGATTATACCTCGTCCATTAGAACGACCTAATTTTGATCTTCTGGGAGAATTAAAAAATTTGTGTATAAAAATCCCTCTCCTCCAAGCTATTCAAGACATTCCTATATATGCAAAAAACATTAAGGAATTATGCATAAAGAAGCCAAAGAGGAGAACAACAACTAATCCTACTGTCCAAATAGTCGGTACCTTATTTGACTTATTATCAGGAATGGAAACACCCATCAAATATGAAGACCCAGGAAATCCTATAGTGATATTACATATCAATGGGCAATCATTTCCAAATGCCTTAGTTGATTTGGGAGCAGCAATCAATATTTTGACAACCACCACCTGTCAAAAACTTGGCATTACATCACTAGAACCAACAACAACCTTGTTGGAATTGGCTGACCGATCAGTAGTCAAACCAGAGGGTATACTACAAGATGTAATGTTATCTGTAGATTCCTGGGAATACCCTGCTGACTTCCCGGTTATTAATCCAAAGAACCGACTAGATGGACACTGATTAATCCTAGGTAGACCTTGGTTGGCAACTGTCAATGCTTATATCGGATGCCGACAAGGAAACATGACAATTACAAGGGGAAATTATGTCAAGAATTTAGCCCTATATCCCCCAGCCCAGCCAAGTCTATCAATAATCAAAACAAGAAAACCACCTGCATCATATCTTATGGAAAATATGAGATCACCTCTAACTATAGAAAATGCTCTTGATTTTAAAGATCAAATAGAGGATGATATCATTAACAATTTTATCAATAAATCACAAACCAGATCTCATTTGCAATGTCACATGATCAAGGCAGCATTCGATAATAAAGAAGAAGAATATCCTTTCAAAGATATTCCTGATCAAGCAATGCCTACTACTTCTGTGTACAATCGCAAGGTTGTAGAAATTGAGCCAGGAAAAACTTTAAACATTAATAAAAATCTCACTGTTGAACAAGAAGAGAAATTCGTCCAATTATTACAAAAATACAAAGCAGCCTTTGCATGGGATTACCCTGATATGAAAGGAATTGATCCTCAATTGTATACTCACCACATTTACATTGAAAAAGATGCAAGACCCATTCGCCAACCTCAAAGGAGACTAAATCCTGACCTTAAAGATATTGTGAACGCTGAATTACAAAAACTATTGGATGTTAATTTCATCTACCCAATATCTGATAGCAAGTGGGTCTCTCCATTAGTGGTGGTACCAAAAAAGAACGGAAAGTGGAGGATATGTGTAGATTATTGTGAACTTAATAAGGCAACACATAAAGACCACTTTCCCCTTCTTTTCATTGACCAGGTATTAGACACATTGGCAGGGAAGAAATTCTTTTCTTTCCTCGATGGCTTCAGTGGGTACAATAAAATCCAGATTTCCCCTGAAGACCAGGACAAAACTACTTTTACCTGTCCATGGGGGACATTTTCCTACCGAGTCCTACCTTTTGGCCTATGCAATGCCCCTGCTACATTCCAAAGGGAAATTCTCAGCATCTTTGCAGACTTAATAAATGAAGGCCTTGAAGTATATATGGATGATTTCACACCCTATGGGTATGACTTTGAACCTGCATTGGAAAACCTAGAAAAGGTTCTGCAAATATGTATTGACACTAGGCTTTGCTTAAGCCACGAAAAGTGTCTTATGATGATGACTGAAGGAGTTATCTTAGGGCATTATATTTCAGCAGCTGGAATTCAAGTGGACCCAGCTAAAATTCAAATAATCTTGTTAATTCTCACACCCACTACACAAACAGAGGTACGTAGCTTTCTTGGATTTTCTGGTTACTATAGAATATTTATAGAACATTATTCTCGAATAGTTGCACCTTTATATGCACTGACTGGAAATGTTGATTTCATTTGGACAGATAAATGTGACAATGCCTTTAATGATCTGAAAAATCTTGTTTCAACAGCCCCAGTGCTGAGGGGCCCAAATTGGAATTTTTCGTTCCAAATTTCATCCGATGCCTCAGACACAGCAATTGGAGCAGTACTTGGGCAGGAGGAAGACAAGAAGCCATATGCAATTTACTATATTAGAAAAAATCTATCCACTGTTGAATTAAATTATACTGTGACTGAGAAAGAATTTTTAGCTATAGTTCATGCTATAAACAAATTTAGACATTATATAACTGGGTATCCTGTAGTACTATATACTGATCACTCTGCCATTAAATTTTTAGCAAATAAACCTGTTACAAACAGAAGAGTGACAAGATGGTTGATTTTACTGCAGGAATTCGATATCACAATCAAAGATCGATCGGGCAAAGAGAACGCTGTAGCTGACTTTCTGTCAAGAATGCCAAAGCCAACAGATACAGAAGCAGTTAAAGACCACTTTCTGGATGAACATCTCTTCGTTGTTACTATCAAAACATCGTGGTATGCTGATATAGCAAACTATTTGGCAATAGGTAAATTACCTAAACATCTATCCCTTAAGGAACGTAAGAAAATAATACACCGTAGTACCCACTTCTCCTAAATTGGAGGCTACCTATTTCATACAGGTGCAGATATGAAAATAAGGAGATGCGTTAGGGAGGATGAGGTATTTGACATCTTGAAAGCATGCCATGATGGACAGTGTGGCGGAAATTTTGCAGATCAAAGAACTTCCCATAAATTTTTACGAACAGGCTATTATTGGCCTACCATCTTTAAAGATGCTAAAAAATTTGTGCAGGCCTGTGATAGCTACCAAAGGGCAGGTCGCCCTAGGCAGTCTGATAAAATGCCTTTGAACCCTCAACTAGTGATTGAACCGTTTGAATGTTGGGTCGTTGACTTTGTTGGTCCTATTAGCCCCCCATCAAACCAAAAAACATACATCCTAGTTGCAACTGAGTATGTCACCAAATGGGTTGAAGCAGAATCTCTTTCAAAAGCTACAGAGGACTCTGTAATACAATTTCTTTTCCAAATTTTTGTGCGCTATGGCCTCCCAAGGGACATAGTCACAGATGGAGAACCACAGTTTGTAGGTAATAAATTAGCTGAAACATTGCAAAACTACCACATTCATCACAAGATTACAACTCCACATCACCCACAGGCCAATGGCCAAGTAGAGAGCACGAACAAAGTAATTGAATCTATATTAACAAAAACCGTTGCCTCACATACACGAGATTGGGCCTACAAATTTCTAGAAGCATTGTGGGCATATCGAACAACGTGGATACCTACTACAGGATATTCACCATACCAATTGGTATTTGGAAAAGAACCCATCTTTCCTATAGAATTTGAAATTCAAACATTACAAACAGCTCAAAAGGTGGGTCTAAATTTGAATGAAGCCCAGGCTAAAAGACTGCAACAAATTAATGAGTTAGATGAAATTAGGCTCTCTGCTCTTCAGCACACAGCATTAATTCAGCAACAGAGAGCCAAATGGCATGATGCCCATATCAAAGAAAATATCTTCCATGAAGGAGACTGGGCACTCCTATATGATTCTAGGTTTCAGGATTTCCCAGGAAAACTCCAGACACGATGGCTTGGACCCTATGAAATACAAAAAGTGCATGATAATGGCACTGTTACATTAGTTACCATTGATGGATCTAGACATTCCTTTAAGGTAAACGGTCATCGAGTATGATTGTATCATAAACCGCTTACCCGGGAATCCTTTTACCAACAGTTATGGGAAGATTCTACCATGGCAATTCTCGATGAAGGGGAGAAATCCTCCTCGGCACCAGTTTGATAAATCATTTCTTTTTTTAATTTTCTACATAAAGCATTTTTCCGTTTCTTGATTGTTGTTTTATGGAATTTGTTTTTTAAAACATTCTGTTAATATTACTTCTTTATTTCTTCATCGTTTGTTTCATGAAATTCAGTTTCTTTAAAAGAGAAAAAAAGAGAAAAAATTTTGTTTTTTTTGTTTTTTTTGTTGTTCCTTTCTAAAGGAACAACACTTCTATTGTTCCTTTCGAAAGGAACATCAGTTTCGCAGAGTGCTTTTGTTGTTCCTTTCTAAAGGAACAGCACTTCCGCAGAGTATTTTTTATTGTTGTTCCTTTCGAAAGGAACAACAGTTCTACAGATTGTTTTTGTTGTTCTTTTTAAAGGAACAACACTTTTTTTGAGTGGATTGTTTTTTTTTTTTGAATTTTTGATCGCTTTTCTAAAGGCAAATATATCATTTATATACAATCATACAAATTAAAGCTTACTGTATGATCAATAAGCTTTAACATAACTTTGCTATTTTATTACCATTGAATTAATCTGATCGATTATTTTTATCATGATTGGTTCTTTCCCACATGCTATAACTTTTTTTGATGTTTATCTATGGAATAGGAATAAGGGCATATTTTTTTTTTTTCTATTGAGATGTTCAAACTTCTTCCACCATCCCTACTCTTAAGGAGTGTTGAGCCATCCCTTATGAATAATTGAGGAAAAAGTGTTGTATGAATATATATATATATATATATATATATATATATATATATATATATATATATATATATATATATATATATATATATTATTAATAATGATTTTTCGTATCGGGAGTATAGGTCTGAATTTCAAGAGCCAACCTACTGTGATCATAGGGAAGGCAGTGAAGTGGCATTCCCATCATGGCCACCAAACCAGGGAAATGGTCCAATAGACAATTGAAAAAATCAAGAAGTCCTTGGAATAGGAGGTCTCATCACGAGCCGGCTTGCCCACCTTTTACTTCTTCTCGGTGAATGGAATTGTGGTTTATCTGGTCACCAAGCCATCACAATGGCCTCTGTCTTGATATTAAAAAAAAATCACTTCCTCAGTATAAATAAAGGACAATGGTTCCGTGGGTAAGAAAGCAACTCTGTCAAGGTTATGGACACCTGTGGGCAACAGAGCTCTGCTGATGGTATTGAAGTCACATTTATACACATCAATAGTTATATTTAACCCTTTTCCTATATCTCTATTTAAATGTCAAATGAAAATATGAATCGTTTACCTTTACCTCCGAACCTATTATACATGAAATCATTACAAATCGATCATATTAGTTCGAAATGGTAAATAATGCGATTGTACTTATGTTTATCTTATGATGTCCCTTCTCCTCGTATTTGAATCATTACAAAACGATTTTCTATTATTTACCGATTCATCACATGCATTGATTTCAGTAATTGCTATAATTTGATTGAATGTATCATAATTACGCCTAATTTTTACTACTGTACTGCTGCTATGCCACACTTTCCTCTCTCAATTGACGGTCGAGGATGACCTCTCATTCATTCAGGGGGCGCGGATGTCTGCATGCAGATCAAACCCCGATATTTCTTTACCTGTATATGAACTAAATCCCTTCATTTTAGGAAACAAAAAATTTTCAATGAACTGTGTTGTGCTGTTCCATTGTGATTACCGTGTGTTGATAAAAATTAACAGAGTGTAGAGATGGGAGGAAGGCCAATTCGCAGTGAACCACAGGTGTTGATCACCTCTGATGCCGCACGAGCAATTTTAGAAAGACTGGGGTGGATTACATATTTCATGAGAATGCAACAACCCCATGAAGCAGTGGCCACTGAATTTTTATTGAACCTGCAGGAAGGATCCTCCATGGTCAGAGGAAGGCAGATAGCTGTATCCGACGAGATAATTGCAGAGGTGTCTGGTATTCCTGCGCAAGGGAATATTTGGACTCAGTAGAAGATTAGGATTCGAGAAGCCATGAAGATTTTTCAAGATGATGGACAGACGTTAGTTATCAAAGGTAAAGGAGTCCAGGCAGCGTCATTAGGAGAACCATTGACAGAGTTGGCCAAGATTGTGCAGGCTTACATAACGTGCGACGGAAGAAAGGATGTGGTAATACCTCGCCACCTTAAGCTACTAGCTGTATTAAAACAGAAATGCACCATTAATTTGCCTGCATTTTTAAATTCTTTGTTGCATGATACTGCTCGTGGTATAAGAAAAGCCCAACATGCAGATATGGTGGTCAGCCACCATTGTCTAATTTGATTAATAGTGAGTCGTAGCCTCTCCCAGCAATAGACCAGCTGGGAAGAATTAATATTTTCCATTGACGGAGGGTTAGCTCTACCCGCTCCAAAACGGAAGAGGATGGCCGGCTCAATAGATAAGTCTTCTACTCATAGACAGTCCCTCTGATTGAAACGAAGTAGGAGGATGGTGGAAGAACTTTCGAGCAGCAGCAGCCAGCCCCTGGAATTACACAGCTAAAAGGAGGAACAACCTCCACAATTGGAGGGAGTAAGCCCTCGTACTGATGAGGAAGAACAATTGGAGGGAGTAAGCCCTTGTACTGATGAGGAAGAACAATTGGAAGGAGAAATTTGCTACTCAGATGAAGAAGAAATAAGTCCCCATACCGGTAGTGAAAAACAATCCAGTGCAGAGGAAGGAGATAATGAGGAAGAAGAAATCGAAGGAAATACTGAGGAAGAATAATTTGAAGGATAAATTCAGTATTTAGATGAGGAGGAAGGAAGTTATCACACCTGTGAGGAGGATGAGGACAATCATAGCAGCAATAAGGATGAAACAGAGCCTCCCAAAAATGTTATCGTAAGCCCTTTATAGGAAGACCAATTGGCCCAGATTTTTGCCAATATGAGTGATTATGCACGGCCTCATAGCCCCTTGGACCTCAATATAGACATTAATCAACTACCAAAGTACTCTTCTATTGATAAAGAAACATCTGGAGAAAAACTGAATGAAACAGAAAACCCTAGTGAAGCTAGGGTTGCTTCTCCTGAGAGGCGTGAATAGGAGAAAGGGAACGCCGAAACTGGAAGCCCCCAGGAGACTGCAGAGTTAACTGAGAATATGATTCTCGGAGAATTTAGCCAAGGGGGTATGAATGTGGAAGAAGAACCCCAAGGAGAAGAACAAGAAGAGAATTTTACTGAAGGCACAACTGATATAGGCCAAAACCCTGTTGAGCAAACGGGTTCAGATAAAGGAACGGTTGTTCCATTAAGAAAAAGGAGGAAAACAACTGAGATTGAGAAGCTTCATAGGGAACAAATAAAGCTTCATAAACTAGTGGAACAGCTTAGGCAAACCATTAGGGTTCTAAGAATGAAACAAATGCCTAAGCGAGCCCCTAAGAGAAGAAGCATTGCTATCAAAAGAAGTTTGAAAAAGAGAAAGGTGACCGCTAATAGGAACCCCCACATTACAGAAGAAACCATAACTGAGCCTAATTATGAGGATGTGGAGCAACAAACGCTGTTCCAACACAAGTTGTTCCAGAGGAACCTGTTCTAAGTGAAAATATGCAATCTAGCAGTCAGCATACTTTTAGTGATCCGACACTGGTCAAACTTCAAGAATAATTGACACAGGCCTGAATAGAAAGGAAAATATTGGAGGAAGATACTGTCCCAAGAAAGAGATATCAAGAATTGCAGCAAAAAATGATAATTATTCATGAAGCCAAAGCTGAAGCTCATGAAAAATGTCAAAAAGCAGAGGTAAAGGTTGATAAGGTAATGAACCAACTAAAACTAGCCTACAATCAAATGGACACTCTCTACTCCTTGTATACTGATGTCTTAGCTTGTAGATTCCTCGCCAAAAACTATGCTTTTTTTTTACTAGAAATATATTTACAAATAAATATCAAGGCAGTTAGGGCAGGGAAATCCATAGAGCTAAAAACCATAGATGACTTTATATCATGCTGCAAACTTTATGGGATCAAAGTACAATGCCTTTTGTGTGAATTTTACTTGCATAATCTAATACTTGAAAATGACTGTGAATCAAACCCTAGCCCTTTTATTGGAGATGTTTAGTTTCAGGCATTCATTTCCTTTGTTGTAAATCAATTAAAATGGCTTAAAGCCTATAACGCCTTTCAAAGGCAGGAAAATGGATTAGATCTGTGGGTCAGAAGTGAACCTCAAGACCCACTTCAATTTTGGGCTAGACAGAAAAGTTTGATGACAAAGGAAGGCATTACCCAAACTCTAGGGCCTGTCCACAAATCAATTATTTTGAATGGAACAGACTATTTCTCATCCATTAGAAACCAAGCTTATATAACAGCCAAGGTCCGGTGGAGAATCTCCAATCAGAATGTGAAAAATAGGGAACCATTTAATTATAGAAACTTTGGGCTAGCAGCAGACCACTTGATTTCCTATAGCCATCTTGTTTTGAAAGAAGGACCATACTGGTTAGGATGTAGGTTCCGCAGCCCTATTGCATGGTACCCTGCTTCGGACTACAAAGCTATTTATGAACTTCCTGAAGGACAGACAGAACATGTTTTTGAGGAATTAGCTGCACTACGTGGTTTTAGGCCTGTCGATGACAAACCTTATCCGGCTTATTCTTTGACTGCTCTCCATGTGAACTATAGTTTTCATGAGGGCATGAAAAAGATTAAGCAGGGGGGTATGTTGGGCAGTGAAAGAGGTATGAAATTACTATGTATTTACTCATTCTTTTACCATAGATATACTCATGTTTTCCTTGGAAAGGTAATTTATCATAAGAATTACAGTAGAATTGGAAAGGTTTATGTTTAGTACGAAAAGATGATTAAAGGTTACTTTTTGATTGAAAAACAGGAATTCGAAGAGGTGAACAGTTGTACCAAAGGCGGGGTTGAGAATAATCTAACTGTTGCTCCATCATTGTTGAACCATATTCAGGCAAAGGCAAGGAGATCTGAACGAATAGCCCAGAAAAGGCAGGGGACAGCTCGGCCTCAGTTAGGATGATGACTAAACGAAGAGGAGCGAATCCCTTAGGATCTTTCGATCCTGAGGGATCGCTATTCAAACTCATCTTATTCCTTGATTGGTCCGTCGAGATTTGATATATAAATCCATGTCCTTTAGTGACAAGAGGACGGTTGTTGTTGAAGTCAGTGAGTTAGTCGAAAGACTTTATGTTCAAACATTTCCTCTGTAATATAATGCTTTATTAACTCTCGGTTCTGAGAGAACCTTCTCTGTAATACTTTATGTTGGTTTAATATAAGACATGTGTTTCATCTACCTTCTACAGTTTTGAATTAGCCCAACAGTATTTCACTGGCACTAAGGGCTTGGCTCTGGTGGAATCACTTCGTTGTTTGTATTTTAATCTTTGCTTACTGTCGTGTGGAGTGTGTTTAATGTTTATTGCAATTACAGAATTGGTTTATTGTTTTTAGATCAAATACAAAGTCATTGCTATTTCATTCTTTACAAGAAGCACATTTGTTGTTCAATTATCTTGTTATTATTATAAAGATTTGTTGTTCTGTATCTTATTTGAGTTGTTGTTCCATTAGTTTATAATTTGTTATAATTGATTGTTGTGTGGTAAGAAGTTGTCGATAGGATTGAAGCATGGAAATCTAGTTTCTTGAATACGTTAGAATCGTAATTGTTGTTTATTTCACGTTGTTGTTCAATTTCTGTTCATTGTTTATTCATAGTCTTTGATTAGAAAACAAATGAGTTATAGTTACATGTTGCTGTTCCTTTCCAGATTCCGTTTCTTTTAAGTTGCTTTCATTAAATTTTCTTTCGTTTTGATTGCTTTAAAGATCACCAACTGTAGAGGATAGAGGTATTTGCTTCCAAGTCCCTAGATTGGTCATCTTGCATTGATTTCTAAGGGAAAGAGTTACTGCTACTGCATCCTTGATCGATGTTTTGCAAGATTGATGTAGTTTAATCTTTCCATTCATGTCACTGTAATTAGGTTTCTTTCCAAGCTTTTGTTACTTTTGCATTTTTTATTTTGTACTACATCTTCACAGCATTGCTCCTAGATAATTGCAGCCTCAGACAGAGTACACTCTTGAAATAAAAAGTCGCTCCCGGATTGATGATTAATGTAGGCTAATTAGGTGTTCAAAAGATACCTTTTTATGACCCAACAACGCGATTACCATCACGAAGTAACTGTGAAAGCAAATTTTGGAGGCCTTCCCGATGTCAAAATAATATCCATGATATCTCATTACAAATTTCTCTAAGTTTAGTTTCCAAATATGCCTCAAGTTTCCAAAATGGTGTCCATCTACTCTGTCAAAAACCTGTTCTCACAAGACTGGTAAACGCGCAGCGCCAAGGTAAAAAAGGAGGCAGAAACATGTTTTTTTGGTGGTTTTTTGCCCTTTTGAGGGACTAGTTCTCCTCCAAATATTTTGAAAATTTATGGAGTTAATTTCCTCATCATTATGAACATGATGGTGGTGGCCATTTTGCAATTGGATTCCCCAAGAGCGCAACACCAGTTGCGCTGCGCGTTTAGTAAAATTTATGTTTGTCAAAATTGCTCAAAAACTCAAAAATGCACTCAACTTCAAAATGTGCCAAAAACTTTCCAAAATGTGTGAGGTTGCTTGCTGATCAAGGGCTTGAGGCATGAAGAGAAACCTCAGTAAGTATTTCTAACCTCTCCTTCTCCTTTTGCTCAGTCAAAGCTTGAATTTTTGCATGGGCTCGTTTGAGCTTGGCCCTTGCAATCTTGTTTCTCATGGCATAGTGCTTTGCCATTTTTCGCTGAATATCATTGTCCCTTTTGGCCTTCTCCAACAAGCCCTCCAAATGCAAGTTGGCTCTATCAAGCCATTATTCTCTATCTCTACTAATCTCAAGGGAAAAATCTCACTTGGAGGGCTAGAGCTCTCTTAAGCCCTATTGTCTTTGGCCTCTGTCTAGGAGGCTGACCCTCCTCATCATCAATCTCACTAAATCTGCCCAAGGTCTCCTCCAACAAGGCCTTAGCCTTCCTTAGCTCTTTTTGAGCTTTGATGGTCCTGACCTCACTGATGATCTGTTTGGTCTTCAGCTGCTGATTTTCCTGCTCAAGAAAATCAATCACATATTGTGCTCTGTCAAGATTAGCTTGAAGTTCACTAATATTTTCCTCTTTTCTTCTGATCAATGAATTGGTGATTCTAACCTCATCCCCATCATCAAGGTCAATCAGCTGAAAATCCTGCTCAGTTTCATGCTTGTCCTCTTGCTTATCAATGATAGGCTTTCATTTGGACACTCCAGCTATGAGAAAGCATGATTTTCCCAAGGTCACTCTAGAGGTGCAACAATTCTCCCGTGGCACCTGTATTTTTGACATTGCTATAAAAAAATGACACCTGTATAAAATCTGAAAGATTTTTTTCTTTAATGACCTATGAGGGAAAAAAATCCTCTCTCATTTTTATTAATTTAATCTCTGTTTGGTCATAAACATAGTTTGAAGTGAAACTGGCCCTATGAGTGGCAAATGGCTTGATTCTTAGAATTATTTCTTAAAAAATGATGGAGACATGATCTTATGAGTTGGAATGATCTCATAAATATTGAAATGGCCTACCTTATGGATCCTATGCTCATAGTGTTGAGATTCAACAAGATTATGAGCTTAGTGAAAATCAAGCACCTTCACTAAGTGGGGCCCGAAGGCTATTTTTAGGTGTACGTCTATTTTTAGACACAGTGAGCATATTCTATAAGTTGCAAGATGATATTTGTAGATGGTTGATAAATTTGGAAAAATAGATGAGATTCTATTTTTAGAAGATTGGGTGAAGTCTATTTATAGATCGCTAATATAAAAATAGATGCATGTCGATTATTATTAGCCCTTAATAATAATCCAACAATAAATATCAACTTATTCTCTTGGAGCACTTTATTTCAGTGAACAGATTTGGAAAATTAGTGGGCTGAAGGAATTATGCAATTCCTAGGGTGGTTGGTGACTCATGCATGGAGGACTCAATTAGAACTGAAGTGGCAAAGTTGTGACAGAGTTGGAAGAGTAGTTATGGGAGTTGTTATTCAGTTTAACTCAGTTAAGTGAGTTAAACTCAGTTGTGCTAGTTGTATCTAGTTCTAAATGAAGATACACTAGTGAGAGTTTAGTGAATTAATTATTTAATTAATTCACAACTAGAGACTCACTTGCAACTGAACAAATACAACAGTTAACTACTTGCATGTCAATTCCAGTGGAGACCCAGTGGAGAGATAGGTGAAAGGGTGAGATGGACTATCTGTTGTGACTATAGTGATGCATTCAATGCATCTGACACACATTGGATATGCTGATGAGGATTGAACAGTCAAGGAAAGGGCAATTCGAATTCATTCATAGGTCTTCTTTAGTAGGGATTGCGCAGTGGAGGTAGGCTATCAGGAGGCAAGAAATTGGTGCATAGAGATGCAAATTTCTGCATGACAGTGCGTAATGATTTTTTATTGTACTGAGAGATTGATGTACTAATATTTGTATGATATTATTACATGATTCCATTGATATAGATAATATATGATAGTTGAGGTTTTTAGCTTTAAGCTTTCCTAGTAAACAATTGTGTTTATGTGTGATTGATTTTCTTCATGTGTTTGCAATTGGCGACTTAATTTCTGCAAAGAATTAAGTGGAAGGATTATGTATTTAACAGAATATTAATTTGTTAGATCAGGAGAATCCAGTAATAGTATCAGTATTAATAAATTTCTACATGGTATCAGAGCAGTTTTAATCACTGGAGATTGCAATAGTGAAGCAGTGTTGAGTTTTGTGCCGGTGGACAATTCGAATTTGCTGTAGAAATTTCTTGGTGCGATAGTTGAGTATTCATTGAAATGGATTTCAATGGGTTGCGGTTGGAGTATGCCCTTAAGGGTAGCTCGAACTACATATCTTGGAAGGACAAGACGGAGGCGGTGCTTGAATATAATGGACTGAAGGAGTTCATCGATAGTGATGTTCCTAAGCCTACTTCCAACGATGCTGCATTACTTGACGCATGGAAAAATAAGGTAGCAAAGACAAGAATAATTCTATTGGAAGGTGTGAAAGAACATATTATTTCAAGCCTTTATGGGAAAGCCACTCCATTTGCAATGTGGAAGGCTTTGAAAGATCTTTTCCAAATCAAAATGGAGAAGGGCGACAATATTCCAAAAATATCTCATTAAGTTTTTCCAATGTAGGGATGAGCTGGGGAGTGTGGGAATCACAGTTGCGAATGATTAATTGGTGAGCTTGGCTCTCCTTGGGCTTCCGAAGAATTGGCACAGGTACGAATACTATGTCAATGGACGGGAGAAACTGCTAAATTGGGATTGACTTTGGTCAGATCTTGTGCAAGAAAAGATAAGGCAGAATACCAGGGATGGCTCTTCATCGAAGAATGATGATGAAGAGAATTATGCTTTGGCTGCCAAATAAAGGAGAGGGAAGGGGAATAAATGCCATCCAAAATTCGAGGCTAAAGGCAAGAAGCTGGATTTTTCCAAAGTGAAGTGTTTTCAATGTCACGAACATGGGAATCTTGCCACTAATTGCCCATAGAAAAAGAATAACAAGAAGGCTTTTGGAGCTGTAGTGGGTGAGGCCTTAGCCTCGCAATTTGAACTTGATTTCTCTTTGATCGCATGCTTGGTTTGCTCAATCGGATTGGTGTAGTATCTTGATAGTGGTGCTTTCGCCTGTGGCGAGAGACAAAGAGGAGTTATTTCTTGATTTGGAGAGAAGGATCTCCAAATGCATATAGAGATGGGTGGCGATGCTGAATATAGTGCGGCTTGAAACATTGTAACCATTACCTTTGAGAGGGAGTCAGGTAAACCATTTCTGTTGAAAGATGTTATGCATGTTCCAGGTCTGAAGAAGAACTTGGTCTCGGTCACTATGTTGGAGGACAGAGGTTATGACGTTGTTTTCGGCGAGGGAAAAGCCTTCCTACGACATTAAAAAATGGGTCAAAGCAAAGGGATAGGGATTTGATTTAAGAATCTCTAAAAGCTGGAGGTAGATGGATGCGTTGCAATGATACGAAAATCAGAAGAAGTGTTGAACTGGGATGAGATGGTCGCCAGCACGGGATATTGGGCCATCTTCACCATGGCGCCTTGAAGATTTTGCGGCGGAGGATTTCTCTTGGACTTCCCAAGGAGTGCTCACCCATGCAATTGATTAGTGCAAGGGATGTACTATGTGGATTGGGTGGTGAGAACGTGGCTTTTCATGAGAAGAGGAGCAGCAGCAACAGAGTATTCCTGGAAAATTCCTGGGAAAGTGTGTGGACCTTTCTCGGTTGCTTCAACAACAAAACACAGGTATTATGTTATATTTGTTGATGACTATTCTCATAGATGTTGTATCTTCTTCATGCAGAATAAGATCGAAACATTCTCAAAGTTTTGTGAGTTTAAATCATTGGTGGAGAAGGAGTCGGGGAAGCAAGTGAAGGCTCTGTGGAGCGATAATGGTGGTGAATATATCTCGAATGAATTCAAAGACTTCTGTAGAAAAAAAGGAATTCGAAGAGAAATCATAGCATCTCATAACCGACAACAGAATGGGGTTCGCGGAGAGGAAGAACAGAATGCTCGTGGGTGCTGCACGAGCTATCATGCTACATGACCAGGGCCTACTAATGCACTTGTGGGTGGAAGCATGTAACACTGCAGTTTATGTGAAAAACCATTGTCCTCATAGAGTACTTGGCATGAGTACACCTAAAGAAGGTTTTATTGGTAAGAAGCTTGATATTTCTCATTTGAAGATTTTTGGCTCATCTTTTTACATTCATGTGACAAAGGATGCCAGGAAGAAGCTGGAGCCGACCGCAGAAGTTGGGATATTTTTGGGGTACACAGAAACACCCCATAATTTCATGTTTATTTTCCAAACAGTCGGATGACTGTGGTGCAATTGGATATAAAATTCAATGAGGTGAAGGCCATGAAGTTGTCACTTGAGAGGAGCTACACTTGCATGCAGAAGAGGAGCTACTTTCTCCCAAATATGAGCCTCTAGATGTGGATTAGCCACAGGAGGAGATCCATGGAGTGTAGGAGTCCACTCATGTAGAACCAAATATCAAAACAAGAAGAAAGCGTACCACAGAAGCTGAGAGACTGAAGTTTGATGCGGCACAGAATGTAGGAGTCCCTACATCACAGCGCAAATAGAAACAGTCACCTGACCGATTTACTGGATACATGACTCTTCTGAGCAAGTGTATCGTGACAAAGCCATATTCTTTTGAAGAAGCAACGCAGGAGCCCACATGGGTAGATGCCATGGTGGAGAAGTATGACTCCATTGTCAAAAATAATGCTTGGGAGATTGTTCCAAGGCTGGTGGGTAAATCAGTGGTAGGTTCAAGATGGATCTACAAGGTAAAACAAGCTGCTGATGGGAGCGTCGAGAAGTATAAGGCAAGATTTGTTGCCCGAGGCTTCTCACAGATCGAGGGGATTGATTATGAAGAAACCTTTGCACCTGTCACATGGTATTCTTCCATAAGGACCATCCTTGCTCTCTCAGCGCAGATGGGTTGGCACATTCATCAGATGGATGTGAAGATTGTGTTCCTTAATGGGATCATTGAGGAATAAGTGAACATTGAGCAACATGAAGGATTTGAGATCTTCAGCAGTGAGTCGCATGTGTGCAGACTCAAAAGGGCGTTGTATGGGTTGAAGCAAGCACCACGTGCTTGGTACACTCGGATCGACAGTTATTTCACTGGACTTGGCTTCACCAAGAGTGAGGCAGATGCAAACTTGTACCAAATTTTGGTGGAGGGTAAGATTTTAATCATTTTTATTTATGTTGATGATTTAATACTAACAGGTTATGAGCAGTTGATACACTCATGCAAGGCAGATATTGCAAAGGAGTTTGAGATGAATAATTTGGGCCTCCTTCATTATTTCCTTGGATTGGAAATATGACAACGAGAAGGTGAATTGTTTGTGTCTCAAGGCAAGTACGCTCGGGAGATACTTGGTAAGTTTCACATGGAGGAATGCAAGCCCATGGATACTCCTCTTCCAGGAAATTGGAGGAAAGAGGATGCTACATTGGCAGAGGTAGTGGATGCCACTGTTTATCGACAGTTGGTGGGTTCGCTCATTTATTTAGTTAATACAAGACCGAACATATGCTATGCATTGAACCAGCTTAGTCAAGCGATGGTTAAGCCTACCAAGCTCTTTTGGAAGGCAGGGAAGCATGTCCTGAGTTATCTTAGGGGCACATCTGAGTATGGGTTATGATACAGATAGACGAATGAGGTGAAGTTGCATGGCTTCACGGATGTAGATTGGGAAGGTAGCCCAATGGAAAGAAAGAGCACATCAAGAGAGGTTTTCAGTATCAGGTCTATAGCAGTTTCTTGGTACAGTAGGAAACAAAGATTCATGGCACTCAGTTCATAGGAAGTAGAATACATGGTAGCAAGTCAAGCTGCATGTGAGGCTATCTGGATGAGGAAAATCCTAGTCAGTTTGTTCGGTCTCATTTAGATCCTACAGTGATACATTGTGATAATCAGAGTTGGATTAAACTCTCGATTAATCTTTTATTTCATGATAGATCTAAGCATATAGATATTCGGTATCATCATATTAGAGATTGTGTGCAGTAGACGATCATGTTGTTTCAGTACATTCCTACGAAAGATCAAAATGCAGATATTCTGACGAAGGTGCTCAGCAGGAGAAAATTTGAATACCATAGAGGCAGGATCAGGGTGAAGGATAATCCCTATCTTGTTGAGAGGGAGTGTTGAGATTCAACAAGATGATGATCTTAGTGAAAATTAAGCACCTTCACTAAGTGGGGCCCGCAGGCTATTTTTAGGTGTATGTCTATTTTTAGACATGGTGTGCATATTCTATAAGTTGCAGGATGCTATTTGTATATGGTTGATCAAGTTGGAAAAATATATGAGATTCTATTTTTAGAAGATTGGGAGAAATCTATTTATAGATCGCTAATCTAAAAATAGATGCATGTTGATTATTATTAGCCCTTAATAATAATCCGACAATAAATATCAACTCATTCTCTTGGAGCACTTTATTTCAGTGAATGGATTTTGAAAATCAGTGGGCTGAAGGAATTATGCAATTCCTAGGGTGGTTGGTGACTCATGCATGGAGGACTCAGTTAGACCTGAAGTGGAAAAGTTGTGACAGAGTTGGAAGAGTAGTTATAGGAGTTGTTATTTAGTTTAACTCAGTTAAGTGAGTTAAACTCAGTTGTGCTTGTTGTATCTAGTTCTAATTGAAGATACACTAGTGAGATTTTAGTGAATTAATTAGTTAATTAATTCACAACTAATAACTCACTTGCAATTGAACAAATACAACAGTTAACTACTTTCATGTCAGTTCCAGTGGAGACCCAGTGGAGAGATAGGTGAAAGGGTGAGATGGACTATCTGTTGTGACTATAGTGATGCATTAAATGCATCTGACACACATTGGAGATGCAAATGAGGATTTCATAGTCAAGGCAAGGCAAATTCAAATTCATTCAGGGTTCTTCTTCAGCAGGGTTTGCATAGTGGAGGCAAGCTATCAGGAGGCAAGAAATTGGTACATATATATGAAAATTTCTGCATGACAGTGTGTGACGATTCTATATTGTACTGAGAAATTGATGTACTAAGCTTTGTATGAGATTGTTACATGATTCCATTGATATACATAATATATGATAGTCGGGGTTTTTAGCTTTAATCTTTCCCATTAAACAACCGTGTTTATGTATGATTGATTTTCTTCATGTGTTTGCAATTGGCGATTTAATTTCCGCAAAGAATTAAGTGGAAGGATTCTATATTTAACATAAGATTAATTTGTTAGATTAGTAAAATATGGTAATACTATTAGTATTAATAAATTTCTACACATATGCCTCTTTTTCATAGCAAACCCTAGCTCAGTGGGAGAGGAAATTATGGTTTAGTGCTTGTGAACAATGATGACTTGGGCACCCTTGGGAAAAGACAACTCCCTTTGACATTTGATGTGTTGGCATGTGGATTTCTGAGTTGGCAGCCTTTGGGAGACTGAATAGCATCATGAAGACATGGAAAAGGGTCAGCAGGCATATACTTGTGAAGGAAAATGGGATACTTGAAAAGGACAACCACCAGTGGAACAATTTTATATCATGACCTAATGGAATGATTGAAAATTATTTAGAGTGGGACACCTAAGATGCACATGAAAAATGTGTTTTGATCCCTGGTGGAAGTATGCAAATACTGACACTGACATATCCTTTTAAGGATTATTTTGTTTGAATTTAGATGATCACTTATTAAGGCAAGGATTTTTTACAGTTGAAGACAGAATGAAAGATTGTATGGGTTACTTCTTTCTGATTTGGACAAGTGGAATTTCTGGAAAGTCAATATTTTATACTATAATAAGAATAATTGATAAAGGTTTTCCCCGTCTTGGGGATTTTCCCTGGTTTGGGCCAATTTTGGTGTTTTCTTGTCTTGGCTTGTCTTATGCATATGATTTCTTATGATCTTTCGATAATTACAGTCAGTGGATAATATTTATGTGATTGTTATTGATATAAATGGAATTAATCTTGGGCTCATTAAAGTAATTATCCCAAGCAAAGATCATGTTAACCTAAATTAACATGGTATAAGATCTCAAGTGAGGACAAGCCCAAGAAAGAGAAAGATCAATCACTTAGAAGTTTGTCTACAAGTCTCTGTGATCTCCTTCCTCTGGAAATTTGAATGTTTAGAAGAAACATCACTGAATTCTCATAGCCTTCAGTTGTAATGATGCAGAGGTTAGATCTATGTTTTCAAGTATCATACAAGGTCGATATTTATGTTTTTCTTACCTATGATCTAAAATTATTTTGAAGCCAAGACCTTTAAGAAGACTGAGTCACAACTAAAATTTCTTTCATGGCTCCTATCAAAACAAAAAATGCAACCCAAATTCAGTAATGGATGAAACATGCATAAAGGAGTAGCCACAACAAAGGATTCAAACTTGCAGTTTTTCTAAAGAATTAGAGGGTTGGAAAGAGTGGCCAAATACAAAGATTACATATGTAACTAGGTAAGGAAAGAAGGTCACTTTATAATGCTTCATCACAAGGAATGGTATGTACATTATAATGATTATTAATCATGATTTTTTCGAAGTATTTCCATCAGAATCTAGAATTTGTTTTGGATCTGGAAATATTAAGAGAAGTATAATCTCTGTGGACTTGGTCGAAGCTAAAAATAAGCAATTGAATCACTGAATTCTTCCAGAGTATGCCTATGATATTTTCTCAAAACATTGGTGACCTAATATTCTCCATACATCCGCTTGATCTAAGATATTTCAAGGAAGTTTTATTTTCATCATCCTTCATGGCCAGTGAAGAAGTGATCTAATCACTTCTATTTCCATCTTTAAGGACTGAATCCTATGAGAAAATCCAAACATCCAGCACTTACTAGTTGATGCTGGCATCAAAAATTTATATATAGTGTCCTTTGGAACCAATTGTTGTTCTCCAGAAATTGACAATGCAAATTTTAGAGGTATGTTTTCTTAATTATTATGAACAGATCTTGAGTAAATTTCAATGCCTGGAATTGGACCAACTGTTGGTAGCTTATTCGCTTACTTGAAGTCCCAACCAAGCCTACCTCTAGATTGATGAAGCTGCCATGTCTCCTAAAGATGTTTTATTAAGTATGAGAAGTAGAATTTAAATCTACACTCAGTGGCATTCTCTTCAAAACAATCGCTGAATTCTTGTGATATAAGAGCAGTCCAACAGTAAATAAAGTCATCATTTGTTATCAAAATTCTTACTTCATCAAGTATGAATCTCTTACAATAGGAGTAGTCTTAGGAAGAGTTTCTCTTCATCCTACAGTAGGGCTTCATAATCAGCAGCTGCTTAAAAGGCAGAGTAAAGGTTTCTTCATCAGCAAATAAAGGTTCAACATTTCATATCAATCTTAAAATTACTTATCTCCAACGTATATAATTTAAGAGATATGAGAATGACATTAATCCTCTTTCAGTTTTGAGAATAAAAATATCTTCTAATTTTTAATGCTTTCCACAGTTTGTCGATTTGCCAATATTTTCACCAATTCTCCTATGTACCAATACCCGGACCCTTCGTAGTTTTTTTCCAACATAAATCATTTAAACAATGGATTTAACTACCTAACCCCTAGCCTCAATATAATAATATTAATATAGTCACATGTCACTAACATATTAACTAGCTTATATGTCCATTTTCAAATCTAGCATTCTATTGGCCATGATATAAACAGTCAAATTTTTGTTACTATCAAGGTTAAAACAAATGGAAAAAATAAGGTTGTTATTAGAGAGGTCTCTAACCATCTTGTCCTTTCACAAAGGGAATGGAAAAATCACCCCTAAGGCTTGAAATGCTCGCAGCTAGGTGTATCCCACCTAGGATGACTCCAAAACGAACAACATGAATGCTTCTAGTTATGAGAAATGAAAGAAAACCCCCAACAAAAAGAAGTGCACCTACATCATGTGAACAGTTGCAACAACTAATTTTATAGCAACAATAAAGAGCTCTCATAGTTTTCTTGCTCATAATGATACTTCCAAGTATTATTTTTGTGTAATGTTTGCTGCATGCTCATTTCAATATCATATCTACCATGGCAAGATTATAGTGCTAACTAGAAAATGAATATCATAAACATAAACACCACAATAGAGAAAAAATTAGCACTCTTGCCATATGGAATACCAAGGAAAAAGTCATTAACTTTAGACAGGTTTTTAAGATCATCTGGGTGAACACCAAAAGCAGTTTCAGCTACATCCTTCACAGTCTCAGGAACATTTTCAACCCAAATTGACAAATTTTCTTTTCCCTTTACACGGATTTCCTCCACAGTTGAAGTTAAAATTTCTCTCATATTTTTTGACTGTATTTTCAATTGCTCTGTCGTATCCTTTAACACTATCTTTTATTTTTCAACATAGACATCATATGCCTCTTTTGAAATTTCCTACATTTTGGAAGCCTGTTCCTTGAAGGCATCAAGGGATTGCTTAAATGCTTCCTCAGATTCATCTGCTGCTTGTTTCTCAAGTTCATTTCTTATCTCTTCCACTTCAACATCTGAGGAAGCCTGCGCATTTGAAATTTAAAAAAGTAATATCAACTCAGCAACTATATAGAAAAATCAGAACCAATTAAAGAAAAGCACAACATATCCAATAAAACAACAAGAATGAGATGAGACTGCCTTCCATTTACCCATTTGTATTCCAAAAATTTTCAATACAACCAAATAAAATGTCAATAAATGATTCCGAGTACTTCAGTGTCTTACAAATACGATAAATTTTCATATATAAATTGTTAATATGAGAGGCACTTGGAACAAACTTTATGCTTTCACAGTTAATCATGTATAATGCTTATTAACTGTTTCCGCAATCACAATGGTTAAATTCTGTCTAAGAGTTTAGTGCATTTAAACAATGCAGATGCCATAAAATGGAGTATAGACGTGTAGGCCTTTAAACATGCATCCACAACCCACCATATATAGCCAGTTCACAAACAATAAGTTATATTTTTATTAAATTGAAGACATGGTATAAAACTAGCTCAGAACTCCATCTTGTGGAAAATTGACCATGAAAAATTAATAGGGTGAAACAAAAGTGACACTTAGACACATCATAGTGATAACAATGCTATATAGTAATCTTGAAGCCCTGTAGTAGCATCTTTGAAAGAAACAGTCCTGGAGATGTACAAAATTGTGGAGATCTTAAGATTGTTTATGATCAGACCTCCTTTATATCTGAGATCTCTTCTCTTGCACACCATACATCAAAAGTTTGTTTGGACCATCCATTGGCTTCTGAAATAAGTTAAATGTTGCTATTGATTTTAAAATAACAGAATCCCAACAAACCTTGTGTTTGAGCTGGCATTTCGTCTTTTTGGAATCTGAAATCATCCAACTTCCAAGATGCACCTAATTTCCTTCAAGCTTTGACCCATGTGTCCCTATATTGTGCACAAACCATATGCTTCAGAGCTACCTTTCAATGGCAGAGATAAAAACTATTATGTATTTTTAATGACATATTGAGATTATAAAGACAAGCATGTATTAGTCAGCCCCTTATTCATCATCAAAATTAACTAGAGATAAACTTAGTAATGGTCCTTTTGGATGGGGATAATTTTTCTATTCATGTAACAAAGGGAAATGTTTTGTGGGCATGTTAACATAGGTGGCCTAAAATATCCACTCTCATAAAATTCATTAACCATGTCAAGTTTGTGGTGTGTCCTGCTGGTTTGTTTTTGTTTTGGTGGGAAAATGTTTTCATTATATTGACATTATAATTACCATAGATTTACAAAACTACCCCAGTTTTGGGTTGTCAGGGAGTCTGTAGGGGGTAGCTATTCTATATAGATAGTCAATGAGATGATTTTACCCCTCATTTTCTTTGCATACAATTTTTTTTTCTTGAAATTTTTTCTTAAACATAACAAAATGCTTTACTAAATATTTATCGTGTGCCTTTTGGCCCTGGCTATCTCCAAAAAAAAATTAAACCTTGATCAATGTCATGTCATTGTTTGCTGCTTGCTAGTAAGCTGGCTTGGGGTATTACTGTTGTTGGCCTTCATTTCGATTGGCATTGGCAGTCAACTACTTTGGCTAATTTTCTTGTAGACTAATGGAGGCAATCTCCATCTCCAAGATTGCAAAGTCGTTTGCTGTAAAAGACACTATTTATGAAGTTTTTCTCCTCATTATTAAATTTCTAGATTGGATTTTTTAGTTCTCAGAGGTTGTCTATGTCTCATTGCAGGCTCTGTTGTAGTAGCTTCTATGACTTGTTTGGGGTCTTTCAGGACTACTTCCTGATGTTTCATGTTTGTATTGATTAAGTGCAGTTGAGACCTTGTCAAGGTTTTCTTAACCTAAAGGGTGAGATTTCCTGTTGGCATGAATATGGTCCTTCTGTCTGACTTTGCCACCATATCTGCTTCTTGAGCATCTGTCTATGTCTAATTCCAGTGCTATTCTCTGGCTTTTCTCTTCTATCCATTGATTTATCATCTCTAGTCTCTCCCTTCAGATATAATATAACACTCCATATCAGCTCTGTCTAGGGTTGATTGATGGTAAGTTGGATACTGGGTATTTCTGTTATTGGCCTTCTTCTGCACCTCTTTTATAGTCAAATTTTTATCCCCGTCTTCTTGTTGAGTATGGGAGTCATTTTACTTCTTCAAGGTTGCAAAATCAGTTGTTGTAGGATACATTAATTTTTGTCCTCATGACTAGAATTCATGAGTATATTTTTGTAGTTCTCTAAGGAATTGGCCTCTGATTTATTTGCTCACTCTACTATTACTACTTCAATGACTTGTTTGAAGGCTTTTAGGACTACTGCATCTTGATATTCCATGTTTGTGTTTATTCAGTGCAGCTAAAGCCTGCCATGGTTTGCTTGACCTCAAGGTTGAGGTCTCTTGCCAGCATGAATGCAGTCCTTCTGTGTTTCCCTTGATCCTTATTATTTCAACATTTGTCTCTTAGTCTAATCATTGATACCATCCTCTACATGCCCTCTTGTATACATTGACACAGGGATTGATTCAACATTGTTAATCTTGCTTCAGATATGATAATATGCATGCTCAACTTATGTATGGATTCTCTTGAGCCTAGCTAGATTAAGAAATGATCTCCTTTTGCAAGAACACCCTTCTAAAGGATCCTCTTGAGCTGAAGGTATCCCTAAGGTCTTGGCTTTCATGGTGTTGGTTGCTAAGTAGTAGTTACTAGTAGGTAGGAAGCTGAGAAGAAGAAAAAGGGCTTGGTTGATAGATTTTGCAGGGGCGAAAATAGAAAGGAGGAAGATGGAGGGGATGAAATGGGGAGGCATGCACTTCTGAGTAAGTAACCCATAATGCAGGGAAGGGTAAAAAGGTGCCAAGAACTGGAGTTAATGCAGGTTATATTTTTATTGGGTTTTGGGACTAGTTGCTGTCCAATCTGAAAATTCAAAGGCGATTGTTGTTAATGTGTGATGAGAAGTTATTTTTCATGGCTTACTAGATCATGGAGGCAGGTGGGGGATCATAAAAATAAGTAGCCAATGAGTTTAGGTCACTGGTTAAGAAAGGTGACTAAATGCATGGGGGTGGAGTACTAAGAGCTAAAACATGAGGTTCAGTTGAAGGTATTTGGGACATGCTGCCTTTGTTCAATCTTGACTCTTTTGAGGCCTTCTAAATGGGTTTGATCCTCATTAGTTATGTAATCAATAATATTTGTCATCTATTTTGGGGTTGCCTAAGATATGAGCTGGACAATTGTTGCTTTTATCTGTGTGATTCAATTTTGTAGGCCGCCTTGACCTCCTAGTAAAGGCATTTCATGAACTTTTTTTTCCTGTTTAGGAGCTTGACTGGGATTTGTGAATTCTCCACTGCTTCTATATAACTTATGATGATGTTCAAAGTTCAAACTTGAGGTGAGACTTATTCCCATGTGAATAACCCTTGACTTCAGCCTTATCGGTCTTTATTCCCATGTAATTGGAGAATATTGGAATGGTTCGCCTATTCCTATGTAATTGGACTATGGCTGCAGTAAGTTTTTCATTTTCTAAACCAATGGCAAGTATCAAAATCTTGAGGGCATAAGTCAATTTATTTTCTCAACAGTTTAAGGTGCATGGTTAAGGAGTTTCATTACCACATTCTTTTTCTAGTGCACCAGCAATTATATATATATATATATATATATATATATATATATCCCAAGCATATTGATGACTTCATGAAACTGGCCTATGATAACATGTTTTGGAGTTTAAATTTGTGGTTGTAAATTGGCTCATCTTGATTTAATCTATGCATTGCTTGGACTCTCTCTAGTCTATCTAGAGAGTGGAAAAATATGTTAAGAACAATGCTAACTAGCAATTGCACCAGATGTTGCAAAGGAAATGCCGTAAGACATAAATTCCAGAAGAATCGTGACATATAAAAGGTCATTCCAATTATCAGTTCATAGTAGTTCTAGGCTCTAGCAACAATTCCTAAAGCTCATGAAATATGCTCTATAATTTTGAATTTTCAAGACAATTGCAATTTTTGGATGCTCAAAGAGTTTTGATTTTGCCACTAGACTCCTGCTTCCTTCCCCAGAAGCATCACTGCTACCTGCGGTTAGTGATCTCAATCAACTAGCATTCACAAATAAAACTACATAATGGATATAAAATCTTATGGCTTGCCCATTTCCAAATAAAATCTACTTGAATATGAAGAACCAGAGCATGGATCAGCTCCCAAAAACAAATCCACTAATTCTCGCATAAAATCCCTCATGGGAGGTAGATGGATGGTGCAGAGCACTTCTATTTAAGCACTCTAATCATTTTATCCTTGTAAATATCAGGTATCCTGCTATCTATCACCTCAAATGTGCTTTCTCTAGTAGAAATTTTACAAGAAATCCAGTGAACAATGTCCTTGTTCTCCCCAAAATCTGGCTCTATAGGTTGTCTGCTAGTCACAAACTCCATCAGCACAACCCTGAAGTTGTATACGTCACTCTTTTCACTCAACCTATATGTATAGGCATCTCTACAACCCACAATCACATATTATCAATTACTTTCATTCTTCTAAATTGTTAGCATTGCATTTGTTTTGGGCTACTCTAAAACATTACTATGTTCCACCCTTTTACAAAGTATGAAAGATGTATTACCTAGAGAAATGTAGCCATGAGTGCCAGCAATAATAGTTGTAGAGTCTCCCCTTCCACAAGATTGACGGATTTTTGTAACTCCGAAATCAACTAAGTGTGGCTCGTAATCTTCATCTAACAATATATTACTAGATTTGACATTTATGTGAACAATAGCATGAACACAGTCATTGTGAAAATAAACCAATCCATGAGCTATTCCAAGCGTTATTTTATAGCGTGTCTACCAATCCACTATTGGTCGATTTTCTGATGCAGTTTGTCCCACAAAATTCCATTCTTCATGTATTCGTATACAAGGAGGTGTGAATCTATGCTAGAAATGCAGCAGTAGAGATTCACTATATTTTTATGTCTACTAGAGCCTAAGGTTTCAACCTCCATCTTGAATTGTTGATATTTGAGTGCCTCTTTGCTTTGTTTAAGCATGGTGGTATTGTTGTTGGTCTAGAGCTACTTTACAACAATAAGTTCTCCATCCCTTAACTCTCCTCTATATACCTCTCTATATCCCCCAATGCCAATCACGTTCTCTTCTGTCAAGCAATCAAGAATGTCATCGTCAGTGAAGTTCAGATTGTAAAAGGATTTCATATCCCAAGATAGGGCTTCCATACTATCTCGATCAGAGATTTTATACAAAAGGCATATGATAAAAATAATTAAGAGTGCAGCTGCAATGACAGTACACACAATGATAAGTTTCATATGGAATATTCTTCTAGAAGAAGAAGGGCATGACTTCAAGAAATATGAACTGACTTTGTTTGTACATAGCCCAGGGTTTCCAGAAAAGTTATGGTTTCCTGCCAGGTAAATCAGTTATGCTAGCATAGGCGATGTCAACTGATTGCTAGAAAAATCAAGCAAGTTGTGCTTCAATGAAGAAAGGCTCGTTCGAATATGGCCACTTAGCTGATTGTTGGAGAGGTTTATAGAATTGAAGACTTATATGGATCCCAATGATGCAGGAATAGTATTTTTCATTGTATTTCCAACAAGATTTATTTTAGCAAGATCCCCGCAGAGCCCTAAAGTTTGAGGTATAGGGCCAGAGAGCATGTTATGATGCAAAAGTAGGATGTTCTGCATGCTCAAATTTCCAATTTCAACAAGAAATTCATCAAATAGCCTATTATTGCTTGCATCTACTCTAGCCAAGAGTAGTGCCTGCCGAATTTCTGGAGGTAAGCTTCCTAAGAACTGATTGTTTTGGATGAAGATTTCAGATATTTTTTTGGCCTTGTTGATTCCTTCACCTATTTCCCCCTCAAATCTATTGAAACTCAAATCAATTATGGTGGCGTGGGGTAATCTCGAGACACTAGAGTGCTAGGATCCTAATTAAGATATTAGCAGCTTTACCATACCACTAGGACAATGTAATGTAAAATGAGCATGGCTCAATAGGGAATCTCATGAAATTTATATATTTGTTTGTGAGAGTAACTACCGAAAGGAAGAATCAATACTTCAACTCACTATGAACTAACGCATCCATGGACACACCATTGACACTATGGAAATGGTAGGGGGATTAGAAGGTTACTGTTTGAAATATTTACTATTGTATATATGGGCCTGGGCAGAAGTAACCCGATAGTTACTACCCCTATACTTGGAAAGAAATCAATGCCGATATTTATTGATAATTTCAAATTACTTTATTTCTGCACCCTTCACAATATACTCCTTGAAACAATATTTGAAATAAGGGGTCATGGTAGCCTAATCTATAACATCACTTGGATTGTGCTTTCCCTCTCACCCTGCTTAGTGTATTTCCAACAAGATTTATTTTAGCAAGATCCCTGCAGAGCCCTAATGTTTGAGGGATAGGGCCAGAGAGCATGTTATGCTGCAAAAGCAGGACGTTCTGCATGCTCAAATTTCCAATTTCAGCAAGAAATTCACCAGATAGCCTATTATTGCTTGCATCTAATCTAGCCAAGAGCAGTGCCTGCCCAATTTCTGGAGGCAAGCTTCCTAAGAACTGATTGTTTTGGATGAAGATTTCAGATAGTTTTTTGGCCTTGTTGATTCCTTTGCCTATTTCTCCCTCAAATCTATTGAAACTCAAATCAAGTATGGTGGCATGAGGTAATCCCGAGAAACTAGACTGCTAGGATCTTAATTAAGATATTAGCAGCTTTACCATACCACTAGGACAATGTAATGTAAAATTAACATGGCTCAATAGGTGTAATATCCCAAAATGGGATTGCTCAGCAAGGCATGCCTGAAAAACGCATTTTTCAGGAATGGCTGCTATAGGATTTGAAACCAAGACATGGATCCCTTAGATAAATGTATCTAAGACTGAAATACAAGAGGAGGCTTAAAATAAATCACTCTAGGTGGGTTAAACAAGTCTCCCACACCTAGTATCTTGAACAAGTGCCCAATGAAGGGACTGCAGCAATGTAGGAACAAAAAATGGAGCAAAAACTTTATTTTACTAAGCCTAAATACATAAATATTTGGATAGCCAAAAAATGTATAATATAGCAGAAAAAGAGTACAATTCCCTGAGGAAATAGTTCCTCAAGCTAGGCAATGAAGGCCTCAATAGAACATGTACATGAAATTGGAGTACACTGCTACACACAAATTACCCAATTCTATATCAGCACAGTTTATTAGAGATACTGCTGCACAGATGATATCATTACAAATATATGACAATGTATGGCTCAAATAATATGGGGGATCAATCTCTCAACCCTAGAAAATAACCATACAACAATCCTTAGAAGGATTGGCTGAAATATACAAAAATGGAAAAATGTTGGAGTTGCAGTGTAGCAGCTGCAACTCAAGAACTAGAAATAGCTGGAGAAGGATGAAGATGTTGCATCTAATGAAATACCTCCTCCAATGTATCTTCCAAGTGAGAGGCTTATCCTATCACTGAAGATCTCACCCTCCAATCAACATTGCAAACCCTCACTCTAAGTGCACCCTGAAAATAATGCAGTCACTGAGGGATACTACGCTGTAGGTGGAATAGAATGTGTTGGCCCAATGCCAAAATCTGCAATATGCTTTGAATCCTTCCTTAATGATCTCCCAAAGGAAATAAGGTTCCCTCCTTTGAAAAACAAGCGAAGGAATGGTGTTGTGGGATCTCCACTGCAACACCCTGCAACACAACATTATACTTAAGCAGAAATAACACTATAGCTAAAGGAGGTGGCTTGGCCCTGAGCCTGAATGTTGAGAGATGAAGTGAAATCCCTCAAGAGGCCTCTCAAGAAGGAGAAGGAATCCTAAACAGGAATTCCTTGTGCTAAATATCATTGCAAATCTGCTAAACAGCAGGAGACTGCAAATAGTCTAAGCCGACAAGAAATCAATAATCATAAGCATGAGTAACAATGGATGCCTTGACCTCCTTTTAAAAAAATGCAAGCTCCCTCTCCATGGGTCCCACTCATTAGGGTTTCCTCCATCAAGGAAACTTCCCTCCTCTTTCACTGTGTTGTCCCACAAGATGATTTCCACCTCCTATCACTGTGTTGTTTGACTTGGTCAACTAGACCTTGTCCTCATGCAAAAGTCCCTTTTCACACTGGAAGGTGCAAAATCTAGCCACTCTAATGATCCCTTTCACACTATGAGGGATTTTATTCCTACTCATGGGTCTCCTCACCCATTTTATTCACCTCCTAGATGATATAAAAAAAATCAATGTTCCAATTAGCTTCATGCCAATTTTGGGAACATTACAATAGGGAATCTCATGAAAGTTATATATTTGTTTGTGAGAGTAACTATCAAAAGGAAGAATCAATACTTCAACTCACTATGAAATAACGCATCCATGGACACACCATTGACACTATGGAAATGGTAGGGGGATTAGAAGGTTACTGTTTAAAATATTTACTATTGTATATATAGGCCTGGGCAGAAGTAACCCGGTAGTTACTACCCCTATACTTGGAAAGAAATCAATGCCGATATTTATTGATAATTTCAAATTACTTTATTTTTGCACCCTTCACAATATACTCCTTGAAATAATATTTGAAACAAGGGGTCATGGTATCCCGATCTATAGCATCACTTGGATTGTGCTTTCCCTCTCACCCTGATCCTAGTTTTCTTGCATGGTATGGCAGTTAGGATTTTCAATATTTCAAGTTTTTGGGTTTCTTTTTGGATTAATGTAACTCTTGGAGCATATCCTACCCATATACCTGTCGATTTTCAAGAGGGGATAGAATAGGCTCTCTACTTTAGCTTTAACGTGTAGATGTCTACACATTCAACATGTCTTTTTTGGTTTAAAGCTCTATACTTTATGTCTATTAAAGGAAGCTATTATCCCAAAAAACAAATTCATGTCTCCCAAATTCCTGCTTAAGCCTGACATAATTTTACAAATATGGAATTACTTATTAGTTATTCTCCTACAATTAAGGAAGGAAATTTTGTAGCCTAGAGAGAATGCTAACATGATTAACATAAATGAAATTGAAGCAAACTCATTAATCATAGCTCTCAACTCTTTAACTTTAGAAAAGCTTCATACAAACGCATTGAGAGAGAGAGAGAGAGAGAGAGAGAGGAGTTGTCATATAGAACTTAAAACTTTGATTCACATTATAATAAGGTGGATGTAGTGGAGACTTACAATGACTAGGTGAAAACAAGAATTAGTTTATAAATAACCGAAATCTTCTAAAAATAGTCAAAACTAAATATAGAATATTCAAATAACTTGATGCCTCCTAGCTCATTCTATGTAATCCTGAAATAAATTACAGATATAAACTTATATAGTGAACCTAAGGAAGGTTTTAGCTTTATCTATTACTCTAAGGTATTCTCATGTAGCAACATATTCAGTTGCAGCATCTTCAGTGTGGCACCCTTCAGCAGATCCATACATCATTGATGATAGTGTAGTTGAGAGCTCGGCAACATTGAAGTTAAATCCATACAGCATCCCTATTATTCCTTCCCTCGGTTCCTGTGCGCAGAAGAGAGTGCCTGTTTGAGAGGTGCATCAAATAAATATACAGAGGTAGAGGGCTTATGCATGTTCCAGCCTCAGAGAACACCAGATTTAGCTTTTTGTTTCATTAGAAATTGCCTTCAAAAATTATTTTTCTTTTCCAGAATTAAAGAGTGCAGTTTATCTCAGTTTAGATTCAGTCTTTCCATTATCTAGTCACAAAATATGATTTGAAAGTACTTTATTCATCTCAAACATGTCAACCGAATCTTTTTTGAACACCAAGTGTAATTTTTCATCACACAGGATTTTTCACCTGTTTTGTGGATCTTGCAAATCATTTTCCCTAATGTAAACCAAAATTTACTTCACAACCTAGCCACATGATTCATCCAAACCAAAAAAACAGAAGTCAACTAATATAATCAAGCATACTTTGAAAAATTGATACTTTTATGTGGAAAGTAAGCAATAGTAAAGTTGGCACAAGCACTACTAACCTGGGTTCTAGATAACTCAGATACCCCAAGGACTGACTGTAGCTCTGGAGAAATACCACATAACTTGGTGAAGCCACCACCTATTCCTTTTTTGGCCTTTTCCTTATTTGAACTATACCAAGATTAGAAATCTAAATTTATACACCACAACATTTAATAGAATGGAAATCACTATAAAAAATCATCATCTACAGATGACCCTTCTAATCTGATATTTGCACATGTATTAGTCCATACAAGCCCAAGGGGTCGGATGAACCTGTTGTTGTGAATATTGCTAGGAATTTGGCTAGTTACAAGCCAACAGGTGCCTGGTTCAAATCCCCTATGGTTAGAAGCACTAGTCTATGCTAATGGGTTACTAGGAATGGCATCCACAAATGTGGAGAACTGTTAGGATTAACATTTTCTTGGATTTTTAAAGAAAGCTCGTATACACTAGATATGTTTTACCATTTATGGATGATGAACCAAGGAAACATAGAATCTTAGACATTCAAGGAAAAATGAGTATTTACTATAGACAAAGTATATGAAGATATAGGGAAAATACTAAAACAACAGAGCCAATATCTTTAAGGAATCCTTTTAAGGCAAGAGCGGTTTAATTAGCTTCCTGTGCTACTTATTGACTGATCAATAAGTCATGAAAGGATGATTATGTGTGTTGTTTCCAACATACAATTTAATTATTTGAAATTTTAGTTTTATGGACTATAGTTTCATAATTTGCATTAGATCAATGCATTTCATATTCCTTCATCACAAGCATTGGAGGGGGAATAAGTATTAATATTGAATGAAATTCCATATAGGGATATGCGCAATGACAAAAGAATGATAAGATACTCAGGATCTTCCAAGAACTCAACAGTATCAAATGTGTATCACTGGACAAACAAATTCAATAGACAACAAAAAGGATCCAAGTCCAATCAAAAACTTTATTAAAAATAAGAAACATCGCGCTCATTAGAGTATGGCCCTGTGGGGTGTTCTTCACAAGGAAAATAAATTTATCAAACTATTTACTTAAAACCATGTTATAATTGAAATTATTTTTGAACTGAAGGACCAAAAATAAATAAGTGAAAAACACCTAGAATAGGGGTTTTGCATGGCTTTTAGAAACAAAATTTCCTCAGTTCAAATTTCCCTTACTCCAAATATTATGCACCTTGCACTAAGTTATCTGCAACACACAGGTTGAAATATGTACAAAATCCTAAGTCTTGGAGACAAAATAATATAGGAATTTGGTTTATATTACATCCATTTACAAGAAAAATAATAACATCCAAAACATGGCATGAGTTAGGCAGTCCTTTCTGACACAATACTTAAATGCACCTCACCACATTACTTCCAAATATAATGTAAATAGAGGCCTTAATCAATAGCCTTTTGAAACGGAAAATGCAATACCCAAGGAAATAAGAGAGCAACTAAAACCAACTAGGGGAATTTTTTAACAACAAAAGCAAAAGTGAACATTTAAATTTTAATAACTAAAAACACCCAGAGCAAAGATAGAGAATATGTTGTAAAGTAGGAATAGGGATCAGTTTTGGATTCAAAGAAATTAGCTCCTAGATATTAATACCCTTGTAATTTTCCAATCTTGCATGCTTTTAAGTTCTCATTAAAACAAATGGACTACAAAATACAATATGTCATGCCCCCATAATAGATGGCATACATCTAGATCAAATAAAATTTACTTACAGATATACTACCATGACCATAACTTGTATGCATCATATACATTTCAATTGATTGGCCATCTCTCCATAAAAAATAAATGGATATGATATTAGCATCATGGCTTTGATTGTAGACATAAAAAAATTGAGCAGAGAAGTTTTATCTTGATTATCTTCATTATACTTGTTGTATTTGGATCAATACTATGTTGTTTCTATATTGACCCACATAGCTTGTTCCCCCTTTTTACTTAGTAGAAGGCTAGAAGCGCTATGATCTAAACAAAAAGATGAGAAGATAACCCAAGCCAGCAAAAATGTAACAATTTGGGATAGAGTGATAAAATAGATGTATTACAAGTGTCATTAACAAATTCTTCCACTATAGGGGCTGAAAGAGAGACCCTTTGTCTAAATAGAGGCTTAAAAAGGGATTTAAAATAGAAGAGCTTGGTACTTCTAGAAGAAGATTAATTTTCTTCATTTCATTCACTTTGTTCCTGCCTGTTTCTAAAAACATGAAGTTCCATTCCATGAGATCATCAGTTTGTAATAGACATACAAGGCATATTATAATTTGGCTTTTCCAAGTTGCATACAAAGACCATTATAATTGGCATGAAAGCTACCTTGTTTTTCAGAGTCTCTAACTATTCAGGGTTTAAGAAGATTCCAGCATTATCCTAGGCACACAACAGTAGGAGGGAGAAGGGCTTGCCTTTTCTGCTCATCTTTTGCAATATATATTTATTCTAGTATTATGAATGAATTGTACAGAAAGCCCTCAAAATCCAACACTCTAAAAGATGTATGGCAGTTTTGGTGTCCTGCCTTGTGGGTTGTCACTCACTTAAAGTGGTTATCTCTGTCATGTTTTGGATTTCATTCCACGTTAATACTCGTTGGTTCCTCTTTGATATCCCAATTACTTAGCTGATGGAATAAGTTACCAGGATTCAGATCTGGATACGGATTATGATACAAATCTGTCAATTTTTTGAAAAGCCAGGATTTGGATACGGTAGGGAAATAGGTTAATAACTGTAGGTTACAAATAATTTGATGATTACTATCTCTATAGTTAGGAAGAAGAAAATTGTGTTATTAGAGAAAATATAGGAATATAAGTAATTATTCCTCCATCCATGCTCCCCATCCTCCTTCTTAGATAAAATAATTTAGAAGGGGGAATACCTATCTAGATTTGCTACCTTCAAAAACTCCAAATTATCGACCTGGCAATGAACCATCTGTCAGGTCTCATTCGCAAAATATTTCAAACATATCAGTAATGAATAATCCAGGTTTCATAAGGTCTAGGCCCACTAGACTTGGCTCTTCACAGTACTATAGTGATGAAGTTTATTTGGTGGAGAAGGGTCATGAATTGGCGTATAAATACGTCGACCTTTGGACTGACATAATTATATATCTCTCTGCAAACAACCTGACTGGTGAGATCCCAAAGGATCTTGGATATCTCAGAGGATTTTAGACTTTGAATATATCCCATGTAGAAAGCTATTGAGGAGCTGCGTACAAGACTATAGAGTGCATACAAGGCTACAGAGTGTAGTCAAGGTCTGAGAAGGAGAACAAGTAGTAAAAATTAAGGATTTTCCCGCTATAAATTGGGCTAATATTTTAAAAAACCTATTCAAGGCCTTAATACCTAAATCCTACAAATTGGGTATGGAAGTGGCAACATCCTCCAAAAGAGTATATTTATTCACAAACCATACAAACCCTAGATTTGAAATTTACTCCTGTGGTTGGTCAGGGTTACTTAACTAGGTTTTTAAGGGATTTGGAGGCACTGGAGATATTGGTCCTATAACTAATCCATACATTTAGAAATATTTAAGTGTTTGACGTGTTTGAAAAGAAAGAAACAAGAGAAAGGAAGAGAGCACGGGACCTGAGGTTTGAATTTTTTTTCGTGAGCACTTCGTTCCAGACTCTGCGCATCATGGATGCTGAGAAAAAATCCTGCGGTCGCACTAGCTATGTCAAGATGACAAGGGACAACAGTTAATGTGGCTCCTAGAAATCTCCAGGCTGCTCGGGACAAAATTTACTGTGGCTTATGGAAATCTCCACCTTGCTCTCCAGTTTTTACCCTTTGGTTATGGGTTCCTGTCGGACAACAGTTACTGTGGCTTATGGAAATCTCCACGCTACTCTCTAGTTTTCCCCTTTGATTATGGGCTCCTGTCATGGAAATCTCCATGATGCTTTCCAGTTTCCCCCTTTGATTATGGGCTTCTGCCAGAAAAGAATTACTGTGGATTATGGCAATCTCCACATTGCACTCCAGTTTTCCCCTTTGGTTATGGGCTCCCATCGGATCAATTGAGTGAGTAGCAACTAGTTTTCGGGCTCTCGCCGGATCAATGAGTGAGTTAGCAACCATTTTTCGAGCTCCTGTCAGATCAACTGAGCGAGTAGCATTTTTCCAAAGGGATGTGGGAAGCTTGACTGTATTGCAGAAATTATTGAACAACTATAAGAAAATACATGTAAATGACTTGAAAATTAGTTTGAAACAAAACAACTTTTAATCATGCAAAATATATAAAGGTTGTTAGTGTTGCAATGAATTAGATTTTTTCATGTTGCATTTTTTATATTCATTACTATTATGACAAAGGTTAATGCATATTTAATATTAAGATTTATGTGTAAGAGTGAAAATATGGTTAGGAGGATGTTTTTCTTTCTTATTTTCATCATTAAAGTTTTGGGTGACATAAGATCCATAATTGTCAATAAAGGAATATATGTAATATTGAGAGATCATGTTGGGATGAAGATATTTTTGACAAATGGTGGTGTGCTTATTATTTGGGATCATTTTCATTACAGGTTTTTCTACCGAGATTTTATTTATATTTTCACCTATGTAATGGTAAGTTTATATTTTTATCACAAGACAAACTAGATAAAGTGATGAGTGACATTGATTTTCATTATATATAGTTCATGCAATATATCAAAAAAAAGGTCATTTTCATAGTTCATGTAATATATCACAAAAAATGCCATTTGCATGTTCGCCCACTTCTTTAATGATTTTGCATAGAAAAACATAAAATATTGACAATTGGTTGCCATAATATATATGTAAAGGATCTATTATACATGTAAATATGTAGTCCGTTTTTAAAGACCAAACTATATGGAAGAGCCCATTTACCTTCAAGCCTAAGATATTTATTGAAGAAAATGTCTATATGGATGCCCATGACTATGGACTACTTCCATTTGGTACAAGCTGTAATATCTACACTATTGCAAAATTGGGTGTTAATTTAGTTTAGTTTATGTTGGGATACATGTTTCATCATATCATAGGAGAAACTCCTAAGAAAATGAGGGTAGAAGGCAGAGATCTCACACCAAGTCCAAGGTTTGTTAATTTCATGGTCTCTCATTTGGATACCATTTCCATTCCTCAATTGCATACTCATATTAATAAATCAAAACCACTAAACTAACATGATAATGTATTTGAAATTTACTTGCAAAAAAAAAAACCTCTAGTTTGCCCCTTTTTCGTAATGAAAGTAGATTTCTTTCTCTAGGCTAGCCGGACTTAACCAAAAAATAAATGTATAATTTCAATGCAAATATGATAATAGCCAACCTCAATTTAATTTTTTCTCTTTATATGGTGTCACTTGTGTAATTTGAATTGATATATTAAATTTATTGAAGTGTCTTTACTAATCCTAATAGGTAGAACTAGTGGATTGCAATTCCAATATGAACAAATATCATTCCACTATGGAGATTTTAATATTTATAAGTCATTAGTAGATCTTAGTGTTTGACATGTTTCTCAAGAAAGGAACCTATTGGAAAAAATGGAAAAACAAAATGCATTGAGGTATAAAACAGTTTCCATGCACGCCATAGAACTAAGATACTTCAATAATATTTGTCCTCGTGTCATTGATAAAATTTCCCCTTATTAACTAATTGATATTGTGATTGTTAAGTTATTTGATAAATTGGAATATATCAACCACTAATTATATATGATTTTTATTTCAATGTTTTTAATAATAAAGTGTCAAAGGTTTAGTTAAGAGCTAGAGGAAATAAGGATTAATTCAATTGGTAAATGCTCTTGCAAAAGAGGTCATAGAGCTCTCGATAAAAAAACTTATTAATTATTTTAGGGTTACAAGTTGGTATTTTAGTTTCTAGTTACTATTGTGCTCCATTTGAAAACAAAGAAAGGTAAACCTATGGGGATTGAAAATGTACCAGCATCCCTTAGAACTTTTAATACATTCATGAGGGAGGGAAAATATTCTTTCAAAAATGAAATAAACAATAGTTCATTAACTAATTAATAAACAAATATTAATAATATATAAGATATATATGATAAATATAATGGAGAAATTTGTAACACCCACTCCCCAACCATTTTATGTACCAACGCATCGAGTAATGGCATGTCACCACCCCAGTTTCCTTGTATCAAGTGACATCATAATAAATAGAGGCAAAGTTCAGTTGTACAGCTAACACCGCTGGCACTCTGCAATCCTGCCTATATGTTCACAAAAGTATATAACATTACCAAAAAATACCTTATGTAGTAATGTCTGAAAAAACCTCAATAAAATATGTAAACAAGGAAAATTAATGTCACTTATAAATTATAGACCCCACTCGATGTAGATCATCACCAGCTCAATCCACTAGGACAACCCTTCAAATACAATAGTTTGTCGAATCATCGCCAACCAATATCCTTTAGAAAATATCATCAAGCACACAATCAACAAAGATCTTCAATGACATCGCAAACCATTAATGGATTGTCCCTCATATAATTAATGAACAACTTGGAAAATAAATATCCCCCTAGACCAATTAATGACCCTAAGAGACTCCTTTGTGATCAAATTCAAAATTCAAATGTGTTGCCAACTCCACCAACCAAAATGAATGAACTTACATAGCAGTAAAGATCCTCAGAAATCCCCCGATCGGCCAATCCCAAACCAAAGAGGAGCATGAAGATCCACAGGAGCAAAGGTTCAAAAGAAACACCACATAAAACAACCAGCTAATGCCTCTCAAATAGACCACAAAGAAGACCAACAGGTAGTAGCTAAGATCCTCGGAAATCCCCCGATCGACTAATCCCAAACTAAAGAAGGAGAAGGAAGATCCACGGGAGCAAAGGTACAGAATAAATACCACGTAAACAACCATCCAGTGTGTCTCAAATAGACCACAGAGTAAACCAATAGCTAGAGTGGAAAGAAAATTTCTATTAGTGTACCTTGAAACAAAAAAACTAGTAGAGATACTTGAGATAATCCAGAAGCAACATAAAAACTGAATCTAGCTTTGATAATTATGCTTAGACATATTGCACCCAACAACACCAAAAACTTCACCAGCGAAGGCTACATTTAATCCATCTACCTCCACACCTCCAGCCAAAATTACTACCCTTGTGAATTTTGTGACTAATGCTTCCATAATCCAATCTTTTATCCTCATTGTTTTCTTCTCGAAAATTTTGTCGTAGATATTTTGAAGTGGGCATATTGTCTGCTAACGGATATTCTGTAATTTTCCTCCACCATCCTTGTAGAAATTATGGTGTAGATTTGCAACTACTGATGAAGTTTTAATCAAAATCTCATCAACTACTTGCAAGATCTCATCAACTATTAATCACTAGTTAAAATCAAATCATCAACATATAAGGCAATAATAAGGTATTTACCTTCTACCAAGATGTGATAGAGGTTTGCATCTGCTTCACTTATGGTGAAGCCCAAACCAGTGATATACTTATCGATCTTGGTGTACGAAGCATGAGATACTTGTTTGAGACTGTACAATGCTTGTTTGAGTCTGAACACATGAGACTCCCGATCAAATGTCTTAAGAACTTTTTGTTGCTTGATGTACACCTCCTCCTCAATAACCCCATTGAGAAATGTTTCTTTTACATCCATCACGTGGATCTTCCACCCCATCTGCGTAGCCAGAGCAAGAATTGATCTAATGGATGAGTACCTTGCTATATGGGAAAAGGTCTCCTCATAGTCAATATCCTCAACTCAAGTTTACCCCTTGGCCACAAATTTGGCCTTATACTTTTCTATGCTTCTATCTGCTACTGGCTTCACCTTGAAGATCCATCTCGAACCCACTCTTGATTTATATGATGGTCTTGGGACCACTTCCCAAGCATTTTTCTTTACAATGGATTTGTATTCCTCCACCATTGCAACAACCCATATAGGTTGCTCTATTTCTTACTTGAAATAGGATGGCTTAGTCTCTATAAGCTCAACCATAAGAGCCATGCAGCCAGTGTACCTCTCAGGTGACCTCGTTTGCCTACGCAAATTTGAAGGAGCTCCCACATTCTCCCTCGCATCCTGCACAAGTATATCAGCTTCCCTGGTTCTTTTTCTACCTTCTTTGGATGTTTTTTCTTGAGTGAATGTCTCCACTCTTTGTTCCTCATATTTTTGTTGCTCCACAACTTCATGAGGCTCCTCCTTTGGAGCTAAAAGCTCCTCTTCTGGTGGGATCTAAAGATCCCTCTCAAGAGAGCACCACATCGCGTTGTCCTCATTAAAATTTATATCCCTTTACACAACTATCATTATGAGGGATGGAAAGTACACACAATAGTTGTGGGGGAGTTTCTGTGTAACCCATAAACACAACTTATTTTTTTTTTTAGTTCTCCAACCATGGAAGTGTAAGCACCAATGCTTGGAGGTGACCTAGAATGGATTGATTGATATTGAATAACTAAGGGAATAAGGTGCCATGGAGGAAGCACATGTATTAAAGAGGGAAAAATAGGATTTTAATCAAAATGAAATAATTAAGAAGTGGTGGATGAATAGAACGAAGGGGATTCTCAACACAATACGTTGGTAATGAAAATGGGTATTAGTGAGGATGGAAACATAAAGGTGCAAGTAAAAGGGTTCAAAAGGTTTCAAAGGTGTCAAGAGAATACCAAACATTTGTTCAAATAATGGGATTTAATAATTGGAAAGTGCTTGGAGAGAATAATAGGTGGGGAGAATATGTATAGAAATTTGAAAGAGAAAAAAGAAGTGATGGCACAAGGAGGTGAGCACGTTCAGTTAAATGGATCATGATTTTCTAAAAGGAAGCCTTGGTTTGTAAGGTATTGATTAGCCTATGGAGAGAGATATCATCACATAGAAAGAAGAGGAAGAAACACTTAATAATGTGTTCTAATTGTTTGAGCTAGAGTAATGTCAAGTAGTATACATGATATATCCTAAGAAAAGTGGATCCAATCCAAACCAACCACCCTATGAATTTTAAAAGCCTAGAGGTAATCCCAACTTTTTATTCTACTTTTGACTTGAAAGCACCTTTTCTTAGTAGTTTGGGATATAGTAGTAGTGAAAACAAAATGAAGCTGGGAATAAAAGTAGAAGTGGAATATGTTATGTTTTAATTTTAGTTTGGGGGAATAGGCCTAATTATTCAGACATGTCCATAAGGTTTTATCTTGGTGAAAAACCCAACCAATGATATGGCTATAGTAGTTCTAAGAACTTTAAGAAGGGTGATGGTGATGAAAAACCGCATTGATTCTTATGTGGATTAATTTTGAGGGTGAAAAGGATTGTAGTGCTAGTTTCTAAGTTGATAAAGTTCCTAACCACATTGTGGGGGAATCTTCTCTAATGGTGCATGAAGTTCATATAGATTTATCCCTAGGGTGTAGCTAAGGCCTTAGACGAATTAAAGGCGATATTTATATCTAAGTTATAGAGGCTAAACATTGAAAAACAAAAAATCACTAAGCTGAAGAAGATTAAGAAAAGGGTTGGAGAAAGTTCTCACGAGTACGATGAAAAATTACAAAACTTGATCAACAAACCCTCCTATGCTCTCCATGAAACTCAACACAAAGAATGATCCATTCAAAGTTTTTTGCTCTTTAATAGTGTACCATTAATGCAATAGTCATGGGTGACATAGAGGGATGCCTTATCTTAGGCCATGAGGATAGAATCTTGTAGGGTGAACATCCATTTTACTAAAAAAATGCATGCTTGGTAGGATCTATGAGAGATTTATGTAAGGAGTTCCTTCTAGGTAAAGGACATTGGTATTACTATTGTTAAAGGGGGTAGCCTACAAGGATACATTTGTAGCTATTGATGCAAGAGCATAATTTCAACAATTTATTTCAAAATTTGTATTTGTCCTCCAGAAGGTCTTAGAGATTTATAGAAGAGGAAGTTGGTTTCCTTGTTGCCCTATAATTTTGTAGAATTTCTAATTTCATATTTAGGATAGGAAATTTTAGTAATTTTAGGTATAAGTTAAGATTTTGTTTGATTTTTAAGGCCTCCTAGTCATTATGACAGTTGAGCATTATGATTAGGATTACTTGTGTCATCCTATGTATTTTTCAAACTCGAATACACTAAGGAAAAAACGTGGAGGATATTTGGGGGAAATGTGATTGTCCATAAAACGTAGATCGGATTTGGGGACCTTGAAGCTCTTTTCCTTTGACCCTACTAGTTCTTAGAGGTTTTATTTGGAGCAGTTAGTAAGAAAAAGAATAATATGCCCAATAATATTAGTGTTGGATCACCTATGGTTTGGGAGAAAGGATAAGGGGTTCTACGAGTTAAGGGATTTAAGGGTTTAGGAGCAAGCGGTTAAGGGTAAAGGGTAAAGGGTTAGGGCTTATGGGGTTTAGGGGTTAGGGGGGTCGAGGTATAGGGGGTTTAAGGGTTAGAGGTTAATGGCTTAGTGGTTAAGGGATTTAGGGGTTAACAATTAACCATCAAGGGATTTATGGGTTAAGTGCCTAAGGTTTATGTTATTTAGGTCTCAGTAGGTTAAGGGGTTAGGGGTTAATGAGTTTAGGGGCTAGGGGTTATGGGTTAAGGGTCAAGGTTTAAGAGGATAATGGATTAGGGTTTATGGGGTTCAAGGATTCTAAGTTAGGGGTTAGGGTTAAGGGGTTAGAGGATTTGGGTTTAAGGGATCAAGGGGTTAATTTGTTATGAGTTATGAGTCTAGGGATTACGGGATTGTGGCTTTTGGGTTAAAGGGATAGGGACTTTAGCGGTTATGGGTTAAGTGTGTATGGGTTGTGATAATGTGGCCCCTAATCCCCTTGTCAAAACTATTGGGGGTTCCCCTATCAATTTCTCTCATTACCTTACCTATAGGTCCTGTGGCCCCTATGCCATAAGGCCCTAAGGCTCCTTCTCATTCTCTAATGTTAGGATTATAGATCTCAGTAAACCATGCTCGAACCTCTCACTTCTACCCATCCATGCTACCCTTATGTCCCCTTGCCCCGTTCAATACACCAAAATATCCCCCTCCCCCAAAATTCATGAGAATTGAACATCTGGAGGCGATCATTTAACAACAACTTCACAACTAATCCATTTATAATGGTGTCTTGGAGCTATTAGATGTCATTTCATTGAGCTACAATGATAGGTGAGAGCTATGCATAACTCACTAAAGGTGTATCAAGAGACTATTATTCTATTGGCTATAGAATTTGACTCTTTTTATTTGTAACTTAGCGAAATGGAAAAGATGTGGAGACAATCTCCATTCTTCTTCTTTCACCGAGCCATCTAAAATAAATGAAGCAAATAGTCTCAACCCCTTAGAGAAGGAAAGTTGAGAACAATAATTAGCATGAATAAACAAAGAATCCAATGAGTTAAGCTTAAAGGGGTCTCCCTTTGTAATCAAGTATCCATAATCTTGTTAGAGTTAGTATGAATATTTACTAGAAGTTGGGTAGTCTTCACATCACCAACCACATCCAATAGAAAGGAACCAATCCCGATAATAAAAATGATGTCTCCAAATAAGGTGTAGTTAATACCAATAATATCATCTTATGAATCTATTACAATATGATTTGGAAAGTATGTTTCCATACATGTGTGAAAGAAACAATCCATTTGGTTAGCAAAAGGAAGTCTTTTTGAAGACCTCAAGAAACCCCCTTGAAGGAGACAAGAAGGGTTTGAAACCATAGAATACAAGTTGATATATGAACCCTATTTATGATGTGTTATGTGCATGTGTTTGTTCACTCGGTTTGACATGTGATAGACAATATATGAAGCCTTTTTTCCCACGTATCATCTTCATTAGATATCATGTTGCTAAGAATGAAATGATTGGATTAGAGTTAAAGTTGCTATTTTAGTTTGTTGTATTTTTTTGTCTTTTAGAGTACAGATATTTCTTGTCTACTTTGCTAAGGCATTTTGGCTTTCAAATATTCAAGGAATATGTGAGCTAATATAAGACCATATTGTAATATTTGAAATAACATAATGAACTACTTAGCACAATTTATGGTGTTGGATTGATCGAAATGTTTATTTTTGGATGGATGGATTTACATCTCTTTAGCCAAATGAAAAAACTCATTAAGCATTGTTGCAAGTATGTTATTGACATGTTGAAGTGTCATTGAGACTTAGAGGTATAAGATTTAGACTTATATGTTTTCACCTATCCAGGTGTGATGATGCCTTGTGGAGGTAGGCAAAATTTCCATTTTTTTAACTCTTGAAAATATTCTATACGCTCTTGAGAGAATTTCAACCTTTTAAATAAAATTACAAACAAATGTACATTCATACAATAATTACTAATTGATTTGGGGGTGACTCAACAAATTATAGCATGTTGGCTTGTTGAATTTGTTAGTAAGTTAGGGTTTGATAAATATGTAAGCTTTAATGGTATTTATTGCGGTTGTATGTGTTTTAGAGAAGCTAGTTTGGAGTGGTGGTTATGCTTTCTTTATTGAATTTGATTTCTTTGGTTCTTCTTCTTGTGCATGCCCACTATGGTATCTTCTCGTTTGCAAATATTTTCTTATTTTGTACAGAAAAATTTCTTGTTGCATCCTTGAAAAAGTTGCACAATTGTCCTTATTTATCTTTGCAATACCTTGAGTTGTCCCCCTTCTTTCAATTGGGTTGGAATTTTCCACCTCAAGAGGGTTTTTAGTTGTTGTCTAACTAAATTGTTACAACATTTTTTCTTGTTTTTTTTTTTTTTTTCAAGGATGTGTTTCCTTTAAACTCTAGAAGAAGCATTGCAAGTGGCCTGATTATAGCAGTCATCAGAAGATGTATGTGATCATGGGCAAGACAACCCTCCGAGGGTGAAAATTGGGTATGTTATACCTACGGAAAGCTTTGGATAGCATCCAATTAGATATGTTATATGTAGTTCACAATTAGGAGATCGCAGACCATACTGTTGCACATAAAAATGCACTGCTCCTCAAATATCAGGGTAAGTGCAAGAGTACTTATTGAATATAGTTTAGTCACATGATACAACTATCCCACAACTCTACAGTAGAGAGACCAACATGGAACAAAAAACTTGAAATCGATCGATGCACTCACTTTCATGGGAATTTCATGAACATTTTTATTTTCTTATATAATGCACTTTTACCCACATCTAGAGATCACACGAAAATGTTATTCATAATAAAGTTTTATGGGTGAAGCAATTCATTTTTCCTGCAAGATCAGGTTACATAGCTATAATATCTCGTGTTTTTTCGTACATCCGACCAGAAACATATCTTGCAGGAATTTTGAAAGATATCCCACTCAAATTATCAGAGAATCTCCAGGTGATCTCATTAAAAAAGTATGTTTCTCCTTATATGTTGATTATTCTTTCTCTTCACTCTGTTTTATATATAAATTCATTTCAATTCAATCATATCAGATATACTGTGGCTCTTGGTTCCAATTTAAAGGTCGAGTTCTCAACATTGTTTGTTGTTTTTTATTTGGAAACTGCTTGTGGCTTGAAGAGGTTGCAAGAGATGGGAATCTCAAATAGTTGTTGACTGGGCTAATGCAAGTTTTATAGGTAGAATGTGTGGCTTCAATCCTCGATGTCTCAAATTTGGCTGCGCATTCAGGAGCTAGAATGGTCATCCTTCACCCACATTTATCACGAGCTCAATAAACTAGAAGATAAGCTCTCCGAGGAGGCATTCAAGTATCCAGTTTATGAACTATCAACAAGATCAAGGTTGTGGCACACCCAAAAAAAAGTAAACTCGCAAAATTTAAGCTAACAACAACCCCTACTCTTGAAGCTGACAACTTGTCTCCCTCAAGGACCATTGCCTTCTCCTTCATTAGGCAATACTCCCTCAACAACTCACCCAACTGCATCATTTCTATACCCCCAACAATATATTTATGTTATTGTGCCCATAATGTTTTTTGAATAATCTGATGTTTCATATCGGTGAATGTCAAATGCCAATTTACTATTTGAAAACCAAATTTGCATCCCCTTGTACCTAATGATCCTTCTTCGTTGAATATTTTCTTGAATGGCATTTTGTTTACTAATTTTTATCATTTAATGATTTCTTATATGTTAGGATTCTTCTCTATTTCAAGCCTTAGGACATTTCCTTTGCAACATTTGGTGCAATTGCTAGTTTAAATTTTTTCACATATTTAAAAAAATAAACAATTTTAGTTCATGGAATGTAACTCAATTGACATTCAACTTGTTATGAAGTATTATGTTAAAACATGAGATTCAAAGTTCAAATCCCCTTGAGTGGCCAACCAAAAAATAAATTTTTTTTTATCTATTTATTTATTATATTTTTAGAATGTGGTTTAATGAAGAAAGAAAAATATAATATATAAAAAAATAAATATGACTGATTAAATTTCATGTGTCTTGAATATCTATCTTCAAAAATAAAATAAAAATATAATTATCCACTATCCACTTATGGAATTTCAATGCAAACTTCTGAATGCTAATGATTTTGTGGTAATTGCTAACTGCCTTAAATGGGTTTTGTCTTAATTGTCATTGTCTTAAATATAAAGTTTTGTCTTAAATATTTTTGTCTCAAAGTGCTTTTGTCTGAAATATAAATTTTTGTCTCAAGTTGCTTTTGTCTTAAAATATTTTTATCTCAAACTGCTTTTGTCTTAAATATAAAGTTTTGTCTTTATCTTAAATATAGAGTTTTGTCTTAAAATACTTTTGTCTTAAACTTTTCTGTCTTAAATATAAAGTTTTATCTCAAATTATTTTTGTCTTAAATTTTATTTTTAAAACAATTCAATCGATATTAAATTTTAATATAAAATAACTAAAATAAAAAGTGACTTTTCTAAACAAAATATTTCCTTTTTCTTTAAAAAAAATATCTTAAAAATCCATGCCCACAAGTAAATTATTCAACAGACGTATGGGGGAGTTGTACTATTTTTCTAGAACTGGATAATCCGAGGGTTTATTATTTTTCCAGAACCAGACTCAAGTGGAAAATTGAGCAATGTCAAAGTTCCAAGTGTTCATGGGTTTCTTCAAAGATAAAGATATTCCGGTATTCGGGTACCCAGAAGTTGCTCAACGTATCCATTTTATTAAAACACCTAGATCAGGATTTTTGAGGAGTTTGGGTCATGGTTCCAATAAAGGAAAGTATATATGGGCATCTGGGCTCGTTGAAGGCACGACCAAAGAAAAAACGAGAAAGTGTTAGATACCGGATTTCGTCAGGCCAACATGATGTGGAATCCACGTAGAAAAGATGATAGATGACAACTATATATAGATTGATTGACGTAGATGACTTGGTAGCTGAGCTGGCTTGTTGATGTGGTAGCCAGAAGGATATCTGCGCCTCTAGGCAGGACCAAATATGCCCTCCATAAACAGGCGGCAGCCTGACTTGAAAGCCAAGTGGCAGTGACGCATCTATATGTCAAAATTGGTGTTCAGTGTAAAGATAACATTTGACAAAGATTAATTTTCTTATCAGGATTTAAGTTTAAATTCATTTTTCTTATATCAAAAAGAATATACAATATTTATTAAATCACCCTATCAATGAAACATCCGAGTAGGGCTATAATATCTTGAAGGAAATAAAATAAGCAACACTACAATAAAATATCTGGTTATTTTAGAACTCAGTGGGAAGGTTATTTGTAAATATGTTTATTTCTTTTAAAATTAAAATAAAATATTTCCAAAATAAAAAACATATTTTATAATAAATAAAAATTATATGCTATTTAATTATTTGTTTATATGATTTAATATAATTTTATGTAAAATAATTAAAAGTAAAATAATATTTAAATTATATTCTCAAAATATTGTAACAAGTGATATATATTTATATAAAAAAAATGTTTAAAAAAATATTTTTAATGTTATGTAAAATAAAATATTTTAATATCAATTAATATTGACTTATACTTCAAAATATATTAATAAAAAAAACAAGTTTAATTACACCTAAGGCGATTTATTGTGGGGTTTTAGTTCTCGACACTATAGAGATTCGTAGTCTTCGACACAATCTCTGACACGTGTCGAGTACTACCTGTCTGGTTCGGGCTCTGTTGTTGGCTCCTTGTGGTTTGACTTGCTCTGCGCAGACTTGCAATCTGAGAGTCGATCCTCACGGTTGATGACGCCAAGGCCGAGCTCCCGTAGTGCGAGGCGGAGATTTTCCATGGCCTGGACTAAGAATTCGGCGAGCTCCGGTGTGAGGGACAGGACTTCGTTGCCCGCTGAGATAACAAAGATGCGCGTGGCCGAGAAGAAGGGCTTCACATATTTGAAAACCTAGTGGAGCGACTTGGTCTTGTTGCAAGCCAAACGCGGGATGAAGCCGTTGGGCACGTCCACCATCAGAGAGATACCTGTGAACGCAAACGCTCGCAATATGCCGGGGTCGGCTTTCGGGAATAAGCACAGTGGTTCTGCAATCTCTGCCTCCTTTGGAATTACACAGTGTGCGTCCTTCGACTGGCGTTCCCTTTGTGCTCCACGAGATAACGCTCCTGCTGTGGGTTGAGTGTTGGAGCAGTATAACACCCTCTCGTCATGTGTAGAAGTCGTAGGGAGATTGTGGGAGTCCCCTCCTTGGGCAGGGACTGTGTTTCATTGGACAGATGCTTCAGCACGCACTGTCACTTATCTACCGTGGCATTCCTCCCAGTCTCACGAAATTTCCTTTTGGGGCCTTTTTTGCATTTAGGCGGTAACGATAGAAATGATGGCATGAGCGTTCGGGATCCACCGAGCTTATTCCCATGGACTGCACGACGCCCGCCACCACGGCCGGCTGAGGGAGATTGTTCGCCGCCTGCCCATAGTTCATGCCCACCGAATGATCCGCCTTGTGATTTCTCTTGCTCACCACAAAAAAAATCATTAACAATAGAAAGACGTTGGAAATCGATTGCTCTCAGGTTGCGTCTGGGCAGCGGATTCATAGCTGGCGTCAGCGTGATTGTTCGGCGTTCTTTTTGCATCTTTATTTACAAAATGCTAGTATACATATTATGTAATCTCTATAACATTTAAATATACAATTTAAACAATAAAAAATTACACATTATTTTTTTACAATTTGATAAAATAAATTTACATCACAAAATATTTAATGACTCTAAGATCTATAATTAAAATAAATCAATACTAATTTGAATTAAATTCTAAAAATACATTTGAAATGTATAAATAATAAAACCAATTGCCACATCTCATAACACAACTCATCAATTCAATACATTCAATACTACCATGATTAAAATAATTCTATAATAACATGGTTAAAATGAATCTATAGTACTGGTTAGAATTGAATTCTAAAAACACATTTGAAATGTATAAATAATAAAACCATAAGCGGCAATTGGTAACACACGCCTCATCAATTCAGTAAAGGATTACTCCTCTGCAAATTCCAGATGGAGAAATCAAGTGCAGTTCAAATAGTCTGCTTAAAATTGCACTACAATCCAAAAATCTCTAATGGAGAAACTGAGCCAGATTTATGGCTAAAATCCTAAAAATTAGTTTTCAGCCATCAATATTTAATATTTATCGCCGTCATCAAATTCATAATATTAGCTGCTACCGGCAGAGCCATATTTTTTGCGGAGGAGAATTAACTGCATCCGGTCATAACCAGCTAAGGCACCGGCCGCAGCAACAGCACGCAGGATATTTGCACCTGCGCCCTTGAATAGTGACTTGACACCTTCATTTTTGACTATCTGTGAGAATGCATCCATGGAACTCTTGTACTTAACTGCCTCACCGGAAGTCATCATCATTCTTCTGCGTACAGTATCGCAAGGATACGCAATAAAACTAGAACCAATTGTACTATCCCAACCAAGAAGAAAACTTGCAAGGAAGTTATTCTGCACAAGTCACATTTAATAAAAAAGGTAGAATTTTAGAGATTATAACTTTATTCTTGATTCAGGTTTTTATGTAGGAAGTCGATATATTTTAGAAAAAACAACCCACAATTCCACCTACAGCCATAGAACAAATCAACCAAAATAGGAAATTGAGAGGGTCATAAAAAAAAAAAGATGAATATTACCTCAAGGTCTCCAATTGCTACCATGAGATCATCCCGTTATGAAAAATTGCTTTAAGCTCATATACAAAAGGATTGACAGAGCAATCCTAGAACCATATTTACCTTTTAAAACAATCTATGGAAATTTCCGGCTTTCTTAAAAAGCATAACAAAATACATACTACTTTTGACCATGCTCAGATTTCAGCTTTTACATTCAAAGTCCTGCTCTTCTAATAAAATTTAAAACACAAGAATGATCATACTGCCTAATAAATCCCTCCAGGAATCAAATTCTTAAGACATCCATTATATAATGGGCGTGGATCAACAATGCTACTACAGCAATAAAATTGAACTCCAAGATTACAGATCTTTCAAAACAACAAAGAGTTTTGAAAGATTTAAAGCGTTAGCAGAATGTTCATGTAATGATCTTTCAAACATGGAGATTTGAGAAAGGCTTTTTTTTAACCCCAGTGGCATTAAAATGGAATGTTCAGCATACAGATCTTTCAAAACAACAAAGGTTTAAAGCTGTTCTCAAATAAACAGGGAAATTTGAATTTGTGAACTTTTTAAGCGGAAGCATATGAGGTCCATTCAGCCCAATTCAAGTTATATAAATTCTATGTTGGGCATGAAGGGTTGTAAATTTTTTAAATTTTTGTAACACAAATAAAATGTTTTTAGGATATAATTGTTTTTTTAGAGTGTAATTTTTCATTATTTAAATTGTTAGGAATTTGGCTTCTGTGATCCATAAAATTGTGTATAAAATCTGTTGGAATGTGTTTTTTGCGGAAAGATTTTATACACTATTTAAATTGTATTTTTAAATACATAAATAGATTTTTATTTTTGAAAATCTTTTTATAGCATTTTAATTATGTGAATTATATAACTTAAACTTGCAATTATAAGAAAATTTATTAATTTTTAGACAAATAGAAAATAACCAAAACATATGCATTTTAACTCTAAAAAATACTTTTTATTTTAATTATTTTATAAATATCTATATTGAACATAAATATTAACCTATTTTATTTTCAATTATTTTATTTAATATGTAAAATTGATATCAAAATATTTTATTTAAAATAAGTATTGATTTTTAATTATTATTAATATCTTTAAATTCTATTTATCAATATTGCTTATCTACCCAGGAATAAATCATATATTATATTTCTCAATCCAAAAGTTGTACTTCTAATTATTTCTTCTCTATGTGTATTTCAAGCTGAAATTACTTTACTTACTATATGCATTTTATTTATTTTTTAAGTTTTTCTCAAGACATATATATATAAATTAATATTAAAATATAATCATTTAATATATATGTGATTATTTAAATATTTTATAAAAATATAAATTATCTAAATATTTTATTTATTAATGAGAATAAAATAATTTTTTGGTTAATTAAAAACCAATTGCATAGCACTTTAAATTATAATATTTACGCCGATAGGCGTAACCCTCTATCGGAAGGAGCACGTTTTGTGATTAGACTAATTAATTTTTTTGATCTGATGGTCAAGATTGGAAGATGTTGTTATATTCTGGTCGTCGCCACTCAATCCATGGATGAAATCTACTCCACTAACTTCCTTGCATATCTAAATCACGTGTTTAAACCGTACTTAAACTAGCACAACCACATTAGTAAAAACTAATGTGGTTGATATACGATGAAGTCTCTGAAATGATCCTACTTTCCAATTTAACAGAACATAGAACTACTGAACATAGAACTACTTAAATCCCAAAAGCAGCCCTCTTACCTTGTTTGTGGTCTCGTCTTTCAACATGATGTGTCGCTCTTTCAGAAGTTGCCGTGTGGTTTCTTCCAGCTCTTCACTTACTCTCAAGACGGAGAAGAACACTCGATCTGTGGGTAACCCAGCGATTTCTGCTATTGATATTTTAAGTTGTTCTACATTCTCCGCGCTGTACTCAGCCCATACGGGAGAATTCCTTGAGCCATTCAGGACAGAATCCACCCTGTTAATAACGAGAACTACATTTTTGCACATTCGGGAACGAGCAATCATAGGAAATACCTGCGCTGCTCGAGAAGTATCTCCCCCAAAATTAAGCACAACCACGCACAAGTCTGCCACATTCTCATATTCTTCCCATATTTTGGATAGATGTGCCCTGTTTCCACCCCCATCGGTGCCAGGAAAATCAACCACAAATATATCATCTCTGACCCTGTAAGGAGTGGCTGCCGTTGTGTGGATAGTGAATCCTACACCTCCAACATCTTCACCTAAATTTGAATTGATAAGTGTAGCCTTACCAGCGTTTTTTGAACCTATAAAGGTCACAAATCTCAACCTTTCCAACGAAAGCGCACTCTGCAACCTGGTTCTTCCTATGGACTCCGGAATACAAATCTTGATTAAAAATTTACTGTGCCATTCGTTAACCGCCACATATCAAAATTAACAACTAGAATGAAACCCAAACATTAAATCTTCACCAAGTGTTGAAACTGGATATACACTTGGCGGAAGGCATCATAACGGCCTGACCACATTGGTGCGCACGTTCCCAAGGGTCTCCTCATGCCTCTCGCGAACATTGAGGAGGGGGACGGGGTTGTAGCCACCGGCGACATCTCGCTGACGCAGAAGGGTGGTGTGAAGGCCAAGAAATGGTAACAGTCGTGTAGGTGTGGAGTTGGCTCTTGATCACACACATTCCCCATTCTTGAAGCCCACGAACGATCTCTCGTGCTTTCATAATCTGGAGGCCCTTCTGCACCTCCTGGACGGATACCATGGACCGGAACGGCGCTTCCATCTGTCGTCGGGCCGAGATCCTGCCATGGTGAATAAGTCATTCCCATAAATCACAGACCGAATACTATACTGACAATCAATCACAGACAGAAAATTATACTGGCAATCGGTAAGGAATGTGCATTGAGATTTAATAGAAGCTGTAGTAGAGATGGCGACGGCCCCAAGAACAATCGTGAGTCGTTTGCAGGAACAATTTGTCCTTTGCTCCTCTATTTAATCGCTGATGTTATAACCCGCTATCTATTTCTCTCAGTTGCTTCTTCAACATCAAGATGAGTTCAAACATAACTCCGCGTGCCAAAGATTTTCAACCCAAATCCGATGAAATTGCAAAAGCAGTGGTATTATCTTCACTGGCTTACATGGATGATCAACAGGCAATGGCAGACGTTGAAACTCAATACTCTGATATTGGTTTCCAATGGATACAAATGGCCCAGAATTTTATAGTGGGTTTTGACTATAACATGACGCTGTATGTATCATTCAGAAGGTGTTTATCCTTTCAAGATATGTTTGCCCTGAAAGTGGCAGATCGAAATGAATTCATTGAAAGCTACGGGGAAGCAGCGAAGAATGTGGAGGGACTGTTTCACTATGAGTTTTTCCAGACAATAACATCTGAACTGCCAAAAATGTCTCATTTTCAGCATTACAAATCAAACAGGATAATATTTTCAGGTCATGGTTTGGCTGGGGCATTAGCCCATTTGTTTCTCATCTGCTACATGTTAGAAACTCAGGAAGAGAACAGAAAAAACATTTCTATTGGGTTTGGCTCCCCTTATTTCTGTGACAGTGCTGCCCAGAGGTTTTGTCACAAAACAATGGAACTGGGTAGGCGAATGTTCACATTTGTGAATGGTACTGATCCTGTGCCTTCGATGCTTAACGGTATAAGCATGACTTGTATTCAGGAGTCCATAGGAAGAACCAGGTTGCAGAGTGCGCTTTCGTTGGAAAGGTTGAGATTTGTGACCTTTATAGGTTCAGAAAATGCTGGTAAGGCTACACTTATCAATTCAATTTTAGGTGAAGATGTTGGAGGTGTAGGATTCACTATCCACACAACGGCAGCCACTCCTTACAGGTTCAGAGATGATATATTTGTGGTTGATTTTCCTGGCACCGATGGGGGTGGAAACAGGGCACATCTATCCAAAATATGGGAAGAATATGAGAATGTGACAGACTTGTGCGTGGTTGTGCTTAATTTTGGGGGAGATACTTCTCGAGCAGCGCAGGTATTTCCTATGATTGCTCGTTCCCGAATGTGCAAAAATGTAGTTCTCGTTATTAACAGGGTGGATTCTGTCCTGAATGGCTCAAGGAATTCTCCCGTATGGGCTGAGTACAGCGCGGAGAATGTAGAACAACTTAAAATATCAATAGCAGAAATCGCTGGGTTACCCACAGATCGAGTGTTCTTCTCCGTCTTGAGAGTAAGTGAAGAGCTGGAAGAAACCACACGGCAACTTCTGAAAGAGCGACACATCATGTTGAAAGACGAGACCACAAACAAGGTAAGAGGGCTGCTTTTGGGATTTAAGTAGTTCTCTGTTCTGTTAAATTGGAAAGTAGGATCATTTCAGAGACTTCATATACACCTATCGGCGTATATCAACCATATTAGTTTTTACTAATGTGGTTGTGCTAGTCATTAACTAATTGAACAATAGCGATAGAGATTATTTAATTAAAACACCGTCGCAGAAAAAAAATTCCGGAACATTTTATTGATTAGAATGCTAATATGAAAAAGAGGAATGGAAGAAAATACTACAAGAGGGTGAAACCAAAAATTTCATTGACAAAAACACAGATCAAGTGAGAGGAAGGTTTCTGCAGTTACCTTCCCTAAGGAGCCTTGCCGGGATTCGATCTCAAGATCTATATTCTCCAATTACAAACTAAATTTCTTTGATTGCTTGGATTTCTATGATCCTAAGGCAGCCATGTTGGAAATTCCAAAATATAACACAACAGACAAGGCTGCAGATTATATTCAAAACATCAAAATGGAAGCGCACATCTAGAGTTGAAAAGAAACAACTACACGCAGGGGAACTCGTAATTTTTCACCACCAGTCATAGTAATTCACAGCAATTATTAATTACGGCTTTTAACATTAAAACTTTCAGAGAATTCACAAAAATATCATAGATTTCAACCTATTCATTTTCTGCTCAGCTGCACCAGGTTATTCAGCAGAAAGTTGCCTTCAGAGACTATAAAGCATAATAAATTAAACAAGTAGACTAGTTCTATGAATCTAAATTTAAATTTGAAAGAATTCAAGAAAGAAACCATGAAAAGTTTGAAGCAATAAAAAATACTTCCGATGATACTGTACAAACATAATAAATTAAAGCAACTAAAATCATTCTCTCGATTGTTCTCAGAATTTGAAATCTAATAAAGAATCCATGAAAGGTCTGAAGCAACAAAGAGTACTTACAAAGATTGCCTACTAGCAGACGCAAAATTTGAAAAGGTCAGTGATCGAGATCTTTGTTTCGTTATTGCCATGAGATTCCGCCATGGAAATTTTATAGCAGAGGTTCTGGTTCTCAAGAATCTTCGCAGTTCAACGCCAGTGGTAATCTCAACCACGGAGACTCAGTTCAACTCTGTAGACTATAATGAGGCTTCGGCGGCTCTTTGACTGCACGTTTTTTCACCTTAAAATAAAGGTTTCTGTGTGACAGTTGGACATGGCTGTTTTCAACTGCTTCCTGTGCAGGAGAAACAAAATTTATCACATATGCTCAAAAGAAAGGTTTCTGTGTGACAGTTAGACACGGCTGTTTGCAACAGTTTTTAGATGAGTGCAGGAGAAGCAACATTTATCACCTGTTGGTGTCTGTCATTTTCTATACCTGATATCCAAGAAAGTTGCATCTTAACCTAACAAAAGTCATTCAATGAAAATAAAACGTTTAGTCAAAACCGGCCATGTTTTGGATTTGGAAAATAATACAAATTCCTGTATGATTTTTGAGAAATTTATTGGAAAATTTTGAAAATTTTAGTTATAGTTTTGAAGCTTAAGAATAGTACTATTTCCACCCTTGAAAAAAACCATTTAAACATTTTCACGATTATTCAAATAAAAGTAAAATTAGTATAATTCCACTGAGTTGATTTGGAACAGCAGGATATGGCTGATATGCAGTAAGTGACATGGAGGGGTGCACTGTAGTTTGTAGCAAGACTAAGTCAGTATTGAGCGGCCAGTTATGAATTGTGGACAAACAGGAGATGTTTAGAGAAGCGTTTCAAAAAATCATCAGTTTCTTCTGGCCTTCGTAGGTGCCGGAGCAAGAGGACACTGTGAGGCAAAGGGAGGTGCAAAGCTGGTGCTATTTTAAAAATATCAGTAGACCATGCAAGAGTATGAAGATTCGTGTATGCAAAAGGTGGAGAAATTTTGGTGGGTGTGTTGTTTGCTGCTTTGAATGATCTATAGTTGTTAATGCCGTTTGTTTTTGTTTTACTGATATCAGGAGCTTCCAGGCTTTCGCATTTTTGAGTTACCTGAAGAACATACTGCTTTGGGGATCGGCTAACTTGGAGGTGTTTCTCTTCGGCTCTTCCGGTAGATTTGTTTGTTTTGCCGATAACATCCCGTTATTTTTCAAACTGGGTTTCCGGCTGATCGTACTCTGAAGGCGACGGTAGATGTGGACGGCCCACTTCATAACTTCTGTACCTTGGAGGCACTTTAGTCTGGTTGGGTTCTCTATGGTTATCATATTTTAATCTCTCATGTGCTACTTTGGGCTCTTTCTGGGTTTTCAGTTGGTTTGGGTACACTATCGGTTTCAAAACCTTGTACTAGGTTAGTTCGGCGGGGTTGGTGATCATTTATTGGAAGATATAAATGATTATAGAAGCGGGCCTCTTCTGTGCTGTCGGCATCATCCATCTGGGGTTATATCGGAGGTGTTTCTTGCTCTTGTCCTCTAAAGAGTTGTGTCTTTGCTCTTAGCAGTGGGGATGACGTGGAGGCTGGGCTGATTTGCCAGGCGACTTGGTACATTAGGATGGCAGAATTAAATAACTTATTAGTGATTGTGATGTGGCGCTGCTTGATGCGTCCTTCCTGCATGCCATCAAGGTGGCGGAAGAAAATCACATTCCTCGCACAAGTGGGGCTTCTTCGAATCTGATTCATGAGCATGAACGCTTAATCCCTTTGGCATCTGGTTTGGCCATCCTGAACAGGGAGAAACATGGGTTTTCTAGACCTTTCAAGCCATCTGTGGATTGTTGATTGTTAAGTTTCGGTAGCGATATCCTTTGGGAGAGCGTGGAGGGACTTTTGAAGCGGGCGGTTGTGGGACGCTGGAAGTTCGAAAAACATAGTGGCATAAATATGCTGCACTGGTTGCTCAAACCCTGGGAGAAGTTGTTGGGCTATATCCCCATGGTTAGCAGGTTAGAATATGGGTGGTTCTGTTTCCATCTGCAGAAGGACGAGGACGCAGGTGAGGTCCTACGACAGACATGGGTATACGGGAAGTGCTTTCTCGCATTACAGCGGTGGGATGTAAGTTTTCACCCTCGGAATAATGCCCTTGTAAATCATTTGATCTGGGCAAAGCTAAACGAACTGCCCCTACATTTTTGGAACTTTAAGGTCCTGTGTACCATCAGCGACAACATCGGGAAATGTCGTTTTGTCGACCCAAGATGCAGTGAGGTCTTTGACAAAAGGATCGCGTGGGTTCTCGTGGAGGCGCCCTTTTCTGGGGGATTACCGGTCCACATCGATTTGCGGTGGGATGGTGTGGTTCATCGATAGGCCATCGATTTTTGGCAACTCCCCTTCAGATGCCATATCTGCCATAAGACGGGACATTTGATGCGGCAGTGCGACCGAGGACGGGGGGATGGGAAGAATCCCCAAAAAGATAAGATGACTTCCAGTGTCGTGGAGAAAAATCCATCACTCTGCCTGTCCACTAATGACGCGGTGATTATCACGGGTAAGAAAAAACATAACTTTGCCCCTTATTGAAGATTTTGTTTGTGATTTACGGTCAGAATTTTGTCCGGAGATGTCTCGGGGTCTTTGTCATGCAAGACTAACTTCCCGTCGGGGGCGGAGGGGGATTTTGGTTTGGAGGGGGACAGTATGGGTAGGGGCCGTTCTATCTTGTCCATTTCGTCTTTCAGTGGGGTGGGGGGCGGGTTGTCACCCAATAGTCCTGGTCGTTTGAATGTCTTGCCCACTGACCCTCCGCCGGATGGTTTATCACATGATTTTCCTCATGATACCCCAGGAGAGGTGCTTACACCTCAAAATTCTGTAGGAAGCGATATTGAATTTCTTCTGTTAAATCCGGAGGTTTTGTTGGATCCACTGTCGGTGGATGCAGGACCATCCTCTCCGCCCATTTTGATCAGTGCATCCTCGCGGTCAAATGTTACAGTTCAACGGGGAAGGGATTGGCCAAAGAGAAAAAAGAAGTTGGCTTTTGTGTCGGCTCTGACTGATGGTATATCGGAGGGTTCTTTTCGTGATGTTCCTATTTCTCTTGCTATTGGACGGGTCCTTGGAGCTTTGACCCATTCATCTGAGGTTCCTCCATGAATTTAGTTTCTTTAAATCTTCGGGGTATTGGGGGTCAAGGAAAGTTTTTATCTTTGAAGAATTTCATTTTTTGTTCAAACCCTTCTTCAGTTTTGATCCAAGAAACTATGATCCCTGTTGATTGCACCATTGATTTTTTTCGCAAAATGCTACCAAAGTGGCGCATCTCTGCGAAAAATGCTACTGGGCTATCCGGGGGACTTGCTGCCATGTGGGATCCACGGTGGTTCACCTTTAAAGCTTTTGGATATTTTGGTGGCATTTTACTCTCGAGTTTCTGCCGGGGTTTTAGCCAGCACCTTCATGTTTTGAATATATATGCTCCTTACACTGACAAAGTTCTTTTCTGGGATAAGATGGAACGTTGTGGTTTTCTTGCTCTTCGGAATTCCATTCTCGTAGGGGATTTCAATGTTACTTTATAGGCAGATGAAATTTGGGGTGAGAGGGGAAGACTGGACCCTCACGCTATTGAGATCAATGATATTCTGCGAAACGCTGATATGCTTGCGTCCAGATGGCAATCAATTGCCCCCCCTGGTTTAATCGCAGAAGGGGTAAGGATTTTATCGGTAAGTGAATTGATCGCTTTACGATCAGCTTTGGTCTTAAAACCATGATGGGGGGGGTCACAACTTTTGTTGAAGCTCTGAACATCTCAGACCACAGGCCGATTACCCTGGTGTGCAAGTTTGAGAAAAAGCATGGTGGATATCCTTTCAAATTCAATAGAATTTGGTTGGAGGATGAGGGTTTTAACATTATGATAAAAGATTATCTTAGAAGACATCAGAGAGATGAGTGAGTCTCTGCCATGGCTCATCTTTCCCACACTTTGAAGGGATTGAAGAAGGTGGTCCGACTTTGGGAAAAGAAAAAAAACCAGGAAACTATGGATAGAATCTGAATTATACAGATGGAAAGGACAAAGATTTTAAATGAGGTGGCAGATGGGAGACAGGCGGACGATTTTTGGGAAAATCTGAAATCATTGGAAGAAGAATATAGAACATATCTTTCCAGAAAAGAGATGACTTGGCGGCTGAAAAGTCGTGCCACCTGGCTGAAAGCTGGAGATAAAAATACAAAATTATTTTATAAATTTGCATCGGGGAGGAGGAATGCAAATACTATTTGGGAAATTGATGATGGGGAAGTTTCAGTGTGCTTGAATGAAAACATTAAAAAGGCAGTTGTGGGATATTTCGGAAAATTATACAAGAGGAGGAAGGAACAGGTGACTGATGCTCAAATGGATATGCTTCAGCGTTACCCTGTCATGTTTGACAATGAGGAATTGATATGTTTTAAGAGGAAGATATCCCCGGAGGAGGTAAAAGTTGTCTTAAAATATTTCAAAGCTGATAAAATCCCGGGTCCGGACGAGTGGACCCCGGACTTTTTCATCCATTTCTTGGAGGATTTTATTATGGACTTGACTGATATGGTGGAGGAAGCCCGGTGAATGGAAGGATTCATGGCACCATAAATTCCACTTGCATTGCTTTAATACCCAAGAAAAATGGGAAAATGTCTTTCAATGATTACAGACCCAACGCTTTATGTAATACCTTATACAAAATAATTTCAAAGGTTATTGTTGAAAGAATGAAAGGTGCACTTTCAAAGTTTATCACGCCCGAACAATCTGGCTTCCTAAAGCATAGAAGCATTCATGACGTTGTGGCGGCAACTCAAGAGATCATCCACACTATTCATTCAAGGAAGTTGGAAGTTGTGGTTTTAAAGATAGATCTTAATAAGGCATATGATAGAACAGATTGGGTCTTTATGCGACTTGTATTATACAAAATTGGGCTGGTCAGGGATGCAATGGAGTGGGTGATGGGTTGCATAACCAACACTTCTATGGCTGTCATCATAAATGGTTCGGCAACAGAGTTTTTCTATCCGAGCAGGGGGCTCCGCCAGGGATGCGCCCTTTCCCCACTTTTATTTATTTTGATGATGGATGCGATGAGCTTAAAACTAAAATGGGTGGCTGAAGGTGGTATATTTCAAGGGATCGACATTGGCTTAAATACGAAGGCATATCATAGCCTATTTGTTGATGACATTCTTATTTTCGGCATGTTACAGAAAAAATGTTGGGAAGTTTTTCATGGAATTCTACAGGTTTTTTGTACTGCTACAGGGATGTTGATAAGTGAAGGGAAATCCTGTCTCTATTGTGCAGATAGTGAGGAAGGGGCATACAGTGAAATCACATCCATGTTCAACTGTGGTAGGGCTCCACTATCAGGGGGTATGACATATCTGGGTTTCAGGATGAAACCTTTAAACTACACAGCGGAGGATTGGAAGTGGCTCATAGGGAAATATAGGAAAAAACTAAATGTATGGTCAGCAAAATGGTTATCTAGAGGAGGTGGATTGATTTTATCACAGGCTATATTCCAACAACTCACAGTTTTCTGGGCACATCTATACATCATTCCAAAACGAATTCTGAAGGACATAAAAAAGAGTATGTCCAGGTTTATATGGGGAGGTGGGAGTGACAAGAGGTGCATTCATTTATCTGGGTGGGATACTATTGCAATCCCAAAGGACAAGGGGGGCTGGGGTATTCTCGACTTGGATACTTTTGGAAAATCACTTTTAATGAAATCCCTGTGGAGATGTTTTCATCTAAATGGTAAATGGCAAGAGATCATTAAGCATAAATATATGGGTCAAGAGGACATGGAGGAATTAGCCATTGCGGGATGGAATGTGCACAGCAAACAGTCAAACATTTGGAAGGGATTCGACATAATTTGGCCTTTATTAAATGAAAACCTGAAATGGCTTTTTGGAAATGGACATAAAATTCTTATTGGCTGTAGATAGATGTTGGGTTTCGGAACTCATCAGCCAATTAATGGTGATTTTGTTATTGTTCTAAACCAAAGAGGTTACTTTTATATACATCAGATTATTGTCGGATGGGACAATGAGGTTCCACAATGGATGCCTTTCAAGGATCTGGGGCTGAACGAGAAGTGGGAACATGAGTGGAAAGGGTTTACGATGGCCCTCATACATATGGGTCTGCGTAGAACAAACAGGGGTGACAGACTAGTCTAGGGAGATATTACAACAGAGGGGGGACCGAAGGCAAAAGATATATATTCGGCGTTAATAAATTCAAAGCTAAATCATGGTGCTAACAGCTGGTTCAAGGTTGTTTGGAAGGTAAATATACAAATAAAAATGATTATTTTTTTGTGGTTAGTTTGGAGGAACAAGAATTTAACATGGAAAAACTTGCAAAGAAAGGGTTGGCAGGGGCCGGGTTTATGCATCTTATGTCGTATAGAGTCTGAAGATAACCAACACCTTTTCTATCTGTGCACTTTTGCCAAGAAAACTCTTGAAATAATGTGTTCAAAATGGCAAATACATCCTCCAGAATACACGAATATGGTGGACTGCATCAGATGGTGTTTAAAAGAGATAGGAATTTTAGGGCTATTCCTATCCTATTTCACTGGTACATTTGGTGCAATAGGAATGAGAAATTATTTGAAGGAAGGCCATGCTCTCCTGAAAAGATTTTTTTCCAGATTTATACATATTGGGAAAGGGTTAAAATTAGTCAGAAACGACCTATGGACTTATCCAGGAGATTAAGACCACATGAGTTTCATTACCCAACTGGATATTTTGATGGGGCTGCACAAAATTCAATATGTGGTTGTGGTGCTTGGTTTATGCTTTCTCCTTCATGTCATTACAAATTCTACTGGAATGGAGGGACAGGTACGAACATGAGGGCAGAATGCTTGGCTTTATGAGGACTTTTATGGGTGGCCAATCAACTATATGTGGATAGGTTGTGGGTATTTGGGGATTCTAAAACCCTCATTGATCACATGAACTTGAAGTCCACTCTAAATTTGAGTATGGTATCACACTGGATTGAGAGAATTCATGTTTTAAAGAAAACCTTCACTTTCATTTCCTTTTGTCATGTTTTCAGGGAGAAAAATGAGGAAGCCGGTCGTTTATCAAAAAGAGGACTGGAGGGCACTTTTGGTGAAATGAATTATGAATTAAACAACTTTCATGGACCAAGAGAGTGGGAACGATCAATTTTTCATAATGCGCTGGAGAAGCATAAATTTTATGTTAACAGGTTTTTTGAATACACACTCCCACAATGGCTGGTCTGATGTCACCTAGGGCTTCAATTTTTATCTTTTTGAGACTATTGTGCTGTGTTTAAATTATTGTTGTACGCAAAACTTTGATAAGTGCAGAATAGAGTTTTTGTTTTTTGGAACAGGTTTACAATTTTGTGGAGAAGCATGCTTTCTTTTGTATTGACCAGTGAGAGGGATGTCCTCTTCTCTTGCCTTGAAACAGATGAATGTAATTGTCCTTATGTGGATGTTTCGTTTTAGTCTTTTGCTCTGGTACATATATATAAACCAGTTGTATTTTTCCATGCTGAAAAAAAAGTAACTCGTTTACATTTCGTTTTTTGTTTTTGAAAAAAAATCAGGTCCAATTTGTTGGAAATGACCCCAAAATATTTTTATGGCGATTCGAGATGACCCAAACTTATAAGTTGCACGTCCACAAAACATAATCATTCCAATATAAATAAAAGACTTAATAGTATAACTCTTTATCCTTTGTTTTTCAAAATGCTAAGGAAACAAATGAAAATGTTAGGAAATGTAGGCTATTTGTTTTGGGAAGAGTCCAAATAAGATGGTAAAAGAGATTTCATTATGAAAAATATAAGGTTGTAGTATGAAAAATATATCACGAACCTAAAAACTTTGGTTATTCAGGATTCTAAGTGGCACCATTCCCATTTTACAGTCGTAGCTCTCCCTTGCTACATGGACTAATAAAAGACTAACCTCATAAAGATATATATTCTATTTCTTTAAATTTTAACTTATAATATTTTGGAAAAAAAAATACTTTTAGTTGTTAAATTTATTTAAATTAGGTTAAAATAATAATTAAAAAAACAATTAAACACAACATAAAATAAAGCCCACGTGGTGTAGAGCAGTCGGTGATGGGGTGCACTTTTAAGGCACTCCATTCTGCAAGGTCACCGGTTCGAAACCCATGGGTGGGATAGGAGGAGAAAAAATGGAAAGATTAGGATTAGTCTAAACGAAAAAAAAAAATAATAATAAATTGAATTTTATAAAAAAAACATATGTAAATAATATTATTATTTTAATGATATTAGATTTTTTTTTCAATATTTTGTTGAACACATTATAATATATTTTTGTCTTAATGTTCTATGTAACATATTACGATATTTTTGTCCCAATGTTCTCTCTAACATATTACTAACTATTTTTCCCCAAAAAGGTTCCCAAGAGACATCATTACACTCCTATACTTACCTCAACCTCATTTAAAACTTAGAAATAGGGCAATACCTTGTATTAACTATTTTTTCCTCAAAAGAAGACATAAGTACACTCCTATACTTACCTCAAACTCATTTAAAACTTAGAAATAGGGCAAGACATTGAATTAAGTATTGTACCCGCCCGATGTTCATCTCCAATTACTTGTTACTTGTAACTGAGAACCACAAATACCTTATATAACTTGTTAGCGCTTGCTCATTTAAAATTTCCTGAAAAATGTGCGCGAAGGTAATTAATTGAAACTATCCAACAACTTCTTTCAAATGTAAGGATGAATCAGATACAAGAAGGTTATTTATTTGCACAATGCCATTCATCTAATTGATTGAGAAAGCTAAATTTTCATAAACTTGTAGATGTCAAAGACCTTTATTATGAGCCCACTTCAATAGGCCAATTAAAGCCTTAAGTTCCTCATAGTTATTGGAGCATGTACGAGTATTGGTCATGTCCGAAAAATATTGAGTCTTTAAGAGATAAAATACATATCCAATACTAAAAATAGTTCCCAAACCTTCACTAACTCCATCAAAGAAACCCCATGGGCTTGTTTTGTCCAAAACCAATGTTACCATGTGTTTAGTCCTCCTAAAATTTTCACTAGGTTGGAAGTTGGGGAGTAAGGTTAATGATTAGGTAAGAGCTTGAAAATTTGGATTCTGTCCATCATAAAAAATGTTTGCATTCCTATCCAACTATAAGCATTGGTTTACAAGGAAGGGCACAACTTGAATTTTCTTCAAATCCCTTTGATCAAACCACTCGTTGAGGCTTTTGTTAATAATTTCCTTCCTCCATAGAGTCTGTAATCCCAAGAAGTCTCCCATTTAGTCCCAAACCTACAATGAAAATAAGAAATGAAAAAATAAATGTGATTTTGTTTCCTTATTTTCTTTATGAAAGTAGCACCATCTAGGTCCAATTATACTTCTCCTCTATAAATGATCCTACGTGAACATCATATTCTTCAAGATCAACCACATCAATAAAATGCACTTGGGAGGAGGTCTCACCTCCCAAAATTTATTCCACCACCATTCCTCATCACCCTTTAGAGGATCCTCTAAAGATAAATATCCTAATTTGACTAAATATTCACCTCCCATTTTATCCCCAACACAACTAAGTTCATGAGTGATCTGAAAATGGAGGAACACTCCTATAAAAAATCGACCATCCTCTAACACTTTGCAAGTTAACCAAATGGATTTTTAAAGGTAAACAAGTTTCACAACCTCTTCAAGATGGTGAGTTTGGTTTTCACATGAATTTAAAAAGAAAAACACATTCACATGCAACTCAAGGTGACAAACATGAAGAGAAGAAACCAACAATTTGATAACGGAGTTCACCCCTCCTGGGATACATCTTCGGGCCTTTCTCCAGTGACTAGGCCTGCTATATTGATTTCATAAGAAAATGAGTACATCACAAATTGTTGACACAGGAGTGGTTTGTTTCTCCTACAAAGGAGCATTCTGCTACAAAGAAACATTTTCCTGCAATGAATTCTCACTCAAAAATATGACTCACTACATCAAGTCATGAAAATGTCAACATAAAAAAGACTCACGGAACAAGCCCTTGTACTCCACCTAAAATACAAGCAAAAAAACATACAACGACTCCACAATGAATTGTTGAAAAGAGCTTCTCTCATGAGCACATAGTGAGAAAAGACTGAAAATTGTTTCTATATTGAAGCAACAACTACTGCAGATGAAATTAGAAGGCTGGAAAACCTCTAACTAGGCTCTCTCCATGCTCAAAATTCCTTCATACTGCTTCAAAACTCTAATTGTCACTTGCACTAAAACACTTGATTATGAAAAAAGTACATCATAAAGTGCTCAAAACAGAAAATTGAGGCTTTCATTGAGTTCAGGACACTCAAAAACCCCTATATAGGCTCTTCTTGAGCTCAAAAAGGTTAAAAATTGAGCAAGATATGCTTCTCCAAGCCAAGCTCTATTATATGCCCTACAATTTGACAAATCCTACTATCTATGCGGAAATTTCACCCTTTTCTCAATCCGCTTAGTGGGAATTTCGCTCGAGACCGACGAGATTCCCGCCGCAAGAAGTTAAATTTGTTGCCTCGTTAATTTTTTCGATAACCCTATGCATCGGATCAAGGCCACATGTCGCTCATAAGATCGAGGGTTGGGGTCAATTTCCTGCCCCTACCAGTTTTGGCTCCCACTTTGTTGGGTTGTGGTCATATAGTTGTCCATAGAGTCGGGGGTCGGCGCTAATTACACGCCCTTGCCATCGGAGCTCTCGGTAACTGTCATACCAGCCGTCAGGAACCAAGGGTCAGGGTTTATCTTCCCACACCCTCCGACATAACCTCCTCCGCCCATTCGTATGGGTTTCCATGTGGTCAGGGGCTAGGGCCAAGTGCCCCGCCCCTCTCTACTAGCTCCTCTACTATGGGCACTTGGTAAAGACAAAGACTAGGGGCTAGAGCTCCCGCTCACCCCTATCCTTTCCTTTATAGGTTATACGGTGGGTATATGACCTAGGGCTAGGGCTAACCGCATGACCCCTCCTCCCAACTACCGAACAATATGATTTTAGATGTAACCCATGACCCATATGGGTTAAGAACCAACCTGTGGTGTGAGGGTAAGGCAAGGAGTTGTTATGAAACAGGTCAAGGGGTTGAACCCTGCCGAGGCCTTCAAGCCTATATATAAAAAAAATGTCCAATCTCGGGGTGCCTTTTCATTGGGACACGTGGCGACCTCTGATTGGGCCACCTCAAAACGTACGAACCAACCAAAATATGCCAAATGCACTCGTACAAATATGCCAAATATGCCTTTGATTGGTCTACTACCAACTATACCCTGCATAGACAACTGATGAAGTTAGCTATACAGACTGCCCAGTTAATAGCCCAGTCAACCCTGTTGTTGACATTTGTTAGTTGTTGGTCAAAAAATTCATAACGCCATAACTTATTCATACGATGTTGGGTTAAATTGATTAAATGTTGTTGGAATCATGATGAAAAACACTACAAATTGACGCTGGTTTTAGGATATTCTGACCACTTTCATTTTGAGCGTATTTTTGAACTCTGGATCATACCTCCCCACTAGGAACTTTTGAACCTCCAAAATTTTATCTTTAACTGGAAATAAGTGGGGGAAAATCTCATTAACTTTCCCTATCTCAATCCTTCTTGTTTTGTTTGAATTAGTGCCTTTGATATTCAATCAAATTAATCCACCTTGCCTCTGTGTGAATTCCTTATCTTCCTATCAAGAATTAAGCTACAATTCTTCTAAACACGCAAGAACTAAAACTTTGATGGATGGATTCTAAACATTCTCTCCAAAACCATCTTTCTTTGTCTGAAACAAACTTCACTTTGAAGTCTCTCTTTGTTGAACCCAAACTTCATTTTCCACCTAGAAATCATAAGCAACTCAATGTTTTCCATGCACTGATTTGTACTTTGATTTTTTTCCCTCAAGGTGCACTTGCACTCTTAGATGCACTGGATGTGTTTTTCAATGGCATGCTTAACTTTTTCCACTTAATCATGGTCATCTTCTGCACAATATTTAACAAATATTAAATTGACAAACAAGCTTCATATTGAAACACTTGTATTAGTGAGGGCTTGACACAATTATAGACATATTGGATGACATACATATACTCATCCCAAAAGTCCTCGAAAAAATGGACTCATCATCAAGCCAAAATAGCATATCATGCTAAAGAAAAAACACGTGTTGCAGATAAGTGATTGTACATGAATTCACTTTACAAAGTACCCAAACGGGAATATACAACAAGTATTTACAATTTTACAAATCAAGCAAACTATTCAGAATAGTCTACCCATAATTTTCCTAACCCGGGCTTATGGGTTCTCTTTTTTCACCCACTCTGATTTGAAGGTTGCTTTAGGAACTACACCAGTTTCCACTTTTCCACCTGTCAATTTTGTTGCAAGGGATTACATGACCTCTTTTTCCTTCTTGGGACGAATTTCCAAATGAGGTTTCCAACACTTCTCAATCTAGTTCCCATTCATGTTACAATGGGTACAAAAATGTTTTCGCTTATCCATCAACAAGGAAATATTCATAATACGAAGAGATTCCTCATGCTTTGTCCCACAGAGTTGATCCATTCTTTTGACCATCACCTTATGTTGCTCACAATCAGCCACACAATGGTTAGTTGTGTCGTAAAATGTGCAAGAAAACATGTCACATAAATAATCAAAATCACCAACATTTCTAAAATCCCCATGATACTTATACACGTCCTTTGGGTTATCAATTTGATGATGAGGACTGGAATTTTCCTGTCCCTTGGAACATTCATCTCTCTTTGGAGACAATTTTCCATCATCACTACCATCATGATGTGACATATCATCACTTGATGATTTATTTGCCTCAACAATTTTAGAGCACTCTCTAATTTCTCCATGACCCCCAATCCTTCATAGTTTGGTCGTTCCTTTACCTAAATAGGATTAATGATACCTTGGCCATTGACTTTGAGGCCTCTTCCATCATAACCCATCTGAGTTAAAAAATTCATACCAATACCTTTGGTATGCATTTCAAAAGCTACAAAATATGTGTTATCAACATTAGCTGAAGGAGTAGAACTAGAAATTCTAATTACCTCATTTGATTTTTCACCCGTATTTTTTGTTTCATATGTTGATGATGAATCAAGCCAATCACTTTTACCAACAGGCACATAAGGAGAATATTTTAGATGTTGAAAAAACTCACAAGCATCATTCTCAACATAAGTTCCATATCCTGTGTATGGACCATGTCCACAAATTGGCTTCATCTTGGAGGGATTATTTGTTGCTTCTAGGATGGAACTCTCACTAATATTTTCCTCCACTGCATGCTGCAACTGTAGGTGCATTTTCATTTTCTCCTCCTCTCCAACTTCAAACAATATACTTAGCTCAACATTCTCCATTCGAAGAGATAGATTAATATCCTCCAACTCTTGGAGTCTTTCATGCTTCAATTTTTTTCCCATACTTGCAAATTGGTCAAAAAATTCTTTGACACCACCTAATATGAAAATGGAGGAACACTCTTCCTATCAAAAACCAATAGTCCTCTAACACTTTGCAAGTTAACCAAATGGGTCTTTAAAGGTAAAACAAGTTTCACAACCTCTTAAAGATGGTGAGTTTGGTTTTCACATGAATTTAAAAATAAAAACACATTCACCTGCAACTCAAGGTGGAAAACACGAAGAGAAGAAACGAACAACTTTATAATGGAGTTCACCCCTCATGGGTTACATCTCTAGGCCTTGCTCCAATGACTAGGCCTACTATATTTATTTTAGCAACAAATGGGTACATCGCAAATTGTTGACACAAGAGTGCCTTGTTTCTCCTACAAATAATTCTCACTCAAAAATATGAATCCATACATTAAGTCATGAAAATTTCAACATAAAAAGGACTCATAAAATAGGTCCTTGTACTCCACCTGAAATCCAAGTACAAAAACATACAACAACTCCACAATGAATTGTTGAAAATAGCTTCTCTCATGAGCACATATTGAGAAAATACTAAAAAGAGTTTCTTTATTGAAGTAACAACTACTACAGATGAAATTAGAAGGCTGGAAAAGCTATGATTAGTCTCTCTCCATGCTCAAAATGCCTTCATACTGCTTCAAAACTCTAATTGTCTTTAGCACTAAAATCATTAATTATGGAAAAATTCTATCATAAAGTGCTCAAAACATAAAATTGAGACTACCATTGAGTTCAAGACACTTAAAAACCCCCATATAGGCTCTTCTGGAGCTCAAAAGGTTAAAAATTGAGAAGGATACGCTTCTCCAAGCCAAGCTCTGATATTTGTCCTACAATTTGAAAAATCTTGCTAACTACACGTCATATTTTCCCTTTTCTTAGTCCGTCGAGCGACAATTTTTCCCGAGACTGACAAGATTCCCCCCGCAAAAAGTGAAATTTGTTGCCTCGTTAATTGTTCCAATAACCCTATGCGTCGAATTAGGGCCACATGGCACCCATAAGGTTGGGGGTTTGGGCCAACTTCCCGCCCATGTTAGTTTTGGCTCCTACTCTGTCAGGATGTTTTCATATAGTTGTCCATAGGGCTGGGGGTTGGGGGTTGGGGCTAACTACCCACCCCCGCCGTTGGAGCTCCTGGTAACAGTCATATAAGTCATTGGGAACCATGGGTCGGGGCTTATCCACCTACGCCCTCCGACATAACCTCCTCCTCCTGTTCGTATGGGTTTCGACGTGGTTGGATGCCAGGACCAAGTGTTGCGCCCCTCTCTCTTAGCTCCTCCTTCGTGAGCACATGGTAAACACCGAGACCAGTGGCTAGAGCTCTTTCTCACCCCTCTCCTTTCTGATGTAGGTTGTATGGTGGGTATATGATCTAGGTCTAGAGCTAACCACCCAACCCCTCCTCCCAACCACTGAAAAATATGATTTTAAAGGTAACCCATGACCTATATGGGTTAAGACCCAACTTGTGGTGTGATGGTAGGGCGCAAAGTTGTTATGCGACAGGTTGAGGGTTCGAACCCTGCCGAGGCATTCAGGCCTATATATAAAAGTTTTGGAAAATCTCGGGGCACCATGTGGCACCCTCTCATATGGCCACATGGCGGCCTCTAATTGGGCCACCTAAGACCGTACAAACTAACCACATGTCACATGTCAAGACCTGATTGGTCCGCTGCCAACCATACCCTACATAGTTAGCTAATGACGTCAGCTATATGAACTCTTAGTCATCATCCATGTCAACCCTATTGTTGACTTTTTATTTGTTCAAAAATTCATAATGACATAACTTCTTCATACAACATCATATTGAGGCGATTCAAGTGTCACTAGAATCAAGACGATGAACACTATGACTTGATGTCGGTTTTGGGAGATTATGAGAACTTTAATTTTTTAGCCAATTTTTACCTCTGGATCAATGAGAATTATCCTTTAATATAATCTGAGATTCCCTGATCTCTTTTACAAAATCTCCTAGTTCTATCCTTATTCTTCTCCCAAACCTCTCTCCTTTAAACATTTCCAACTTTTTTTCCAAATTTTTGTGGCTTTTGGCTTCCCTATCTTATCCAAGGTACAAACCCCTAGTTCCCATATGTAAGTTATGATATATTCTAGAAAAAAGACCCCCTGACCACGTCCAATAATTTCATTTGAGGCAATCCTCACTAGTTTCACATTTCCAACCCTCTAGGACAAGTAGTTCCTAATCACCAGTAAAGCCAAGGAGAGAGCTTTCGATGATTGGAAACATTTTGTATTTTGTTCCTTCAAGACATGATCCAATCCATTAATGAATTTCTGAGAATGTATTTTTTGTAAGTATCCTACCCCAAAGGCTATCCATGGTCATCATATACCATAATGATTTAGTTTCTAAGGAATTAACAAATGAGAAGATGCCCTTTGTTGAAAAATGTAGCAAGAAATCCTCAATTTGATTTTTCCTTGATTAAATTGAGAAAAAATGAATTTCCACATCGGTAGACAACTTGGATGATGTTAACTTGACTGACATGGATTGTGTCACCCATTTTACTCATTAAATTCAATTTGGAGGAGTTAAAGTTCAATTTAGTATGTGTGATTGCTAATTTGTAGAAATCAAGGTCAGATATCTAAGGTTGTTTTTAGTTAAACTAGTTCCAACTATTGGAAGAACTAGTGGAGGGTCAAGTTGTGTAATGAGACTTCAATAAAACTAAGTGATCATTCAATTAACTAATCGATCAACCTAAAATAGATAGTTCATGCAAATAATTTGAGTTGCCGAGTTGAGATGGAGATTCCAAGGCAATGTAACATCATTTATAGATTAGTTCTAAGTGTACAATTGTAGCATGCATTTAGATGATCAACCTAAAGGAATTGCATAATCAATTGGAGGAAAATTCCTAAAAAATAGGGACTAATTCCTCAAGGAACAACACAAGGAAATAGGAGCTCAAGCCAAGGCAGAAATTGAATAATTCTAGGTTAGAGGCCTTAATTGAGTAGTGAGATAGGTTGTGCACTTGCAGGGTGAGATTAGTTGAGAAAATAAATAATAATACATCTCTATTTCATCTGATTAATGCAAGAGACATTAGGGTTTTTCGCATGTTTCTTACCCTAGATAAAAATAATTGTTCCATGTGTTTGATTTCTTATTGTATGTCTGCAATTTTTGTTATAAATTTTGAAATAATGTCTACAGAATAGTAGAGTAGATTTTTGTCTTGTGATCTTGGTTAAAACTTCATGAGGAGTTTCAAATCTACAACATAATCTATACATGGTATCAGAGTTGGATTCATAGTAGAGAAAAAATTCGAAGTTGTTTCTCAAAGGTTGGAATTTGGGGATTAGTGTTGCAGGTTTTCTTCATAACTGAGAATATGGATTTTAATGGACTAAGGCTAGAGTATGAATTGGAAGGAACCTCTAATTTTGTTGCATGGAAGGATTGCATGGAGGCAATATTGGATGACAATGGATTGCTAGAATAAATCAAGTCACATGTTGCAAAACCATGAGCATCTGATGCCCATAACCTTTCTCAATGGAAGAAAGAAGTAGCCAAAGTGAGGAGAATTATAATAGAGGGATTACAGGATCATATTGTCTCAAATATCCATGAAAAGGAAAATATGTTTGCAATGTGGAAAGAAATGACATAATTGTTCGAGAATAAGAGTGGCCATGGGAAGTTGGTGTTCAAGGATAAACTTCGAAGTATCAAGATGTGAAATAATGACACAATTCCATAGTATCTAAGTAGGTTCACACAATCTCATGATGAAATTAGTAGGGTTGATGTTAATGTCCTTGAAGAATACTTGGTAAGCCTAGCCCTTCTGGGCCTTCCCAAGAGTTGGCACAACTATAAATATTCGGTGAATGGGAGGGAGAAACTACTGAATTGAGAGCACTTATGGTCTGATTTGGTACACGAGGAAATAAGGAAGAATACTAGAGACGAGACTTCATCTAAGAGAGAGGATGAAGAAAAATTTCCATTGGCTATAAAGGAAAAGAAGAGAAAAGGGAATAAATCCCAATCCAAACCAGATTCCAGTCAAGGGGGCAAGAAGAAAGATTTTTCAAAAATCAAATCCTTATATTGTCATGAATTCGGGCACTTTGCAATGAAGTGTCCACATAAGAAGGAAATCAAGAATACCTTAGGAGGAGTAGCAGGTGAATCCTTAGATTCGTAGTTTGAGCTTGACTTTACCCTCAGTGCATGCATGGCCAGCACAGTGATGGGGAGTGTGTGGTACTTAGACTCAGGTGCCTCGTTTCACATGACAAGGAATAGGGATTTTTTTTAGTGACCTGGAGGATAAATACTTGTAGATGCACATTGATATGGGGGATGAAAGAAGGTATAGTGCAAACAAGGTTGGTACAATCACCTTTTAGAGGGAGTCAGGCTCCCCCCTCAGGCTCAAGGATGTCATGTTCTTGTTGGGCCTAAAGAAAAATCTTGTCTTTGTTGTAGTTCTAGAAGACTGTGGTTGTCATGTGATCTTCAACAAAGGAAATGAATTCCTGACACACATAGCCATGAGATAAGTGAAACAGATCAGGGTTTGGGTGAAGAACATGTACAAGCTAGATGTGGAGGATTGTGTTGCATTGAGCACAAAGGCGAAGAAGCTGCAAAGGCACGATGTTGGTGAAATTTGCATAAAAGACTTTGCCAATTGCATCATGGAGCTTTGAAGATCATGCAACAGATCACCACAGGCCTTCTCAAAGGATAATTTGAGTAGAAATATGTATTCAAAGGATGTACGCTGGGGAAGTACACAAAATCCACTTTCCATGATCAAGAAAACAAGGCGCATGCAGTCTTGGTAGGGATCCACTCTTATATCTGTCGACCTTTTTCGATGGCCTTCACTTTGAGGCACATATATTTTATCATTTTATTGATGAATTGTAATGGAATTGTTGGATATTCTTCATGCAGAAAAAGGAGGAGACTTTCTCCAAGTTCATAGAATTCAAAGCATTGGTGGAGAAATAAAAATGCAAGAAGGTGAAGGATCTTAGGAGGGATAATGGAGGTGAGTATGTGTTGAATGAGTTTAAAAATTTATATGCAAAAGAAGGCATTCGACGAGAGTTAACAAGACCCCACAACCCACAAGAGAACGAGGTGGCTGAGAGAAATAATTGTAGAATTGTGGGAGCAGTGAGGGTGATGTTGCATTACCAAGGCACACCTCTACACTTGTGGGCTAAAGCATGCAACACAATAGTATATTTTCAAAATTTATGTTATCATTAGATTTTGGGCATGATTACACCGCAGGAGGATTTTTTGGGGAGGAAGCTAAATGTGTCACACTTCAGGATCTTTGAAGCCTTTATGTACTTCCATGTCTCCAAATATTCTAGGAATAAGATATAACTGACAACATAATTAAGGGTATTTATGGGTTACACATAAATTCACCACAACTACCGTGTGTACTTGCCATACATCAAAATGACAGTGGTGTGAAGGGATGTAAAATTTGGTGAAGAGAAGGTGATGTAATGCTATCTTGAGAGGGAGCTTCATATCCCACTAGAGGGGGATATTTTAGCTCTAAAGGAGGAGCCTAAAGAAGTTGTGGAGAAGCCACAAATTGAGGAGAAGAGAGTGGAGATCACAACTCAAGAAAATCCATCTAGAGAAGGTAGGAAAAGGACCAGGGAAGTTGGGAGACTTGTGCAAGATGCAGGGAGAATGTGGGTGTTCCTTCAAATCAACATAGGCAAAGAAGGTCACCAGATCGTTACACTGGCTACATGCCTCTAATGAATGAGCTTGTAGATGTTGGAAATATGATGCAGAGTGTTGTCCTTGATGGCAACCCACTGAATGAAGATGAAGACGTGCGATTGTTGGAAATATGATGCAGAGTGTTGTCCTTGATGGCAACCCACTGAATGAAGATGAAGACGTGCGACTGTTGACATGTATTGTCCTTGATGGCACTCCACCTGATGAAGTTATGCTTGACTTGATGGACTTGTTAAATGATGTAAATCTGAAGTGATATGATGATTGTTGATGATATGATGTTGAGTGTTGTACTTGAAAGGAAACCCACTTGATGAAGATGATGACAACTTACTTGATGAAGTTGTGTTTGTTAGAATATGTCCTTGATGAAGGAAATCTGATGTATCTACAGTATTTACAGAAGGCAATGAAGAAAGGATTTCAGAATGTACTCAGAGAATGATGAAAAAGAGCATGTCTCTTGGTATACGCGGATTGGCCTAGGGGAAGTCGCGTATGCACGCGGAAAGGAACGCTACAAGTCGCGTATGGGCTAAAGCGCTCAAAAAGTGCAAATCCAAGGGTAACCACCATGGTATTGACCCATAGTATTGGGTAATGATCCGCCTAATTGACCCCGTCCGGTAGTTTTGGGCTTATGGTATTGTTTTGGTCCATGGTATCAAAAAGGGGCTCATGGTATTGAAAAAGGATAATCATATAAAAGGAGAAGAAATTCATTGTGCAATGTTAAGGAGGGTGGTGCAAGATGTCCGAGCTTGAATGAATACTTTCCAAGTGGATCCGATTGGAAAAGGGTTACACTTGAAGATAAATATGAGTGTATGATGCACCAATGATGAAGAAGGGGATCTAGATCCGAAATGCACTTGTATTTACTAGATTCCGTTTATGGAAGGCCCGTGATCTCGTGATGAGTACAATATCTGTGGCGAACATCCTGTCCGAAGTGAAAGGGTAAATCTGAACCGAACATCTGTAACTGATGAAGCATGTCGCTCCGTAATGTTTGTTATTCACGCTACTTCGACGCGGAGGAAGCGCGTATATACGCAGCTTCAGCGAAGAGAAAGCGCGTATGCGCAATAAAATATACACCGAGGTATACGCCGGTTTGTGTGGACGGAAGCGCGTATATACGCGAAATCAGTGAAGTAAAAGAGCGTATGCAAACTAGGGTTTGCTGAAGCAAGGGGTATGAAATATCTAATCTGTTCTACTATGTTTCTGCTATCTGATCTGTGTTGATATGTATCTGTTGATGATGTATGGTTGTGCTTAAAAGTATGGAAAGGGTCCAGTATGAAAATATGATGAAATGTGGCCTGCAAATGTTGTTCTATTGAAGTGGTTGGATCCAGTGTGAAAATTGATGAAACGTGGTCCATAGAGGTGCTGAGGGTTGTAGCCTTCAGTCAGGGGTTCGTAGCTCCCTTCCAGGTGAGGCTGGTAAACGAGATCAGGGGGTCGTAGCTCCCTTCCAAGTGAGGCTGGTAAACGAGTCAGGGGGTTGGAGCTCCCTTCCAGGAGAGGCTGGTAAACGAGCGCAGGTGGGTGCCTGCGTGCTGGTCAAGTCTGCGCCAGCACATATGTTGTAAGATTTTTTCTCTATAATAAAATATTGAAGGCTGAGCAACTGCAGCAGTGGTTTTCTCCCGATTTGGGTTTCCACCTAAAAATCCTGGTGTTCATGTGTGATGCTTTGTGTGATGGTTTATTCTGTTCTTACTGCACCTGTTTACTGCTTATTGAATATCTGATGAATAAATGATGGAATGGTTTAAGTGAAGATTTAATGACATATCTAAATCTCTGTGTATACGCTAGTTTCATAAATGGGATTCGCGTATATACGCTGGTTTACTGAAGTAAAGTAGCGTATGGGTTTTAAGGAATGAAAAAGTAAAAAGTTTGAATATGCAGTAAATACTGATTCACCCCCCCCCTCTCAGTATTTTTCCCAACAATTGGTATCAGAGCTGGTCCTTGTGCAGAAGCTTGATCGCTTAAAGGAGATCCGTCGCAATGGGAAGTCAAGAAGGAGTAATGTCTATTAAGCCACCTCTATTCAATGGAAGCAATCTGATATTCTGGAAGGTACGTACAAAAGCATATCTGCAAAGTCTTGGTGCAGATGTATGGGCAATCGTGGAAGAAGGTTATCAATACCCGACAAGTATTCCTACTGATGCAGCTGAAAGAAAGAAGTATGAAATCAATGCCAAAGCAGTGAACGTCTTATTGGGAAGCATGTCTGAATCAGAATTTTCTAAAGTGATGCAACTACATTCAGCAAAAGACATATGGGACAAAATCATTCTAAGCTATGAAGGAGACACAAAGGTAAAAAGTGCAAAACTCCAAACTCTTAGAATTGAATATGAAAATTTGAAGATGCATAGTGATGAGAGTGTTGCCAGTTTCTTTCTTCGTCTAGATGATATTGTAAATCGGATGAGAAATTTGGGTGAAACCATGGCTGATACTGCTCTGGTAGAAAAGGTCTTAAGATCTTTGACTTCAAAATTTGACTCTAAAGTTTCAGCTATTGAAGAAAGGCAAGATCTGCAATCGCTTACTATTGTTCAATTACATGGCACTCTGACTGCTTTTGAAATGAGACAAGGAGGTCCTTCTCAAGTAAGAGAAGCTGCTTTTAAGGCATCTACAAAAGGAAAGGAAAAGGAAGTTGTCAAAGAATCCAACTATATATCCAATGAAGAAGAAGCAAATTTCGTGAGAAAGCTCCAACTAGGTACTGGAAGATTCAAAGGTAAGCTTCCCTTCAAATGTTTTGAGTGTGGAAAAGTTGGTCATTATGCTGCTAAATGTCCTTATAAAGAAAAGCATGGTAAGGGGAAACAATTTGAAAAAAGAAAGAGTTATTATGCAAAAGAAGATGATGATGAAGTGTCCAGTGAAGATGAAGAAGATTCTGACCAAGATCTAAAAGTGCTCATGGCTAAGAAGCAAAAGAAGAAGGTTACTCGAGGAAAGGAGATATCTCAGAAATCATGTATAGCAAAAATTGAAGAAGATGAAATAGATTCTGACGAAGATCTACAAGCACTCATGGCAAAGAAGAAAAAGGAGAAGGCCACTTGTAATACTCTTCTTTGTGCAAACAATAGTAAAGATAGTGAAAGTAAAGTTGTGGATCTAGAAGAATCTCTCAAGATTAAAGAAGAAGAACTAAAAAGTTCATACAATAAGCAAGAAACTATCTATAAAGAGATGATCTCACAAATGAAAGATCAAATAGAAATGCTGAATGAACAAGTGGACAAGTATCAAAGGTTTCATACTTATGCATCCAATCGAATTAAAGATCTAGAAGCAGATCTTGAAAAATCAAGCAAGAAGAATGAAGGACTTGAAGCTGCTATCGTCTTTCTGCAAGCAGAGCTAGAAGCATCAAGTAAGGAGAATAAGGAACCTCTACAATCCTTTGAAAAGGAAGGCCTTGAAGCAGAAATTATCTCTCTCAAAGAAGATCTGGAAAAATCAAACAAGAAGAATGAAGAACTGCAACAAACTTGTGAAGGAAATGAAGATTGGTTGAAAGAAGAGATTCTAAATCTGAAGGATCAAGTTGAAGATGGAAGAAGAAAAGAAGAAAGCATGACAAAGCAATGTCAAGCCTTGGAGGTTGAGGTAAATATTCTCAAAGTTAAATTAGAAGAAAAGGTTAAACTTTTGAGGTTTCATGATAGTACTAACATTTTGGACAATATTCTGAGTAATCAAAGGTCTCCTGCTATCAAACATGGTCTTGGTTTCCATGAAACTGTGAAAGGAGAATCTAGCTCACAAGGAAGTGCCAAAAATTCAGAGGATGTCAATGCAAAACCTGAAGTGTTGAAAGAGACAAAAGCTCAACCAACAATCATGAATTCTCAAAGGAATTCATTCAAGAATGTTGAATGTTTTAAATATCATAATTATGGACATGTTGCAGCAAATTGCAGGAGCAGATCATTTCAGCCTCAAACAAACAGTTCCTACACAGAAAGGTACTCTGGTTTCTTCAAGGGATATTGTTTTTCATGTAACAAGTATGGACACAAAGCAGCTGATTGTAAAAGGAGGAAGAATAGAAATACTCATTATGATTCTTATGCTTATTTTTTTGGACATATGAGATGTTATTCTTGTAACAAGTATGGACATATAAGAAAGGAATGCAGGTCGAACAGATATGAGAAATTTCAGCACACAAATAGAAAACAAATCTGGAAGAAGATGGAGGGATGGAATAAGAAACAATCTAGAGAAGAGGATGTTTTTGTTGATGCTCTAGAAGACAATGATTTTCTTGAAGAAAACACTCAATTCAAGATGAAGGACCGATCAGAAACGTAGGGAATTATGACCCTACTGCAGTCATCCGCTTCTGAAGCTGACTTTTCTTGTTGACTGCAGGAATGATGTGAGATACATTGTGAGATCTAGTAATGTATCGTCACAAGAGGAGCAATGCATGATGACTCTCATGGTTGATTTGATTATACTGGTTATGTTTACTTCTGACAGCGCATCTGATGTGGAAAGGACAGGTACAGGAGGTACAAGCTCTGGAAGAAATGAAGGAAGATGGAAATTTTCTATGCTTCACTTTCCATACGAAGGTTCCATTAACTAAAGTCGCGTATACACGCGAGTTCCAGAAGACGCAGTCGCGTATGCATTGATGATAAGAAAATTTATCTGATAGCTGAAGATCTGAAGCAAAGGTCCAGGGGGAGCATCAGTCTGACTGCTAATGATTGCACTATTTTGGTTATACTCATGATAATCAAATGATACATGGGTTCTTTTGTTGAAGATTATGGATGAAGCCTGGTAGCTTTATGATGAAGAGCATTCGTTGTTGAGATGAAAGTCCTATAGTTCAGAGATGAGGACAGATCATGCAGAGATTGTTGTTGATGACTTGCTGTTGAAGGTGTCTCAGATTGCACAAGTTAAGGAAGAAGCACTGGTTTAGGGGGAGTAGCAGGTTGAATTATAATGGTTGCATTGTTGGAAATATGACTGCTTATTCTTTGGTCTTGGTGATACTCATGCTCAAATGATGATGACTTGGTACATGGATTATTATGATGAGATTTTGAGCCCTGGTTGCTGATAAGTATCTTTGTGTGGATGATTTGGATATCGCTTGTTTCAGATCATATAGAGTTTGGCTGCTATGGTTGAGATCTTTTGCTTACATATGTTACTTCATGTTACATCTTGAAGATCATGGTGATTTTGGACCACATGGATGATTGCTTGACACATATCTGAAGATGTTGTTCTGGTATGATAATCTCTTTTGGAAAGAATGTATTGATGCTGCAAAGGATCCGAAGGCTTAGTTACTAATGGGCTTATGCTACAACCAATGGATGACGCTTGAAGACACAACTACACTATTCTGTTATATCTGTAGTCCAGGGAAGCAGTCAAATACCTCAGAAAGAAGCTGAACACTGTCTTTGCCTTACAAAGAATCAGATCTGGTTGAAATTTAGAAGGTGTCTTAGGATACGCAGGTTTCCTGAAACACAGTCGCGTATGTACGCGAGTTCCTGCACATAAAACCGCGTATGGTTGGTTGCTGACAATTCTTGGTTGGTTCAGCTCTCTTCAGCACAGCTGCAGTGCTGTTTGGTATCTCTGGTGGTGTTCCAGTTCTCATAAATCTGTTTCTAATGTTTTTGATGAAGATGCCTTGATGATTTGTTGGTGAAAATGTTCAGGTTGCACAAACTAAGGGGGAGCCTTAGTCATATGAAAAGGATGCATGGTTGCACAGATTCAGGGGGAGCATTAGCTTTGCTGACTATAATGCAGTGTTGGCAGTATTATGGTTCTGAAATATGTCCTCTTTCTTGAGGACTTTCTGGTGTTGGTCATAAATGATCATATTTATATTTTGGTGAAAAGGTCTTGTTGAGACACATGATGTAAAAATTGTAATATTCAGTCATGTAAGGACTTGTCATTTTTGTAAACCCACTTGGTTGGGTAGCTGAGTCAAATTTTGTAAACCCACTTGGTTGGGTACTTGAGTCTTATATGTAAATCCACTTGGTTGGATATTTGATGTAAGTATGAGTCTTTGGTGATAGGAAGTTCATAGAGTCATGTACTTCATCGACAAATATGTTTGGAGATTCAGCATGGACTCAGGGGGAGCTTGGCCACTTCAGCACATATCAGATCTGCAGACTGTTTCTTCCACATGAGGAGAAAAGGGGGAGAATGTTGGTTTTTGATCCGCCCTTTGCCCTTGATGTCAAAGGGGGAGAGTGACATGGCATCTATCTCCGTGGTAACCAAACACCATCGTATACATCAAGTCCAAAAGGGTGAGATTGTTGAAATATGATGGCAGTGTTGGTCTCGTGATGGCAACCCCACCAATGAAGATGAAGACGTGCGATTGTTGGAAATATGATGCAGTAGTGTTGTCCTTGATGGCAACCCACCGAATGAAGATGAAGACGTGCGACCTGACATGTATTGTCCTCATGGTACCCACCCGATGAAGTTATGCTTGACTTGATGGACTTACAAATGACAAAAATCAAAGGATATGAGATGATAGTTTGGAGTGATATGATGTTGAGTGTTGTACTTGAAAGGAAACCCACTTGATGAAGATGATGACAACTTACTCGATGAAGTTGTGTTTGATAGAATATGTCCTTGATGAAGGAAATCTGATGTATCTACAGTATTTACAGAAGGCAATGAAGAAAGGATTTCAGAATGTACTCAGAGAATGATGAAAAAGAGCATGTCTCTTGGTATACGCGGATTGGCCTAGGGGAAGTCGCGTATGCACGCGGAAAAGAACGTGCCAAGTCGCGTATGGGCTAAAGCGCTCAAAAAGTGCAAAACCAAGGGTAACCCCCATGGTATTGACCCATGGTATTGGGTAATGATCCGCCTAATTGACCCCGTCCAGGTAGTTTTGGGCTCATGGTATTGTTTTGGCCCATGGTATTGAAAAAGGGGCTCATGGTATTGAAAAAGGATAAACCTATATAAGGAGAAGAAATTCATTGTGCAAAATATGAGTGTGGGTGCAAGATGTCTGAGCTTGAATGAATACTTCTCTCTGAAGTAGATCTGAATGGAAAGGGTTACACTTGAAGATAAATCTGAATGTATGATGCACCAATGATGAAGAAGGGGATCTAGATTCGAAATGCACTTGTATCTACTAGATCTGCTTATGGAAGGCCTAGATCTGTGATGAAGCGAAAATCTAGGTGAACATCTGTCTGAAGCAGAGGGCAAATCTGAATCGAATATCCGATCCGATGAAGTACAACGTCCGTAATGTTTAAAGGATCTACACGCTACTTCCGCCGCGGAGGAAGCGCGTATATACGCATTCGCCGAAGAGAGACCGCAGGCACAAAATATACACACCGAGGCAGACACGCCGGTTTGTATGGATCTTTTGGGCGCGTATATACGCGACATCAGTGAAGTAAAAGCGCGTATGCAAACTAGGGTTTGCTGAAGCAAGGGTATAAAATATCTGATCTGTTCTGCTGTATTACTGCTATCTGATCTGGGTTGTCTGAATCGGTATGTATCTGTTGATGATGTATGTTTGTGCTTAAAAGTATGAAAAGGGTTCAGTCCGAAAATATGATGAATTGTGGCCTGCAAGTGTTGTTCTATTGAAGTGGTTGGATCCCGTGTGAAAATTGATGAAACGGGTCCAAGGTGGGGTTGAGAGCAGAAGCCGGGGTTGTAGCTCCCTCTGTGAGGTCAAACCTAGGATTCTGGGTCGTAGCTCCCTTCCAGGAGAGGCTGGTAAACGAGTCGGGGGGTCGTAGCTCCCTTCCAGGAGAGGCTGGTAAACGAGCGCAGGTGGGTGCCTGCGTGCTGGTCAAGTCTGCGCCAGCACATATGTTGTAAGATGTTTTCTATATAATAAAATATTGAAGGCTGAGCAACTGCAGCGGTGGTTTTCTCCCGATTTGGGTTTCCACCTAAAAATCCTGGTGTTCATGTGTGATGCTTTGTGTGATGGTTTATTCTGTTCTTACTGCACCTGTTTACTGCTTATTTGAATATCTGATGAATAAATGATGGAATGGTTTAAGTGAAGATTTAATGACATATCTAAATCTCTGTGTATACGCTAGTTTCATAAATGGGATCCGCGTATATACGCTGGTTTACTGAAGTAAAGTAGCGTATGGGTTTTAAGGAATGAAAAAGTAAAAAGCTTTGAAGATGCAGTAAATACTGATTCACCCCCCCCCCTCTCAGTATTTTTCCCAACAATTGGTATCAGAGGCTGGTCCTTCTGCAGAAGCTTGATCGCTTGAAGGAGATCCGTCGCAATGGGAAGTCAAGAAGGAGTAATGTCTATAAAGCCACCTCTATTCAATGGAAGCAATCTGATATTCTGGAAGGTACGTACAAAAGCATATCTGCAAAGTCTTGGTGCAGATGTATGGGCAATCGTGGAAGAAGGTTATCAATACCCGGCAAGTATTCCTACTGATGCAGCTGAAAGAAAGAAGTATGAAATCAATGCCAAAGCAGTGAACGTCTTATTGGGAAGCATGTCTGAATCAGAATTTGCTAAAGTGATGCAACTACATTCAACAAAAGACATATGGGACAAAATCATTCTAAGCTATGAAGGAGACACAAAGGTAAAAAGTGCAAAACTCCAAACTCTTAGAATTGAATATGAAAATTTGAAGATGCATAGTGATGAGAGTGTTGCCAGTTTCTTTCTTCGTCTGGATGATATTGTAAATCGCATGAGAAATTTGGGTGAAACCATAGCTGATACTACTCTGGTGGAAAAGGTCTTAAGATCATTGACTTCAAAATTTGACTCTAAAGTTTCAGCTATTGAAGAAAGGCAAGATCTGCAATCGCTTACTATTGTTCAATTACATGGTACTCTGACTGCTTTTGAAATGAGACAAGGAGGCCCTTCTCAAGTAAGAGAAGCTGCTTTTAAGGCATCTACAAAAGGAAAGGAAAAGGAAGTTGTCAAAGAATTCAGCTATATATCCGATGAAGAAGAAGCGAATTTCGTGAGAAAGCTCCAACTTGGTACTGGAAGATTCAAAGGTAAGCTTCCCTTCAAATGTTTTGAGTGTGGAAAAGTTGGTCATTATGTTGCTAAATGTCCTTATAGAGAAAAGCATGGTAAAGGGAAACAATTTGAAAAGAGAAAGAGTTATTATGCAAAAGAAGATGATGATGAAGTGTCCAGTGAAGATGAAGAAGATTCTGACCAAGATCTGAAAGTGCTCATGGCTAAGAAGCAAAAGAAGAAGGTTACTCGAGAAAAGGAGATATCTCAGAAATCATGTATAGCAAAAATTGAAGAAGATGAAACAGATTCTGACGAAGATCTACAAGCACTCATGGCAAAGAAGAAAAAGGAGAAGGCCACTTGTAATACTCTTCTTTGTGCAAACAATAGTAAAGATAGTGAAAGTAAAGTTGTGGATCTAGAACAAGCTCTCAAGATTAAAGAAGAAGAACTACAAAGTTCATACAATAAGCAAGAAACTATCTATAAAGAGATGATCTCACAAATGAAAGATCAAATAGAAATACTGAATGAACAGGTGGACAAGTATCAAAGGTTTCATACTTATGCATCCAATCGAATTAAAGATCTAGAAGCAGATCTTGAAAAATCAAGCAAGAAGAATGAAGGACTTGAAGCTGCTATCATCTTTCTGCAAGCAGAGCTAGAAGCATCAAGTAAGGAGAATGAAGAACCTCTGTCATTCGAAAAGGAAGGCCTTGAAGCAGAAATCATCTCTCTCAAAGAAGATCTGGAAAAATCAAATAAGAAGAATGAAGAGCTGGAACAAACATGTGAAGAAAACGAAAATTGGCTGAAAGAAGAGATTCTAAATCTGAAGGATCAAGTAGAAGATGGAAGAAGGAAAGAAGAAAGCATGACAAAGCAGTGTCAAGCCTTGGAGGTTGAGGTAAACATTCTCAAAGGTAAATTAGAAGAAAAGGTTAAACTTTTGAGGTTTCATGATAGTACTAATATTTTGGACAATATTCTGAGTAATCAAAGGTCTCCCGCTATCAAACTTGGTCTTGGTTTCCATGAAACTGTTAAAGGAGAATCTAGCTCACAAGGAAGTGCTAAAAATTCAGAGGATGTCAATGCAAAACCTGAAGTGTTGAAAGAGACAAAAGGTCAACCAACAATGATGAAATCTCAAAGGAAATCAGTCAATAATGTTGAATGCTTTAAATGTCATAATTATGGGCATGTTGTAGCAAATTGCAGGAGCAGATCATTTCAGCCTCAAACAAACAGTTCCTACATAGAAAGGTACTCTGGTTTCTTCAAGGGATATTGTTTTTCATGTAACAAGTATGGACACTAAGCAGCTGATTGTAAAAGGAGGAAGAATAGAAATACTCATTATGATTCTTATGCTTATTTTTCTGGACACATGAGATGTTATTCTTGTAACAAGTATGGACACATAAGAAAGGAATGCAGGTCGAACAGATATGAGAAATTTCAGCACACAAATAGAAAACAAATCTGGAAGAAGATGGAGGGATGGAATAAGAAACAATCTAGAGAAGAAAAGGATGTTTTTGTTGATGCTCTAGAAAACAATGATTTTCTTGAAGAAAACACTCAATTCAAGATAAAGGACCGATCAGAAACGTAGGGAATTATGACCCTACTGCAGTCATCCGCTTCTGAAGCTGACTTTTCTTGTTGACTGCAGGAATGATGTGAGATACATTATGAGATCTATTAATGTATCGTCACAAGAGGAGCAATGCATGATGACTCTCATGGTTGATTTGATTATACTGGTTATGTTTACTTCTGACAGCGCATCTGATGTGGAAAGGACAGGTACAGGAGGTACAAGCTCTGGAAGAAATGAAGGAAGATGGAAATTTTCTATGCTTCACTCTCCATACGCAGGTTCCATTAACTAAAGTCGCGTATACACGCGAGTTCCAGAAGACGCAGTCGCGTATGCATTAATGATAAGAAAATTTATCTGATAGCTGAAGATCTGAAGCAGAGGTCCAGGGGGAGCATCAGTCTGACTGCTGATGATTGCACTGTTAGCATCATTCTAGTTATACTCATAATAATGAAATGATGCATGGGTTCTTGTGTTGAATATTATGGATGAAGCCTGGTTGCTTTATGATGAAGAGCATTCATTGTTGAGATGAAAGTCTTATAGTTCAGAGATGAGGACAGATCATGCAGAGATTGTTATCGATGACTTGCTGTTGAAGGTGTCTCAGATTGCACAAGTTAAGGAAGAAGCACTGGTTTAGGGGGAGTAGCAGGTTGAATTCTAATGGTTGCATTGTTGGAAATATGACTGCTTATTCTTTGGTCTTGGTGATACTCATGCTCAAATGATGATGACTTGGTACATGGATTATTATGATGAGATTTTGAGCCCTGGTTGCTGATAAGTATCTTTGTGTGGATGATTTGGATATCGCTTGTTTCAGATCATATAGAGTTTGGTTGCTATGATTGAGATCTTTTGCCTACATATGTTACTTCATGTTACATCTTGAAGATCATGGTGATTTTGGACCACATGGATGATTGCTTGACACATATCTGAAGATGCTGTTCTGATATGATAATCTCTTTTGAAAAGAATGTATTGATGCTGCAAAGGATCCGAAGGCTTAGTTACTAATGGGCTTATGCTACAACCATTGATGACGCTTGAAGACACAACTACACTATTCTGTTATATCTGTAGTCCAGGGAAGCAGTCAAATATCTCAGAAAGAAGCTGAACACTGTCTTTGCCTTACAAAGAATCAGATCTGGTTGAAATTTAGAAGGTGTCTTAGGATACACAGGTTTCCTGAAACACAGTCGCGTATGTACGCGAGTTCCTACACATAAAACCGCGTATGGTTGGTTGCTGACAATTCTTGGTTGGTTCAGCTCTCTTCAGCACAGCTGCAGTGCTGTTTGGTATCTCTGGTGGTGTTCCAGTTCTCATAAATCTGTTTCTAAGGTTTTGATGAAGATGCCTTGATGATTTGTTGGTGAAAATGTTCAGGTTGCACAAACTAAGGGGGAGCCTTAGTCATATGAAAAGGATGCATGGTTGCACAGATTCAGGGGGAGCATTAGCTTTGCTGACTATAATGCAGTGTTGGCATTATTATGGTTCTGAAATATGTTCTCTTTCTTGAGGACTTTCTGGTGTTGGTCATAAATGGTCATATTTATATTTTGGTGAAAAGGGCTTGATGAGACCCATGATGTAAAAATTGTAATATTCAGTCATGTAAGGACTTGTCATTTTTTGTAAACCCACTTGGTTGGGTAGCTGAGTCAAATTTTGTAAACCCACTTGGTTGGGTACTTGAGTCTTATATGTAAATCCACTTGGTTGGATATTTGATGTAAGTATGAGTCTTTTGTGATAGGAAGTTCATAGAGTCATGTACTTCATTGACAAATATGTTTGGAGATTCAGCATGGACTCAGGGGGAGCTTGGCCACTTCAGCACATATCAGATCTGCAGACTGTTTCTTCCACATGAGGAGAAAAGGGGGAGAATGTTGGTTTTTGATCCGCCCTTTGCCCTTGATGTCAAAGGGGGAGAGGGACATGGTGTTTGAATAAAGAGAAGGTAATGATGTGACATATTTGGGAGAGTGACATGGTATCTATCTGCTGTGGTAACCAAACACCATCGTGGTTGCCATCAAGTCCAAAGGGGGAGATTGTTGGAAATATGATGCAGAGTGTTGTCCTTGATGGCAACCCACTGAATGAAGATGAAGACGTGCGATTGTTGGAAATATGATGCAGAGTGTTGTCCTTGATGGCAACCCACTGAATGAAGATGAAGACGTGCGACTGTTGACATGTATTGTCCTTGATGGCACTCCACCTGATGAAGTTATGCTTGACTTGATGGACTTGTTAAATGATGTAAATCTGAAGTGATATGATGATTGTTGATGATATGATGTTGAGTGTTGTACTTGAACGGAAACCCACTTGATGAAGATGATGACAACTTACTTGATGAAGTTGTGTTTGATAGAATATGTCCTTGATGAAGGAAATCTGATGTATCTACAGTATTTACAGTAGGCAATGAAGAAAGGATTTCAGAATGTACTCAGAGAATGATGAAAAGAGCATGTCTCTTGGTATACGCGGATTGGCCTAGGGGAAGTCGCGTATGCACGCGGAAAGGAACGTTACAAGTCGCGTATGGGCTAAAGCGCTCAAAAAGTGCAAATCCAAGGGTAACCACCATGGTATTGACCCATAGTATTGGGTAATGATCCGCCTAATTGACCCCGTCCATGTAGTTTTGGGCTTATGGTATTGTTTTGGTCCATGGTATTGAAAAAGGGGCTCATGGTATTGAAAAAGGATAATCATATAAAAGGAGAAGAAATTCATTGTGCACAACATGAGCGTGAGTGCAAGATGTCTGAGCTTGAATGAATACTTCTCTCTGAAGTAGATCTGATTGGAAAGGGTTACACTTGAAGATAAATATGAGTGTATGATGCACCAATAATGAAGAAGGGGATCTAGATCTGAAATGCACTTGTATTTACTAGATCTGCTTATGGAAGGCCTAGATCTGTGATGAGGCGAACATCTAGGCGAACATCTGTCTGAAGTGAAAGGGTAAATCTGAACTGAATATCTGATCTGATGAAGTATGCTGCTCTGTAATGTTTAAAGATCTATACGCTACTTCGCCGCGGAGGAAGCGCGTATATACGCAGATTCGCCGAAGAGAAAGCGCGTATGCGCAATAAAATATACACTGAGGTATACGCTGGTTTTTATGGACGGAAGCGCGTATATACGCGACATCAGTGAAGGGAAAGTGCGTATGCAAACTAGGGCTTGCTGAAGCAAGGGGTATGAAATATCTAATCTGTTCTACTGTGTTTCTGCTATCTGATCTGTGTTGATATGTATCTGCTGGTGATGTATGTTTGTGCTTAAAAGTATGAAAAGGGTCCAGTATGAAAATATGATGAAATGTGGCCTGCAAGTGTTGTTCTATTGAAGTTGTTGGATCCAGTGTGAAAATTGATGAAACGTGGTCCAAGGTGGTGTTGAGGGTTGTAGCCTTCAGTCAGGGGGTTGTAGCTCCCTTCCAGGTGAGGCTGGTAAACGAGATCGGGGGGTCGTAGCTCCCTTCCAGGAGAGGCTGGTAAACGAGTCAAGGGGTCGTAGCTCCCTTCCAGGAGAGGCTGGTAAACGAGCGCAGGTGGGTGCCTGCGTGCTGGTCAAGTCTGCGCCAGCACATATGTTGTAAGATGTTTTCTCTATACTAAAATATTGAAGGCTGAGCAACTGCAGCGGTGGTTTTCTCCCGACTTGGGTTTCCACCTAAAAATCCTGGTGTTCATGTGTGATGCTTTGTGTGATGGTTTATTCTGCTCTTACTGCACATGTTTACTGTTTATAGAACATCTAATGAATGAATGATGGAATGATATAAGTGAATAACTAATGGCATAATTAGATCTCTGTGTATACGCGAGTTTTATGAAGGATATCCGCGTGTATACGCTACTTGGCTTCAGCAAAGTAGCGTATGGGTTTTAAGGAATGAAAAAGTAAAAAGTTTGAATATGCAGTAAATACTGATTCACCCCCCCCCCTCTCAGTATTTTTCCCAACAGTAGATACCAATCCATCCTATTTTAAGGAATCATTAGAGAAACTTGTATGGGTTGATGCAATTTTGGAGGAGCAAGAATCCATTATCAGAAGCAATGTTTGGGATTTGCAATAAAAATATGAGTTTAGTGGAGTTGAAGTTGAAAAACATAGAAAATTACAATTTTCAACGTAAAAAAAGGGCAAAAAGTGTTTCCCAACTTCACATTTTCACCCTAAAGTAGGCAACAGAAGAAAGCATAGAAAATTACAAGGCCAAATTTTTGGCCAAGGGGTACTCTTAGGTTGAAGGGATTGATTATGAGGAGACATTTTTTCTTGTATCAAGGTACTTATCCATCAAATCAATTCTTTCTCTCGCTGCCTAGATGGGGTGGAAGATCCACTAAATGGATGTAAAAACAACATTCCTCAATGGATTTATTGAGGAGGAGGTGCACATCGAGTGACTAGGAGGATTAAATACTTTTGATTGAGAGTTTCATGTGTGCAAACTCAAGTGAGGATTGTACAGTCTCAAGGAAGCAACCCGTGCTTGTTACACCGAGATCGATAACTCTTGATAGAAGGTAAATTGTTGATTATTGTATTATACGTTGATGATTTGATTTTAATTGGTGATGAGAAGTTGATCAAACCTTGCAAGGAGGGCCTTGCAAGATATTTTGAAATGAAATACATGGGTCTCATGCACTACTTCCTTGGATTGGAAGTATGGAAAGGAGATGGGGAATTGTTTGTCTCTCAAGGAAAGTATGAAAATGAGATACTACAGAGGTTCCGCATGGAGAGTTGCAAACCCATGTAGACTCCTCTAGCGACTAACTAGAGGAATGAGGATGCCACTTTACGTGAGGAAGTGGATGCCTCTGTTTACCGGAAGTTGGTGTGTTCACTAATGTATCTTGTGAACACACGACCAAATATGTGTTATGTTGTCAACCAACTAAGCCAAGCCATGGTTAGGCCAACCAAAATATTTTGGAAGGCAACCAAGCATGTTCTATAGTACCTCAAAGGCACTACCCATTTTGGAATATAGTACATATGGACAAAGGGAGTGAAGTTGTGTGGCTTCAAAAATGCATATTTGGCAGGGATACCAGTCAGACCGAGAGAGTCCATTAGGTGGGATTTTCAATGTTGGGTCTGCAACAGTTTCTTCGTATAGTAGGAAGAAAATATCTATGGCACTCAGCTCGGAAAAAGCAGAATACATGGCTACTAGTTAAGCAACATATAAGGTGATTTGGATGTGAAAGATACATGTTGGGTTTTTTTGTCAGATGATGGATCCAACTGTGATCTACTATGATAATTAGAGTTGCATCAAGATCTCGTAGAATCTTGTTTTTCACAATTGATTCAAGCATATAGGTATATGATATCACCATTTATGGGACTGTGTACAGAGGCAGATAATGTAGTTGCGGTACATTCCGACAGAGGAACAAGATAGGCCTTGTTAAGAGGGAAGTTTGAGTTCCACAAGTGCAGGATAAGGGTGGTTGATAATCCCTTTCTTGTTGAGAGGGAGTGTTGAAAAACGCAGCAAGAAATTCTCAATTTGATTTTGCCTTGATTAAATTGAGAAAATTCGAATTTCCACATTAATAAACAACTTGGATGCAGTTAACTTGTGTGACATGGCTTGTGTCACCAAGTTTACTCAGTAAATTTGAGTTTGAGGAGTTTGAGGAGTTAGAGGTCAGTTCAACATGTGTGATTGCTAATTTGTAGCAATCAAGGCCAGTGATCTCAGGTTGTTTTCAGTTAAACTAGTTTCAATTGTTGGAGGAACTAGTGGAGGGTCAGTTAAGAAGTGGGACTTCAGTCAAACTCAGTTATTATCCAGTTAACTGATCAATCAACCCAAAATATCTAGTGTGTGCAGAGAATTTTAGTTCCCCAGGCTAGATGGAGATTCTAAGGCAGTGTAACATTAGTTGTAGACTAGTCTTTAGTGTACAGGTGTTGCATGTAGTTAGATGATCAACCTAAAGGAATTGCGCAATCAATTCGAGGAACTTCCTAAATAATAGGGCCCTAATTCCTCAAGGAACAACGCAAGGAAATAGGAGCTCAAGCCAAGGCATAAAGAGTCAGAGGCTTTCAGTGAGCAGAGAGATACGTTATGAACTTGCAGGGCAAGCTTAGTTAAGAAAAGTAATTGTAATACATCTTTATTCATTTGATTAATGTAAGAGGCATTGGGGTTTTTAGCATATCGCTTTCCCAAGATAAAAATACTTGTTGTATGTGTGTTATTTCTTCTTGCATATCTGATATTTTTGTTCCAAATTGTGAATTAATGTCCACAAAGCAGTATAGTAGGTTTGTGTCTTGTGGATTTGATTAAAATTTCATGAGGAGTTGCAAATCTACATCATAATTTCTACAAACTCCATAGATGTAAGGAAAGTAGGCCTTAACACTATGTGGTTGAGGACCCTGGGAGTTAAGTTTTCTTTTATCCCTTTTCATGGTCTTCTTGATGTCCAATTCCTTATATCCTATATTTTTAAAGACTATAGTCAAATGTTTCTTCTCTTCATCGAGGTGATCATCATTAGATATTCTAAGGGCTCTAACAACAAGTGTATTAAGTACACCAAATTTTTGGGCACAATGATGATAGGAATCAACAAGGAGGTAACTATATGTATGAGTTTTCTTTCTAAAAACTCGATTCCCTAATGTCATCTTCATTTATGGTGATAAGAACTTCTAGGAATGGTATGCTCTTTTTTTTTGCCATTTCTATAATAAACTTAATGTCATTAGAGATAGAATTTAGGTGATTGAAAAGCTTATCTAGTTCTTCTTTACCATGGGTCCATTTGATGTTTGTGGCATTAACAAATCTCTTCCACCAAGTTTGTTTGAAAGGGTAGGAATCTAGGGTCTTCTTCTCAATGTTCTCCATGAAAAATTTGGCAACAATTAGTGAGAGTGGTGACCCCATCACAACTCCAGAAATATGCTCACAGTAGTTTCCTTGGACACTGAAAATGTAAAGTGAAGACAAATTATAGCTAGCTTGGTTGTTTCTAGATTAACAACTTCCTTGACAATTTTTATGGCTTTATTCAAAGGAATTTTGGTAAAAGTGTCACTACATTGAAACTTACGAGGATGTCATTAGGTTCCACTATTTCATTTTTGAAAAGTTTAAGACATCGTTAGAATAATTTATAAAAGAGTGAGTGTTTCCAAAAAAGAGATTCATAATCTTGGCAACATATTCTGCTAGTTGACATACGTGGGGGAGCCAATGGTATTGACTATTGGCATAAGAGGGATTCCATCCTTGTGAATCTTGGGAATGACTTAAATCCTAGGGGTAATTTCATAGTTAGTTGTCAACCTCTTCTTCCTCCTTTCCTCAAGGTTGGATTCACTAATACTATTTTTAACCTCTTTTATGATCTTGGAGATGGGGTTTCTCTTGACTTTCTTATAGTTGTCATAGTTTATATGTTCATTCATCTTCATATTGTAGTCTTCCTTGTCCGTGACTACAATGACCCTATCTTTGTTTGCCTTTAGGACCACAATCTTGTCATTGTTGTGAAGGTCATTGAGAGATAGCTACCCTAAATCTTTCCAAAAAAAAATAGAAATGATCTAAATACACCAATATAAAATTATATATATATATATATATATATATATATATATATTCTAAAAACAATAATTTAAATTTATTCCAAATTAACCAAAATCTAAATACAAAATTTCATAAATAAAACTCCTCTCACAAACTTAAGTCTACAATATAATTCTAAAAAAATATAAAATCAAAATCAGCAATTTGGATATTGATTATCCCATATAAAAGAGAAGGGAGTTGAAATAGTTCTTAACATGGGTGGGACTACGTGCAAATCCATTCCAAACACCAAAAGTAGAGGAGAGTTGGTGATGGGACTTGCTTTCATATTGCTTGTATCCTCCTACAATACGGACTTATGGGTGATGCCTCCAAAGATTTGAACATGGGTAAGGCTACTTGCAAATTGATTCCAAACTCCTACACTACAATTTTATGGGTGATGCCTCCAAAGATTTGAACATGAGTAAGACTACTTGCAAATTGATTCCAATCTCCAAAACTCCCCATTGATAATAAAACTTGGTTTCATATTACTAAACTTGGTTTCATATTACTAAATTCAAAAGTATTTTGAAAGTAAAAATTAACCATAGTGCCTCATGCCCACTATACCATTTCTTAATTGAGTGATCACGTCTTATTCCCAAGCAGATTCGTATTTTATATGTGTAGATAAAATGTCTACATCTTTTAAATAAAAACAAAACTATCACTATTGAAAAAATTAGAGGGTTTGTGGAAAAACATGACTAGTCTGGTCAGACTTGAATGATGGATTCAAAGTACACTTAAAATTATAAGTATTAAATTAAAATAAAGTTTTTGATTGAAAGGAGTAGCCTTGAATATTTATAATAGAAGTGCACAATTACACTTAAATTATGAGCATAAAAATATAATATATTGTTTGGTTGAGAGGAGCCTTGAATATTTATAGCGTGAAGTACACAATTACCTTAAACAAGTACGTATGCGAGGAAACGATTCCACAAGATGAATTTTATATATAAAGAAGTCCAAAATTTTCTATGGATGCTACCCTGGTTATCAGTGTTCATAGATTTGGACGGTACGCTGTGCTTTTAGTATTAATGGGCTAGCTGTGATTTCAATAATATTATTAACGAGTTTGACAATTGTGTACGTTATCTTTATGTTCTATTGTTTATAATTTTTCCCACTGGACATATATGATCATCTGAGCTGAAAGAAAAATCTTCTATACACTAATTTTATATTACAGTAGTGGAGGTAGCTATGTCATTGCTGGGTGGCATTGTGGTGTCAATCCTAATTTTAATGGAAACTTCACATTTTTATATTAAAGACATGGATCACGTTATATTAAACATATCATTTCAGTTTAGATTATACAATTTATTGATATAGTGTTAAATGGAGTAAGATAGAATATTGTAAAAGTGATGGTAGTTTTGGTTTATTGGCTGTAGTTCAATTGGTGATTGTCTTATTCTATAACCAACAAAAAAAATTCAATGTTCAATGTTCAATTTGTTTAGGTTAGACCAACAAAAAAAAATCAATGTTCAATTTTATGTGGGTTAAGTTAACAAAAAAAAATTATGGTAGTTCTAAGTGATTTTCTTGGATAAGAATTTTGTTTAAAATATTATGGAGAGTATGCTAAATGGATTGTTGTAGGGAAAACTCTACAGTTAAGCGCGCTTGAGCTAGAGGCGATCTAGGAGGTGATCGATCTGGGATGGGTGACCTCCCAGGGCGATCTAGTGACCTCCCAGGGTGATCTAGGAGGTGATCGATCTGGGATGGGTGACCTCCCAAGAAGTCTTGGTTACCGAGTGCAAGCCCTGGAAGTGATGATTGAAGATTCATTTCACTAGTTTCAATCCCACTTCTCCACCCTTATGAGCATCACCAAATGCAATGAGTGCTAAGGGGACTATTCAAAAATCATGAGAAATTAGTTCAGTTACAACTACCTCTCATGGAAATGGTCATAGATAATGTCTTTTCAGTTACAACTACATCTCATGAAAATGGTCATAAATGAATAACTTTCTTAACCCAGTTGAATCCCAAAAAATAATATCTAATATAATGCATTGTCAAAACCCCTCAATATATTAAACTTTAGCTAAGATATATATACACTTTATATATTTAACAATGTTTTAAGGTAAAAAATTTAATGCACTTGAGAAATTAAAAAAAAAAAATGAAACATAAATCCTATTAACAATAAATATATAATAGATTATGAATAGTGTAGCAGTCTTAAAGTTAATAAATTTGTTTTTATGTGAATTTATTTTTTTTAAAGATGGAAGTTTAAAATTTTATTTGTTTTTTTATTATATTAGTTTATATGATTTTTTTTGAAATGGTAAGTTTTGTTCATTTAAATTATATTTTAAAATATATAAATGATTCAATAAACCACACAAATTTATTTTGAATATTGAGATTTTACAAATTCAATAACTAAATACAATTTTTAATAAAATTTCACTTAAAATCTAACCCAAAAACCAAATGTTTAGAAAACTCCGTGCTCATAATCTATGTAAAGTTAGCCAACAATGTACTTTAAAACCCTTTAATAAATTTGATGAGTTTTTAACATTTAGCCAACAATGTTTCCTAAAACCATATACAAACTGAAAAAACAAAAAGGTGTGATAAAGCTTTAAACATTTAAATTTAAAGAGAAGTTGTAATATCACAAGATCACCAACCAATGCAATTGTGATAATAAGATCTTATGTCTATATCTAAATTCAAATTCCAGTGGGGTAGTTGTGAGAAATTCCAGTGTGGGAGTAGTTGTGATGAATACTGAAAAGGTCAGGATGTTGGGCAGAGACAAATTTCAACTTCACAAGGAACGTTGATTTGAGTTGCGTAGGTTAACTTCATTTTCATTCCTAACAACTTTGAACAAAATGCTCCTGTAAATTCCGCCAGATTTTATTAGAAACCAAACGTGTAAGACTGAGAATCACCCGATTGTAAGGGCATGTATGATATATGTAACGTTTAAACTACTGGGCATGACATTTTAATGTTCGATTTCTTAGACCTGTTGATACAGAAAAACCAGAAGGCAATGAAATATTCCATAACGGATGAAAGTCAGGCTCTCAGTAGTAGAAAAATAGCTAGATTCAGTGGTAGAAAATTACTTTCAACAATATACAGTGTTAAAGCGTGAACGTTTCCATAGTTATAATATAGGTTAGAGCTTCTGAAATTCTGTGTAATATGATTGAAAAAGCTCAACTTTTCAGGTGAACACTCCACTCATTTCACGTTAAGCTTCTTTCTCTTGAAGATGAATGAAGTGTTTACCCATGTCACTTGGCAAACCTCTGTTATGTAAAGTTATATAAATGATAATTGATAAATCACTTTTTAACAAAAACACAGTTTTGTTCAGAGTAGTTTACTTGGCAAGTCCATGTTATATAAAATTAAGTGAATGATAACTGAAATTTGATATAGGTTTATGGTCAATGAGAATCCAACTTAATTGCAGTAACTCACTTAGCAAACCCCTGTTATGTAAAAATATGTGAATGATAATTGATAAATCACTTTTAACAAAACACAGTGTTGTTCAGGGTAGTTCACTTGTTCACTTGGCAAGCTCATGTTATATAAAATTAAGTGAATGATAACTGAAATTTGATATAGGTTTATGGTCAATGCAAGCCCAACTTAGCCCCTTGTTATGTAAAGTTATGTGAATGATAATTAATATATAAAATTAAGTGAATGATAACTGAAATTTGATATAAGTTCAGGGTCAGTGTCACTCAATATGAGCCCAATTTAATTGCAGGAACTCACTTCACAACCTAATTGCAGTAACTTACTTGGCAAGCCTCACTTCACAACCTAATTGCAGTAACTTACTTGGCAAGCCTCACTTCACAACCTAATTGCATTAACTTACTTGGCAAGCCCCTGTTATGTAAAGATATGTGAATGATAATTGATATAGATTCACAGTCAGTGTCAGAAAAATACTAGCCCAACCCAATTGCCTATTCCTCCATAAAAAGGATCAAAACACCATTCAACAAAACCCAAAGGCAAAAACATGCTAGAGAAATGTTGCAACAGCAACAACTAACACCGGTTGCAAAATCACCTTCTTTCATTTATAAGTGGAAAATTTTACAGGAATATACATTGTCATCCAAATATAGAAACTGTTGAATGGGTAGTTTGTGTTTGCAGAAAGCTCACAAAAACCCTTAACCAGACAGCAATCACACCCATCAATTGGGATTGTGTGTCTTGAGGGTTTTAAATCTCAATACCTCTGGGAGCTACAGTGATCGGGATTATATCTGATCGTGCTAGTATATATCTATTGGATTCGATCAAAACTCGTAACTTTAAAGATGCCGAAACCAGTAGGACAGAAACCCGGCCTACTTCATGTCACTGAGACGTAGGGTTTGCGCCACAGCTTCTTGATTGTTGAGAAGAAAAATGATATGTTCGAACAGCATAACATCGCAGGGGATCTTGAGGCCTCCTTTCTGCTGATACCCATATTCCTGCGCGGACTTTTGCAGGAGCTCGGCGAAGATGGGGTGGTTGAGAAAGCTAGCGTTTATAACAGATCTTCTGAGCTCCTTCAAGCCCACATAGACGGGCAGGTATCCTTCAGGGACATCGGTGTAACAGCAATCCTTGGATCGCCGCCGGCCTCTGTTTTTTTTAGATTCATGAGCACCACAGCGACCGTACTTGTCCTCGACCCTGTTCCCCATCAGCAGCGGGCTTTGCAACTGAAGGCAGCCGGATCTGTAAACAGCTGGGTCTGTCACTCTCTGCAGCTTTCGGATTAGCTGACGCATACTGCAAAAATAAAAGCCCCAAATTTCCCACAAAATGTCGCAGCACAGCTGGTGAAATTCCCGAAGAACAAAACGAAATGAGCTCTGGAAAGAAGCAAGCAATTCAATCTTTAGACCCTTAATGCAGAAATGACATAATTAGAACTGATGTCAACAAAAACTGCAGGGGAGAGTGAGTTTTTTTGGCTGAGGCAACAAACAACAGTGGGGGAATGACTAAAACTAGGGCGTATTCGCCATTTATGGAAGAACCCAAAGGGGTTTTTTTAACAGACAAAGAAAGAAAACTAATTGCAGCAGGCTCTGGTGAATCTGATGATGATAGCCACGCAAAGATTAAGGTGAACAGTCAGGATCATGCGGGGGAGGTTGGATAGATAGGCGGGCATGTTTAATATAAATAACTTGATAATTATGAGGTGAGGTGGGTAGAGATGTAAAGGTCTGGGAATCAGGATGAACTGAATGGAATTGAATTGAATTGAATTGAATTTCATTTCATTTCTAGTTGGTTGGTTGCTTTGGTCATGGTACCTAAGGCAACGGAATGGTACAAGGAACGTACAGGCGAGTACAGAAAGGTAAAAAGGATAAAAGAATCAATCAGAACCAGGCACACCTGTCACCGCCCCTGTAAAGTTGCAGTTACTCGGGAGGGAATGCCGAGAACGTGATCCCCTTTTGGCTTTTTTCTTTTAATTTTCAGTACAAGTTCCGTGCCAACTTGTTGAAATCTGTCGTCAGACCCAACCACCTTTCATTAATAATATTTTTCCGACCTCAGTGCCATGGGTGGGGACGCCTCCTGCCTCCTTTGTCCTTTGGTTTTTTCCTCTGGTACGAATATGCCTTTGTCAGCTCAGGGATGCTGTCCCTGGGACCCGGGCGGGCCGGATGCCTCCAAATGCGCCCCAACTTGGAATAAACATATCAATGAAATACAGTGATATGTGGTTTAACGGTAAGTTTCGCTGGGTGAAACCCACGAGACGGAGGTTCAAATCTCATTGAGTATATGGCCTGTTATGATCCGGCTCAAGGAGTAGGCTCCCCCTTGATGCGGAGTCTCGGCTCTTGCTAAATCATAAGTTTCCGGTATGTCTGACTTGCAGGCTGTTGGATATACTCTTGGTGTTATAAGGCAGCCACGAGGATTGATCCTGGGACCTCCCTTAGATTAGTCTAAAGAGTTACCGATTCACCATGGTTAAAAAAAAATAAAAAAATACCTGTACACCCGTGGGAAATCTCGATGATGTCTAAGTGGACATTATTCTAAGTGTGGAATTTGTGCCAAATCAAAAATATTTATTACCCCACCAAGGTGTTCTAGAAAATGCATTGTCACAACCTACTACAATGTGACAAGTAGTTGCATTAGGGTGGTGGGCCTGTTTTCTATGCCTATCAACCACCATCTCTAGGTAAATCCTTGACATGTGCCCTAATCAGACCTAGTTGCAGCATGACATTTGACCAAAGCGCCCCTAATTTCACTCAATTTAAGTGATATATGTGACAACCACTTTATTCATTATGTTCACCCACATTCCTCATTCATTGGGAGAGATGCAGCAATAGTGGATTTTGTTGAAATATAAGCACCTAGGAAGTCTTTGATTTGTTCGAGGCTGATCATGTAATATATTCATTACCTAACTTTATGCTTCATCTTAGAATATATATAGTTTTATCTTTACAAAAAAGTCATAATACTTATAGGAATTGATAAGTATTACATAGTTTTGTCTTTTTTTAAAATGTCAATCACAATTAAAAATGTTTTTTGTAACAGTAGTTGTCTCACTTGCAACTGAAGCCAATTTCCAAACTTCAAGTTCTAAGGGTTAGTTTTGATATTTATAAAATTACAAAATATAATGAAGCCAATTTCCAAACTTCAAGTTCTCAGGGTTAGTTTTGATATTTATAAAATTACAAAATATAATAAATAATTATGTAAGTATATATTGTTTTATCTTTTAAAAAAGTTATAATATTTATAGAAATTGATAAGTATTACATAGTTTTGTAATTTTTAAAAATGTCAATCACATTTACAAAAGCATTTTTCATAGCAGTTGTCTCACTTACAATTAAGCCAATTTCCAAGCTTCAAGTTGTAAGGGTTAGTCTTGATATTTATAAAATTTGAGATGTCATATTTAATATTTAATAGTTATTTTTGTAAACATAATCTTTTACGATCTCATATTTAATAGTAATTTTTTGTAAATAGGATATTTATAAAAGTTTATAGATATTATATAATTTTATTTTTTAAAATTTATCATAATATGTATATAGAATTTAATAAGTATTACATAATTTTATCTTTTAAAAATGTCATAACAATTAAAAATGTTTTTTAATAATAATTGCAAGTCAATTATAATTAAAATTATTTTTGTAATAGTAATTATCTCACTTGCAATTGAAGCCAGCCAAACACATTTCCAAGTTTCAAATCAAGATTAAAAATTAAGCTAGGTCAAATAAGCAATACCCATAAGTTCAGTGTGGAATTCTCTAAGTTTAAGCCAATGTTGAACATCAAGCTGGATCATATAAACTTCACTTGCAATTGAAGCCAGCCAAACACATTTCCAAGTTTCAAATCAAGATTAAAAATTAAGCTAGATCAAATAAGCAATACCTATAAGTTCAGTGTGGAATTCTCTAAACTTAAGCCAAGGTTGAACATCAAGCTGGATCATATAAACTTTACTTATAAATTTATTGTGGAATTCAATTTTCATTATTTTATTGATAATGAAAAGTAAGGGTGATTGGTTTCCCTTTTCCTAAGATTGGTTGCTAAATAACCACTATTTACATCTTTTAAAGATTTCAAGTACAAAATAATAACACCCACTGAAAAGTATATGGGAATTGTTTCTTTTAAGGAATTCAAGTACATAATAATAAAACCCATTGTGAAAAATATATGGGAATTATTTATGTGAGAGTACACTCCTGAGGAATAAATGTGATATGATTTATGTATTTATTTATTAATCAAATATAATTAAAAAATTGTAAATCTTTTGAATTTTTATTGAAATTTCAAAATTCCTATGAATATGAAAAATTATAATTATTAAATTTTATTAGTAAATTGAATTTAACATTTTAATATTATTTAAAGTTTTTGTTTTTTATTATTATGTTGATATGTGTATTTATTTTGACAATAATTTTTCACAATTTTAATTTAATTATCAATAATTAGGTAGATGGTAGAGATTTAACTTCCACATGATATGCTAGAATATTCTTAGTAGTATTCACATATCAAGAGTTATCTCCATATTACTTATTACGTTTTAATTAATTTATCTCATACTAGTTAATTAGATAAAATGTCACATCAGCATGTGTCATATTGGAAATGAGGCATTGATAATTCATGTAATTAACCCATTATAACAAAAACTATTTACAAGTTAAGAATTTTCATTATATAGTTAAGAATATTGTTACCTGTTTTTCAAATGTATATATGCTTAATTCATACACTAATTTTTTTTATAATTAAGAATAATAATAATTTAAAATATAGTTATAATTTAATTAATTTTTATGTTTTTTAATCTTCACAATGTTTGATATATAAGAAGGTAAGTATTTTAATATATATCATGGATTGATGTTTACAAATGTTTACCAGCTATCTAATTTATATGACTATGTTGATAGATAATTGAGTATTTATCTTGAAAAATAAGTTTTTACTTTTCATTATAGATAATTAGTTGTTTCCATTGAAAATTGATATTTTTCATCTATGCACTTATTATACGGGATATTCAAAATGGTTTTGGAACTCACCAAAACAAAAAATTTATAAAGGGCATATTTCTAGATTGTTTTAAGATATATTAAGGTTTTAAGTCATTTTAGAAGTCCTCGAAGCTTTTAAGGATATGGAGGAACTATGCCCTTGAAACTTTTACTTTTGGAACTACCTTTATTATCTCAATTTTTATTTTTAGAATTATGCTAAGTATCTCAATTTCTATTGAAGTTTTTGCTTAAAAATATGATAGAAAATAAATAATTCTAGATAATTCATAAGCTATATCTCCAAGTGCCAAAGGCAAAGCATTAAGACCAATTTTGTATTAAACAAACCTTTTAGACTAATTTTATAGCAAACAAACTTTTTTTTTTCTCATAAAATTAATAAGAATCCTACATAATTAACAAAAATAATAATAATAATAAATAAATAAAATAAAATAAATAAATAAATAAATTATGATCTAGAGTGATAGATATATGGTAGAACAACATCTTTATTTTGTCCAATTTTAAAATGACCCAAGCTGTTAGAAATTCGGTGGATTTGATAGTTTACTACCTGCTTAAATTCCATTTTCTTCCATTTTCTTTGTTGGTTTAAAAATTTTATTTAGTCACATTTATCACTATAAAGTTAGATTGCCTAACTCCAAAGAAATACAACTTCAATTAAAAAACCACATGGGAGGGGTATTTGTTCCACCAAAGATATTTATGACTTGTGTTGGATCTTAATCGCTATAACACACAATAAGATATTTGTGACTTGTGCTTGATCTTAATTTTTATAACACATAATGGTATAAAATTAACATGAATATAATTATAAGTTTTGTCATTTGAAAATTATGAATATTTATAATGGGTTATTCAATAAACCATTCATATATATATGTATAGTTTAGTATAATACAAAATAGATTTTTGATTGTATTTGGAAAAACACTTTTTTAGTAAGATTGAAATTTATACTAAATATTTTAGGACGAAATCACATTTGACATATATGGATAGACCATAGAACTAATGAATAGTAGAGATGCAAGAGATTAATCCCCATAGTAAAAATAAATAAAAATTATTATAATAAAAATGAACATTGGAAAAAATAATAAAGTCAAAATTAGAAAATAAAAATAATAAAAAAGCCTTAAAAATAGGAAATAATGTCAAAGAAAACAAAAAAAAATAGAAAATATTTATTATTATTATTATTATTTCTAAATTCATTTATTATCTATTTTAAAATGAAAAAAGAGAAATTTATTTATTTAATACAGAGATGCATACAATAAATTCATTTTTGTTGCTATTAAAATATTTTTTGTTATTATAATAATTATTATTATTCAAACAATATAAATTTTATATATATATATATATATATATATATATATATATATATATATATATATATATATATATATATATATATTCAACTTAGGAATAAAGAGAGGGGATTCAGCAAAGACTAATCTTCCAACCATCATCCTTATTTAGAGTCTTATACCAATGGTTTCCCTATACTTACGGTGATGGAAGTGATTAATCTTAACAATAACTTGAGAATCCTCAATACTAATGTGGACATGTTCCTGAATCCTTTGATTGATGGAACAACCTCAATCTTTTCATTGATGGACCATATGTTCCTGAATCCTTATCAATCTTTTGATTGATAGACCACATGTTCCAAACTCCTTTGATTGATGGACCACATGTTCCTAACTCCTTTGATTGATGAAACGACCTCAATCTTTTGATTAATAGAACGACCCCCAATATAAGAAATGTCACAAATACATGGAATCAAATACACGCCCTTCATGTATTTAAGATTCACGATGCTCCATCTTTATAAATCAAACAATTTAAATTTATAAGTTTTAAAAATATCTACCAAATCTTAAACAAATTAAAATTTGACTAGTTGTTATAAAAAAAAGTCAGTTCATTTATATATATATAAAACAGAAATTTAATTAACAAATAAACATATGGGTGAAAATTTAAAATATTTCATTTTGAATTGAAGATATTAACGTCATTGGTTTAAACTTTACTCAACAAGAAATCAAACTGTACGGCTATGACCACATACGTGAAGGAAATGAATACAAACTTGATTGATGTACGGCTGCGACCGCATACGTGAAAGAAATGAATACAAATCTGTAGATCACAAGATTTTTAAGCAAAAGTCATCAAGTTACTAGATGAGTCGCTTACATAATTATTACGCCATGTGAGAAAAAATAAACAGACATGTTCAACTAATAATGAAATCGATACTAATTTAGTAAACCCCAAAAGGCCATGGCGTAAGAAGGTCATTGTGCAATATAAATACGTAATTCTAAATTTAGAATGCCACAACAATAAAAGACAAGCATCCCTTTGTGATAGGGAGAGTAAATATAAAGGGAGTCGTCTAACGAGCCGGAGGAATTGCCCGGACGACAAAAATGTTTTTAATTCGTACAAAATTTAAAAATCTTATAGAAACAGTGTTTGAATCCTGATTTTGACATTGAAAATGGATTCAGCACCATCAAAACCCTACAGGACACCCAAAATATTAAACTTTGATAGTTATAACATGGATTTAGAAAATTTCGCCGTATTTTCCTCTAAAATCGGAATTTTCATGATTGTGGTGATTATCCGCTAGTTAGATCACGGTGGAAGGTTGAATAAAGCATGCAACCTTCTAGGTTGACGGAAGAAATAGATAAAATGCATATTTCGGAAAATATATTCAACAACAGACAATTTTTTAATGGTTTACTTTTTTCATCTTTATTTCTTTCCATATATTTTTATTTTATTTTTCCTTAATTTTTTTTTTAATTGTAATATATTCTTCAAATTGGAATACAAGTTTCCAATGTTATGTTTTTTTTAAGTAATTTAATTTTATAATTTTTTCCATATATTTTATTTTTATTTATTTTTTTATTTTTTTTCATTGTAATATATTCTTCTATTTGGAATAGAAGTTTCCAATGTTATATTTTTTTTAGTAATTTAATTTTATAATATTAGTTTCAAGGTTATTTTATTTACATAACTTACTTTTATATACATGAGTTTCAAGTTTTATTTTTACATGAATTTATATTTTTTTTCAAAATTTATTTTTACATGAATTTACATTTTTTCTGAATTAAACATCACAAAGTTGGAAAGTTTTTTTTTCCTAGAGTGAATTTATAAAGTTAAAGAGATTTATGAAATTTATATATTTTTAAGGTGTAATGATCATTAAAGGTTGAAGTCTTCGTCATTTCTATAAAAAGAAAATGTAAGTATGGCTCTCTTTTCTTTTGTTTAAGTATTAGATGGTCAATGAAAAGTCTTTCTAAAATTGTTGATAACCTAAGCAAAACTCAAGGTTTGAGTATTTCTTTATGGACTTTAAACAATATAAATGTGAATTGAAGAGAATTTAAGGGCGCAAGGTTATGTTATTTTAAGTCTTCATATGTTCATTTGTGGACCTAATACCTTTTTGTTAACTTCAATTGATTATGTTTTTAGTTCCACACACATTACCAAAATTTGTAGCTCATGCTTCCTATTTGCACAAGTTTCCTCATGCACCCATCCCTTGAAATTATTGGATTCTAATAGTTTGTCACATTGGATTCTAAACTTGGTAGTGTGTGTCATGAAAATCCTTTATTAATCAAACTTGGACTTGAAATTCACATTCAAAGGCATTTACCTTGGCATGGAAAAAACATGAAAACCATGCATCCACTAGTAAAATCAAGAGAAATTAGGCCTTCGATATTACACATGAATATTGTTGAATTTTCACTAAAATCCACTTCAATGTGCCCACAACATCCAATCAATCTACCCACTTCACATACATGAGAAGCACGTTGTGTTATGAATATCAACCCTTAAAAATGATTCATAAAAAATATATTGAAAATGAGTAATAGTTCACTCAATGTCAAAACCCTTGAATCATAAAAAATATATTGAAAATGAGTAATAGTTCACTCAATATCAAAACCCTTGAATTATGGTAACACCATACCATGATTATTTTTATAGAAGGCTAAACTCTTGTTCACTTGCCACATAGAGGGTAACCTCACAATGAGCTAAGCTCCAATACAATAATAATCTCATCCACAATCACATAAGGAGGAATCCATCTTTATATATTAACTATGTAACAAACCCTAACGATAACCATATGCTAACTACTACTGAGCCTTCTTTAATGAGACCACAATGCTTTTATTCAATGTTAGCTATTTTATGGGCCTTTTTTAATATTGAACCTAGCCCACAATACATTAATTGGTCATTATATATATCCCATAATTCACTGTAATGGGCCTAAAGGTCCCTATTGTACTATTACAGAGTATCTCGCCATTCCATTAATCTCTTTGAAAAGTGTTGTTCTAGATTGTACGTGTAACAATGATGTACAACCATAAGCAATGATACCATGTACATGTGCTAATTATAACATTGAAGTAGTCCAAGAAACTAGGGTCCCATGTATAAGTGATCACCTTAATGTTAAAGTAGCCTAAGAAGCTTGTTAATAATTCAAGGCCACATGTACACATGCTAGTCTAGTGATATCATTGAATCACAACAAAAGACACATTAATGGATGAGTGTGAGGCCCAAAAGTATTACTATGATCATGTGGATCCAAATAGATAGGACCCTCCATAGAAAAACATTCTCCATATAGTTGTAAAAAGGTGGGTTTGGAAGGAACACTTCCACTCTAGGAGAATCATAGTAGATATTGGTGGGCATCACCTTCAAATGATTTCCCTCATAATATTGTCTTCATGTGAATGTTTATGTACAGAAAGAGAAATTAGAAGAAAAGAAAATTTTTAAGGATGTAAATTTATCTTGAAGTTTAGAAACCTTGGTGAATCTTGTAGTTCATCATATGCAATCTATAATATATTTGACAATATTTTTGTAAAAAATATTCAAATTTCTAATAATTTTATACAATCTATATATAAAATTTTGGCGATCTTTAAGGTGAAATAATTTTATACTATAAAATTTGGGTGAATTATTTTTAGAAAAAAAGGAAATTAGTGAATCCTTTTTTTGGAAAAAGAATGGAAAATTAGCCCACCTACGAATATTAGCCCCTAAAATTTTCCCTGATTAGAAGTAGTTGTCTACACATAACTGATATTTGTTCATATACCATTCCTCCCAAGCCTCCTAAAAATCACACCAACCAGGAATGTCTCTTATATACTCCTTTCCAATATGTGCCCAAAGTTCCAAACTTTGGATTGATTGACATGCCTCTTATACTTTTTACATTCAGATATTTACAATCAATAGTTGTGTATGAGCTACTTCAAGGTTTGTATAATGCACACGTGCCTTAAAAAAATATTCAACTTCAAGTAACCACTTATTGTAATGTTCTTCCTTCTTCATAACAAATTCAAGATAACTTACATGATATGCTTCTTTGACATAAATGTCATAAAGCCTAGACATGCCTTAATTATGGGGGATAATATATCCATGCTCAATGTAGTATTATATAGTAAGTATGAAAATTGAGGTTTCAAAACAAAAACCAAAGAATGTTACATTCAATGTGGCTCCTTTGGTGGCTAGGTTTTGGGGGTAACAATTTGCAAGGGATGTAGTGCATTGAATATTATTACAAAGTATATCATATAATATACCAAATCAAAACAGTGAAATTCCTTTGCCAAATGGTATTGGTCTTGCTACAATCTAAGTGCTCTACTAAAATATATCTGCATTGCAATCCTTATGGCCATCACCAAAAATCCCTAAAATTATAACATTTACAAACTACAATATCTCCTTTGTCCAATATTTAGTTCAATTGTTTTTTTATAGTAGCATATATTTTTTTAACATAAAATCTACACTTGATTTTTGGAAATTCCATAGAGAAGTGCTCATAAAAATATCTGAGTGCAATGGTCAGAAGAAGAAATGCTCTAAAACATCAGATTTTCAAAGTGTGATATCATCTTCATTTGGTTTCCAATTTAACAAGTTTTTTTAATTGATTATTTTTGTCCAAGTAATTTATTTATAATTAGATTTTGCAAATTTTACATAGAAAAACTCAAAAATTAACTAGAGTATTTCAACTCCAAATTTACAAAATATAAACGAGATAATCTAGCCCTTCTATATTAGGAGTTATTTGATACTACTTGCTATGATCCTTGACTCTTAAAATTAAATCACAAACACTAATGATAAATGCTCAACACTTTATTCAATATCCATGAAACAAGAACCAATAGCTAAGGATGTTGCTATCACAACCCACACCACCATGAATCAATAGTCATCAAGGCAAGGTCATTTACATTAGGAGACTTATAATGGAATATCATGGAATTGGAAAAGAACTTAGTATAAAGCTACATAGTTGAGTAAAAGAAAGGAATGGAGATATTATAGTACTACAATGACAATAGTAAACCATACATGCATCCATAATTAATATCAAGGTGGAAAGGCACAAGTTGGACCCCATGTCTAAATATCACTAGGATGGATAGACACTTATGTTCAGCACCAATTGACTAAATTACTTAATAGATCATATTATATGGCTTGTACTCAGGTTTCAAAGATGAAACATGTGAAGGAGAATGAAAGGTATGTACCTCGGGTGACCATTAATGTAATATTAGGTACCTAAGGAGGCACATAAGAGGATAATTAATACAATATGGGCATATTCATGAAAGAAAGCCCATTGAATTGTTAATGTTTGGAATCATTAATAATGTAATGGTCCATACTCATTGAACAAGGCACACTAGGTAGTTGGTGAGTAATAAATGTAATAATGAGGGGTAGTTGGTATAGGTCACTAAGAATATTCATGAGAGAGTATATATACAAATGTATATCATTGTATTGAGAATATTGAATATTTTTTTATAAAAGCATGAATTAATGAGTGATTTCTTCTAAAAGGAATAATTGATGGTGTTTGTCTAACTTAAGTATTTTGAATTATGACACTTAAATTTATTTATGACTTTTATTTTTTCTATAGAATTATATGAAACAATTATAAATCTATCTTCTACTCACAAAAGTACATAATTAAAAAAATACTCTAACTGAAGGTCAAACAAAGGAGATATTACAATTCAAAAATATGTGATTTTGCAAGGTTTTCTTGGCCATGAGAGTCATGGGCATTGTAGAGAAAATATCCTTTGAAAAGCACCTAGATCATAATGAAACCAATGCCTTTAGAAGTAGAATGGTTGTGGAATTTCATAATCTGGATCAGAATAGTTATTTTGAGAGGATCGCCAAAATTACACTCATTTCAATTTAGGGCCTCAAAAGTTTTATGAGAAATGCTTGCATTACACTTTTCTCTTTATTTATGACTGATTGTTGCAATACTAGTTCCATTAGAAGAAAATTAGCGATGTTATTTCTAAATTGGGTTCATAATAATGAATCTAATCAGTATTGAAGAAGTTACGTCCATTTTAAATTCACTACTTACAAACCTTAGCGACAAAGGGGATCAATTGAAAAGTAATTTATTTCATCAAAACCCTAGTTCCAATTTAAAAAAAAAATCCAAGGAAGATGTATTTATAGAAAAATTTGATAGTCCTAGTACTAAAGATGATATAAATTAAACCAACTTCAAAAAATTGGAAAAGCATTATATACCTTAATTTCTTGAACAATACTTAAATATGGCGGAAGTTGCTTAACCTTGGGAAGATGTTGGGACTTATAAATGAAGGACATGGAAAATAATTTTAGATAAGTGGTCTTGGGAATCGAAAAAAGATAAAATAAGTCAAGCGGATATATTTTTATTTGAAAACTTAATCTTATCGGTTCATCGATGCCTTTAGCAAGAGAAGGTCATAAGAAATAGACTAATAGTAGTAAGCTAATCTTAGTAAAGTTGACTTGGCTAAAATATTGTAAGTCCTTGCAAATCATATCAAGGGCACACAAGTTAAGGTAAGAATGTTTAAATTTTTTAAGATTTGAAGAATATTATGGATAATTTTTTTTATTTTTTTTCATTCAAATTTTCATGCTAATGTATGGATGGTGTGGATATTATTCTTAGATATTCTTGAATGACCTGGCTCTAATTAATAATGTGCAAAAGGAATTTACAAAGGTTAGGTACAAAAAAAAATCACATTGTACAATAATTATTTTCTTAAACAAAAAGAGCCCAAGGTAGCACATAAAGTTGTCATTATAGGGAAACTCTAAGCTAATCTTGTAGCAAACAAACCTTCTTTATGGTCACAAATTTGATAATAATAATTATAATAGTCAATTTTTAATGTCACGACCAACCCAGGTACCAAATTGGTGTATGAGACCCCCCCTATTTGTGGGACAAGGGACCTTCTTCCACACAACAATTTGACTACTAGATTTTTTTGAAGTATACCTACTCTACCCCTTTCTAAATTTGAACTTATGACCTCTTAGAAGGAAACACATTAACCATTAGGTTCACTCAAGCTATATTTCAAAGAAGAGCATAAATATACCATGATCCAAGAGACATGTATGGTGGAACAAAGTCCTTTTGGGTTTTTCCCAGTTTTGAATCGACCCAGATCAATAAATTTTTATCATAGTCTCAAATTGATTGGAAATCTAACTTTTTGTATCCATGAATTCCAACCACTAGAGGAAAGTTTGCTACCTAATTAGACAATCTGTTTTTATTACTTTTTATTTATCATGATGTGGCTAGATTGCATAACTCCACAAGGAAGTGAATATAATCATATTATTCCAAAAAAAATCTTTGGCTAAAAGACCACATGCAAGTGGTATTTATTCCACCAGAAATATTTATGACTTGTGCTTAGCCTTAATCATTATAACAAGTACTAGTATACAACTAACACAAGAATAATCATAAATTTTATCATTTGAGAGACTTAAATCTTAATAAAAATATTAACAATACCTGTATAGGTTTGTCTATTTTGGAATAGAGTTTCTAAATTTTAATTTAATTGTCAATAATTATTATTTATATGGTAGGGATTTAATCTCCACACAATATTCTAAATTTTTCTAGTAGTATTCATATATAAAATGTTGAGATTTATCTCAAAAGTAGTTATACTCTTTCTGCTCTTTTAATTAAATTGATTAATTAGAGAAAACAAAAAGCGTCATATAAATATGTGTCATATGAGCACAAGTAATTATTTTTTGGGCATGTGGTATTGCTAAACCATGGTATTGGCCCAAAATATTGTAACAAGAGCCTATTTACATGTTAAGAATCTCCATAGTAAAGTCGAGATACATTACATGGTTAAAAATCCTCTTACAGGGTTTTTTTTTTTTAATGTTTAACTCATATGTTAATTATTTTCATAATTAATAATAATAAAAATAATGTAAAGTATGTCCCACTAGCACAACCAGTTGAGGATGGGCCTTGTTAGCAAGGGGACCTAGGATCAAACCTCATGAGGGGTGGTTTTTCCCTGTGCTAGGGAGAAGAGACATGCTAAAAAATCTAGGGAGAGGAGACATGCTAAAAAATCTAGTCAGTGTAGGGCTAGTGTGGTCCAGTTCGAGTGCGATCCCGAGATGACTTTAACGTATTAGATGCCTGTGAGTCGCCAATCCTCAAACGACAAGTCAAGCCTAGAGGATCATAGACAACTTGACAAACAATCAAACAAAAAAAATAAAGTAATAATAGTAGGTATTGTTATAAATTTTGACAATGTAAAATGTATAATAAAATAAATGTTTCGATATTTATATGTATTTACCAATTATTTAATTTATATGATTAAACTAAATTGTAGCAAAAACATAAATTTACATTATTATCGTTCATGGGGTCTTGGTTAAACGGTGATGAGAGGGTTGTTATAGCACTCATCACATGTTCAATTCCCTTCCCCGATCGGGGTGATGTATTTGGACATATTGATGAAAATAGAGTTGAAAAAAAAAATGAAATAGTGAAAAAACGAAAAGAACTACCAAGCTTTTAAAAAAAAAAAATTTACATTTTTATCAAAATTTTCAATAATTTGAAATATATTATCATTTATTATATTAAAAATTGATAAATTAAATACTTTAACATCATTGGTTTTCCGTAATAAGAAATCATACTTTACTTGTTTGAACGTTGTAGAGCTATGACCAAAAGCGTTAAGAAACTGAATAGAAAATTTTGAAATCGAGATACACCCGAGATTCTTAATCAAAGACTCAAGTAACTAGATGAGTAGGTTGCATGATTATTACACTACATCTGAAAAAATAGATAAACATCTCCAACAAAGAATAAACTTGGAATATACGCATCTCTAGGGAGAGTAAATAAAAAATTTGCAATCCTCTTTTGATAAAGAGAGAAAATCAAGAAATATTTTTTGAAAAGCTATCAACCACACCAATTTATAATATTCACCCGTATTCTTCTGAATTTACTTTAATCCTATTTTCTCTTAATTTATAATCTTCCTTTTGCCCACTCCTATTTCTCTCAATTTACTTTAATTTTATTTCTTCTTAATTTATCATTGTATTCAAATTCAATACCAATAAAATGTCATAATTTTTTTTGGTACTCAATTTCACATGATTTCAATTTGTACATGTTAATACATAAGATGATATTTTTATTTTTAGGATTAATTATTGAAAAAAATGGAGTTGGAAGGTATTTCTTTCAATAATGAATCTATAAAGATAAAGAGCTTTATGAAACTTATACTTTGTTAAGATTTAATGATCATTAAAAGATAAAAAATGTAAGTATGGTTTTTTTTTCATGTTGTTTAAGTATTAGATGATCATTAAAGAGTCTTTCTAAAAATTTTGATAGCCCAAAAGGTAGCAATTTCAAGGTCTAAGCATTCCTTTTGTGGACTTCAAATAATACAAAGGTTGATTTAAGAGAAACTGAGTGCGTAAGGTAAGGGTGTTTTTTCTCTTTATGTTTGAAGCCTTCAAATGTTTATTTTGGACCCAATGTTTACTTGTTAGCTCCAATTAATTACCTTTTCAAATCCGCACATGGTGCCAAAATTTGTAGCTCATACTTCCTCGTTACATAAGTTTCTTCATAGACCCACCCTTAGAAATAACTGTATGTTAATCATTTTCTCCACCACCTATCACTAATAAACTCATATGACAATAATGCTTTAACAAAGGATTTTGTTAGATTATTCAACAAGACACAACATGCCAGGTTGCTAGTTTGAGAAAATATATAAAACTTCTCCATTCAATTTCCTCACACCAACTAACATATATGGCAATGTATACCATGAAAATCCTTTTACAAACAAACTTGGACCAATAATTCACAATTAAAGGCATTTTCCTTGGCATGTTAAAATCATGAACACCATGCAACTACTAGTGAAATCAAGAGGAAGGAGGCCTTTAATATTAAATGGATATTGTTGAATTTTTAATGAAAACCTCTTCAAATTTCCCCACAACACCCAACCAATCTATCCATGACACATACATAAGAAAGAAATGGTGTTATGATCTCCTTAACCCATAAAATTGAATCACCGGTAGTATATCAATAATATTAATGCTACATTCAATATTAAAACCCTTGAAGTTTGGTGACACCATACAATGATCCTTTTAAGGAAGGATCAACTCTTGTTCACTTTCGACTTCAAGGGAATAACCATCCAATGAGCTAAGATCCAATATAGTAATAATCATATACATAATTACAGAAATAGAACTCCATATTTATTCATAGCTATCTAGGAAACCCTAACGATAACCATATGCTAAGACCTAATGGGCCTTATTTAATATTGTTCCTAACCTAGAATACATTGATTGGTCCTTATACCTATCCTATAATTGACTCTAATATCATTGTTACTATCCTATACTTTACTCTAATGGGACCATAAGCCCCTATTACACCCTTAGGGAGGGTCCCCCCATTTCATTTATCTTCAAGAAGTATGTGGCCTTAATGTACAACCATCAACAAAGGTCCCATGTATGGGTGTTGACTACAACATTGAAGTAGTCAAGGATACCAAGGTTCTATGTATAAGTGCTCTCCTCAAAGCCAAAGTCATCTAATATGCTTGTTCATAAGCCAAGGTCATGTGTACTAGTTTTAGCCTTAACATTGAAGTAGTCCAAAATGTTATTCCATAAGCCAGGGTCCTATGTACTAGTGCTAATGTTGAATCCCAATTGAAGACACATGAATGGTTAAGTGTGACGCTCAATAGGATCAACATAGTCATGTCCATCCAAATATATAACGCTCTCCATAGAAAAAATACCCTCCATATAATTGTAAATGGGTGGCCATAGAAAAAACATTATCACTCTAAATGAATCATAATTGAGAATTGGTAAGCACCACCTTCACATTTCTTCACTCAACAATGCTCTTTTCAAATGAAGGGGTATGTACATTAAGGAGAATCTAGACTTATATGTATTCCCATAAATGGAAATTACCATTCCTCTCAAGCTTCCTAAAATCCACAACAACCCTATACATCCCTTGTATACTCTTCTTCACTATGTCTCCAAAGTTCCACACTTTAGATTGCTTAATAAGCTCCTTGCATGTTTTTTATTTTTTATTTACAAGTAGTGGTTGTGTACAAACTGATTCAAGGTTCGCACAATGTGGTTGTGCCTTCAATTCTTCAACTTTAAGTAACCTCTTATTGTGATGTCCTTCCTACTTCATAGGAAATTCAAGAAAACTTATAACATTGACATAAGTGTCACAAAAACTTGGATATGCATCAATTATGGGGGATACTATACCCATGTTCAATACAATATTCTACAATAAGTATGAAGGCTAATGGTTTAAAACAAAAACTAGAGAATCTTGTGTTCAATGGAGCTCCTTTAATAGCAAAGGTTCAGGGGCAATAATTTGCAAATGATGTAGTAAATTAAATATTACTCAAAAGTATATAATATAATATACAAAATCAAAACCATGAAAACCCTTTATGAAATGGAGTTGGTCCTACTAAAATATAATTCCTCTACCAAAATACATCTACGATGCAATCCTTGAGCTTGTCAGAGAAAATACATAAAAAATACTATGTTTTTAAACTACAAAATCTCCTTTTTTCCAACATTCAATTCAAGCGACTTTTTTGGTAACATATTTTTTTGATAAAATGATAATATATACTTATTTTTTTGAAATTATATAGAAAAAATTTCATAAACATAACTAAGTTTCATTGTCATAACAAAACATACTCCGAAATAATGGATATTCAAAGGGTGATATCTTCTTCATTTGATGTCTAATTTGACAGGGTTTTTTCTTCTTCCTTTTTTAACTCCCGTGTAATTGCTTGTTTTTGTCCAAATAATTTAGATTTATAATTGAATTTTTCAAGTTCTACATATGAAAACACAAAAATTGACTGGAGTATTTTGGATCCAAATTTACAAAAGATAACAGAGATAATTAGGCCCTTTTATCTTAGGAATTCTATGTTACTACTCGTTATGATCCTTGACCCTTAAAATTGAATCACAAACAATAATAATAAATTACCAACACTTGATACAATATCCATGAACTATAACTGATAGCTAAAATCACCACCCACACCACCATGAGAAACAAAAATCATCAAGGTAAGGTGATCAAGGTCAAGAGACTTACCATGAATTGGTATATAATTGGAAAAACACCTAATATAGAGGTACATGGATTAGTAAAAGATGAATTGAAGGTATTAGAGTAGTACAATGACAATAATGAACTGAAGAAGCATCCATAATTGATATCAAGGTGGCAAGGAATAAGTTGGACCCCATGTCTACGTATCGCTAGGATACATGGATACTTGTGTTCAAAACCAATTGACTAAATTACTCAATGCATCAAATTATATGGTGTACACTTGTGATTCAATGATGAAACATGTGAAGGGGTATGAAAGGTAATGTACTTAGGGTAATAGTTAATGTAATATTAGGAGGGAGGTACAAAAGGAGGATAATTAATGTAATGTGAACATAGTCATGAAAGAAGGCTCATTGAGTTGTCGATGTGTGAAATCATTAATGATGTAATGGACCATACTTATTGGACAAGGCCTACTAGGTAGTTAGTGGACAATAAAGTAACAATGGGTGTAACTACCATAGGGCACTAAGAATTCTCATGAGAGAGTATATATATGAATTCATATTATTGTATGGACACGTTGAATATTATATTGTAATAAGAATCGATTATAGAGTGATTTCTTCAAAAAGGATTAATTGATGGTGTTTCTCTACCTTAAGTATTTGAAACCATGACAATTAAATCTATTTATGATTGTTTATTTTTTCTCTAGTATTCCTATAAAATAGTTCTAAGATAGATATCTTCTCACAAAAATACAGAAGTAAAAAAAAAATCACTCTAATTGAAGGTTGAATGAAGGAGATATTATAATTCAAAATATATGAGTTTGTAGGTTTTCTTTATTTATTTTTATTTATTATTTATTATTTATTTATTTTATCTCAATAATCATGGGAATTATAGAGAGAATATCTTTTAGTAGAGCACCAATATTAAAACTCATATAATGTCTTTAGAAGTAAATTGGTTGTGGCATTTCATAATTAGGGTTGTAATAGTGATTCCAACAATATTGCAAAAGTTACACCCATTACAATTAAATGCATCAAAACCCTTATGGGAAATAATGAATTTGATCATATTGAAGAAGTTATAGCTATTTTAAATTCACTACTTAAAAATCCTAGTGGCAGAAGGGAATCAATTGAAAAATATTTTATATCATCAAAACCCTAGTCCCATTTTCAAGATTGTACAAAGAAAGACAGATTTATAGGAAAATTTGATGGTCTTAGTATTAGATATTATATCAATTACACAATTTCACTATCTTCAAGAAATTGGAAAAGAATTATAAACCTTAGTTTAGGGAATTATGCTTACATATGGTGGAATTCACTTAACCTTGGGAATATGTTGAGACATATAGATGAAGATAATGAAAAATTATTTTTAGACAAGCGGTCTTGGGGATTAAAGAAGGATAAAGTAAGAGTATTGCAATAGCTTCATGGAAGTCTTCAGTAAGAGTAGGTATTTGTTTTTATAAACCATATTAGTAAGCATAATCTCATTAAGGCTGACTTGGATAAAATATTGCAAGTCCATGTAAAGCATATCAAGAGCACACACATTGAAGGTGAGAATGTTGAAATTTTTAGATATTTGAATGCTATTATGGATCAATATGTTTTGTACCCAAATTTTCATGATATAATTATGAATGATGTGGATATTATTTTTGGATATCTGGGGATGAACTCGCTAGATGTCATTAATATTAATCTGAAAAATAAATTTATGAATATTAGGTATAAGAAAAATAACATCACATTGTACAATATTTTATTTTCAGACAATGATAACCCAATGTAGCACATGGAGTTATCATTGTAGGAATTTATAAGCTAATCATGTTTTGAAAAAATCCCTCTTTCTAGTCACAAATTGGATAAGGATCCTACCTAAATTTTAAAGAAAAATAGAAATGTGTCATGATATAAGATCCATGCATGGAGGAACAAATTCTTGGTGGATTTTTCCCAATTATTAGTTCACCAAAATCATTAAAAAATTGATTAGAGTTTAAAACTCTTAGGAACTCTAACTTTCAATTTGGGTGGATTCCAACAATTAGAGGGAAGTTTGATACATGCTTAGATGAATCCTTTTATTTATTGGCTTTTATTTATCATGATGTGGCTATATTTCCTAATTCCACATGGGAGTGCAATAAATGGCATTCTACAGAAATTAGTTGGCTAAGAGGCTACAATTATAGGTGTTTATTCCACCAACTAGGTCGAGCCTAAGCTAAGGAAAGCCCCAATGTTGGATGGATGAATGGTTTACCCAAATATGGGATGTTGTCACCAGAATTTTGTGAGGCTTGGTTGAGCCTAGATGCCTCGTGGGACAATTTTTATCCTCCACACGCATCTCCTACCCTCAACCCATCCCCATGAAATTTTAACCAATCACCTAATGGGTACTAAACCCCACAAAATTCAACTATTATGCACCTCATGGTTTGAATATATATTTCATTAATAAAACAAAAATGATTCTTATTATCAACTATTTTTAGATATTTTAAAATATTTTAACTATATAAAGAAAATGATAAATAATTTAATTAAATACTTTAACATCATTAGTTTTATATAATAAGAAATAAAACTACTTCTTGTGTTTGGCTAATAGCTCATCTTCCTCAAATGCAACAAAACGTGTTAATGAACCAAGACCTAGAGGCATTTGGAAAGAGTGAAAGCTTGTCCCCTTATGGACCCACCAACAAATTACTCCAGGTGGCATGGTTTTCCTCGAATCATGGTAATGAGTCAATTTGAATTTGTGGATAACATCCGGCGATGGGTGTCCCCACTACTAGTTTAACAACTGAGTTATGATAGATTTTCCCATTGTTAAAGTAAAAAAAAATGGAAATCAAACTTGATTTGAACACTGTATAGTTATGACTAAAATCATGAAGAAAATGAATAAACATATCTAGAATGGAGATTCAACCAGTATTCTTTGACAAATTTATCAAGTAACTAAATCAACTAGCTACATAATTATTACCCTACGTAAGAAAGAGTAGATAAACATATTTAACAATTAATAAACTTAAATTATTTGAATAACCCCAAAATACCATGTTATAAGAAGATCAATGTGCAATATAAACACTTAATTTCATATTTAGAAGGCTACAATAATAAAAACGTATGCATCCCTCTCTAATAGGGAGAGTAAATAAAAAGTGTGCAACCTTCTTAATAAGTAGAGAAAATAAAAACTATACTATCTTCTAAAACCTATCAACCAAAAAAACATTATTTTAAACTCTTTTTTTTTTCAAGACTCTTTCAATTTTTTTAATAGTTTATTTTTATTTTTATTTTTATATATATTATATTCCTTTTAATCCACCTCAATTTTATCATTTATTTTACAAATACAAGCCTACAACATTGAATATGAAGGAACATCATATTTTTCTAGTAATTCAACCTCATATGTATTAGCTTCAAATTTTCTTAGTACATGTTAGCATATGGATTTTCACTTTCATTTTTGAAACTAAACATTGTGAAAAATGTACTTTAAATGCCTTTCTTTAAATAATGAATCCAATATACTTGTGAAACATTTATGTTGTTAAGGCTTAATTATCATCAAAGGACAATGTCTTTGCGATTCTACTAATGTTTCTACGAAGAATGAAAACATGCTTCAATATTTCATGTTGAATATTAGATGATCATTGTAGAATATTTCTAAAATTTTGATAAATAAAGAGGTTGTGGGTTTAAGGTCTAAGTATTTCTTTTGGACTTCAAATAATACAAAGGTGGATGAAAGAGAATTTAGGTGCAAAAAAATTAGGTATTTTCTTCTTTTCTTTTCTCTTTGTGTTGTTAGTATGCATATGTTTATGTGTGGACCTAATGCCTTTTTGTTGACTCCATTTTATTACCATCTCACTACCATGAACATTACCAAAAATTGGAGCTCACATTTCCTTATTTTCATAAGTTCCCTAATGGACCCACACTTAGAAATAATTGGATTCCAATCAAATTTCCCAGCACCTCTCACTAACAAACTCATACAACAATAATTATTTAACAAAGGATTTTGGTAGATCATTCAACAAAACACAACGTGACTAAATAATAATTTGTACAAGTAAAAAATACTTCTTCATTCAATTTCCTCACTCCAACTCACATATATGATAATGTATATAATGAAAATCCTTTGTTAATGAATTTTGGATCACAAATTTACAATAAAAGGAATTTACACTAGCATTTCGAAGGCATAATGCATCTGTAGAAAATACCTAAATATATTCAATTGATCTTATAATGTACTAAAACAAAATACTGAATCAATTATACAAATTGTGGAAACCAATTTCGATCGCACAATCACATAAACAAGGAAGAGAAATAATGGATCAATTGCACAACACGGGATGTATCTGGGGAAAGCCTCACCTAAAAACCCCTCTATCTGTATATTGCATAAAATCAAGAACATGAAACAATAAAATTTTATTTCCCTTCACGAGAAACCTCAACACTCTTTTGACTATCTCACTTTGATCCTACTATGATCTAAGCAAGTTTGGTCCAATATTTAACCACTTGCTTGCTTCATCCTGACCAGCCTTGATCACACATTCCTGGGCTAATTGGGCCCCTGTTAATTAGGAAATTCCCATCAATAGATTTTGAAATACATCCAAGGCATCCTGATGACCTCATGCATGACCTATACAATTTTCTAATTATACAACTGATAGTTATCCTCCCTTTAACCCCAATCCCAATTGGGCCTTCCTTATAAATGACATGCAAAAAATATTTATAGAAAATTATCAGTTATATGATTGATCACTACATGTGAATTAAATCAAATTTAATTCACTGGAAATATTAATAGCTCATCTCTTAGTTAGAACTAATAAAACCGATTTTAATTGAGCTAACTAATTACAACTCACAAATAACTCAACTAGGGCTCCTAAAAGGTAGGAGACAACCTACATAACTCTAGTTTAACTCTCAACTCGAATTTACTGAGCTAATTAAGTCTTACTAACTCAGTTAACTCATACAAGTTGTCATTAGATGTGGAATTACAATTTACATCTAATTTAATTAAGGAAAATTAAATCAGAAGCCCCCTTGGGGTGTCATTCAATCCCCCCTCTCAAAAAGAAAGGGATTATCTTCTACCTCGATCCCGTCTCTGTGGAACTCGAATTTGCTTCTTGATAGTTCCTTCGCCGAGATGTCTACATCCTGCTCCTCCATGGGAATGTACTCTAATGACATAATCTGCCTTTCCACACAATCTATGAGATGGTGATATCGGATACAATATGCTTGGACTTGTCATGAAAAACTGGATTAACTGAGAGTTTTATGCAGCTCTGGTTATCACAATAAATCACTGTCAAATCCATCTTTGGGCCAAACAAACCAAAAAGTATCTTCCTCATCCAGATGTACTTTGCCTCTGCTGAACTGAGTGCAACTGATGCTTGTTTCCTATTGTACCAGGACTGATGTTATTCTTATGATGAAGATTCCCCTTGATGTGCTCTTCTTGTCAGATAGACTCCCTACCCAATCTGCATTGGTGAAGCCTTGAAGTTTCACTCCCTTTTTCTGTCTATACCATAGCTCATACTTTGTAGTGCCTCTGAGGTATCTCAACACATGATTTCCTGCCTTCCAAAAGAGATTGGTAGGATTAACCATAGCTTGACTAAGTTGGTTAACCACATAGCATATGTCTATTAGTGTGTTCCCCAAATAAATACAGAGTGAACCCACAAGCTACCTGTAGACTGTAGCATTTACTACTTATCTTGAAATAACATCGTCCTTCCTCCAGTTTCCTGCTAGAGGAGTCTCCATGGGTTTTCTACCCTCCATGTCGAACTTCGTGAGGATCTCGTTGGCATACTTTCCCTGCGATACTAATAGCTCCCCATATTTTTTTCCATATTTCCAATCCCAGGAAATAGTGAATGAGCTACATGTCCTTCATCTCAAATTATCTTGCAATATTCTCTCTGCAAGACTTGATGAGCTGCTCATCACTTGTCAGTATCACATCATCGACATAAAGTACAATAATCAAAAGCTTACCTCCTACCACAATATGAAAAAGGTTCGCATCTGCTTCACTCTTGGTGAAGCCAAATCTGATGAAATATATGTCGATCCTTGTGTACCAAGAACGAGGTGCTTGCATGATCTGAAATTACTTGCTAGTTATTGTTGTGCTAGTTTCACTTCAGATATAAAATTTTCTTTTCTTTTTTTTACTTATCCATCATGAGTTTGTTTATGAGCATGTGATTGGCAAACAATGTACTTAGTGAAATTATGAATCTGTCATCAGCTTAAAAAGCATAATTTTAAATGACATAACATAAGCTATAGTAAATACATCAAGCATATATAACATATATTAACACAAAGAATTTTGATAAAGGAGTTCACCCCTCCTGGGCTACATCTCCTTGGTCCAGCTTCATAGTGTGACCTTTGTATTAGCTTCAAGTGTGCTCAAATTTCTGTTACAAGCTTCACAACCTCTTGGAACCTGTTCCAATGAGTTCAAAACATCATAATCTCCCAAAAATGACTATTTTTTTGTTGAATTTTTACTCTGGATGCTCTGGAAATGACCCCAACACCTAGTGGCCCTGACCTTCAAAAATATTCAAATGCACAAAAACAACTATAGATGCCATTTTCTACCTTTGCAACCTGCTCCATTAAGTTCCTAGCATGAATATTAGCCAGTAATGACTTTTACTGAGCTCAATTTGGTCGAAAATTGAGTGAGTGATGACCAAAACTGCTTTTGCCCCAATTTCTCCTCCAAAACTAGAGAGACTACGAGTTAGTTTTCTAAATTTATAAATGTCGCAAAAATTGGCGTGCCTCTATAAAACCCGCCAACATTAATTTTGGATTAATTAGTGCTAAGCGTGTAATTTGGGTTGATAAGATCGTTTTAAAAGTTAAGCGCATATTAAGTGCTAATTGCGTTTTATTATAACTAAGCCATGTTTTAACATTAATTAAATGTGATTAATATCTGTCGATTCCATTTGGCTTAGCTCTTGGTCTTCGACTCGCAATCATATGGGCAAGGGGCTGGCCCACTTCGACCCCCAAACCTCGTCCATTGAAACTTTAAATAGGTGCAGAGTCCTTAAGGTGTTAGAAACACCGTGCAAAGGAAGTGGTAAGGCGTTGGTCATGTGGGCGGGAGGTCAGGGGTTCGAGCCCCGACCCCACCATAATATTTTTCTCGGAAAAATAAAGAGGCCCTTCTGCCATTTTGATGGTTTTCCTCCACTTAAAACCTTCGCCATGTGTTAGTAAGGGCTCCTCCAAATTTAGTCGCATTCATCGCATGGGTTTATATATATATATATATATTGATGCACACACGCGCGCACACACACACACACACACACACACACACACACACACACATATTTGTAATAATTCCACCATATAGCCAATGTTCCAAACCTTCATATAAATGATAATTCGACCTTCCAACCTGTCCTGCCATGGGGGGTACGTGGCATGCCACGTGGCTCTTCCCCATTGGCCACAATATAAAATAAAATGCCAATTTAATAAAATTATACTTAGACAAAAAAAAAAAAAAAAATTCACTTCCTAGTCATCATCGACGAATCTGGTAGTGGCACTTGGCACAATTTCATTGGCTGCAATCTATAGAATATTCCTGCAAATGCTGACTGTACTTGCCACATCAGCACGGTACCTATTCTGCTCATTTTTTTGCCTATTTTGGAAAACAAACAGTAGACGATAACTCAACCATACAAACTCAGATTTTGATGAAATGAGTTGCGCTAGAATCCTGGCGACGAACTCCATTCAGTCATTCCGATTTGAAGCGATTTCGAGCACTTTCAATTTTTAGCTAAAAATTAAGCTTTAGATCATTGCTTCAGCCCATACAATGCTCTCTTGAGTTTGCACACATGTGACTCCCTGTCTAAGGTATCAAAACCTTCCATATGTTCAATGTACACCTCTTCCTCAATCACCCCATTGAGAAAGTTTGCCTTTACATACATTTGATGTATGAGAGAATCCTTGGCTACAAACTTGGATTTTTGCTTCCCCACACTCCCATTTGCTCCTGCTTCACCTTGTAGATCCACCTCGATCCTACAACTGAATTCCCCTCTGGTCTTGGGACAACTTCCCATGCATTTTTTTCTAATAATGGAAGCATACTCCTCAACCATGGCATCAACCCAAATTTGTTGCTGCACTGGTTCCTTAAAATAGGATGGTTATATCTCTACACCTTCACTCATAAGAGCCATGTATCTAGTGTACCTCTCTAGAGAACTTATACGTTTTTGATGTGATGTGGGTGCTCCCACATTCTCTATAGCATCAATCAACAACTTGTCAACCTCTTTGGTGTGCTTCCTTCCATCATGGGATGTATCTAAATGAGTGGGTGCTTCTACTCTCTACACGTCTGCTTGTGGTTGCTCCACATCTTGAGGTTCTTATTTTGGATCCAAGAGCTCCTCAAAGACATGCAACTGAAGCTCCATCTCAAGGGAAATTTGCATGGCCTTCTTTTCATCGAATTTCACATCTCTTCTAACCATGATAATCCTATGTGATGGAAAGTACAACCGATAGTTGTGAGGTGCATCAGTGTACCCAAAAAATATCCCAAATTTCGCTATTGGCTGTAAATTATTCCTGACATATTTGGTCACATGGAAATAAACTGATGAACCAAAATTTTTAAATGCAATACATCTAGTATCTTACCTGAAAAATATTCCTCTGATGTACTCATCCCAAGTATTCGATGAAGAATTATATTTTACACAAATACTGTTGTATTGCATGCTTCCGCCCACATATGCAATGGTAGGCCTTGATCATGAAACATAGCTCGTGCTGCTGCCACAATATTTTTGTTCTTCCTTTATGCAACCCCATTTTGCTATGGGTTATGAAGTGCTATCATTCCGTTGGAATTCCTTCTGAAGTACATAAGTTCTTGAATTTTTTAGAGACATATTCTCCACCATTGTCACTCCTTGAAGCCTTCACCTTATTCCCTATATCTTTCTTGACAAGTGCTTTTAAATCACAAAACTAGGAAAACGTCTGATCTTTCTTCTACATGAAGAAAATCCAACACTTTCATGAAAAATCATCTACAAAAATCACATAATACCTATGTTTTTCTGTGGAAACTGTCGAGAACGTTCCACACACGTTTGAGTGAACTCTCTCAAGGATCACATTTGCTCAGCTTTCCTTATCTTGAAAGGTGGCTTTGGTATACTTCCCCAATGTACACCCTTTACATGCATCTCGCTACGCAAGTGCACCCTTTGGAAGTCCTATAGAAATATGCTGCATGATATTCAAATCTCCATGGTGTATATGGCCCAATATCCTATGCCATAAGTCACTTATGTCTCAGATCTCCACCTTCTTTGCTTTCGTGCTCAAGGCATCACAATCTTCTACATCCAATTTTTAGAGGTTCTTTACTTGAACCCCAATATTTTTCACCTATGTTGTGGATTTGTGACGAAGGAATGCCTATCCTTCATTGGATATCACATCATAGCCACGATCTTCCAACATAGCAATAGAAACCAAATTATTCTTTAAACCATGAACATACATGACAAATTTTAATGTGAGAGGATTACCTGAGTCCCTTTGAAAGGTAATTGTACCTACACTGGTAGCATTATACCTCTCATCATCTCCCATCTCAATGTGCATATGGAGATCCTTATCCTCCAAGCTATTGAAGGATTCTTTGTTGTCGATCATATGGAACGAAGCTCCACTATCTAAGTAGCATATAGAACCCATCATCGATGGAACCATGCATTCCATGAGGGTTAAATCCAACTCAAACTGTGAAGCAAGTGCTTCACCTACTGCTCCTCTTGAGGACTTCTTTTTGGTCTTCTTGTGCAGAGACTTTGTAGCATATTGTCCAAGCTCATGACGGTGAAAACATTTTACCTTTGAAAAGTATCACTTATTTCTTACCTGATGGGAATCTGATTTGGAATGGGATGCCTTCCCTTTCCCTTTCCTCACCTTTCCCACAAAGGCACGGTTCTCCTCATCATCAGTATTTGATGAGGATCCATCTCTAATGCTCCACCGAATCTCTTCTTGTACCAAGTCGGACCACAATCACTCCCACACTGGTAGCTTCTCCCTCCCATTCACCAAGTCCGAGTAGTTATGCTGGCTCTTGGGAAGGCCTAGAAGTTCTAGGCTCACCAAATTATCTTGGGAAACTGTCACCCAAACACTTCCAATATCATCTCGACATTGAGTGAAAATTTTCAAGTATTTTGGAATCACATCGCCCTTCTCCATCTTGATCTTTCTGAACTTGTCCTTCAGCCCCAACATCATGTGGTCTCTACTATTATGAAACATATATATTAAGCCCTTCCACATAGCATATGTATTTTCCTTTCCATGGAGGTTTGAGACAATATTATATCGAAATCCTTCTAACAAGATCCTTCTCTCCTTTTCTACATTCTTCTTCCATGCATCAAGAATTTGAGCATATGTTGTTGTGGGCCGGGGAATATCACTGTTTATGAATGCCTTCATTCTGTTGTCCTCTAGCACTACCTCCATATTATCCTTCCATGCTATGTATTTTGAATTACCCTCAAGGGCATATTCGAGTATCAAGCCAGTGAAAGACATCTTGATTTAATGTTGGTCTTGAAGAACAAATATAGAAATTCGATGTACCTGTTCAAAACAAACTATGGTTCTTCTATTTTATTATGATTATTTCTTTGATACCATGTAGAAAATATCTAAATAGATTAAATTGATCTTGTAATGTACTAAAACAAAATACTGAATCAATTCTACAAATTGCGGAACCAATTTCGTTCGCACAATCACATAAGAAAGTAAGATAAATAATCGATCACTCGCACAACACAAGACGTATGTAGGGAAAGCCTCAGCTAAAAACCATACTATCTGTATATTGCATAAATTCAAGAAAATGAAATAATGTAATGTTATTTCCCTTCATGAGAAACCTCTGCACTCTTATGATTGTCTCACTCTGATGCTACTCTCATCTAAGAAAGTTTCGTCCAATGTTTAACCACTTGCTTGCCTCTGTCTGACTAGCCTTGCTCACACATTCCTGGGATAATTGAGCCCCTATTAATTAGGAAATTCCCATCAATATATTGTGAAATACATCCAAGGCATCCAAATGACCTCATGCATGACTTGTACAATTTTCTAATTATACAACTGATAGTTATCTTCCCTTTAACCCCAATCCCAGCTAGGCCTTCCTTGGAACTGACATGCAACAACTATTTATAGAAAAATATCAGTTATTTTATTAATCACTGCAAGTGAATTAAATCATATTTAATTCACTAGACCTATCACTAGCTCGCCTCTTTGTTAGAACTAGTTAAAGAAATTTAAACTAAAATAATTGAGTTAACTAATTACAAGTCACAAAAAAATAAACCAGGGCTCCTAAAAAGTAGGAGACACCCTACATACCTCTAGTTTGACCCTCAACTCGAATTGACTGAGCTAAGTAAGTCTTACTAACTCAGTTAACTCGTACACGATGTCATAATGTGTGGAATTACAGTATACTTCTAATTTAATTAAGGGAAAATTAAATCAAAAGCCCCCTTAGGGTGCCATTCTTGTTTCCATTTCAACAACATATATATATATATATATATATATATATATATTAATGGTGGCCTCCTCAATATTCTCTACAACTCCCAACCAATTTATCTATTGTGCGCATATATGAGAATCAAATGGTGTGATGAACATTAACCCTTAAAACTGAATCATAAAAAATATATTATAAATAATTAATGCTTCATTCAATATGAAAACCCCTAAAGTAGTGTAATACCATAGAATGATCCTTTCATGGAAGGATCAAATCATGTTCACTTTCCACTTTTATGGGGGAGCCTCTTAATGAGCTAAGCTCCAATACAATAATAATCCCATACATGATCACATTAGGAGGACTTAATTTAATTTTATAATTATCTAGAGAACACTCATTATGAGAAAATTGAGGTCTAACATGGGCTTCCTAAGCAAATAATGCAATAACAATTAAAATAATAAAATAAGAAATGGTTTTTCAAAGGAAAATAGTTTATTTTTTTTAAATCCTATTTTTTATGTATCTCTTTATAGTTTTAATGAAATTTGAAGTGTATACACATATGTGTACACTTGAAAATTGAGAATACCTACAAGGATATAAGTGAAAGATATAATTAAAAAAGTAATTTCTTTCTTTCCCTCTAAAAATCTTTACACTTATGGGCGACATCACCATATTGAATCGTGTTGGTTATTGTAAAGTTGATTTGATAATACATATTTTATTTTGAGACCTATTTCTAACCTCAAAATTTAATGAACCACAACCATATGCTAATTATTTAGTGGGCCTTCTTTGATGAGGGCATAGTAATTTATTCAATGTTAGTGACTTAGTTGGCTTTATGTAGTAATATATTAATTGGCCATTGTATATATATTATAATTAACTCTAGTTTTCCCATTGACCCCTATTCCACCCCCTAGAGAGGATCCCACTATTCCATTTCTCTTTGAGAAGCGTTGTTCTAAACACTTATAGCCATGATATACAATCATATACCAAGGTCTCGTGTATGGGCTCTAATCACAACATTATAATAATCAAGGAAATGAGGGTACCATGTATAAGTGGTCTCCTCTATTCTAAATTATTCCAAGAATCTTGTTCATTAGTAAAGGTCACAAGTATCATTAGTAAAGGTCACATGTACAAGTGCTAGCCTCAACATTGAAGTAGGCCAAAAATCTCATCCATAAGCTAATATCATATGTACTAGTGTTAATATTGACTCTCAAATAAGGACACATGAATGGTTGGGTGTGATGCTCAATAGGCTCACCATAGTCATGTTAATCCAAATATATAGGAGCCTCCATAGAGAAAATATCCTCCATATAGTTGTACAAGGGTGGATATGGAAGGAAAACTACAATTATAGAAGAATCATAGTAGAAACTAGTTACCAAAAACTTCAAATGTATCCCCTCAATTATAATTTTCCATACATCATTCCTCTCCAACCTCCTAAAAATCTCACCAACAATAAACATCTCTTGTATACTCCTCTTCAATATATCTTCAAAGTTCCAACCATTATATTTCTTCACATGCTTCTTATAGTTTTGCATTTGGTTATTTATAAGCACTAATTATGTACATACAACTTCAAGGATTTCATGATTTGGATGTGCCTTAGAAATTTCTTCAACTTCAAGTAACTACTAATTGTGATTTTCTTCATACTTCATATCAAATTTAGTAAAACTTATAGGATATGATTATTTTCATAAGTGTTATACAAAACTAAATATGCATCAATTATGGGGGATATTATATCCATGAAAAATATAAAATTCTACTATAAGTACGAGGGCTAAGGTTTTGAAACAAAAAATTAGAGAATCTAATGTTCATTCAAGCTCCGTTGGCAGCTAGGGTATGTGGGTGACAATTTGAAAGGGATGTTGTGCATTGAATATTGCTCAAGAATATATTATATAATACATGAATTTGAAGCTACATAATTCCTTTGTAAATTGGCATTGGTATAGCTACAATTTAGGTTCCGTGCAATATATATATATATATGTTGCAGTCCCTATGGTTGTTATTGAAAAGTCCTTAAAATTTTATTTTCAAACTACAATATCCCCTTTGTCCAACACTCGATTCAAGAGTTTTTCCTTTTGAAATAGTGTATTTATGTGAGAAAAAAATAGATCTACACTTCATTTCTATAAATTCTATAGAAAAACACCCACAAATATATTTGAGTGTCATGGTTATGAAAAAAAACATTGTAGAAAATCATATTTTCAAAGTGTGATATCTTATTCATTTAATCTCTGATTTTAGAATTTTTAATTTCATTTTTTTAAATCACTTATTTTTTAACAAATAATATAGATCCATAATTGGTTTATCTAAATTATGTGTTGGTAAACTCATAAATTTACCAGTGTGTTTCAAATCCAAATCTTCAAAAAAATTAAAAGAGATCATTTGTCCTTTTTCCTAGAACGTCTCTATTACCACTTGTTATAATCCTTGATCCTTAAAATTGAAACACAAACAGTAAATAAAAAATGTTCAAAATTTTATTAAATATCCATGAAACAAGAAACAATAGCCAATGTTGTTTCATATTTTCCATCTACAACACTATTAAAAACAATGGTCATTAAGGCATGGTTGTCAACATCCTGAAACTTAATATGAACCATCATGGAATTGGAAAATAAAACTTATTAGAGAGGTAAATGGAGGAGTAAAATAAAGGAGTGGAGGTATCATAATAGTATAATGACAAGAAGGAACCAAAGGGACAACCATAGTCAATATCAAGGTTGCAATGAAGATGTTGGACCCTATGTCTAAATGTAACTAGGATGGATGGATGGATGTATTCTTGTTCTTGGTACTAGCTGACTACATTACTCAATAGGTCATATTATATGGCTTAGATTCATGTTTCAAGGTAATGTACCTAGGGTGACCATTAATGTAATATTAGGTACCTAAGGAGGTACATAAGGAGGATAACTAAATCAATATGCACATATTCATGGAATAAGTCCCACTAAGTTATTGGTGTGTGAACTCATTAATTAATTTAATGGGTCAGACTCATTGAACAAGGCTCAGTAAGTATTTGGTGCCTAATAAATGTAACAATGAGGAGTGGTTAGCATAATCCACTAAGAATACCCATGAGTGAGCATGAATGCATATCATTTTATTTGACATGTTGAATATTATGTTGTAACAAGCGTGGATTGTGGAGAAATTTCTTCCAAAGGGAAAAATTGATGGTGGTGTTCTACCTCAAGGATTTATAGCCATGACACTAAAATCTGTTTATGAGCATTTTTTTCCTTTAGAATTCCTACAAAAGTATTATAGGTTTGTCTTCTTCGCAAAAATATGGTAAAGCCTGAGGGTGGTGTCTCGGTTTAGGGCCTAGTGATCCGGGATTGGATTGCGGTAAATCCTGAGAAATAGGGATATGGAACATTCCTCAAGGATAGTGATGGATTTTAGATGGCATTCCAAGTTTGGTTCAGTTTTGTGACCAGAGCACCAGTTTTGGTGTGGTCACAGTATGGTGAGGGTGGAGATGGTTTAACCTCTGGATTCCCTTGGTTTTTTTTGGATTGGTTTATCCATGAGATCCCACATTCATGCTTGGAATATGACACGAGGGTGAATGGTTGAAAAGATATTTGGCTTAGCTATGCCTATGGTAGGTGTTGGGAAAAATACTGAGAGGGGGGGGTGAATCAGTATTTAGGGCTGAAACAATATTTTTCTTTTCTTTTTCTTAAAACCATATGTTACAGTACTGCATCCAACTTGTATGTCCAGATATCTTATTATGTCTTTACTTAGAGATTTGCATCAAATAAGCATTAAGCATGAATAGAAATAACAGAACAAACCATCAAACATGAACAACACATATGAACACCAAGATTTAAGGTGGAAACCCAATTCGGGAGAAAACCACCGCTGCTGTAATCTTAGTCTTCAATATTTTTATAGAGAAAACTTCTTACAATATATGCTAGTGCAGACTTATACCAGCACACAGGCACCCACCTACAGAAGGCTACAACCTTCTCTCGTTTACCAGCCTCTCCTGGAAGGGAGCTACTACCCCTTGCTCTCATTTACCAGCTACCACTAGAAGGGAGCTACAACCCCCTCTCTGAAGGCTTCGACCCTCAGCACCACTGCGGACCACGTTTCATCTATTTTTCATACTAAATCCACTAGTTTCCATACGACATACCTTGCCGGTCACCATATTTATTTATTTTCTGTATACTCACCCCAGTTCCTCGTCATTCAAACCAGAGATTCATCGTCATCAGATCATTATGTTCATGGGTGCATCTTAGTTTCAGATTTATCAGTTAAGAACAGAGCTTGCCATGCAGGTATTCTTTTGAGAAATTCTTATTCACCACCCATACCATGCACACACCATTCTCTATTTTTCCTTTTCCTTATATAGTTTTGCCTTTATTAAAACCATGAGTCAAAACCACGAGCCACTAATGGTATTCCTCTATCAGTATTATTTTTATTTTATCCCACGGGGCTTTTGATTTCTTTTTAATTTTTATTTATCAATTTTAAAGAAATTGATAAATAAATATATTTACAACATTTGAATTCCAAACCTTATGTCTAAAGTTTACCCCTTCGGACTTTATAGAAATATCCAACGCTTCCAAGTAAATTAATCTTACGATAAACCTTTGACCCCGAGCCCACATACATAGTCAATAGCCAATCCAATATGCCCATCGAACCACAGTAAACTTCGCGCAAGTCCAGCGTTCGATCACCGTTAGAATAGCAAGCTTCCAGATCAACGACGTATATACAAATCGCTTGACCTCCGATGCTGAATGTTAACGTGCGATGGTCCACCATACATGTGTTAATCTTCGTGCATCTTCAACAAATGACGACCGTTCAATGACCCCTTCCTAGATCAACGGTGCTTAACGATATCGCTGGGCGTCCTGGGTCGAACTATAACGCGCGATGGCGCATAGTGAAAAACGGTTTTGTAAGATCGTACAGGGACGCGTGTTGAGCATTCTATGGAATCGCTCCTCATCCAGGAAATACCGCTTACTCCGCATAGGTGGTGCGATGAAAATCTTAAAACACCTTTATTGTTCACACAATCATGGTTCCGCTCTTCCACGCTGGGTTCCGTCGCCTTTTAAATGTATTATTATAATTAAATTGCGCTTTTAATGTTTTGCGTTTCGTCGTCACCAAGTGTTCCGCTACTCCATTAATCTGCGCCATCTCCCATCAAATCCCTCATCAGATACAGAGTATTATTCAACCCTTTCAATTACACAGGACATCATTCGACTCCATTATAGAGATTATTCACACTGAGGTTCAGGGGATTCCACACAAGAATTACATCAGTCAATACACATATAATACATATATCCTAACTCTGCAACGATGATTTCATTCTTCTCCGGGCACCGTAGGTATCCTCTGCCCATTATGAAATTGATCACACAGGTCATATATATTCCAAATTTACTCAACCATAATTAACACAAATCTTGGCCAGATATTCAATTTGTCCTTCAGCTCTCCCTTTTTGCCATCTCCTTTGCAAACTGTATTAAACCCCTAATTCAACTCTACTGCTCTGTCTCTAATTCCTCTGTTTCATCTGCTGCCTCTGCTACCTCTCTGTCTCGTTTTCCTTCCTGTCTTTGCCAATTCCTTTGCCATCAATGACAACATTTCCAACAGTAGGGTGGTACGTGAAAGTCCCGAACCTGGTCGGTTATTTCCTATGTTGAATGGAAGCTAAGTTCTCTTGCTTTTGTACTTATTAATGTGTGGATTTAGTGGTTGTTATCTCAAAGTTATTTCCATGGTTTTTTGTTGGTTATAAGCATGTTTAAATTACTAGTTCATGTCATGGTTATTTCATGTATTTACTAGTAATTATTAAGGTAATAGATGCAAGACATAATTTTTGTCATATATGTTCAAGGAAGAGGCTGGTGATCCTTTTTGTAAGGTTTCATAAGAGTTTTCAGTCATTCATGCTATGTCTTGTATCCTAGACCTGTAGATTTCATTCATGCCAATTGATGGAAAAAATGTCAGTCCTAGTTAGGCATGGTCAGGCCTAGTACTGGAGTCAGTTTTTGGTCATTTGGCATTGTCTTCATGTGTTTAATGATTTCTAAAAGCTACAAGAAGTTCTAGGCAGTGTCCGGGATTCTGGGCTTAGAACGTGCCTTAAATACCGCAAACATAGGCACAAGTATGGGAAATTGAGTCTTTCGATGCACGCATGCCCATGTTGTGGGTGCGTCCAGAGCCTCCCAGATGCACCCTTTCCCATATCAAGGGATATTCCAGGGATTTTCTTTATCAAAATTTAGTGGGACCTAGGGACAAGTCAGGTTGATGGCTGGGATAACCTCTAGGGTTCTTGTAGCATGTGCAGGGAGTGATCTAGATTTATGCAGGAACATAATAAAATACAGAAATAGACATAAACAAAAAAATAAAGTGGAAATAATAATTCATTTCATTAATCTCAAATAACAGAAATATGCTTACAGACGTATTGAAAATAAACTAGCTAGGGCGCTGATAGCTTATCTATGAGAAGAGACGTGGCGGATACAGGCCTCCGAATTGTGTTACAATGAAGCTTGAAGAACTATTTATTGTTGAGAAATAATGAAAAACCCTAAACATCCAAAAACCTAACTCTAGGAATGAAGCGCCAAAACTATGGGCCCCATTTGGGTAAATTGCAGGTACATCAAATTCCCAGGGACGTAAATTTGGTATATTATCTCTGTTTGATGTGCTCAATACATTGTTAGAAAGATATATATGAGGAATACAAATTTTTAGATGAATTTTTTTTGGGAACTTTCATGTTGCTCCAGGTTTTCCCAAAAAACATCATTTAGGGCCTCAAAACAGCTCTGGAAGTTCGAGATCAAAAAAATGCTAAAAATACTAAGATGTGTTGAAATGGAATAGGTGGGTGGCCACCAATATCCACTTGGATCATTCCTCCCCCCTTAGGAAGCAATGGTCCCCATTGCGTTGGTTTCCTCTATGAGATGAGGAAAATTCTACTGTACTTGGTATTGGATTTGTTGAAGATGTCATGGACCAGTTGGAGGACTTGCTAGATGCGTTAAATAAATTTAGTTTCTTTATAACCCTTAGACATTACATGTGTGGATTTTTCTATGTGGTCACATTAGGTATGGAAACATTAGGCGGAGACGCGTCAGATCAATGGAGTGCTTGACCTGACAATGTAGAGGAATCTCTGTGGGTGATGAGAAAATGTCCTCGTATTCCTCCACGACTTTGTCCAGCTATTGTTTTCGTGTATGGGAGCCTTGTTTCGAGGCTATGGCCACAATATTCTTCTTGCCCTATGGGAAAATTGTAATAAAAATAAATTTCCTGGTTTGGAAAACAATCTTACTGCGTTATTTTGCAGTAGTCAAAGAAATAGCAGGAGGCAGTACTACCTCCGGTATCCTGTACAATTTATTTCCCAAAGTAATAACAACAAAACGAAGAATAGACTCATACACAGCAAGTTGCTTCTACAAGTATGGCTGGCCCAATAATACGTCAAACACGTTAAGAGGAGCAACATCACACAGTACCTCATCCGTGAATGACCTGATGTTGTATGAAAGGAGCACTGCTGGTAGACGCGGAGAACTCTTCCTTGGTGAAGCCACCCAATGGTATACAATTGTGAGTGTGCTATGGTTGGTAGGTTGAGCGGCTTCACGACCTATGCTGAAATGAGGTTCTTTTGGCTTTCGTTATCGACAAGGAATTGTAGTTGATAACCCTTCACCCACATCTATGAATGGAAGAGGCACTCCCCCTCCTCTGGATCCTCGGGATCCACCCTATGGAGCTTGGTGGTGGCAAAAATGGCATTGGGATCCGCATCAATGATCTAATTCCATTTTTCATCGCCCTTGTCTAGTTCTAACTCAGGATCAGAATATGCATCTGATTCGGGTGCCTTTAGTTCAGACAACAATGATTTTTTGGCCCCACACTTGTTTGTGTTGTGAGTGGGGCTGTTATGAAATTCACATCACTTCCTCATGTCATTATTTGGATTTGTGGTGTTGTTTTGAGTCGCCCCTCTTTCGCTTTTCCCCTTGTTTTGCGATTCAGGGTGCCTTTCCCTAGCTTTAGATTCGCGGATCTAAAGTATCGCTTCTTCTGCTTAAATTTCTTCTTGATCTTGGCGGCATAGTGATATGCCGTGCCAAACGAGGTAATTTCGAGTAACTCCATTTCCTCCTGAATGTATCTATGCAAATAACTGCGATACTTGAGCACCAAATGTATCTCTGAATATTTAATACCCAACTTTGTGCGCAGGGTATGGAACAAATTTGTTAGTTCATGCACATCTTGATCCCTTTTTTGACACAGTGTGGTCCATTGGATGTACTTGTCCTCATATCTCCCCATAGGGTAATATTGTTCCTTTTTTTCCCAAGGAAAAATCACAATTTTATTATAAGAAACAAAATTACATGTTGCACCAACAGATATAAGACCAAAAACCAGCCGAGACTGATGTTCAAGAGTGACAAGCAAAGATCAATAATATACAATGCGGAGAAAGACTAAGTTTTTCTCCCTTTATTTTTTCCACCTTCCGCCATGCTCCTTGAGATGACGTGAGAGAGATAAGGGCGAGATGATTTTCATCTGTAGCTGCGCCAACGTCCTTGTCCGAGTTTGAGGTGTTTGATGAATGATGCCTTTTGTTCCCACCTCTGTTTGTTACAATTGGGTCCTTTGTGGGCGGGTCGTGTTGTGTTTGTATTTCAAGTGGATCTTGTGTTTCTTTTTCTTGTGCATTCGGGATAATTGTTGATTGTTTGTTCCCATATGTAGTGGGTACTTCCTCTTCTTCTTCTATCTCATCCTCTGAGTTGCATGGGGGATATTTCCATCCTTTGGGTGTTTTCCCGACCCTATTCTTTCTTCAATTATCTCCTTTTGCTTCTGGACATGTATTTTGTAGATGACCGGTCTGTTTGCATATTCTGCATCTGAAGGTTGTGTTTTCATATTCTATGTGTTGCATCCATTTTTTCTGTTTATGTACCAAATATATGCTTTCTAGAAGTCCTTTGCTGAGGTCTAATTCGACACAAATACGTGCAAAGGTGAATATTCCCTCCTCCAGTCACTGTGTATCTGTTTTGATGTATCGCCCAAAGACATTCCCTACACTTTGGAGGACGCCATCACTCCAGAAATGTAAGGGAAGATTGTATAGTCTAACCCAGACCAACATTCTGGAAACTACCATAGTATTAGCATCAAAACCCGAGGTCCATGGGGTGATGTAAAGACCCGTCGAACCCCGGAACCACGGACCCTCCTGGAGAATGTAATCTCTGATTTCTAAATGTTGAAATTTAACTATAAAGAAGGCTTTTGAGCATAGGTGTATTTTTCACTCCATTGTCCATTTTTTGAATATTCATTGAAAGAGGTCCATTGGTTTGGGCCAAAATCTATTGAAGCGGCATATAAGTGCATGTGCCTGGTATGTGTTTTGATGATCATCAGTCTCAAGTATATCAATGGCCAGTTTAGGAGTATGATTCAGTTGTTCAACTATGTAGGGCTTAGGGATATTTCTCGCTGGTTCTGTAGGGGAAGTTGGGTTTTTGTTCCCTTGTAGTATGTTCTTGAAAGAAGGCCTTGTATTATTGTGATTTTGTTTTGAGGTACTGCCTCCCCCTTTGCCAACAAATATTTTGGTTTTTCCCCAGTTCCCTGTTACTCCTCCTTGTAGCCATAGGTTGAGAATAATGGTAGAACCAGAGGTTATGGAGTAATCCTTTATGGTGTTGTAGTGTTGAAGTGCTCTAATTTCATGTATCAGTGATTGTATTAGTGTTGGGTATCCCTGAGCTTGTGTGATTTTAATTTTGAGATCTATCACTTGTTCTGTTTCCTCTTACCATAGAACTATATTTTTCCCAATAGGGTTTTAGATGAAAATTTGAAATCTATTTGTGTTTACCTGGTTCGTGGTTGTTGTTTCCAATTTGTAATCTCCTACCAGAGTCGATTTTGGGCTCTTCCGTGATGGGGGACTCCCTTTGTGTTGAGGATGCCTGAGGGTCCCTGGGGTAAGTGCCGTCAAATGGGGCATAGGGGAGCAGGCAAGATCCAATCGCGAGAGGTTGCCATATGTGACCCTGTACATGTTTCGCCAGTGGAGACCCCCAGGTGTTGGTAGGGGCAGAGGGTTGTGTAGCCCAAATGTCGCCACCTCAAGAGAACTGTCGTTATACCCACTGAAGCCTAGCCTAGAAATGTAGCATAGATCATCACGATGGGGTTTGGTGCCAACATCGTTGTGGCCTTCTGTACTAGTCGTTTGAGGGCCATCACCCATTAAAACCCCCATCCCAACCTTCACAGTTGCAGTGCCTTCATGACTGGGTGTGGGTAGACATGAGGTTAGTAGAAACCTCAGGTCTGAATTGGTTTGTAAGAGGTCTAGATCTACGGGGGTTTCTTGTCTCCTTTGTTTGCTTTGCTGCAAAGGTATGTCAATTCCTGACCACTAGTTATTGGAGCCTAAGGCTGCCGCAGTGTAGGTGAGAAACCCAATAAAAATAACCCTAATATCACCTTTCTCCATCGTGTTGCTCCTCGCCCTTTTCAAAATCGTACCAGTCCAGTCAGTGTTGTGTGCCCTAAGATCCGGTGTTGAGTGTGCCCCAAATGGTGACTTGTTGTAGTACCATTCATTTGCAGGTGGGATCAATGGCAGTATTGTAGATCTAGGCTGAGATTTTTGTATTCAAAGTTTGAAGAGGTTATTTTATGGGCAGGTCGAATCGTGATGTCCCATACGCAGAAGTTGATGGCCAAATAGTCCACTGACATATAGAACTGCAATCCTAGATGCATATGAGCTCCCATGTGTCCTGACCACTGAGAAAACAGATGTTGGTTGTGTCCTCCATCTAGATTGACGTCTGCAGGTGCATAATTGGCTCCGTAGCGAACCCCTGGGACTGAAGAAAATGAAACCCTAAACAACTCCATCTGCTCGCTCAGTCGACAAAGTTCTCCCAAATAAAAACAAAGTTATCGGGTAATATTTTTCCTTGATGCATTCTCAGAATGAATTCCAAGTGGGTGCAGCCGAGAAGAGAGAGGGTTCCCTCTCATCCTTCCGCTCACGGTATGTTTCCCACCAATATTTTACATGCGGGGAATCTTTGAGGAGTGAAAAAGTAATATTTTCTCGGTCGGAGAAATAATGGACCGAGAAATGCTCTTCTAGAAAATTAAACCATCTATCTCTGACATTTGAATCTATATGTCCGTCAAATACATTAATGTTGAAGTTTACCTATACCTTGAAAGGAGAGGTGCCTCCAGAGTGGCTACTGGATGTAGATGCGCCACCGGTGGGCAGTCGTTGAAAGATCTGGGCAAAGTTATCCATCATCACGTTCCTTTGTTTCTCGAGGGCCTCATCGAGCAATAATTTGATAGGATCACTTGATCCCTCATATTTCTTTTCATCTGCCATGGGAGGTCATTGGGGTTTTCGAGGCTGATCTTGCAAGGGTTCAACGAGATTGAGCCCTAACTCCTTATACCCTGACCTCGTTGGGGACATGCAAAGAAAAACATGGAAAGAGAAGACCACACCGATGCCACTAATTCAGATTTATGCAAAAACACAAAATATATATATATATATATATATATATATAAAAAGAGATGCACCGGAGATAATACTTCATTTCATTAATCTCAAATAACATAAATATGCTTATAGACATAATGAAAATAATCTAGCTAGTGTGCTGATAGCTTATCTCTGAGAAGAGATGTGGTGGATATATGCCTCTGAACTGTGTTACAATGAGGCTTTAAGGCCCATTTATTGTTGAAAAATAATGGAAAACCCTAAACATCCAAAAACATAACCCTAGGAGATGAAGCACCAAAACTATGGGCCCCGTTTGGGTAAATTGGTACATTAACTTCCCAGGGACATAACTTTGGAGTATGATATTTTTTTGACGCACTCAATACCTAGTTAGAAATACTATCCAAGGAATAAAATTTTTGATGTTAACAACATCAAAGGAAATTTATTGTTGCTCCCGTTTCTCCCAAAAAACGTCATTTAGGGCCTCAAAATGGCTCTGGAAGTTCAGGACTCAAAAAATTGCTAAAAATAGAAAGCCCTGTTGAAACTAAAAAAATGAAAGAATCGATGGTGGGGGTATAAATGGAATAGGTGGGTGGCAACCAATATCCACCTGGATCGTTCCTTCCCCCTTAGGAAGCAATGGTCTCCATTGCGTTGAGTTCCTCCATGAGATGAGACAAATTCTGTTGAAATTGTTATTGGATTTGTCGAAGATTTCATGGACCTGCTGACAAACGTGCTGGATGCGTTCAATAAATTTGGTTTCTTTATCAGCCTCAGACAATACATCTGTGGATTCTGTCTATGTGGTCGTATGAGGTATGGAAACATCAGATGACGACATGTCGAGGGTAAGATCAATGGAGTGCTTGACTTGACAGTGTAGAGGAACCTCTGTGGGTGAGGAGAAAATGTACTCGTATTCATCCACGACTTGGTCCATCTGTTGCTTCCATGCAAGGGAGCCCTGTTTCAAGGTTATGGCCACAATATTATTCATGACCTATGGGCGAATTGTAATGAAAATAAATTTCTTGGTTTGGGAAAAAATATTACTGTGTTGTTTTGCAATAGTCAAAGAGATAGCAGGAGGAAGTACTACCTTTGGTATCCTGTACAATTTATTTCCCAAAGTAATAACAACAGAATGAGGCCCAGACTCATACACATCATGATGCCTCCACAAGTATGGTTGGCCCAAAAATACATTAGATACATCAAGAGGAGCAACATCACACAGTACCTCATCCATGAATGGCTTGATGTTGTACAGAAGGTGACACTATTGGTAGACGCGGAGGTCTCTTCCATGGTGAATCCACCCAATGGTATACGGTTATAGGTGTGCCATGGTTGGTAGGTCAAGTTGCTTCATGACCTCTGCTTAAATGTGGTTCTTTTGGCTTCCGTTATTGACAATGAATTGCATTAGAGAACCCTTCACCCACATCTGCGAATGGAAGAGGTGCTCCCCCTCCTCTGGATCCTCAAGATCCTCCCTCTGGAGCTTGGTGGTGGCAACAATGGAATTGGGATCCACATCAATGGGCTGCTTCCTTTTGTCATCGCCCTTGTCTGGTTATGACTTAGGATCAGAACATGCATCTGATTCGGGTGCCTTCAGTTTAGCCAGCAACAATTGTTTGGACCGACACTCGTTTGTGTTGTGAGTGGGGATGTTATGAAATTAAACCACTTCCCCATGTCCTTCTTTGGATTTTTGGTGTTGTCCTGAGTCGCCCTGCTTTGGATTTTCCCCTTATCTACGATTGGAGGCACCTTTCCCTAGCTTCATATTTGCAGATCCAAAGTCTCATTTCTTCTGCTTGAATTTATGCTCGATCTTAGCGGCATATCGATATGTTGTCTCAAGAAAGGTAATTTCAAGGAGCTCCATTTCTTCTTGAATGTATCTGTGCAAAAAACTGCGATACTTGAGCACAAAATGTCTCTTTGAATCTTTAATACCCAACTTTGTCTGGAGGGTATGGAACAAATTTGTTAGTTTGTGCACATCTTGATCCCTTTGTTGCGCAGCGTGGTCCATTGCATGTGCTTGTCCTCATAGCTTTCCACAGGGTAATATTATTGCTTGATTCCATATCAGAATGAATTCCAAGTGGGTGTGACCGAGAATAGAGAGGGTTCCCTCTCATCCTTCTGCTCACAGTAGGTTTCCCACTAGTCTTTGACACGCGGGGCAACTTTGAGGAGTGAAAAAGTAATATTTTCTCAATCAGAGAAATCATGGACCAAGAAATACCCTTCTAGAAAATTCAACCATCTATCTAGGACATCTACATCTATCTGACCTTCAAATACAGGAATTTAAAAGTTGACCTGTACCTTGAAAGGAGAGGCACCTGTAGAGTGGCTTCTGGATGTAGAAGTGCCACCGGTTGGAAGATGTTGAAGGATATGGGAAAAGTTATCCATCATCGCATTCCTTTGTTTCTCGAGGGACTCCTCGAGGAATATTTGATAGGATCTCTTGCTCCATCTTCTTTATTTTCTTCCACCATGGGAGGTCATGGGGGTTTGCGAGGCTGATCTTGCAAGGGTTCAACCAGATCGAGCCTTAAATCCTTATACCTTGACCTTGTTGGGGACATGCAAAGAAAAACAAAGAAAGAGCAAACTGCTCTAATACCAATGATATGGATTTATGTAAGAATGCAATAAAATACATAAATAAACATAAACATGAAGATGCATCGAAAATAATATTTCACTTCATTAATCTCAAATAACAAAAATATGCTTACTGACGTAATGAAAATAAACTAGCTAGGGCATTGATAGCTTATCTCTAAGAAGAGATTTGGTGGCTACAGGCCTCTGAACTATGTTACGATGAGGCTCGAAGGTCTATTTATTTTTGAGAAACAAAGGAAAACCCTAAACATCCAAAAACCTAATCCTAGGAGATGAAACGCCAAAACTATGGACCTCGTTTGGGTAAATTGGTACATCAACTACCTAGGGACGTAACTTTGGCATATGATCTTCATTTGATGCGCTCAATACCTCGTTTTAAATATCTATCTAAGGACTACAACTTTTGACGTGAGAAACATCAAAGAAACTTCCACGTTGCTCTCAGTTTTCCCAAAAAGCATCGTTTAGGGCCTCAAAACGACTTCGGAAGTCCATGACCTGGAAAATTGCTAAAAATAGTAAGTTGTGCTGAAACTGAAAAAACAAAAGAATCGATGGTGGGGGTCCAAATGGAATAGGTGGGTGGCCACCAATATCCACCTGGATCATTCCTCCCCCATTAGGAAGAAATGTTCCCCATTGCGTTGAGTTCCTCCATGAGGTAGATAATGTCTTTTGGATTAATCACATCATTAGGATTAGGTTGACATTTCGAACCAGCTAATGTGGTTCATCCTTGGGACAAGGTGGAGAAACTAATCGATCTCGAAGAATAAATAGTGGAGATGCATCATTTCTCGAAAATAGCCGTTGAGAACTAGTTGTTAAGAACTAGTCGTTAAGACTAGTGTTAAGAACTAGCCGTTAGAAAGTTAGTTAGTTAAAAATGTATTAATTAAGTAAAATTAAATAATAAACTAATTTATTAAGAAGAAATTTTATTAAAAGGGGGGTTTATAAATTTATTATGTAATAAATATAATAGGAAATAGGGAGGAGGGAAATTTTAAAATTAGATAACTAAATAATTAATTAATTAACTAATTAGATTAAAAATAATTATTAATTAGCTAATTAGCTACCTCCATGTTGCACTGAAATTTGTCACCATGAAATTTTAGTACTCCCTTGGAAGTCTACAATATCAAAGTTCCTAAAGTTAAGTCTTGAAACTAAGAGGAAAGCTCATAAAAGCCTTAAAACTCTGGTACCGCACTTTCTCCTAGTTTTGCCTGTGGTCCCTGTTGAGTCTCAAAAGTGTTTTCCATATTCATACATATTTCCATTATGTCATAACCATTTAGCTCTTATTTCATAGCCATTTGACCTAAAACCCTACATCAAGTAACCATTTTCATAAATATATGGGTTAGGATCCTTGTTTTCCAAAGTTATTTATTTTATGTATTTGAAGTGAATTTATAATTAGAAACTAGAAAATTAACATAGTTTCATATATCTATATATGTGTTATGAGTTTTGTGACATGTGTAGGTCAAAAGGAGACTTCTAGAAGACTCTTATGTGGCACTCTAAGGCCAAATTCGAATTTGGTTGGAGAATATTATGGGATCAAGAGGATATGTGTCTCACTTCCTTGTTGTATTGAAACTCTAAGAGGATATGTGTCTCATTCCTCAAGTTGTGTTGAAACTCTAGAAAAACATGTGTCTTATCATTTCCTATTTTGATTGTAACTCTAGAGATGGAGGGAGAGATTCATGGACTCCCATTAATGAGATGACTCCTCATATTTTGTATAAATAGGAGAAGCTTTCTTCTATCATAAGTAATGAGGAAGGAATGAGAAAGTAATGAGGAAGTAGATTTGTAACAAAGCTTAAGATGGAATGGGATGTAGATTTGTGAAGTTTTTCAATAAAGAAGTTCCTTGATGGTGTTTTGATTACAATTTTAAGGAGCTGAAGAAGGATTACACCAAATTGGTAGCAGAGGGCCCCTGCTATTCAAGGAGGTTTTGCATGTTTTCTAGATAAGTTGCTTTCAATTTTGTTTTGTCATATTTCCTTACTTAAATTGCTTTCTGAAATCATAGCTTTTAGCATAATTTTTCATGGCAGCCCGGGCATTTGCACATCTTTTTATAATGACTAATGACATGGAATCAATATATTCTTTCTGCTAATTTATTTTTCTTAGTTTTTGTTTAATTCCAGTACTGTTTTGTTTATTCCAGTCTTGCACATTTGCTTCAGTAGTTAGATTAGATATTAAATTGCTCATGTCATTTTCAGTTACCTCCGAAAGCCATAGAGAGACTAATGGTGAGGGATTGAAGTATGAGTGTGTAGTTTGATATTAGTTTACTTTTCTGCAAGTTAGATATTAAATTGCTCATGTCATTTTCAGTTACCTCCGAAAGTCATAGCGAGACTAATGGTGAGGGATTGAAGTATGAGTGTGTAGTTTGATATTAGTTTACTTTTCTGCAAGATAGATATTAAATTGCTCATGTCATTTTCAGTTACCTCCGAAAGCCATAGCGAGACTAATGGTGAGGGATTGAAGTATGAGTGTGTAGTTTGATATTAGTTTATTTTTCTGCAAGTTAGATATTAAATTGCTCATGTCATTATCAGTTACCTCCGAAAGCCATAGCGAGACTAATGGTGAGGGATTGAAGTGTGAGTGTGTAATTTGATATTAGTTTATTTTTCTGCAAATTAGATATCAGATTGCTCAAGTTGTTTATGATTACCTCCGAAAGCCATAGCGAGACTAATGGTGAGGGGTCAGAATATAAGTTGATGTAATTTGATTTTAGTTTTACTTTACTTGCAATCTTTTCTTTGAGTACAATTTATTTTGTGTTTAGACAGCAGCAAAGATAATGGTTTTCATGATCAATAGTTCATTGTTTGTTAATTAGAATAGTGACACATTTTCATTTCCTTTTAATTTTGTCATTGTATGTTTCAAAATCCTTTTGAAGTTTGAAGTTTGATAAATCATTATAAATGACATCATTGCCTTGAACATTCATAACCATACTTGACTTTTAGAATTTCCATCTCACATTAAGAAACCAACCAAGATCAATAAAAATCCAAAAACGACAAAAAGTAAGAGATAGGTTATCTTGCACATATAGTGCGTCACACTTCGTCAGCTTATGAATCCCGGATTGACAAATTAATGTAGCAATTTAGGACACACTAAATTGACCAAACATTTTGACGCCGATGCCGAGGAAGTGTAACTAGGTAGCCTTATTTCTTACATCTAAAAAAATTGATAATTCTTGAGTATGCTCTCCTCCTGCACTTTGTGTGATCTGGAGGATCAGAAAAATGATTGTTATGTAAAAAAAAAATAATAATTCTTGAGTATGCTCTCCTCCTGCACTTTGTGTGATCTGGAGGATCAGAAAAAACACTGTTATGTGGAAAAAAAAAAAATGAGACAAAATAAAAACCTCATCATTTCAATTGATTCAACAATTTTAAAAAAAAATTATTTTCATGAAAAACTTTGATTTCAATAAAATTGTTTTGTTTAATGAATATATATGTGTATTTTTAAATTTTTGAAAATATAACATACATAATTTTATTAAACAAATCAATTAAAAAAAAATGAAAAAAAAAAAAATTAAATTGTTTTGTTACTAAGATATATATGTATATTTTTTTTATTTGAAAAAATATATATAATTTTAATAACAAATCATTTAAAAAAAAAAAAATTTCAATAAATTGTTTTGTTTAGTAAATTACATATGTATATTTTTAATTTTTCAAAAAAAAAAAAATAACATATGTAATTTTATTAACAAAAAAAAAAAAAAACAAAACAATAAACAAAATGAAATGGCCATGGCATTTTGAAAAAAATGAATTACTCTCAACAGAAAACATAAAAATTCAACCTCATTTACGATGCTCGTACCGTATTATGGCTTGAAAACATCAGCTTTTTTCGCTTTCCGATAGTGAAAATCACGTAGAAGTTGGAAATGATGAAGGAGTTAGAGATGCTTGTGTCGCTAGTTGTTTCGTGTTATGACAAGATTATCGACCCGTAGGATTCGAGCCGGAAAATACATAAAATTCCCCAAATCCTTCAAAGAATTTTGTGATATCTTGGCAATCTCTCGCCATTCAAACCTATCAAGTTCCTCAATGCCAATTCCTTTATTATACCAGCCTGGCCGCCTTATTAATGCGCCACCATCACCAAACGTCTTGAGATTCATAAGACGTGCTTTCTAATTATAAAAATCTGATTTGGAAGGTTGATGGAAATCGTCCCAAAGAACAAGTGTTTGCAGAGATTGATGCAGCTATAACCGAACCTGAAAGAAAACAAACAGAGGTCAAAGCAAAAGCGGCTATGGGTGGCAATTAGTGTAGGGTGTCAAATGCATCATGTGCATAAAGTAATTGTTGCAAGCCAAAATCTGTTGAAAAGATCCATTTTTTTTGAAGAATTCAGATTGAAATATTTGTGCAAGTTACCAAAATCACAGCAATTAACTCAGGCACGTGGAGATCGAGCAGAATTGATTTTGTTACAACGCATTCAGAAAACGCAACTGTTATTGACACGTCATTTTTAAACACGTTTTCTGATCAAAATGAAATGAATTTTGAAAATCCACGACATGGGTTTTTTCGCCAACAGGGTCAATTAGATAACCCAGAAATCATTTTACGAAATTCATGGCGGTCTGGGAGAATTTCTCGGTTCTTTGAAGGCCATTTTTGCCTGCCGCGTGAGGAAAAACGGTTTTCTGTTTGCACAATGGAGAGTTTGAATGGCACTTTGCTTGATTTCACCCATAATTCGGTTTCCTGATCTCCAGGAGGAAGAATTTAAGTTGAACACAAATTCTATCAACCTTGAGCAACGTGGATTCCAGATGATTATGATTCGCCTGAGACTGTTTGGAGATCATGTTCATTCCACTCATATCGCATTTGTTGAATTTGTAATGGCTGAAAGTGCTATACTTGCATTGAACTGTAGTGGTGCAATTGTGAGATCTTTGCCTATAAAGATAAGTCCATCAAAGACACTAGTACGCCCCACATCCTCCATCCTACTATGCATTAAAGAATTACTGGAAGCTACACTGCAATGCTTGTGAATCATATGCATTGTTCTTTTAAAGTTTGAGCAAAGGATATTTTTGTGGGAAGTAATGGTGTTCTGGAGTTCGCTTGTATACAATAGGAGAATGAGATTATTGTTTTTAGTTTTTATTTTTACTTTTCTTATTTAATAAATTGTTTTGTTTAAATTATATATGTATATATATTTTTTAAAATGTAACATATATAATATTTAAACAAAAAAAAAAAATTCTATTTTTCAATTTTGTTATTTAAAAAAAAAAAAAATTACATTTCTCTTTTTCAATTTTGTTATTTAAAAAAAAATAAAAATAAAAAATTGCATTTCTCTTTTTAAATTTTGTTATTAAAAAAAAAAAAATTCAATATTTTTGAATCAATGAAATGAATAAGTTATTTGCTCACTTTTCTGAAGGTATTGATTAATTTTGGACTGATGATGACAGATGAATGACTAACTTTTTATTCAAGATTTTTAGCTATAGAAACCATCGACATTCTGCAGCTAAAGTCCAATTCCGCAGTTGTTCTCCAATTCCGCAGCTAAAGTCCAATTCCGCAACTGTTCTCCAATTCCGCAGCTGAAAAACCTCATTGTTCAAATCAGCCTAACTTTCTCATACAAAATCAGATTTTGATGATTTAAGTATCGTTGGAAAGGTCTCAACAAGATCTATACAATGAGAAATCCATCATTAGAGTTTGAAATGGAAAATAATGAAATAAATTGCTGAAAATAAACAACATTCAACTTGAGGCACTAATTCCAAAACAGGTATGAATTCTTTTGATTTTTCCTTTGAGAACTTGTTTCATTAATACAAATTCTTAGTTTTGTGTGTAAATATCATAACTAGAGAGATTGATCACTTCTCCCCCTTTGATAATCTTACATTCCATTGCAGAAGAAGTATTAGTTTTTTTTGCAGATTCCAGGAGGAAGGACAAATGACTACAAGAGAATGATGTCTCTCTAAGAGACCAATTTGTTTCATAAGAGGATGATCAACAACAAAGAGGAAATATGATGATGCAAAATCAGATCCAAACACTTGAAAAACTTTCAGATACTATTGTCTCCATCACATCTATACCTCATAATAAACCATTCACCTCATTTCACTTCATGTTTTCCATTTAGATTCACATCCACTTTCCATTTATTTTTGTCCATTCATAACCCACAAATAAAAGCAAGAGGTTCATTCACATGCTTATTGCCCATTGTTATTTCTACTTTCCATTGCCATCTTCCATTTTCATCTTCCATTTCTTGTCATTTTCATTCCGCAAATAAGCCCTGCTGCAATGCAAATTATTGAGTCCATAGTCCTTTGAGTCTAAGTTCTTTGTAAAAGCACCTTGAGGCTTGCATGCCTTAATGGCAAGTTCTCATGCTGACAAACAATGGGAATACATTAATGTCCTTTGTTCGTTAGATCTTCTAGGTGACTCGACATCAACAAAATCATTCGTACCTAGCAAGATGTGTTTGGGCATCTTGACTCTCATTGTCATCAATGGTGAGAGTTCTCGTGTTGACTAGTGACATCCATTAATGGCCACTAAGTCAACAATTTCCTACTATGTTCGACATCAGAACATTTTTTCACATAGTAGGAATTATGCCAATGAGTTTTTGAAGACATGAAGACTATTATTTTCAACATTTTGGAGCAGATTCAACAAGTTTTAGTAGAAGCAATAAAAAGTCATCTTATCTCTTTATCCATGACTCCTCTTGTTCAGCCACTTGAAAAAGAATATGATCAGAATTTTGCAGCCACCACACATACATAACTCATCCACATTTAAGGTAAGTGAAGGTATGTTGTTTTCTAATTTTTAGTCATATAATTCATTAGAATGCTAAAATTGTAACTTTGGAAAAATTCCTCTCCATTTTTCACATTGTCATATCTTTAGTTGGGGGGAAGGGACATCATCTCATATCCACATGTCATACACTATCACACATTTTCATTTCATTTCCACCCACATATACTTCCCAACCAACTATTGTTGCAACATGCTCCAAAAGATTATATGCCTTGCAAATGATCAATTCATCGATGAAGTAATTGATTCTAAATGTTTTCATGAACTTTGATGCAACAAAGAAAATAAAGCATTGTTACACAAGAACCATTGCTAAAAATAAAATAAAAAAAAATGGTTGTTACACAAGAACCAACAATTAAAAAAAAAAAAATGTTGCAATCAAATGTATTATACTTTGCCAAAAAGGAAAATATCAAGAAGCAAAGTTTGGAACGAATCTATATGAGTCAAAACTCATAAAAGATCAACTCATGGACAAATGAATCATTGCAACAGTTGCATGAGGACATGCAACAACTTCAGTTGGGGGGTATGTTGAGTCTCAAAAGTGTTTTCCATATTCATACATATTTCCATTATGTCATAACCATTTAGCTCTTATTTTATAGCCATTTGACCTAAAACCCTGCTTCAAGTAACCATTTTCATAAATATATGGGTTAGGATCCTTGTTTTCCAAAGTTATTTATTTTATGTATTTTAAGTTAATTTATGATTAGAAACTAGAAAATTAACATAGTTTCATATATCTATATATGTGTTATGAGTTTTGTGACATGTGTAGGTCAAAATGAGACTTCTAGAAGACCCTTATGTGGCACTCTAAGGCCAAATTCGAATTTGGTTGGAGAAGATTATGGAATCAAGAGGATATGTGTCTCACTTCCTTGTTGTATTGAAACTCTAAGAGAATATGTGTCTCATTCCTCAAGTTGTGTTGAAACTGTAGAAAGACATGTGTCTTATCATTTCCTATTTTGATTGTAACTCTAGAGATGGAGGGAGAGATTCATGGACTCCCATTAATGAGATGACTCCTCATATTTTGTATAAATAGGAGAAGCTTTCTCCTATCATAGGTAATGAGGAAGTAGTGAAAAATAGGAGAAGGAGAGGAAGGAATAGAGAAGTCTTTTGTAACAAAGTTTAAGATGGAATGAGATGTAGATTTGTGAAGTTTTTCAATAAAGAAGTTCCTTGATGGTGTTTTGATTACAATTTTAAGGAGCTGAAGAAGGATTACACTAAATTGGTAGCAAAGGGCCCCTGCTATCCAAGGAGGCTTTTACATGTTTTCTAGATAAGTTGCTTTCAATTCTGTTTTGTCATATTTCCTTACTTAGATTGCTTTCTAAAATCATAGCTTTTAGCATAATTTTTCATGGCAGCCCGGGCATTTGCATATCTTTTGACTAATGACATGGAATCAATATTGTTCTGCTGTTAATTTATTTTTTTTCTTAGTTTTTTGTTTAATTCCGGTATTGCTTTGTTTATTTCAGTCTTGCACATTTGCTTCAGTAGTTAGATTTAGATATATTAAATTGCTCATGTCATTTTCAGTTACCTCCGAAAGCCACAGCTGGACTGATGGTGAGGGATTGAAGCATGAGTGTGTAGTTTGATATTAGTTTACTTTCTGCAAGTTAGATATATTAAATTGCTCATGTCATTTTCAGTTACCTCCGAAAGCCACAGCTGGACTGATGGTGAGGGATTGAAGTATGAGTGTGTAGTTTGATATTATTTTACTTTCTGCAAGTTAGATATATTAAATTTCTCATGTCATTTTCAGTTACCTCCGAAAGCCATAGCTGGACTAATGGCGAGGGATTGAAGTATGAGTGTGTAGTTTGATATTAGTTTACTTTTATGCAAGTTAGATATATTAAATTGCTCATGTCATTTTCAGTTACCTCCGAAAGCCATAGCTGGACTAATGGTGAGAGATTGAAGTATGAGTGTGTAGTTTGATATTAGTTTCTTTTTCTGCAAATTAGATATCAGATTGCTCAAGTTGTTTATGATTACCTCCGAAAGCCATAGCTAGACTAATGGTGAGGGGTCAGAATATGAGTTGATGTAATTTTATTTTAGTTTTACTTTACTTGCAATCTTTTCTTTGAGTACAGTTTCTTTTGTGTTTAGACAGCAGCAAGGATAATGGTTTTCATGATCAATAGTTCACTGTTTGTTTAACTAGGATAGCAGCACATTTTCATTTCCTTTTAATTTTGTCATTGTATGTTTCAAAATCCTTTTGAAGTTTGAAGTTTGGTAAATCATTATAAAGGACATCATTGCCTTGAATATTCATAACCATACTTGTCTTTTAGAATTTCCATCTCACATTAGGAAACCAACCAAGATCAATAAAAATCCAAAAACGACAAAAATTAAGAGATAGGTTATCTTGCACATATAGTGCGCCACACTTCGTCAGCTTACGAATCCCTGGTTGATAATTTATGTTAGCAATTTAGGACACACTAAATTGACCAAACATTTTGGCGCCGTTGCCGGAGAAGTGTAACTAGGTAGCCTTATTTCTTACATAAAAAAAATTAATAATTCTTGAGTATGCTCTCCTCCTACACTTTGTGTGATCTGGAGGATCAGAAAAGGAATTGTTATGTAAAAAAAAATTAATAATTCTTGAGTATGCTCTCCTCCTGCACTTTGTGTGATCTGGAGGATCAGAAAAAGAATTGTTATGTGAAAAAAAAAAAGGAGACAAAATAAAACTTCATCATTTCAATTGATTCAACAATTTAAAAAAAAATTGTTTTCATGAAAAACTTTGATTTCAATAAATTGTTTTGTTTAATGAATATATATGTGTATTTTTAAATTTTTGAAAATATAACATACATAATTTTATTAAACAAATCAATTAAAAAAAAATTAAAATTAAAAAAATTAAATTGTTTTGTTACTAAGATATATATGTATATTTTTATTTTTGAAAATATATCTATAATTTTAATAACAAATCATTTAAAAAAAAAAAAAAATTCAATAAATTGTTTTGTTTAGTAAATTACATATGTATATTTTTAATTTTTCAAAATATAACATGTGTAATTTTATTAACAAAACAAATATTAAAAAAAAATCATTTTGCTTAGTAAAATATATATGTGTATTTTTAATTTTTAAAAATATAACATATAGTTTTATTAACAAAACAAATAAAAAAAAAACAAACAAAACAAAACAATAACAAATCAATAAACAAAATGAAATGGCCATGGCATTTTGAAAAAAATGAATTACTCTCAACAGAAAACATAAAAATTCAACCATTTACGATGCTTGCAGCTGTATTATGGCTCGGAAACATCAGATTTTTTTTTGCTTCTGATAGTGAAAATCACGTAGAAGTTGAAAATGATGAAGGAGTTAGAGATGCTGCAAAGCTGCTAGGTTGCAGTGTTTCAGAGCTTATAACAGCATTATCGACCCGTAGGATTCGAGCTGGAAAAGACATCATCAAATTCCCCAAATCCTTGAAAGAATTTGTGAGGCATTCGTGCAATCTCTCGCCATTCAAACCTATCAAGTTCCCAAATGCCAATTCCTTTTATTATACCAGGCCTGTCAGCCTTACCAATGCCGCCCACCATCACCAAACGCTCCTTGAGATTCATAAGACGTGCTTTCTAATTATACAAATCTGATTTGGAAGGTTGACGGGAATCGTCCCAAAGAACAAGTGTTTGCAGAGATTGATGCAGCTATAACCGAACCTGAAAGAAAACAAACAGAGGTCAAAGCAAAAGCGGCTATGGCTGGCAATTAATGTAGGGTGTCAAATGCATCATGTGCATAGAGTAATTATTGCAAGCCAAAATCTGTTGGAAAGATCCATTTTTTTTGAAGAATTCGGATTGAAATATTTGTGCAAGTTATCAAAATCACAGCAATTAACTCAGGCACGTGGAGCTCTAGCAGAATTGATTTTGTTACAGCACATTCAGAAAACACAACTGTTATTGACACGTCATTTTTAAACACATTTTCTGATCAAACTGAAATGAATTTTGAAAATCCACGACATGGGTTTTTTCGCCAACAGGGTCAATTAGATAACCCAGAAATCGTTTTACGAAATTCATGGCGGTCTGGGAGAATTTCTCGGTTCTTTGAAGGCCATTTTTGCCTGCCGCGTGAGGAAAAACGGTTTTCTGTTTACACAATGGAGAGTTTGAACGACACTTTGCTTGATTTCACCCATAATTCGGTTTCCTGATCTCCAGGAGGAAGAATTTAAGTTGAACACAAATTCTATCAACCTTGAGCAACGTGGATTCCAGATGATTATGATTCGCCTGAGACTGTTTGGAGATCATGTTCATTCCACTCATATCGCATTTGTTGAATTTGTAATGGATGAAAGTGCCATACTTGCATTGAACTGTAGTGGTGCAATTGTGAGATCTTTGCCTATAAGGATAAGTCCATCAAAGACACCAGTACACCCCGCATCCTCCATCCTATCATGCATTAAAGAATTACTGGAAGCTACATTGCAATGCTTGTGAATCATATGCATTGTTCTTTTAGAGTTTGAGCAAAGGATATTTTTGTGGGAAGTAATGGTGTTTTGGAGTTCGCTTGTATACAATAGGAGAATGGCATTCTTGTTTTTAGTTTTTATTTTTACTTTTCTTATTTAATAAATTGTTTTGTTTAAATTATATATGTATATATATATTTTTAAATGTAACATATATAATATTTATAAAAAAAAAAAAAATTGTATTTTTCAATTTTGTTATTTAAAAAAAAAAAAAAAATTCATTTCTCTTTTTCAATTTTGTTATTTAAAAAAAAAATAAAAATTCATTTCTCTTTTTCAATTTTGTTATTTAAAAAAAAAATAAAAACAAAAAATTGCATTTCTCTTTTTCAATTTTGTTATTAAAAAAAAAAATTCAATAATTTTGAATCAATGAAATGAATAAGTTATTTGCTCACTTTTCTGAAGGTATTGATTAATTTTGGACTGATGATGAAAAATGAATGGCTAACTTTTTATTCAAGATTTTTAGCTACAGAAACCGTCGACATTTTGCAGCTAAAGTCCAATTCCGCAGTTGTTCTCCAATTCCGCAGCTAAAGTCCAATTCCGCAGCTGTTCTCCAATTCTGCCGCTGAAAAACCTCATTGTTCAAATCAGCCTAACTTTCTCATAGAAAATCAGATTTTGATGATTTAAGTATCGTTGGAAAGGTCTCAACAAGATCTATACAATGAGAAATCCATCATTAGAATTTGAAATGGTAAATAATGAAATAAATTGCTGAAAAGAAGCAACATTCAACTTGAGGCACTAATTCCAAAACATGTATGAATTCTTTTGATTTTTCCTTTGAGAACTTGTTTCATTAATACAAATTCTTAGTTTTGTGTGTAAATATCATAACTAGAGAGATTGATCACCTCTCTCCCTTTGATAATCTTACATTCCATTGCAGAAGAAGTATTAGTTTTTTTTGCAGGTTCTAGGAGGAAGGACAAATGACTACAAGAGAATGGTGTCTCTCTAAGAGACCAATTTGTTTCATAAGAGAATGATCAGCAACAAAGAGGAAATACGCTGATGCAAAATCAGATCCAAACACTTGAAAAACTTTCAGATACTATTGTCTCCATCACATCCATACCTCATAATAAACCATTCACCTCATTTCACTTCATGTTTTTCATTTACATTCACATCCACTTTCCATTTCTTTTTGTCCATTCATAACCCACAAATAAAAACAAGAGGCTCATTCACATGCTTATTGCCCATTGCTATTTCTACTTTCCATTTTCATCTTCCATTTCTTGTCATTTTCATTCCGCAAATAAGTCCTGATGCAATGCAAATTATTGAGTCCATAGTCCTTTGAGTCTAAGTTCTTTGTAAAAGCACCTTGAGGCTTGCATGCCTTAATGGCAAGTTCTCATGCTAACAAACAATGAGAATACATTAATGTCCCTTGTTCGTCAGATCTTCTAGGTGACTCGACATCAGCAAAATCATTCGTACCTAGCAAGATGTGTTTGGGCATCTTGACTCTCATTGTCATCAATGGTGAGAGTTCTCGTGTTGACTAGTGACATCCATTAATTACCACTAAGTCAACAATTTCCTACTATGTTCGATATCAGAACATCTTTTCACATAGTAGGAATTATGCCAATGAGTTTTGAAGACATGAAGACTATTATTTTCAGCATTTTGGAACAGATTCAGCAAGTTTTAGTAGAAGCAATAAAAAGTTATCTTATCTCTTTATCCATGACTCCTCTTGTTCAGCCACTTGAAGAAGAATATGATCAGAATTTTGCAGCCACCACACATACACAACTCATCCACATTTAAGGTAAGTGAAGGTATGTTGTTTTCTAATTTTTAGTCATGTAATTCATTAGAATGCTAAAATTGTAACTTTGGAAAAATTCCTCACTCCCTTTTCTACATTGTCATATCTTTAGTTGGGGGGGGAAGGGACATCATTTCATATCCACATGTCATACACTATCACACATTTTCATTTCATTTCCACCCACATATACTTCCCAACCAACTATTGTTGCAACATGATCCAAAAGATTATATGCTTTGCAAATGATCAATTCATTGATGAAGTAATTGATTCTAAATGTTTTCATGAACTTTGATGCAACAAAGAAAATAAAGCATTGTTACACAAGAACCATTGCTAGAAAAAAAAATGGTTGTTACACAAGAACCAACCATTAAAAAAAAAAAATGTTGCAATCAAATGTATTATACTTTGCCAAAAAGAAAAATATCAAGAAGCAAAGTTTGGAATGAATCTATATGAGTCAAAACTCATAAAAGATCAACTCATGGACAAATGAATCATTGCAATAGTTGCATGAGGACATGCAACAACTTCAGTTGGAGGGTATGTTGAGTCTCAAAAGTGTTTTCCATATTCATACATATTTCCATTATGTCATAACCATTTAGCTCTTATTTCATAGCCATTTGACCTAAAACCCTACATCAAGTAACCATTTTCATAAATATATGGGTTAGGATTCTTGTTTTCCAAAGTTATTTATTTTATGTATTTTAAGTGAATTTATGATTATAAACTAGAAAATTAACATAGTTTCATATATCTATATATGTGTTATAAGTTTTGTGATATGTGTAGGTCAAAATGAGACTTCTAGAAGACCCTTATGTGGCACTCTAAGGCCAAATTCGAATTTGGTTGGAGAAGATTATGGAATCAAGAGGACGTGTCTCACTTCCTTGTTGTATTGAAACTCTAAGAGGATATGTGTCTCATTTCTTAGTTGTGTTGAAACTCTAGAAAGACATGTGTCTTATCATTTCCTATTTTGATTGTAACTCTAGAGATGGAGGGAGAGATTCATGGACTCCCATTAATAAGATGACTCTTCATATTTTGTATAAATAGGAGAAGCTTTCTCCTATGATGGGTAATGAGGAAGTAGATTTGTAACAAAGCTTAAGATGGAATGGGATGTAGATTTGTGAATTTTTTCAATAAATAAGTTCCTTGATGGTGTTTTGATTACAATTTTAAGGAGCTGAAGAAGGATTACACCAAATTGGTAGCAGAGGGCCCCTGCTATTCAAGGAGGTTTTGCATGTTTTCTAGATAAGTTGCTTTCAATTTTGTTTTGTCATATTTCCTTAGATTGCTTTATGAAATCATAGCTTTTAGCATAATTTTTCATGGCAGCCCGGGCATTTGCACATAGTTTTACAATGACTAATGACATGGAATCAGTCTTGTCCTTTTGCTGATTTATTTTTCTTAGCTTTTAATTCCAGCACTGTTTTATTTATTTCAGTTTTGTACATTTGCTTTATTAGTTAAGATTAGATATTAAATTACTCATGTCATTATCAGTTACCTCCGAAAGCCATAGCGAGACTAATGGTGAGGGATTGAAGTATGAGTGTGTAGTTTGATATTAGTTTATTTTTCTGCAAGTTAGATATTAAATTGCTCATGTCATTATCAGTTACCTCCGAAAGCCATAACGAGACTAATGGTGAGGGATTGAAGTATGAGTGTGTAGTTTGATATTAGTTTATTTTTCTGCAAGTTAGATATTAAATTGCTCATGTCATTATCAGTTACCTCCGAAAGCCATAGCGAGACTAATGGTGAGGGATTAAAGTATGAGTGTGTAGTTTGATATTAGTTTATTTTTCTGCAAGTTAGATATTAAATTTCTCATGTCATTATCAGTTACCTCCGAAAGCCATAGCGAGACTAATGGTGAGGGATTGAAGTATGAATGTGTAATTTGATATTAGTTTATTTTTTCTGCAAATTAGATATCAGATTGCTCAAGTTGTTTATGATTACCTCCGAAAGCCATAGCGAGACTAATGGTGAGGGGTCAGAATATGAGTTGATGTAATTTGATTTTAGTTTTACTTTACTTGCAATATTTTCTTTGAGTACAATTTCTTTTGTGTTTAGACAGTAGTAAGGATAATGGTTTTCATGATCAATAGTTCATTGTTTGTTTAATTAGAATAGTGACACATTTTCATTTCCTTTTAATTTTGTCATTGTATGTTTCAAAATCTTTTTGAAGTTTGAAGTTTGGTAAATCATTATAAAGGACATCATTTCCATGAACATTCATAACCATGCTTGACTTTTAGAATTTCCATCTCACATTAGGAAACCAACAAAGATCAATAAAAATCCAAAAATGACAAAAAGTAAGAGAGGTTATCTTGCACATATAGTGCGCCACACTTCGTCAGCTTACGAATCCCGGATTGACAAATTAATGTAGCAATTTAGAACACACTAAATTGACCAAACAGTTCCACACCTTTTGAATATAAATCATACGTAACCAAGCACAATTTCTATTTATTAAAAGTGCAGACCCCTGTAAAAGGTTAGAAAAGGCGCAAGTAAAATCTATAAGCTCAGTTTAAGTCATTTTTGGAAGCTTCTAGAAACATTCCTGCAGTGGAAAGTTCGCTCCTTTCATGCTCATGTATCCCATCCAATAAAGAGCTAACCCCTTGATGTAAGGAACTAATTACTTTGAAGGAGGATACTATCCCTTCTTGTATGGAGCTGTAACCTCCTCTCTTCCACTATAAAAAGAGGCATAGGGCAGCCTCAAGGGGCTACAATTTATGAGTTGAAGTTTTAGTATTGTTGGAGGCGAAGTGCTGTTGAAACTTAGACCCTTTAGTTGAGATTTCATGTAGGAAAGATTACATACTTGTATGTATCTCAGTTGGAAAAGTCAAAGGATGATCAGAGTAAAGGAAACGCCTGTTCCAGACCCCAGGAAGACCCGTATGACATCAAGGCAGACACGGTTGTAAGGCTCTTCCTTATTTAAGTTAATACAAATAAATCCATTTTTCTCAATAAACTGTCAATTGATTGGTTTATTTTATGGATTCCTTGATCACCATAATGGATATGATTTATGAATATATGCTATGCAGGTGCTATTTGATGTTTGTTTGTTTTTTATTGCATTTCTTCGAAGATAACTCTTTCGAGCGACTGAAGGACTACTACTACAAACAAGCGTTGGATCAAAGGTAAGATCGTTAAAACTTTATAGCATTTAATTATGAATCGCAATATATCTAGAGAAAGATAGTTTTGTTTGTCCATTTGTTGCTAGCTGTCCGTAGGACACTTGGGAGGTCTGTCTTGTCCGCAAGAACGACTTATCCGTCCAACAAAATGGTGACTCCGCTGAGGAAGGATTTTGAGCTTTGATTTCTTTTATTTCTGACTTATGAATTTATTTTTTCTGATTTTGATTGATTTATACTGGCTTGGGTAGTTTATCCTTGTAGAATCCCTGAGAAATGATTGAGAATTTTTTGTTTTTTTCCTCTAGTTTTCTTGTGTCTGCTCTTTTCTTTTAGAGACAGTGCGGGAAGTTTCGCACTTTTCCTGTACCCACAGTGCGGGACCGCACTGGTTTGCACTGAATCCTGCGGACCCTGTCAAAATTTTTGAAAAATCTTAAAATCCTTTTTTCTGGTTTAGTTTGTTATATTTTCAATGAATACCCATAATTGTGTCATCTGTCAGGATTCCTTGGTTAAGAGTTTATTTCAACATTTTTAGTTTTGAATGATTTTATGAAATATTTGCATGGTATAATGATTTTTGCTTTGTCTTATATCCCACTCAAAGCTTAGAAACCCTGGTATACCTTTAGATCATTGGTATTTCCTTTATTTCTTACTGAGTTTGACATCATAGCAGAAATTGTTTTATGAGACTTAGATCCTATTTTTCTCATTTGCAAATCTTTAAAAACTTTTGTTAATAAGTTTGGAATTTCACTTAAAAAATGAAAATTGGATGTTTTTTCGATTTATTTCTGATTCAAGAAAATAATTCTTTAGTTAGATTACAAGCTAAGTAAGACATCCTCAAAATATTTGAAGTTTTAATTCAGATTTAGTCTTAGAATTTTTAGATCTCAAAAATAGTTTTTAGCTTTGAGTGTTTTTCTAGAAATTGTAGTGAGGCTTTTGAAGAAAAACTTGGTTTGTAGTTTCGATCTTGAATAAAAGGGATTTCTTATTGAGCATAGATCATTTTGAGTTCTCATTGAAAATTAGATTTCTTTTCATTTATTCATGTTTGAAGGAAAGATTTGTTTTTAAAATATTGCATTTCTCAACTCTTCCTTTAGCTAGAATTCATTGAAAGAAAACAGATTGTTTCTCATAATAGATGCATTTTTTAGTATTTTTTGAGTCGGGTCACTACATATCATCAGTTTCACTTTCACACCTATTTTCCTAAGAAACGGCTTGTTAAAATCAACGCTTAAATTAAAATCAATCTAGTAACTTTTATATTTCTAGGGCTCTTTTCACCAATATAGCTTAGGCTAGTGTCTTGGAGTAGGGAGTAATTAACTCTCCAAGACAATTAAAATAAACAAGTAGTTGATCTTGCGGTAGGAAAAAATTCAATAGTCGCTTGTATGCTCTGGGAAGCTCCTCTTAAAGGAGTGAAGCACGAGGTCATATTTGAACCAGTGGGATAATCAATTCTATCTCATTGGAAACGATAGAAGATATGCGTGTATTAACAATGGTAAAGCTCGGATAGAACATTGTCGAGGAGCTTGGGTTCACTTGTCGGTATACCTTGGATTATGTCAAGGAGCTTTCAAGGGTATTGAGCTTTGTTACTCTACTCTTGCACGTATGTCGGATCATAGACTGTTGCCCCAGGTATATTAGTTTCTGTTGGTAACCGTAGTGACCATAATCTTATGGTTTTTTCCTAATGTGACAGTGGAGGAAATATTTCACTGTACCTAGAGCAGACGTCGACTAGACTCACTTGGAATCTCCAAAGGGTTATCTTCACTCGAGATGGTTTAAGTGGAGAAACTTGCACTGGTCCGTTTCATTAAGGAGGTTGTCGGGGTAACTGTTCCAACCGCCCTTTCTTCATTAATTACTACGATGTTGGATTTCATCACCAACTAGTGTTTTTAGTATGGGAAGTTATTGTTTGTGTGTGGTTTGATCTCCTAGATTTTTAGGCGTGTGATTCATTTGTTTGTTTCCTTAGTGACTCTAGGAGTTTTCATTGAAATTTTCATTTGATTGCGTGTGATTAATAATTTTTAATCATGGCTGAATTACCAAGACAATCACGTAGACTTCAGGGGAAGCCTCCTGAGTATACACCAAGCCAACTTGAAGGGATGCGAGCTCTAGTATCGCCTATTGACAATAGAATTAGATCAACAGAAGCAGGAGAGTCATCTATAGTTGTTCATCCTGATTATCAACTACAAACAACAGAGCATATTCAAGAACCGATTTCAGCTTCCGATCTTACTGGTAGTATTTTTCCTTCCAGTGAATTCGCTGGAGAACCTGAAATTTCTGAACCTGACACTGAACCTGCTATTTTGGAACCATCTTCAGGATTTGTTACTTCAACTTCTAGTGATCCTGGTTCACCTAGGGTAAGAAATATCATCACTGAAAATCTTCCTTCTAACCTCATTTCCATTGAAGAACTTGTTGGTCCAGACAAAGAAGTAACTCTTCCCAAAACCCAACAGACCTCGAATCTTAGGGAACGTGAATCTATATTCTACAATCCTTTTAGAAGTGACGCTTGGTATTTTTCATTGACAGATTTTTTAGAGAACCCGGGTCTTAGTTTTTCACCACCCCGAATTCCTTTTCATCCTACACCAAGGGGTTATTATCCTTCATCAATTATGTCAAGTGAGTCATCTATGTTTTCCCAATCACTGGAAACATTTTTATACAATGGTCCTTTCTGTTCCTTCGGGGTACCAGTCACTCTCTGGTACTTTCTCAGGAGCAACTCCTCGACCAACTGACAAGTGTTATCAACTGGTATAAATGGAACTAAAACTGAAACGTCGAACGCAGAGAAAATTTTTATGATGTCTAGTAATATTCCAAATCCTCAACCTCAAGGTACTTAGTTACCGCCTGGGGGGCAACCTCAAGGCAGTCAGTTACTGCTTGGGGGGCAACTTCAAGGTAGTCAGTTATCGCCTGGGGGGTAACCTCAAGGTAGCCAGTTACTGCCTGGGGGGAAACCTCAAGGTAAGTTTTTACCAGGACAAACTGTAGGACAATATTATTTACCTGGGGAACAACCTCAAGGACAGTACATACCTCAATTTTATCAACCTCAAGGACAATACATACCCCAAGGTCAACCCCAAACTCAGTATATTCTTCAGAGTCCTTATCAACCCCAGATTCAGTACGTGCCTCATGGTTATAAACCTCAAGGTCAGTACCCAACACAAGGTTTCCAACCACCTTCCGGTCAATCATTTTTACAAGGAGCTGGAAATTTACCACTTAATTATCAACCCTACGTTCAATCAAGCTATGGTACTTCATATGTACAACCTTCTACGAGTCAATACAACGAATTGAACATGGTGTGGAATCCACCACAAATTCAACAGATTATGCAACCTAATGTGCAGTTACCTAATCACCCTGGACAACCTTTAGTTTCTAGTCCAACCCAACAACCTGTTCAGCCTACTGTTCAAGTCTCTGCACCTAGTTCTGTTCAGCAGCCTAGGCCCAGTACAAATCAGACTCCGCCTCAAACTGCAGCAACTACTGCAACTTTTGTTCAACCTAAAACACCTGTTTCTGAAGTATATGTAGCTCCAGTTTCTTCTATCCCTACATCAGTGCAGATTCCTCAAGCCTCTGTACCACAGTGAGTACCTACAATTCAGACTATGGTCCAGATGCCTATAGGACAAGCTGGTACTAGTACGATTGTCTCTAGTCAACCTCAATTTACTTATCAACCGTATTAGGGATAGTATCAAATTGGTCAAGCTATAAAAAATCCAGTGTATCAGTATCAGCCGTACCCTGGGTATACTTATCAAATACCTCAACAACTCGAGTATGGTCCGATTAATCCTGGTTACCTATGAGGTTTCACGATTCCAAATGCACATCCAATTCTAGGATATCCTGGCTATCCTCTTCCTGGCACTAGTTTGATCACTCAAGGTTATCAAGACCCTAGCCATTAGTTACCATTCATAAAAACTTTCAATTTTCCAGATCTGTCGCATCTTACAAACGATCCCATTTTTTATCTTCCATATTAGTCGTCGATGCCTAACAAGTTTCCCAGTGATATTCCAAAATTTGAAGGTAAGTCAGGAGAGGACCCATCTAATCACGTTATGACTTATCACCTCTGGTGCGCATCCAATTCACTAGTCGATGATTCTATTCGATTACGTATTTTTCAGAGAACTCTCATTGGTCCAGCTGCCAAATGGTACATTGAGTTACCACGCGACTCTTTTAATAATTTTAATGCGCTAGCTACTGCTTTCTTAACCCATTTTCAGTTGCCTGTTAGATACGAAAATGGCACAGAGTTGTTGACTTCATTAAAGAAGTCTACGTCTATGTACATATCTGATCACATTCATGAATGGAGACGTAGAAGGTGTTTAGTGAAAGTCTTTATTCCTGATCAAATTTTGGCTGAATGGTTTATTAAATCATTACTGCCCAAAATTACTGAAGATGTGGCCAAAGGAGGCGTCGTTACGGAAGAGCAAGTTATTTCTCAGGCTCAGTACCTTGACCTTGTCTATACTCAGTTAGGTAATCTGTATGATAAAATCCCCGATTTACCAAGACCTGGTTAGTTAACTGCAACTCCTTCTGGTTCTCATGCCGCTGATGGTGTAATTAGTTCTGTTAGTACTAGTAAGAGTAAGAAGAAGTCTTCCAAGACTACTTCTCCTATTATCACTTTACCCGATTCACCTAAAGGATTTTCTTCCCTAGAAACTTCCGCCGATATTCATGTTGTAGAGACGTCTACGACCAAATATAAAACTGGTGGTAAGAAGAAAGGTAAGAATAAAAAGAAAAAATCTTCAAAAGAGAAAACTGATACAACTCAACCAACTGACGAAAAACGCAAACCTCGATATCCTTGTCTCATCTGTGACTAGAATCATTTTACAAAAGAGTGCCCGCATAGAGCTGAGGTATCAAAATTTGTTAAGGGTTCGCCTATACTTGCTGTCTTGAAGGATCCCTTTCCCACTGAAGATAGTAACATGGTTGGATCTTCTTCCAATCCGGTTGAGGATATTTTCATGGTTGCGATGCGATCGCAAGATTACGGTAGTAAGAATACTGGTAAAGAAGCAGAAACATCCAATTCTGCATCGACTACATCTCCCTCAGTTTCTGATCCATTACAGATCGAGAAAAAAAATCCTGACTTAGTGATTAAACCGCCTGAAAAAGGTGTTGTTCGTAAATCATCTTTTAATCCACATGCAAGAGCTGCTCAGAATTACAATATTGTTGAAGATTTGGAAATTTCCCCTTCAGCAATGTCAGTTTTGGAAGTATTGCAATCATGCCCAACCCAAAGAAAATTACTTTTGTCAGCCTTAGGAGTCGTAAATCTCCAAGATTCGAACCTCATGATCTCCGATTAGAAAATTTTACACCGCGTCTACTTCATCAAATGGCTTTTCAGATTCTAGTAATAGTAAAAAACAAGCGTATCTTTCGTATTGTTGTTGATGAAGGAGCTTCTATGTGTATAATGTCGTTAAAATGTTGGAAATCACTTGGTTCTCCAAAAATTAACCAATCAACAACTATTCTCAAAGCTTTTGATGGAAGAGGTTTTCAGCCATATGGTATTTTACAAGATCTACCAATAGAGGTCGAAGGAAAAATGGTTAATCTAGATGTGGAGGTGGTTGATGCCCCTCTGGATTACAATCTTCTCCTAGGTCGCAGTTGGTCTTATGCCATGACTGTTGTTGTATCATCGATCTTCCGTCTCATCATGTTTCCTCATAAATGAAAGATCGTTAAGATAGATCAACTCTCATATTATTCATCTGACCCAGCCTCTACTGATAGTATCCAACATATCGGAAAATTGACTATCCCTTATAAGGATGTTGGAGTAGGTTTGATTAAAAATTCAGCTTTACTGGGAACTTTTTCCCTGCCTCCTCCCAAAGTACAAACTACTATTTCTAATATCAATATGATTACATCAAGTACTATTTCCTTTGATGATCCTTGGATAGTACCTTCAGAATCAGAATTGGATTCTTTCGAGGGCCCAATGCCTTTGAGTCCTTTTGAGCTAGCATATCAACAAGTACAGTCATTTTCTGATACTCCTTCAACCGAATCTGATCCAGTGAATGTGATCAATTGGGAGTCATTTTCAATATTGAGTTTAGCTTCAACACCAATTCCAGATCCTGCTCAACAAGTTTTCCATACTGATGAACATATTCGTGAATTCTTGTCGGTAGATGAATTACCATGGGAAGATCTTCATCATAGATCTTCATTTTTACCTGATCTTGATCATTTTGAGAATGATTTTTCCTCCATTTTTACCACCGATTATGTCAAAGAACCTCAGAATCCTCTCTCACATTCTGATTCTGAATTGAATTTAGAAAATATTTCTACGACGGTTCCTCTTGACATTTTAGTAAAACCTAGAATTGTTGAAAACATTCACATAGGTGCTTCTTGTACGCCTGAATAACTTCAAGCATATAAAACCCTCTTTTAGGAATTCCGTGAGATATTTGCCTAGTCATATGAAAAAATTCCAGGAATCGATCTGTCAATTGTTGTACATGAAATTAAAACATACCCGGATGCCAAACCCATCACATAGAAATTACGTCACATTCATCCGAGAAAAGTTGCCGCTATCAAAGTAGAAGTTGAAAAATTACTTCGTGCAGGTTTTATTTATCCGATCCCGTTAACAGACTGGGTATCTAACATTGTTTCGGTCAATAAAAAACAAGGAACAATAAGAGTATGTATCGATAATAGAGATATAAATCGAGCTTGTCCTAAAGACAATTATCCAACCCCTTACATTGATCAAATTATCGACAATTGTGCCGGAAGTGAAATGTTCTCATTCATGGATGGATTTTCCGGCTACAATCAAATAAACATACTCCCTACAGATCAACCTAAAATAGCTTTCATTTTTCCATGGGGAACTTTTTCTTATCAAAAATTACCTTTTGGCCTTATGAACGTTGGCGCCACTTTTCAAAGGGCCATGTCTTATGCATTTCACGACATTAAGCATATTGTGCAGCCCTTCCTCAATGATTTGCCTGCTCATTATTCACGCAGAGCAGATCATATTACTCATTTACAAGCCATTTTTATACGATGTAGGCTCTATAAGATTCGTTTGAATCCTCACAAATGTTTTTTTTGCGTAGAATCCAGACGATTATTGGGATTTATTGTCTCAAAGGCAGGCATTCGTGTCGATCCATCAAAGGTTGAGGCAATCATCAATTTACCTCGTCCTTCTACTCTTCACCAACTCCAAAGTTTGCAAGGGAAAGCAAACTTTTTACGTCAATTCATTCCTAAATACGTTGAGTTAACAAAATGTTTCACTAGGTTGTTGAAACAGAACATTCCTTTCTTTTGGGACGAGGTCGCTAATAGATCTTTTGATGCTTTGAAAAATGCGTTGACCCATGCACCGTTACTGCATCCTCCCAACTACAACCAGGATTAATTTTTGTACCTCCCCGCTTCTGATTCCACGATAGGGATGGTTTTAGTTCAGAAAGATGAATTCCATAGGGAACATGTGATTTACTATCTTAGTCGAAATTTGCATCCGACTGAAATCAAATACTCACATGTGTAGAAATTGGCCTTGGCAGTTGTTCAAGCTGTCCAACGTTTTCGTCACTACATACTTTTACGCAAAATGACAGTGATCTCTGATTGTAACCCTATGATGTACATCTTGACCAAACAATTTCTAGGGGGAAAATACTCCAAATGGATTTTTATTTAGCAGGAGTTTGATTTGGAGTTTGAAAAGTCCAAATCCAAGAAATCATTGATATTTGCTGAACTTATGTGTGATTTCCCACGTACTGATACAGAAACTGTGGCAGAACAACCAATCACGGATGAATCCTTGTTTCTTATTAGTACCATTGATCCATGGTATGGAGATATTATTGTATATCTTCAAACCCAATCTTTTCGGCCTGAGCTTTCACGGTCGCAATGACGAAAAATTCGTTTCCAGTCTCAACAATATCACATTGCTGGCAACACACTCTATCGTCGTGGTGCGAACTCAGTTTTTTAACGTTGTCTAACTCATGACGAAGCCGAAAAGGTTTTAAATGACTGTTACTCTGGAGCATGTGGCGGTCATATGTCTGGGTACGCCACAACCCAAAAGATATTGCGCGCAAGGTATTTTTTTCGTCCTTGTTTAAAGATTGTATTTACGCGGTCCAAAAATGTCATAATTGTCAAATCTTCGATCGAAAAATGCGTGTACCACCTGCTCCTCTTCACCCCATAATTGCTGTCAGTCCTTTTTGAAAATGGGGCATTGGTTTCACTACATGTAACCCTCACTCAGTCGGGGGGCATGGGTATATTATTCTAGCAGTAGATTATTTTACCAAATGGGCCGAGACGATGCCTACATTTGTGGCAGATGGAAAAACTACAACTACTTTTGTATTCAATCATGTGATTGCTCATTTCGGTGTACCCCAAGCGATAATTACTGATCACGGGAGCCATTTTCAAAATATCATGATGATCGAGTTGACGGACCAACCTGGCCTGCGCCATGACAGTTCTACACCATATTATCCGCAGGCCAATGGTTTAGTTGAAGCGATTAATAAAGTTTTAGTCACCATGATCAAACGAATCATTGGAATTCATAATTCGAATTGGCATACCATGCTCTTTTCAGCACTTTGGGCATATCGAACCTCAACAAAAACATCGACAGGTTTTACCCCTTTTCAACTGGTTTACGGTTTAGAAGCGATATTACCCATTGAATGCGAGATACTGTCACTCCAACTATCCATAGAGTTACTACCAAGCACTTCTGAAGAGGAGAAACGTTTTTTATACTTGGTTCAATTAGATGAGAATCGGTGCACCGTTGCATTAGCTACCGAGGCTCATGCGAAAAGAATGAAAGCTCAGTATGATAGAAGTGTTACCCCTCGTAATTTTTGAGAAGGAGACCTAGTTTTTATTTATGATCAAGCCAACAATAAACTAGGGGCTGGGAAATTTTAACCCATGTGGCATGGTCCTTATATTGTCAAGTGACAGCTTGCAAAAGGGGCCTATGAATTGATTGATTTTGACGAGATCTCTTTAGGTAAAACCATAAATGGACTTTATCTAAAGAGATATTACACTTAATTTTGTGTGGAGATCTTCTCTGTATATTAGTTACTTTTTAGCTGGTGTGCTATAGATTAGAAACATGTGCCTAGCTTAAGTGTGCTCTTACTATTTTTCCTACTTACCTGGATACTTTTGATATCGCAGATGTCGACGTCCTTTCAAACATATATTGGTTTTACTGATGGCGCTTGTCATATGACACAGAACATCTCTTCCGCAGCTTGGGTTATTTACTCACCCACTGACGAGTTAGTATCAATGCATGGGGCAAGTCTCAGTGAAACAACGAACAATATTGCCGAATATAGTGCAGTTATTGAATTATTATAGGAATCCATTTCATTTGGAATTTAGAGTTTGATCATTAGGTTAGATTCTGAACTCATTGTATTACAGTTAAACTGAGTATCTGCCATTAGAAATCCAGTATTATTAAGATTATTTTTAAGGGTTCGTCTCTTGGAACAAGGGTTCGATTATATTGAGTAGAAACACATTCCAAGAAATTTAAATACATTAGCAGATGCAATTGCTTCTAATGTTATAAATAGACATTTGCGATAACAAAGTAACAAATCAACATTCCATAACATGATTGAACAGGTAACTAGAAATAATAGTATATCATAGTATAGATGTAGTGTTATAAAAATAATACACCGTCTTCAATCATAGGCTCAAAACGCCTTATGATCAGAAAAAAATGATAAAAGAAATGAGTCTACAAGTCAATCATCCACTATCCGTGGTGATGATCACGATAATACACTACTGCTCGTGCCACCTTAGTAAAAAACCTCCTGACTGGTCCAGGAACACCAATGACATATCGCTGTAGACAGAGTGGGATATCATCTATGGTTGTCTCAGGAATATCCATAGTGAGCCGCTCCAAATGGTGCTCTAAATAAGTCAGGATCTCTGTAGTCTGATCGTGTGGGGGTGGTGGTGGTGGTGCTGCATCCCTTTGCCTCCGGTCAAAGGGGCAGAGAATGGCTGGTCGACTCGGACCCACATCTGCATTTGAATTTTTGTTATCAGTTTTGGACGATTTAAAAAACAAAATAAAAATTAGAAATTAGAACATGTCAAAAGAGATTTTTTACCTGACTCATCCCACTGAGCTCCTGGAGGAAGGGGCATGTCTCGGTCGCCATGAAAATCCATGCCAGCATAAGGAAAATCCTTTATAACAAAAAGTTGGCATTCTAGCCAACGAAAATAAGTCGAAGGAAAATGAACAATCTCCCCACCCTCACTGTGGCAGGCCATCAAAGCAACCCAACAAACCATCCTAGGCTCTCGAGGTCGACCAACATCAACAGGAATATGCTGTGGGGCTAACATAGGGATCCTCTCTAGAGAAAAGGTGACGACGATGGACCCATATCCGAATTTTTTTAACTTCCCATTCTTTTCTTTGGTAAGTTGGCCTTTCACATTTGCTAACACTGCCTCGCACCAGTTGAATATGGTGCCTCAAGAGCAATCTACTGCGATGCACATCTGAGATCTAGTGGCTACATGAAAAGCTGCACTTCCGCACAACTTGAAAAAGGTAAAAGAAATCACTTTTAGCTCAGGACGGATGATAGTTTTAATGTCAATCCGTTTGTCTCGGGGATTGGCTTCATCATCACAGAACTCTAATTGCAGGCTGGCAACAGACTGGCCACCTAGCCTAGCCCAAAATAGATATAGTGGTTCGCCTCTCCTAAACAAACCATTCAAGAAATATATGTCTTCCAGCTCAATCTCGAGCCGGTGACCTCCGATCACGAAACACTGGTCCTGAACATCCAATTTACTTACTAGCCAAGTAAGAAGATCCACTTGGGCTCTCATGCCACTGATAGCCCAAAATTTTAAAAGCTCGCATGCTCTTAAAACTTGCAAAGTTGGTTGATGAATCATTGCTGCTTCATCTACCTCCTCATGTTCCTGTTCTCGCCAAATGAGCATTGTAGATATCCTACAACAAGTAAAATGAAGGATTAGAATAATTTTGAAGCAAAAAATTTGGGTAATTTAGGAAGAAAATATGTTTTTAAATTCATTACAGCGCCCCCACACTTTACTCTCAGATACAGTGCGTAGCTCCGCACGGGATCTGTGTTAAAAGTGTGGGGCCTCGGCATTTTCCTTTGTGAGAAAATGTCGGGGTCCACAGGTACCTAGTGTCCTACCTGCGGACCCTAGAGGGCGAATTTTTCAACCTATTTTCCTCCCAAAAATGAAATTCTGACCCTATTTTAAAAAATTTAACGGATGAAAAGCAAGGTCAGGAGGTTGTGGATTACCTGAAGCAAACGGTTTTCGATTTCGACGGTCGGTTTGCCCAGAATCTTCTCCGAAGCGTTTTTTGCCAAGAGCTCTAAAATCTTCACTCCAAACTCAAACGGTGAAAATGAACTTGAAAAACTCCTTTTTATAAGTTTTTTCGAATAGAAGAATTTTAAATTTTTTTATTTTTCACTTTAAAAAGTCAGTTTTTCAAAATATTTTTTATTATTGAGATAGGTGTGTTTAATTTTTCGATTTTTTGTACAGAATAACGGATTTTTCAGGCAAAATAGTCATTTTTAACGAAGAGTAAACTTTTATCACTTTTTTCGGGCTCTTTAAAATTTAAGAAAAAGCGAAACCATGGAGTCCTCTTTCAAGCCCTTTTTAAACTCTCTAAAAATAAAAAGATTGCCGAGTACTTGACTATTCGAACTCGTTAAAGTAAATGAACGGTCGTCCCTTCAGTATAAGTTTACCCCTTTTCTGGACTGAAATGGACTATTTACGAAAAAGGTATACGTTGACTAATCATGGTCAATAGAGTTCTCTCCTGCATTATTTTATCCTTTTTCGAGCCTGAGAGACTAAATTTACGAAAAAGTACACCCATGGAGTTTTCTTAATTTTTTTCTTCTGACTCCCTAAAAATGAAAAACACCAAGTTTATCCTATACCGGAATCGTTAAAATTTAACAGTAAAGGACCCGTTGATTACAAACATGAATGGACCACTCCTTCTTAGGATTCGATTTTAAACTAAGTTGGACTCATCTGAAGGATGAGCTTATAAACAAGCAAATGTTATCCTCCTCAAGCTTGTCAAAAATAAAGAGGTACTTGCCAGAAATGGTGGGGGAAAAGAGAGAAAACAGATTCATTTGTTACACTTTGATTTATAAAACCATTACACCACTCTTGAGCATGACACTTTTTGTCACACTTCCACCTGGGTTGGGAAATCCTTTGCCTATCAGTTAATCAAACCACATTGAAAGTCTTCAGCCAATTTCTGGGTATTAGCTTAGGGCAACTGTCACCAAACCATCTGCAGTGTCATTATGTGTTCAAGAGGCCAGTCAAACAAACCATTCATCTGCAACATTTGTCTTCATTTGCGTTGACCATCCCTGAGTCAGTCCTTGCAAAAAAGTTCTTCAAAACTTGATCTATGGTTTCATGTGGTGAGTTTGCTTATGACGGATCACTTTCTATCGACGAAAGCTCATCATCTAGGAAGTTGATCTAGAATCCGCCAATACCTTGGAATCTGCATGCCTTAATGGCAGGTTTCTCGCCTTCGACGAAAGGTTGCATCATTGACCTTCGATCAAACGATTCCGTGAAATGTTCGACTTCAGATCATTTATTCACATTCCATGGATTGTACTGAGTACTCTGAGATCCATTGTCATTATTGGTGGTTTCTTTCACACTTGTTAACAGTTCACATCATTGACTGGTAATCAAGTGGTTTCTACCATGTTCGACTTCAACACATTTAATCGCATGGATGGAATCGTACTAGTTTGAGAAGCAGAAATCAAGACCCTGGATCTAGTTTCCACCATCCAGGCTGCAAGGAGTTTTGTAATTTATTATGCAGTAGACATTTTATTACAGATGGCTGCGTCCATGCTATGTCTACATTATTGATGTAATAATAAAATCATTTCTGTATAAGAAAAAGTTTAGTTAGTTTTGATCTGAGTATGGGAATGCCTACCTCAACAATGATATATATGTATATGTGTTGCATTGAATGTTTTTACAAGGTTTCGACTGGGGTGTCCATAGGCTGATCCTTGAAATGATAAAGCACATCACTCTTCGAATATTCTCAGATTTCACACTTTAGGGGGAAATTTGTTACACTGAAATTTGTCACCATAAAATTTTAGTACTCCCTTGGAAGTCTACAATATCAAATTTCCTAAAGTCGAGCCTTGAAACTAAGAGAAAAGCTCATAAAAGCCTTAAAACTCTGGTACCGCACTTTCTCCTAGTTTTTCCTGCGGTCCTGCACATTTTGATTATAAATCATGCGTAGCCAAGTGCACTTTTTGTTTATTAAAAGTGTGGACCCCTGTAAAAGGTTAGAAAATGCGCAAGTAAAATCTAGAAGCTCAGTTTAAGTCATTTTTGGAAGCTTCTAGAAACATTTATGCGGTGGAAAGTCCACTCCTTTCATGGTCATGCATCCCATCCAATAAGGAGCTAACCCCTTGATGTAAGGAACTAATCCATTTGAAGGAGGATTCTATCCCTTCTTGTATGGAGTTGTAACCTCCTATCTTCCACTATAAAAAGAGGCATAGGGCAGCCTCAAGGTGTTACAATTGATGAGTTGAAGTTTTAGTATTGTTGGAGGCGAAATGCTGTTGAAACTTAGACCCTTTTAGCTGAGATTTCATGTGGGAAGGATTACATACTTGTATGTATCTTGGTTGGAAGAGTGCAAGGCTGATCAGAGTAAAGGAAACGCCTTTCCGGACCCCAGGAAGACCTGTATGACATCAAGGTGGATACGGTTGTAAGGCTCTTCCTTATTTAAGTTAATACAAATAAATCCATTTTTCTCAATAAGCTGTCAATTGATTGGTTTATTTTATGGATTCCTTGATCACCATAATGGATATGATTTATAAATATATGCTATGCAGGTGCTATTTGATGTTTGTTTGTTTGTGTTTGCAGATCTTCGAAGATAACTCTTTTGAGCGACTGAAGGACTACTACTACAAACAAGCATTGGTTCAAAGGTAAGATCGTTAAACCTTTATAGCATTTAATTATGAATCGCAATATATCTAGAGAAATATAGTTTTGTTTGTCCATTTGTTGTTAGCTATCCGTAGGACACTTGGGAGGTCTGCCTTGTCCACAAGAACGACTTATCCGTCCAACACTCCATGAGATGAGGCAAAATATGATGAACTTGGTATTGGATTTGTTGAGAATTTCATGGACCTGCTGGCGGATGTGCTAGATGTGTTCAATAAATTTAGTTGCTTTATCAGCCTCAGAAAGCACATTTGTTGATTTTGTCTATGTGGTCGCATGAGGTATGGCAACATCAGGTGGTGGTGTGTCGGGGGTTAGATCAATGGAGTGCTTGACCTGACAGTGTAGAGAAAATTCTATGGGTGAGGAGAAAATGTCCTAGTATTCCTCCATGACTTTGTCCATTTGCTACTACCGTGAAGGGAGCCCTGTTTCGAGGCTGTGGCCACAATCTTATTCTTTCCATGTGTGAAAATTGTAATGAAAATAAATTTCCTGGTTTGGGGAACAATCTTACTGCGTTGTATTGCTGTATTAAAATAGATAACAGGAGGCAGTACTGCCTCCGTTATCATGTATAATTTATCTCCAAAAGTAATAACAACAGAAAAAGGCATAGACTCATACATAACATGTCGCTTCCACAGGTATGGCTGGCCTAATAATACATCAAACACATCAATAGGAGCAACATTACACAGTACCCCATCCGTGAATGGCTTGATGTTGTGCTGAAGGTGACACTATTGGAGGACATGGAGATATCTTCCTTGATGAAGCCACCCAATGGCATGCGGCTATGGGTGTGCTATGCTCGGTAGGTCGAGTCGCTTCTCGACCTCTGCTGAAATGAGGTTCTTTTGTCTTTCGCTATCAACAAGGAATTACATTGGAGAGAAATTCACCCACATCTGTGAATGGAAAAGGCGCTCCCCCTCCTCTGGATCCTTGGGATTCTCCCTCTGGAGCTTGCTGGTGGCAACAATGGCACTGGGATCCACATCAATGATATGCTTCCCTTTGTCATCACTCTTGTCTCGTTTTGACTTAGGATCAGAACATGCATCTAATTCGGGTGCCTTCAGTTCGGCCACCAACGACTGTTTGGTCGGACACTCATTTTTGTTGTGAGTGGGGATGTTATGAAATTCACACCACTTCCCCGTGTCCTTCTTTGGATTTGTGGTTTTGTTATTAGTAGCTCCTCTGTGGCTTTACCCCTTGTTCTGCGGTTCGAGGGTGCCTTTCCCTGGCTTTGAATTCGCGGATCCAAAGTCTCGCTTATTCTGCTTAAATTTCTGCTCGATCTTGGCAGCATAGTGATATGCTGTGCCAAGTGAGGTAATGTCAAGGAACTCCATTTCCTCATAAATTTATTTGTGCAAACAACTGCGATACCTAAGCACCAAATGTCTCTCTGAATCTTTAATACCCAACTTTGTGCGCAGGGTATGGAACAAATTCATCATTTCGTGCACATCTTGATCCATTTGCTGCCACAGTGTGGTCCATTGGATGTACTTATCCTCATAGCTCCCCACAGGGTAATATTGTTCGTTGATGCTGTCTCAGAATGAATTCCAAGTGGGTGTGGCCAAGAATAGAGAGGGTTCCCTCTCGTCCTTCTGCTCACAATAGGTTTCTCACTAGTCTTTGACATGCGGGGAAACTTTGAGGAGTGAAAAAGTAACCTTTTCTCAGTTGGAGAAATCATGTACCAAGAAATACCCTTCCAGAAAATTCAACCATCTATCTACGACATCTGCATCTATCTCACCTTCAAAGACAAGAATTTCGAAGTTGACCTATACCTTCTGTTATCACCAAATTGAGTCCTCTTGGGCTGCTTCAAAGGTCAACTTGGAGTAACTATTTCAAACCACTTCTAACTGTAGCCTAGCCTCTTTAGTTTGAGAGGGCTCTCTCAAGGGGTTTTATGATATTGAATAACGATATTACTAGATGGCTAACTCTATGGATTATATCTTGGTTTTGTAGGTTTGTAGGTTGAAAAGATGAAGGATTGCTACCATTGGGCTATGGAGTCAGTGACAAGAATCTCAATTACAAAGGCTCTCCTTGTGGAAGCTAAGGCATGTATATTTTTAAATGAAAGTGAAATACACACATACAAAGTTTACTCAATATAAATGTTGAAAAGAAGTCAGAGCATCAGAAACATGAATTCCGAGTAATGAACATTAATATACTGAAAGCAGGACATTGAGAAAGATATCCAATATTTTAGTGCCTGAAAGGAAGTCAGAGCATGCGAAGCACGAAATTTGAGTAATCAAACATTAACATATTGACAGAAAGTAAAAAAAAATACACAGGACAATGTTCATGAAAACATCGAATGAATCTCAGGTGAAGGATGAAACCAATAACCACTTTCTATTATTGATCAGAACCTGTTTACAATAATAGAAGTCTCTCCTAACATATTCCAACCCAACAAGAGTTTATTTATGAAAATAATGTTACATCCTCTGAGTTTGATGAAAATTTGTAGCAGACTTGTCAGTGTTTTTATCATCAGGAATATGAGAATCATTTCAAACAACAAGAGGAGATACTGGGAGATAATTTCTATAATCCTCAGGTAAAGAGAGAAGTTTATTCTTCATGTCATTCCTTGCATCATCCTACATCAAATGAAGAAAATTTGAAAAACAAAGTTTTGACAATTAGAAGGGTATGATTGTTGAATCATATGAAGAGTTACCTTTAGAAATTTCTGTGGTACATGCTGGGGCAGTTCCTTTTGAAAATGTCCAAGATTTCTCCAAGTATTTGTTCCTCTCAAATAAAAATAATGATCAACATATTTTTCCTTTTTTATTTTAGAAAGGTCACAAGGGTTATAATGAAAAATCTGAACAAGGAATACCATCAAGGGATCATATTTAGTCACACTTTCTTGTTGATCAAAAAGAATTATTCGTGCATACTCTCAAAGATATTTTTTCAGCTTTGCTGGAATATTCTATAGGAATGAATTTCAATATGATTTTCAGTTATGTATACAAATTCATATGGTGGAACAAGTGGTCATCTCTCAGGAATGGTTTTGTGATCAGAGATGTGTAATGTTCGTTCCAATCCAGTACTCAACTTCTTGATTGGCTTCGTTGGAAGAGTGAGATCACTTGATTCAATTTTTATGCTGAGCAAGTAGAGTGGGATCATTTGTAAATAAATAAGCTTGAAGATCAAGCATTTTTTTAGTTTTAGTTTTAAATTCAACATGTGTACTTTCATTTCTTTAGCAATTACTAGTTTTTTCAATGCCAAGGTTACGGGTTAGAGCAGGTTGCAAGTTTTCATTTTGAAGATGGGAACATGCTAATGGAGGTGGCAATGGAACTAATAGTTCTTTGATGTACCACAGGGGAACACCATCCCAAGTGGAGCCACTATTATCACACATAATTTTTTAATTTTTTATTAGGGTCACTCATCTAGGTTTCATCTGTCTCATAAGGTTGGTCCATGAAATTGATGAAAAAATTCATGAAATAAGTCTTTATCCTAAGTCCAAAACACGTCATTAGTCATTTCATCTCATTCATATTGATCAAGTTTCACTTTAGGTTCACATGCATTGGTTTAAAATCCATTTTTAGCCACATGTCTGATTTTTCCTGATTCTGTAGCGAATTCTATGCAAAATACGTGATTTTCGCTGCAAAATCACCTGATCATTCTACAGCAATTCTGTAAAATTTATAACTGAGAACGCTGCAGAATCATGTTTTTATGCTAAAATGAATGGGATGATGACTTGACAAGTATTTAATGGTTTAGGGTAAAGATAAGGTCATACAATTGATTTTCATAATCATCCAAGCATGCAAAAGCATATATACCACCATCATTGCTTTCCACTCCCTCATTTGTCATCATTCTCTCCAAATTCAAATTTAATTCCTTAAAAAAATCACCCAAAGCTCCTCTCTGTCATTAAATTTTCAACCTTTGCATGTATCAATCATTTTTCACCTTTGAAAAGTTTAGCTTTGTGGCAAACAACTTGCTATCCAATTTGTTTTTTACAGGTGTCACATTTTTAAGAGGGCAGTTTGCGTTATAAAGGGAGATGGCCATGAAGAGGAAAGCATAAAAAGGAAGCTCTGTGGTTATATAAGAGCTCATGGACCTTAAAATGATCATGGAAGACCTCAGCTTTACACAAGTTTTCATCCAGACAGGTTACATGCATTTATGCCAGGAGCTACAAGGGGATTTGTTGTTTTTTTTTGAACTGTTTGAGCTGTTGGTTTCAAGAGGAATTTTCAGGCAACTAAAGATGAGTTTCAAAAATATGAAGGAGGCTTTTTCTAAGCACAGAACAAGGAACAATAAACACTTTCAATTTTCTCCCAGGTGCTACCAATTTGGAGATTCGAAGTTTCCTTTGGGACCCATTTTCAGAATTCAGGATTTTCCTGTTTTATACATGATTTTATAATGTTGATTCCGGACAAATGGAGATGGTTTTCAGAAAAAAAAGATAGGTTTTTCCTATAAAAATTATTATCTACAAAATTTGCTCCCTTTTTTCAACAACTATCAGGGATTGAGATATAGGAGCTCATGATTGCAGCCTTATTTTTTTAGAAAAAACAGAGTTATTTTTATTGGTTGATGAAGTTGCTGAAGGTGAAAAATTTGTTTCTTGAGGAGAGTAAGAGGTATTTTGAACCAAATTTTCCTTATCATGCTTCATCCTATCATCTCACAGAGCCATGGACCTTTTCTAGGCCTGAAATCCCAATTCTGTGAAGTCTATGTGAAGTTAGGAAATTCTGCAGTGTGTCCCAGGCTTGAAGCTCAGTTTTTGCTGCGGAATTTCTGAAGATATCTTTTTGGTTTTAAGCCACTTTAATTGACCTGGTTAAGTAACTTTAAAGTTTGTATTTAAATTTTTTTGATCACCTAACACCCTCCAATGGTCAAAAGTAGTAGAGGTACATCACATATGACCTAATTGTTTTCACTACGAAAGTAGCTTAAAACTCTGTTTTTACAGCGAGGTCATTTTTTGGAAATATATGAATGGTAAATAAATTTTTAAAAGTTTTTCCCCATGGGAAATGCCAAAGAGTATTAGAGCAGTGATAAAGAGTATCAGAGGATATATTTTATGAATGGAAACACTCATCACAAGAGTGGTTTGGAGATGCAAACTCATCATGCTGCCACATCATCAACATGACAGTTTATAATCAGAATCTGAAGAACAGTTCCTAAATTCAAGCCATTATGTTTTTATTGTTAAATCATGTTTTCTTCTACCTCATAAGGCTACTCTTTCGATAAAGACTTTCTATGTATGGAGCTTTAATAGTTATTTAAGTTAATAATGAGTGAAAGACTCCTATTAGGTTTCTAACTCTTGAAAACATAATTGTTTCTACTTTTCCTCTTTGTAATCAGTTTTTAGTTAGATTAGGTATCCTTGAAGATATTCAATGGTCTAGCCCAGCTGGTAGACATGATGTAAAGGTGCCTAACTCTATCAATATGGAGAGGAAAGAGTTTGAAAGGGTTGGAAAATGTTATCTCAGAAGACTAATTTGTAAAGCTTTGGAGTTTCAGCCATATATAGTGACAATACAACTTTTCTTCACCTAAGATTATTATTATTATATTTCAATAAGTTGCTGTCCTATTTTTCTAAATTTTTCCTTCCAATGTATTAATGCTTATTACTCAGAACTCATGTTGCTCATGCTCTGACTTTCTTTAAGTATTAAGCTATGGTATATCTCTCTTAATATTTTTCTTTCAATATCTTGATGTCTCATTACTCAGAATTCGTGTTTCTCATGCTCTAACTTCCTTTGAACCTCAAGTTATTGAATATTTCCTATGTGTGTTGTTCTTTAATTAAAATATTTACAAGCTTTAGCTTCCAAAATGAATGCCTTTGTTACTGAATTCTCTAGCACTAACTCCATAAGCCCAATGGTAGAAAATATTCTACATTTTTCACTTGCATCAAATCACAACCAAGTCATTATCATAGAGTTATGCATCTAATAGAGTTTGTATTGAAAGGATCATAAGTTATCTTGAGAGAGCCCTCTTAGAGTGAAGAGGCTAATCTTCAGCCAAAAGCTGGTATGAAAGATTTACTCCATATTGACCATTGCTGTAGCCCAAGAAGACTCAATTTGGTGATAACACCTTCAAAGGAGAGGTGCCTCTAGATTGGCCGCTGGATGTAGATGCGTCGTTGGTGGGCAGTCGTTGAAGGATCTGGGAAAAGTTATCCATCATTGCGCTCCTTTGTTTCTTGAGGTCCTCCTCGAGTAATAATTTTATAGGATCTCCTATTCCCTCATCTTTCTTGTCTTCTGCCATGGTAGGTCGTCGAGGTTTGCGAGGCTGATCTTGCAAGGGTTCAACCAAATCGAACCCTAAATCCTTATACCTTGACCTCGTTGTGGACTTGGAAAGAAAAACAGAGAAAGAGCATACGACTCTGATACCACTGATCCAGATTTATGTAGGAACACAATAAAATACATAAATAAACATAAACACATAGATGTAGCAGAAATAATACTTCATTTCATTAGTCTCAAATAACATAAATATGCTTACAAACATAATGAAAATAAATTAGCTAGTGCACTGATAGCTTATCTCTAAGAAGATGTGGTAGCTACAAGCCTCTGAATTGTGTTAAATGAGGCTCGAAGGCCTATTTATTGTTGAGAAATAATGGAAAACAGTAAACATAAAAAAAAATAACCTTAGGAAATGAAGCGCCAAAACTATGGGCCTCATTTGGGTAAATTGGTACATCAACTTCCCGGGGATGTAACTTTGGCATATGATCTATGTTGGGTGTGGAGCTTGATTATCTTTTTTTTTTTTGTATCACAACATTGGACCCCTTTTCTTAAGAGGGTGGCAACATCACTCATAATTGTACGTTGTCTGGGGGGTCCAGGGGGGGCTGAAGCTAAAACAAGATGTAAAATTTCCTTGTAAAAGTATTGTACTTTCTAGTCAATCTAGGTCGTTCATTAGGCGGATGATTTTACGGTAGAAGTTATGTTTAATTTAGGGTTTTTTGCCCTAGAAGGCAACTCCTCATTTTGTATGAAGGTACTGTATTGCGGTTGTGTATTGTATGTGTATTCTCAGAGTGAGAAACATATAGAAAGAGTGTGAGAAAGAACAAAGGATATTACAACAGATCTATTGTAGGTTGTGTCTCTTCATTTTGCTGGATAATAGAAAGGTAGGACTGGCTGTTCGGGGTGGACGTAGCCCAAAATGGGTGAACCATGTATATTTGTGTCTCTCTGGTTTTATATGTTTTATGTGTTTGTGTTTCCACATATTTTATGTGTTGCATTGCTCTGTAATATATAATTTTCTAACAATCTCCGTTTGATGTGCTCAATACCTTGTTAGAAAGATCTATTCGAGGAATACAAATTTTAACGTGAGAAATATTGAAGGAACTCCAGTTTTCCCAAAAAAACGTCGTTTAGGGCCTCAAAATGGCTTCTGAAGTTCAGGACCCGAAAAACTGCTCAAAATAGTAAGTTGTGCTGAAACTAAAAAATTGAAAGAACAGATGGTGGGGGTCCAAATGGAATAAGTGGGTGGCCACCAATATCCACCTGGATCACCAAGGAGGTTGAGTCTTCTCTTAACTTCCCTCAACTCATGTTTACCCCGGTAGGTCGGTTACTTGGGTCGATGTGAAGGGAGGTGTGTGTTACAGTTATAGGCTTTGGAACCTAGAAAAAAGGAAGGTTTCGTACAAACGAGATGTGGTTTTGAGAGAGGTGAAAGATATTATTAAACATGAATTCCTACCAAAGGAACCTGAGAAGATAGATTTTGAGATAAAGGAGGAAGAATTAGACTCTACAACAGAACAAGAATCAGAAGAGGAAGAGCTACAAACTCCAGCTATGAGAAGATCAGTTTGAGAGAGAAGGCAACTAGAAAGGTATAGTCCATTTTCTTTCTATTCAAATTTTTCTTTGTATATTACTGATGATGATTCCATAACAGGGATGGAGGCAGTAGATTCAAAAGATGGAAAACTTTTGAAGGAGTTCATGGTTGATGAAATGGCATTCTTGCATAAAAATGAGGCTTGGGATCTGGTGGAGTTGTTGGTTGGAAGGAAACCCATTAGCAACAAATGGGTGTTTAAGAAGAAGATCAATGAAAAAGGCAAGGTGGAGAAATACAAAGCTTGGTTGGTAGAAAAAGGTTATTCTCAAGATCTGATAATTGATTTTGGTGATATTTTTTCTATTACTACCAAGGTAGCTACTATTAGATTACTTTTATCTATTGGTTCTGATTTTGAGTTTGAGGTAGAACAGATGGATGTGAAGACGTAATTTCTTCATAAGAATTTGGAAGAAGAGATCTACATGAAGAAACTTGAAGGCTTTGCAGTTTGGTGAGCCCTAGTATTGCACCAAGAGTGACGCAACTCCTAGAGGCTACTCTACTTTACTTTATCAACCCGATGTTTGTACAAACTTGGAGGTGATAGTGCTATATACACAACAGATGCATTCTACTCATACCATCCTCTTCTCAGTCCTACGAAGGGGTGTTACTGCTAAGGTTGCTTTTAGGGAATGAAGTTTGTCACACTTCTGAATGAAACCTAAGACTGTAAATAACTCATGATCATTACTCTATCAGCAATAAAGAAACTATTCTAGAGAATAAAGACTCATCTAGCTATTTTCAAGAAAGGAAATCCACAATTAGGGTAATGCAATAAATAGAGTTAGAATAAGTGGCATTCATAAAGTAAATTGCTGAATTGAACTTGTAGAAAGGGAAACCAATCTAAGCACATAGTGGGCCAAATGGCTGATTAAAATATAGCTACTTGATGCTTGACTGCTATGCTTAGCAATGCATCTATTAATGAGCTAACTATTCTTGTAAATAATTTTTTTTGCAACAAAATAAGGAGGTGCTGAGGTGGCTTAAGAAGGTCTTGGACTCATGGATTCAAAGTTGAAGGTGTCTTGGAGGTTGTGCCAAGTATAGGTGAGGTGAAAGAGAGGTGTTGGGTTGAAGAAGTGGTTGAATGGCACTACTATATGATCTGCTACAAGATTTCCTATAGTGCTATAGGATGTCTTGAAACACTACAAGAAACATGCCGAGGGTATTTGGAGGCCAGAAATGGTGAGGAAAGGGGTAAGAAAGGTGGAATGAAGGTGGAACTAGGTGGATGGATGGTAGCCAACCCTTTGGCCAAGCTCAGAACTTATTTCAAATCCTATCTTTCACCCCCATGGTGGCTCTCGGTGTTGTGGTGAAGATATCAAAAAAAATATGAAGGCGATTTGGTTGAAAGTTGGTTGGTGAAGGGTGGAAACCGAAGCTAATGATGTTGGTGGAGTCCTCCTCTGCTTCTCTACTCAGACCTACAATAAAAATTTCTTTTCATTCATTTATCATTGAAAAATCTATGATGAGAATGGTGGAAAAGATGAGTTGAATTAAAAAAAACCTACCTATGCATTTTAAACATAAAACTAACTTAGAATTCACAACATGTTCATGCTAAAAAAATAAACCTATCTATTCTTTCTAGGAAATCATAAACTAAAATAAATTTGGGCCTGTGGTGACGATCTACCCTCCTCAAGCTCCAATGAAAGAGGTGAGAGAGGGAGGATTTAACACACAAATTTGGAGTTTTATATGATATTGGACTATGACCTACAAGAGTCTAACTACAACAACATGAAATGGAATCAAAATAAACACATCACGATGAAATGTAAGAAAACTAACTACAATACATGAAATAAAATAACTACAATGACATGGAAAGGAAACACAAATGCATAAGAGAGAATAAGGCCAATGGATTGGGCCCTAACCCATAAGCTCAACTCTCTGAAACTAAATCAGTGAAGGAGAAACTAAATACTCATTTTATTGCATAACCAATCTCATTACATAGCATGTGAAAGTAAAAAATTTCTATTACAAGATCTAAGAGTTCTCTAGCTATCTCAAAAAGTCACATCCTAATGAGTTCTTGCTCTGCCCTATTTATCCTAAAGGGTAGCTACCAACACTAAGCAACATATGACCATAATGTAATTAAATGTGAGAAAGAGAGACTAAGAAGGCTAAAATGATGACAATTAACCCCTTAAAATATACCTAATGATGGTGCTCATCATCACCCCCCTACCAAATGGTTGCTCATTCTTTGAGCAACTTATTCCTTCTTCTTCATCTCTTTTAGTGCCTCAGTGGCCCCTGTGACATCCTAAGGAAGAATTGAAGGAGTCCCCTCAAGAGGGTAGAATCCATCATTATTTTATGCCTCCTCCCATTCTTTGTTTTCCTTGGCTTGGTATTTCCCTTAACCCAGTCCCAACAACAAAGGTGGACAGAGTTTTAATCCAAGCCATTGGATCTTCATTGTTTGCATAGCCCTTTTGTATAATTGAACCCTTTCTAGGGAATTTATCAATCTCTCTGGGGTATGATATTCCATGTTCCTAAGACTAAGAGGGAGGCCATTCCATCTTCTTTGAATTTCCATTACACATTCCTCTCCTAACAGTCTAGAAATTTCATCAAAGTGTGTAATGGCATGTGCTTGGGTGCTGACGTACTTTTCTGCAAGGATGGCATCATTTGCTATCATGAGCTAATTGTTAGTGACCCCCTAGGTCTGAATAGCTCCTCCCTTATGTGTAGAGGATCTCTCCCTTCTCTTCTCATCACCCTTTTTACCTCCTATGCCCTTTCCTCCTCATTGACCATCCAAGAGGCTAAGGCCATCAACTATATATCCCCCAACCTAGGGTTAGGGTCTCAAATTTTGAAATCAGTCAAAACAAGATTGTGCATATAAAATTCTGCCAACTTGTTTCCTATGCTAGACTAATTGTAAAAATCAATAAACTACCTGCAGTTTGGAAAAGACAATGATCCATAAGATGCTAGTGTTTTAATCTGATATTGTAGCCACATTCCTTTCAGGTAGATGGCATAGGATTTTGAAGGGTGCTTGTGTTGAATTTCCTCCATGCACAAATATACCATAGTGGCAATTGGTTTGTCCTTCTACTAGAGTTAGCTTTGTAACCTTGCATTTTCTACTCTTGTTGCTTGAATTTTCTCCTTTAACATGGCTTCTATGTTTCTGACATCATCCAAATCCCTCCCCATTTTAGTGACCTTTTCTTCCATGATTCCTACATTTTTCACATTGTTTGTTTTGGAAATTTTCATCCAGTGATGTGTAAAAGATCTTTCATGATATAGCTGATAAAATAGGGGAATTGAGAGATTTTGAGGGATCATTCTTCCTCCTTCAATAAATGTGCAGTAGGAACTCAGATTTGGCTGTGGGCTAGGGTGTGAAATTGCTGATATGTATTTCGTGACAGATTTTGGGGAGGTGGGATCCTCATTTGGTTCCACCTCTTCCTTCCTTTTTCATCTTGCCCCTCAATATGTGCCTCTTTTTCAAAATATTGGGCCTCTTTCCCTTCCAAGGGTGCATTATCTCCCTCCCCCATGACTTTCTTCTCTTTTTGTGGCATTGCTAGAGTTTCCTGTCGCAAACTCAGTTTTCCTATAGAAAATCCTCCTTTGCTTGCTACCCCTTATTTTTTGCCTCTTGAAGGTTTGTGGGGGTTGGTACTTATTCAAGGGATGATATCCTTGAATAATTTATCCTGCTATAAGTTATAGGTGTCCTCTCAGGGGAGGTGACCTCTTGAATTTTCCCTTCTTCTAAGTTTATTTCATCTTTATTTTTGGGTGACTTCTCAAATGTTATTGGGATTTCGGTTGGAGTCTGAGGTTTCCCTTGCTTCACCCTGGCACTCTTTTTGGTTGTGAAGTACATGGGGGTCTGTATTTTCCTCTTTGCCTTCACTGGTGTGATTAGAGTGGCTAAGGTGGAAACCACTTCTTTTTCTGATGTTCCTGGTGACAGGCTGGTCCGTTGGGGAGAGATGACAAGGCCCAACATGGGGTCTAATATCTCTTCATACCCTGTATTTCCTTCCTTTTTCTCTTATGTTTCTTCCTCCTCATCATCTCCTTCTCTTATGTCATTTTTATATTTCTCTTCTTCTTTCCCTTCCTGTGCTTGTAGGGTTTCTATTTTTTCTGCTTCTGTCTCCATCTCCTTCAGTCTCCCCTTATTCTTCTTCCATTCCTCTCTCTCCAAGACTAGAGGGAGGGGTTTTTCCAGCTTCTGTACCTATGAATGCTTCCCTATCCATATCTATGAATGTGGACCAAGGTATGGGGATGTTCAAAATATTTAGAGCATGTCATACTATAATTTTGATGAGGCAATGGTGAGCTAATTTTTGATAGTTCCTCTCCCTCACCTTCTGGCTCATGTCCCTGATTGAATGTAGGAGGAAGTAGGGAATTTTTAGTCTCTTTTCTAGAGGTAGACCTCCTTGGAACCTAAGATCATGTAGTACTATGAAGTGGTATAAAAAAACCACACCTAGTCTTCCCTCATAGGAAATTTATTTCATTATGTGAAATTCTACTTCATCCCAAGGGTAAGGGGGGCTTTCCCTTCTAACTTCATTTTTATCCTCAATGAATTCTTCGTTTGGAAGAAAGAAGCTCTTTTTATATGCAGTGTTGGACACAATATATTTCTATTCCACTTGACTCCTAGAGGCAAGATGGTCACTCTACTGATAAAGTCAGGTGTTATGGTGATGGCTAGACCTCTGACTACAATGGTGGCCCTATCATCTTGTTGTGAGTGTAGGGCCACTGCAAATTCTTGAGCCAACTAATCATCAAATCCCTTGAGGATCTTGAAGAATCCTAGCCATTGATGATTCCTAAAAATATCAAACACTTGAGGGTGTAATCTCATTCTCTTGATATCTGTGGGTTCCCTTTTGTTAAAATCTCCCCCCATTTTATGGCTGTGTTAAGGAGGTGTCTGGATGGTTTTCTCTAAGAATATCGGTGAGATGGGTTCTTAGAGGTTACAATTCAACACAAACTTAGAATTCCTTGATTCTATTTATTTAAGCCGTCTCTTAAATTCCAAATTATTGCTGTGATTGTGTATTATTTTTCATTAAAAAATTTCATAACTTAGTGAGGTGACATCCACTTACCTCTGAACTCTGGTGTTTTCTTGCTTGTGAGGTGGTGGTTTTGGGTGTCAATACCATCTATGAGTGGCCCTCATTTCAATTCTGATCACTGTGCAACCTTTTGTATACTTTCCTGTAGCATTAGTAGATTTCCTACAGCACAGGTTTGCATGCAGAATTCAACCTTGGTGCAGAGTTATTCGATGACTCCTGTTACTCTCCTTCTCTAAATTATCTTGAAATTCTCTATTAAATTAAGGAGAGTGAGCCAAAACACCCCTTTATGTTAACTTTAACAAATTTGGAGTGGAGTGGTGACTTGGAATTTGGCACGGGGTTTCCTCTTTTGGACCGTTGGTCCTACTCGACTTAATCATTTCTATTTTCCTCGGAATCACCTTCATCTCCTCGTGATCTCTCTCTTAACTGATTTGATAGCCTAGGTGGCATGTAGAAATTCACTTTTCGTTCACTTTAACTTCACGAGGGTGGCCAAGTTAACTAGCCACCTTTTTTCCCTTTTAACCTCCTATTCTCGAAATTAATTCATTTGGGCCAATACAATGCATAGCGAGAGGGTGAAGGGGCCATACCTGAGCCTACCTACTGCTGAGGAGTTGTAGAATTTCTTTGATGCAGGGAGATGGAGTATGGTGATAGCCATCATTTTTTTTTCCTTTGCTGTGTTTTTTGTTTATGCATATTTTTTGAGTGAGCAGCTTATTCCTGAGTGAGATGCTTAACACTTTTATTTGTTGTTTTTTTTTTGCAGGTGTTGCATGGAGATCATCAGGTGATGTTTCTAGTGTGGCCTTCCTCCTCGAGTCTTCTGGTGGGCATATTGAGCCATATCCATCAACTAAAACTCACTTTTTAGGTGTGTTGTGTCATGTATAGGATTGCTATAGGAAATGATCATCTTCCTGTAGCAGTCCCCTTTATGTTGCTTTGGAGCTCCATTTTGTTGAGAAATGAGGGGAAAAAATGTAGGGATGCGCTATGGAGTGAGTGGAGTGATGGAAAGATGAGGGTAGAGGTCCATGTCAAGATGTAGGTGGCCTGACCCATAGTAGTGAAAAATAGGGTTTAGAGAGTGAATACTTGTGCATGGAGTGGAGTGAGGGTTAGGTGTGGTAGGTATGGGAAAAAAATGATTTTCATGCTCTTCTTGAAGGTTAGGTGTCCTTGAGTGAGCTTCATCTCTCTCGGATGGATTTCCTTTAGTAGTACATGGTTTCCTGTAGCACTACATGAAATCCTGTAGAAGCCTAGGAGAGTAGGAAAAACATGCTATTTTTTCTCATCTGAAGGGAGAAATGGGTGGCTGGATGCATGTCGGGGTTGATCATGGAGTGGGTAGGTAGAGGAGAGAGAGAAGAGAGGAAAAAAGTTGCTCCTCTTTGTTTAAACCATCCTTGATAAAAAAACCTGCAAAACAAAAATAAGTGAGTGTATAGGTGTTGTTTTCATCTTTTTCTCTGTTTTTTTTTTTTTAAGACAAGTGGGTTGCCTCCACAGAGGTTTTCAACCCACAAGCTTGCCTTGGGTGTCTCAAAGAGGTTTTCACCCAAGGGATTTTTATTTTTTATTTTTTTTTGCTCCAAGATCACCTCATGGAGGTTTTCAACCCAAGAGTTGGTCTTCGATGCCTCACAGAGGTTTTCACCCATGTCTCATGCCTCTTTATTTATTTATTTTTCTAGGAACGAGAGGTGCTAAAAACTATGGAGCTTCCAATGACATTCACCTCCCTCTTTATTGAATTAATAAACTCAGCCCTAGATAGGGGCTTCTTGTACACTTTGAGCTTGTAACCATTGACAAATAGTTGGATCGTCTCCTCATCTATGGTTCTGATATGAACAACCCCATTTTCATAGCATTTTTCCACTTGGTAAGGTCCCAACCATATTTTCATTAGTTTTCCTTTGAAATCCTTGAACTCAGAGTCATAGAGCAACGCCCAATCTCCTTCTTGAAATGTATTTTCTTTGATGTTTTTGTTATGCCAAACTTTCCTTTGCAGCTGAATTACCTATGTGTGAAGGAGCGCTTGCATTCTGAACTCATCCAAACAATTTAACTGCTATAACCTTTCTTGTTGGGCCTTTGTGATGTCAATGTATAACTTAGCTGCCATTTTCAAGGTGTTGTACTCAAACTCAATGGAAAGCAGAGTTTTCTTCCCATAAACTAATTCATAAGGAGTAAACCCTATGGTTGTCTTCCAAGTGGTATTGTAAGCCTAAGTGGCTTCCACCAATCTGTATACCCAATATTTTCTACTGCTACTCAAAACCTCGGTGAGGATATTCTCCAAGGCTCTATTTTCCACTTCCACTTGGCCATTTACTTGAGGATGATAGGAAGTGGAAGTCTTGTGCTTTATCTTGTGTCGCCTTAGGAGGTTTTCAATGAGATGAGATATAAATTGAGCCCCCTGATCAGTGACTACCTATCTAGGGTATCCAAAATTTTTGAACACATTCTCTCACAGAAACTCATCTACCTTCTCCTCTGTTGCTACCTTTACAACCCTTGTTTCAACCCAATTGGTCAAGTAGTAGTGCAAACTATGATATACCTCTTCTGCCGAGATGGTGGATCAATGGGTCCAATGAAGTCCATGCCCCATTTTTCAAATGGCTCTAGAGCCACCTAAGGGTGCAAAGGAATTTCATCCTTCGGTGTAGGTATCCCCATCCTTTAGCACTGGTCACATCTATTGGTGTACCTCCTGGAATCTTGGTGGAGGGTAGGCTAATAGTGAACTGCCTGCAAAGATTTGAAGGTTGTCCATTTTTCAGAAAAGTGGCCTCCACAAGGACCATCATGACATGTCGAGAGGATGTCAAAAACCTCTTTTCCCCTCACACATCTTCTGAGAATTTTTTCAGGACCCAACTTGAAGAGATTTCCACCAATCCAGGTGAAAGGGGTGCCTTTCCTAAAAATCTTGCTCTTCTCCTTGGGTGAAATGTTTGGAGGGAAATTTTCAGCAACCAAGTAGTTAGATATGTTATAAAACCAATGAGAGAGTGCTAAGATAACAAATAGGTGTACATCCGGAAGCTGATCATCGACCATCCCTTCTTCATCTGCAGGTAGAGTTAGCCTAGATGAGAAATCTGCAACAACATTCTCCTTTCCTAGTTTATCAACAATTGTTAAGTCAAATTGATCTAATAACAACAACCATCTAATTATTCTAGCATTAACATCAGGTTTTTTCATGAAGTACTTGATGATTGCATGGTCAGTATATATAAAGGTCTCATAACCAGTAATATAATGCCTAAATTTGTTTAAGCAATGGACAATGGCTAAAAGCTCCTGTTCTGTGACAGTGTAGTTAAGTTCAGATTTTGATAGATTCTTGCTAATGAAATAGATGGAATAGGGTAATTTGTCTTCTAACTACCCCAAAGTTTCCCCCACAACTTTTTCTGATGCATCTGTGTGGATGTGGGAAGGCAGAGCCCAGTTTGGACCTCAGACAATGGGGACAGTAGTTAGCTTTTCCTTAATGAGCTCAAAAGCTTCTTAACAAAGAATGGACCAAAAAAACTCAGAATATTTGGCCAATAATCCAAATAATGGAAAATCCAATTTTCTAAAATCTTTAATGAACCTCCTATAGTAGCCATCCAAAGCTAGGAAACTTCTGACATCTCTTTTCTTTTGAGGGACAAACACCCTTTTTATGATGGTGATTTTTTTCGGGTCTACGTGTATTCCTGCTTGTGATATTGAGTGGCCCAGGACTCATTAGAGAACTTTTGAGGTCTAAAATGGGCCTCCTAAGAAAAATTTATAACCAAATTATAAGAGCTAATAGGATTCAAGATAATGATGTCAACCATTGGGGATGATTCACAATTTTTGAGGTAAAAAAGTAAAAATATTTAAAAATAATAAAATAATAAAACTACTTTTCAACTTTTATTTTCAACATATATTTCTAAGTTTTAACTCAAATTTCGAGCGCGAGTACTCATTGGATGCAAAATTTGATTCCTCATCCAAAGAGTACCCATGTTGCATACTTTTGATGAACCCTACTACACGAAAAATAAGAAATACATGAAAAAACATGATTGCAATCTAACGGGTGTACTCCTGGGATGAGGAATAAAATTATGCATCCAATGGGTGTTTCCACATGAAATTTGAGTAAACCCATAGGGAGATAAGTTGAAAAAGATTTTTTTTCCATTTTCCCTCTAAAATTTGATGATGTAATATAATATTATTTTATTATTTCCACTGTTATTTTATAAATTCCTTAGGAGGCCCATTTTAGACCTCAAAATTCCCCTAATGATTCCTAATCTTTTTAAGAATTCACACTTTTCTAGACTCAGGGAGAGATGCATTTCAATGAACCTTCTCAAAACATTTCTGAAATTGGAGAGAGCTTCTTGGAAATCATCCCCATAAGGTGTGAAATTGTCCATGTAAATTTCGATAGAGTCATGGCGTAGTTCAGAAAAAATTCTCAAGACTGCTCTCTGGAAAATGGTTGGGGCATTGCACAGCCCAAAGGGAAGGACTCTGTAAGTGAAGGTGCCTTAGGGACATGTGAAAGTAGTATTGTCCTAGTCCTTAGGGCTAATTTGGATCTGGTTATATCCAGTGAACCTATCTAGGAATGCAAATAACTTCTTCCCTGCAAGTCCATCCAAGACTTGATCTATAAAGGATAAGGGGAAACAATCCTTCTTAGTAGCTTTGTTTAGTTCCCGGTAGTCACCATAGATTCACTATTTTCCATTCTTCTTTGGGACTAGGACAAGAGGAGACACCCACTCACTATCTGATATGGGATAGTTGAAACCTGCATCCAATAATTTCTACAGTTCTTCTTTCACTATGTCCTTTAGCATTAGGTTCATCCTCATTTATGATTGGCGTACATGCTTGCATCCTTCTTTAATGTAGATATGATGTGTGAACACCGAGGGATGTAACCCGTTTATGTCTTTTATTCCCAAGAAAATGCATCAAGGTTTTCTTTCAAGAGCTAACATAACTGCTCTTCTTCCTTGGTTGAGAGGGATTAGTTAATTTTCAAAGATTTTGATGGGCCAGATTCCACAACCTTGGTGGTTTCAAAGGTTGAATCAATTGAGTGCAACTCCATCCAAGGGTGGCATTAAAAATATTTGACTAGGTCATCGAGTGGACTGCCATTGGGGGGATAGTTATGAATGATGTGGTCGATGAGCTCATCCTCATCAAGTTGCCCCCGTCTAAGAAAAACATCTATGGTACAAATGGGGTAGGGCGTGGTGTTGTATACTTAATCTTATTCTTCTTCATCCTCAAACCACAAAGGTAGGTCATGGTCAATGGAAGGCAGGGTAGGAGGATATAACACCAAATATTTAGATAAGGGCCAATTCTTTATAGTCATGTTTCCATCCCAACAGATGATATAAGAATCGACAGTGGCTAACCAAGGTCTTCCTAAAATGAGAGGATATCCATTAAACTTGGTTTTTTGCTGGAGGACATGGAAATATGTAGGGTACTCCCAAGAGTCGATTGAAACCATAAAATCATCAACAATTCCTTTCGGAGCTACTGTGGACCGATCTGCAAGTTATAGAACCGTTTAGGTTTTCCTGAGAGTCTCTTGGAGGTTTAGTTTAAGCATAGTTTCCTTGTTCATTAAATTGATGGTAGCCTCAAGATCAATCAAATTATTGGGGACTATGACACCATCGACGAGCCTATTGTAAATAGGAACATCATCAATGGCTTGGAGAAGGGGTATTTTCACACACAATTTTTTCAACTCTCCCAGAAGTTCAGTCTCCTCTGTGGTGTGCTAACTAGAGTGGATTAAGCACTCAGGAAAATGAGGTTGTTGGATATGAGTGTTACTCTCTTCCTTTTCCTCCTCAACCTCTGCAGGTGGAGATGGAGGATTATTGTCCGGGATTACTCTTCCCGACCTGAGATTGATCTCATGTATCTCCATAGCATAAGTTGGATAGGATGTCTCTCCACTGTAAACCTATTATGCCTGCTTGTTGTTCAAGTTTGGATTGGGCAGGGAAGACATATAAGGCAGCTTATGTGGAGCAGAATGGGCGAGATGAGGTTGAGGTTGGTGTGGAGGAAATAAATAAGGTGGTTGATTATGTTGGGGCATCCACCCTTGTGATGGGTTACTCCACTAAGGTAGTTGCGAAACATATTGATGGAATGGTTGGTTCACAGGCTGAGGGTGATAAGGAGGGTTGTAAGGCCACGTAGGAGGTTTATGCCATGATGGAAGAGTGGAGGTGTATCAATACTGCATAGGTGCATTATGATTGGTATGATATTAGGTGTAAGGTGCCCATTGCATACCCTACTGATATGACCGAGGCCCTTGAGGCCTTCTCTAATTTATGAAACAGAGTTTCTCAGGTCATACTTTCACATATTGATATACAAATTTTATCCCAGGTAAGGAGGGACACTTATCTGTGGCATGATTCTCTTCACAAAATATGAAAACCTCTATGACATTTAATGGACATTCATAACAAGGGTGTTTTCTAGTACATCTAGGGCAGAAGATAGGCAAGGCCATTTCTTCTTCATCTTGCTTCCTCTTGATGTGAATTGTGTCCATTTCCAAAGAAAACGTGTGCAACATCTTAATTTTTAAGTCCTCCAACATATTTACAATCTCACGCTTGATGGAGGTGGAAGAGGAAGGGGTGTTGGTCATGCTTTAGCTAGCTCTATCTTTCTTCCTAGCTACCCTAGAGTGGTTCCTAAAGAAAATTTTGATGTCTGCATAATGTAGTTGGTAGATATATCCTCATGATAGCATATTAATGGTTTCTATCACCTCCTCCCCGATCCTTTGGAGAAGTACCAGTTTAAGTGATCCAGGATAAAGGGTGTAGTTGGCTCTTTTATAGTTTAGCTGGAATATTTCTTCATAATCTTCTAGGGATTCATCAGGTCCTAGAGTCATCCTAAATATTTCCTATTTGGTTTCTTTGGATCTAAAGTAGTCTATGTATTTTTTGTTAAAGGACTCTTGTATATGTGCCCAGGTAGTGATGTTGTTCCCAGGAAAACCCATGAACCAACGCAAGGTTGCATCCTTGAGCATGGATGGAAACAATTTCAACTTTTGGTCATCTGAGACATAGTCACAGGTCTTGCAGACAACAAAAAATTAGAACATGAAGGTGTCAAGATCCTCAGAGGTAATTCCATGGAAATGTGGAAGGGATGACATATTGATGTTCTTCATCCTAGTTTCCCCATCTGTTTCTCTAATGGAAAAGACTCCTTGGGTCCTAGTCTCAACCATGGCTTGAATTGGTGAAGCAGGTTCCTTAGGTGAAGAAAGTTGTTTTTCTTCTCCAATAGGTTCTTAAAAGTTTTCAAGTTACTCTCCTATGGTGTGTTCAACCTCATAGTCATTGAATAAGAGTGAAGGGTGACCGTGTGGGGATGTGGGGGTTTTTATTAAAAATTTTCCTTGATTATCGCTACTACTACGGGGCATGAAAGTCAAACTTTTTTTTTTGATTTTTTCAATATTTTGGAACTGAATGTAAAAGAAAATAAGAAAATAATTCTAAAACAGAATCAAATAATCTACTTAGACACCTCCTCCGTAATGACACCAAAAAGTGGTGAGCCTTGGTATTGCACCAAGAGTGTTGCAACTCCCATAGGCTACTCTACTTTACTTTATCAACCCAAGGTTCGTACAAACTTGGAGGTGACAATGCTATATACAAAAAAGATTCATTCTACTAATGGATTCCTCTTCTCACTCCTACGATGGGGTGATATTGCTAGGGATTCTTCTAGGGAATGAAGTCTCTCACACTTCTAATTGAAACCTAAGACCGGAAATAACTCATGATCATTACTCTCTCAGCAAGAAATAAACAATTCTAGAGCATAAAGAATCATCTAGCTATTTGTAATAAAGGAAATCCACAATTATGCTAATGCAAAAAATAGAGTTAAACTAAGTGGCATTCATAAAGTAAATTGTTGAATTGAACTTGCAGAAAGGGAAACTAATATAAGAACATAGTGGGACAAATGGCTGATTAAACTCTAGTTACTTCATGCTTGACTGTTATTCTTAAAAATTCATCTATTTATGAGTTAAATATGCTTGTAAATACTTTTTTTGGCAGTAAAAGAAGGAGGCACTGAGGTGGCTTAAAAAGGTCTTGGACTCATGGTTTTAGAGCTGAAGGTGTCTTGGAGGTTGAGCCAAGTTTAGGTGAGGTGAAAGAGAGGTATTGGGTTGAAGAAGTGTTTGACTGGTGCTGCTATAGAATCTGCTACAAGATTTCCTATAGTGCTACAAGATGTCCTGAAACACTACATGAAATAGGGCGAGGGTAGTTGGATGCCATAAATAGTGAGGAAAGGTGTAGGAAAGGTGGAATGAAGGTGGAACTAGGTGGATGGAAGGCAACCAATCCTTTTTCCAAGCTCAAAACTTGTTTCAAAGCACGTCTTGCACCCCTAGGGTGGCTCTAGGTGTTGTGGTGAAGATCTCAAAAAACAGAGATGAAGGCGATTTGGTTGAAAGTTGGTTGGTGAAGGGTGGAAACTGAAGCCAAGGATCTTGGTGGAGTCTTCCTCTGTAGCTCTACTCACACTTCCAAGAAAAAGACATGTTCACACATTTATCATTGCCAAATATATTATGATAATGGTGGAAAAGATTAGTTGGATTTAAGCAAACTGATCAGGTTCTCAGTGTAAAAGCTCAAAAATGAAAGTGCTCAGAATTGATTGGAAACTAAACGACCGCGACCGGCCCGTCCCCAGGAATCCGATGCATTTCATTTCATCGAAAACTGACTTCGGATGAAGAAGTTATAGTCTGTTGACCACCACTCAGAACAGGAAATTTAAAAAAAAAATTGCAGAACAATGACAGGTTGATGACATGGTAGCCCAGTCTACATGTAGGGAATATTCTTCAATTTTTTCCTAGTGGCACTATGAAAAGTATCACAATAGGATTCACTAGTTTGGTTTGAAAGTGATTTTTTTTAAGGATATGCTCCTAAGGTTGAATTCAAAATTTTTTATATGAGGGAAAGCCAAACTAGAGGCTGGCACGTGGTGTAGCCAGGGGCCACCACATGCCCCCTCTGGTTGACCCTCTCTAACTCCTAAGTTTGAATTTCAATTTTATTTTATGGTGGTCGAATTTTATGCTAAGGCCTAAATATAAAATTTTTGTGGCATATTTATTTATGCAAAGTCTGAACATTGGTGGCATTCATATATTATAACAGGTCGAATTATTATATTAAATCATAGTTTGAAACTATATGGTGGTCGGAACTACATATTCCAAAGTCCGTTGGCATTTCCAAAGTCCAAGTATTAAATATATTCGAGCGCATTGTTTTTTAAACTATGGGTTATTACAAGTCCGGTGGAGAAAAATTATTGTGTGAGGGTCGGGGTCGAACCCACAACCTCCCCTGCACCATCCAACCGCTTTACCACCATGCTACCACGTTGGGTCTTAATAACCTAAGGCTCCGACATATATTTAAAGTTGACAGAATTCAATGGCAGGAGTTTGGAGGCGACCACCCCCCTCCCCATATAACCAAGATACAAAGCCAAGGGCAGAGCGTAATGATTAAGCATAGAAGGCTAATTCTAATTGCGACCACTAATGTAATCTCAGAAGTGTTTCAATTAAACCACGATTTATGGAATGCGTTTAAGTTACAATAAGATGCGCTTATCCACCAGCTGAAAACATCACTAATAAACCCGTATTTAAATGGTAGCTGATTTAATGACCGCCACTGGGTGGAATTTCGCCTACCTGAGGCTAACTGAGCCTAGTTTTGTAGGCATTACTGTAAAATTTGTTTTGACCATAATCGGAGAATTAAACCAATTTTGGATCAAGAATAGCTGACATTAGTATATCGGGCATGCTATGAACACATCAATATGCTAGCAGTAGAAGAGAAATTCTACAAGGTTTTTTCACTTTCAAGAAAAATTGAAGCCTATGTAATACCAAGAAAGAAGGCTATGCCTAGATCAGTCAAGGCAAGTGAGGAGAATGAATAGTCATTTCTTCAAGTAGATTTTGACATTTTGCATCTATTGATATGTTTCAGGAGAATTTCAGGCATGCAAATGTAAATTTTTGAACTATTGTTATCATTGAGGCTCAAGCCATGGAAGTTGGACCAAGGAGATGTAGTCATAGAGGTGAAATCCTTCATAAAAAACTGTTGATGGATTAATTGTGATGGTTTGATATTCTTTGTGTTGTTGTTGTTCATCATTTGATTTTCATATTTTTTATGCTCTTGAATTCACTATAAAAACTCGCTTAATTTACCCGTTTGATACACATAAGAAACAAGGAAACCTGCGTACATCAAGCATAATATCAACAAATAAATTTTAAATCTAACTCAGGAAATAGAACAAAAAAACTAACATTCACTAGATCAAGTTCGTATCGAGTTCGGGGTTGAAAGGAAAGGTTATTTTCTTTATAGTTTTCAAGACTTTTTGCAAGTTTAATGGTTGCAAATTTGTGACTTACAAGGTTAACCTTTGCAAGTAGAGGTAAAGGGAACATACAAAGTTTTGATATTAGGACCAAGAAGGAGAGCTACAAGAGGTACCATCTTCTACCCAAATTTCCACTCATAGTTCTTCACTTGAAGCACCTCAAGTTTTGTCTCAAGAAGCTTAGTTGATTGAAGAGGTACAAGCACTGGCCGAGCTTGAATTCATAGCCACTCATGTCGTGTTGGAGAGACTCAAGGTCATCTCGGGGAGAAGATGATATAAAGAGAGATTTCAATGACATAAAGAGGATGGTTAAAATTATGTTTGATGAATTACCGTTGGGATGGCAGAGAAGGTTCTAAGCTCTCCACATGGAGAAGGAACTTTGTATGATAAGAAGATGAAGATAAGAGTTCAAGGGCAATGGAGGAAAGCCACCTCCATCTCCACCATCTCCATCATCATCATCTCCATCAAGATCATCTTCCACTTCCACTACAAAAACCACTCACACTTACTCAAAAGCCACAAGAGGAAAACATCCTTAGTCAAACTTGATGTCAAATTGAGCTTCCAATGTATAATGGTGGAGATAAATGAAATATTGGACAATTGGATACATCAATTGGAGGTGTATTGCAGAATTTAGAACTCATGAAGACGAAATAAAGATTCAATTGTATTCTTGGAGGATGGAAGGATTTGTACTTGTATGGTGGGAAGCAAGGACTCAAGAAGAGATTAAAAACTACTGTATTATCTCTATGTCTTGGTCAAGTTTTATTGCTGCCATTAAAAGGAAATTATATCCATTAGCTTACATGAAAGAAATTATGGATTGGAAAAATTTTAGACAATGGAAAGGAACCGTGCAAGATTATACTCATGAATTTAGGAGAAGAGCTCTTATTTTGGGTATTAATTTATATTTTCAAGAAATTTGCTAAATTATGCTGGGGGGCTTCCATGCATAGTTACCTTAGGAACACTATTTTCATGTTTAATCCCATAAATATAGATCAGGTTTGTGTTCAAGCCACACATTTAGAAGCAAGAGGTGTCCAACATAGATGACAAAAAAAAGTGAAAGTAGGTAAAGGAAAGAAAGTTTAATGAGAGAAAGAAATAGGCTCAGAAAGAGTAGGCTAGGAAAACTCACATGCAAAATTTTTTCAAAGACTGGCCATGATGAAGACCATTGCTGGCAACTTCATCCAAAGTTAAATCCAAACAAATTGGAAAGCTTATATAAAATGTTGTTGAACATGACTTAGGGTTAGATATGTAGAAATTATATGCACTATGCATGCATATGTCCAAGATCCACCTGATCTCACACTATTTAATTTATGCTGCAATGAATTCCTATTCCACTTGTTAATCTTTTTGCAGGAAAAATTAATTTCCCACACATGTGAGCATAAACAAAAAATTATCAATCGCACATAACACAACTTTTAACCTAGAAAACCTCAAGCCGAAAACCCCAACTATACATTATGTAACATGCAGATCATATGAAAATCTCATACAAACATACAAAGCTTATCACAAGTTTCAAGACAGCATAATTTTCATACACTAATCAAATAATCTTGCAAATCCATGCACCGACCTTGCCACCGCTAGCCCGCTCTCCACTCCATAATCTCTCGCTAAAGAATAGCTCTAAATGAATTCGACCAATACATCCTTGATCGCGGCATCTCATTGGCATCTTCCGTTTTCGAGTGTGATGGCCATGCATCACTATGGTCACAAATACCGTATAGACATTCCTGCCTTCACCTATCTCTCCACTTGTCTCCACTAAAATCGGCTATGCACCAGAAAGTTAACTCCAAGCATCGTCGGCTGATTAATGAAAGTTATTATTTCGAATTAATTAAATAATTAATTCACTCCACTCTCACTAGTGTATCAATCAACAGACTAGACACAACTAGCTCAACTGAAATTAACCGAGTTAAACTAAATACAACTCCACAACTACTTCTTCCAACCGTGTCATAAATCTACCACTTGAGTTCTAATCGAGTCCTCCACAACAGTCTAAAACTTTTAGAATAGCGTAATTCTTTCTATCACTCGATGTGCTACATCTATGCACGAATCGAAGTATTCCAAGAGAATAAGTTGTTGCTTAGAGTTCGATTATTATTAAGAGCTAATAATGATTGACATACCTATTTTAAGATTACGATCTATAAATAGACTTTGCCCAATATTCTAAAATATACTCCCTCATCTATTTTCCAACTTGATCAACCATCCACAACAGCATCCCCGCAACTTCGAAATATGATCGACATGTCTAAAAATAGACATAATCTAAAAATAGACTTGCGCCAAAAATAGCTCTTTATGTGGGCCCACTTAGTGAAGCGACTTCCTTTTCACTAAGCTCATCATCTTGACCTCACTACCTCTCAACAAGATAGGGATTATCCTTCACCCCGATCCCTCCCCGCCTATGGTATTCACCTATTTTTTGGTGAGCACCTTTCGTTAGAACATATGCATCCGATCCTCCGTGGGAATACCATGAAACAATACGTATCTTCCATTTACTAATCTCCATTTATATCGGATATCAATATGTTTATATATATCATAAAACACAGACTAACTAGAGTTTAATGCAACTTTTACTATCACAATGAATCGAATTTTAAATGTGAATCAAACAAACCAAACTTAATCTCCTCATTCAGATAGCCTGCCATGCAACAATCCATGGCCATGTATTCTTCTTCCGTTGAACCGAGTACCATGTATCTACTTTTACCTACTCAAGAAACCGCTATAGTATGATACCAAAATCCCTTCGATGTGCTCTTTCATTTACGTTTTCGCCTAACTGCATCCGTGAAGAGTGTAACTTCACCTAATCAGTTCTGCTCTGCACATAAACCATACTCGATGTACCCCTCGAGATATCTCAGGACATGCTTTCCCGCCTTCCAAAAGAGCTTAGGCCTAACCATCGCCAGGAAAGCTGGCTCACCGAGCAGCACAGGCCTGGTCTGCCGGGACGAAATACATGAGCATACCCACCAAAGGAGCAGACTACCGCCGATGTAGCATCCTTTTCTTCCAGCCGGAAGAGGAGGTCGAGGCTTGCAAATTTCAAGGAGTCTTCAAGATTCTCGGCATACTTGCCTTGAGACACAAACACCACCTTCCCGCTACCATTTCAATCCAAGGAAATAATGAAGGAGGTCCAACCATCTCAAACTCCTCAGTAAGATCTGCCTTGCATGAGTGTATCAAGTGAATATCACTCGTTAGTATTAAATCATCAACATAAAGTACAATGATTAAAAGCTTACCCTCAACCACAACTGGTGAGAATAATCCGGTTTCACTTTGGTGAAGCTAAGTCCAAAGGAATAGTCACAATCCGAGTGTACCTTCCAAGCATGTAGCTTTGTTTCAATGACATAACACTTTTTGAGCCTTCACACATGTGAATTTGCTTGGCTGCTAAAGATCTTGAATCCTTCAAAGTCGGGCTAATGTACACCTCTTCCTCAATGTATCCCATTAAGGAACACGCCTTTCACATCCATCCGATGAATGTACCAACTCCACCGCGCTAAGAGAGCAAGGATGGTCCATGGAAGAATGTCGTATGCATGTGCAAAGGTTTCTTCATAGTCAATCCTCTCAATCCGTGAGAAGCCCTGCAACAAATCTTGCCTTATACTTCTCGACGCTCCCACTGCTGAAATGCTTTACCTTGTAGATCCATCTTGATCCTACAACCGATTTTCCCACCAACCTTGGAACACCCTCCTAAGATCAAGCTTCGACAATGGAGTCATACTCCTCCACTCATGGCATCTACCCATGTGGCTCCTATGTCAGGCTTTCCAAAAGAAGATGGACTGTCACAATGCACTTGCTCATAAGAGCCATGTATTCAAGATATCGGTTAAAGGATCGTCTCTATTCGAAGGCCGTGATGTAGGAGCTCCTACATTTTGTGTCGCATCCACCTTTCCGCCTCGCCCGTGGTACGCTTTCCCGCCTTGTCCGGTGTTTGGTTCTACATGAGTGGACTCTCCACCTCCATGAATCTCTCCGTGGCCGATCCACATCTAGAGGTCATATTTAGGAACAAGCAGTTCCTCTTTCGCATGAAAGCTTTAGCTCCCTCCCCAAGCGACAACTTCATGGCTTTCACCTCATTTAATTTTATATCCCGTCGCATCACAAATATCTAACCGTTTGGAAATACATGATAGTTATATGCTTGTACCCAAAAAATATTCCAACTTCTATAGTCGGCTCTAGCTTCTTTTTCCTCGGCGTCACATGAATTTCTAAACAGTGTGAGTCAAAATATTCAAATGAGAAATATCAAGCTTACCAAAGAAAAATTTCGGTGTACTATGCCAAGTACTCTTATGAGGACAACGGTTTTTTCTACAAATCGCGGTAGCTTTTGCACATGCTTCCCACAAATGCATCAACAAGAGGGTCTATCATGTAGCATCGCTAGTGTAGCACCCACAATTGTTTTGTTCTTTTTCTCCGCTAATCTCATCTCCACCGTAAAGGTGAAAGGTGAGTTCTTGAATTCCTTCTTTTGCTACGGTCTTTAGCCCACCCAGATGTATTCACCACCATTATCGCCTCCATAGAGCTTTCACCGCTTCCCTGGAATTTCTCCACCAATGCCTTGAACTCACGTAACTTTGAGAACGCTTTCACTTCTTCTTCCAGAAGAAGATCCAACATCTACTTAGAATAATCATCAAAAATATCACATAATAATTCGTTATTGTTGTACAACCAGAATGGTCCAAACATCGTCATGTGAATTTTCCGTGGAACACCGCTAATGCCTTCTCTTCTCATGAAATTTGGTCTTCACAAACTTACCCATTTCATATCCTTGCACTAATATTAACACAAGACGTTCTTTGGAACCAAGAGAAATTGCTGCAAAAATTCGCTAAAGTTGCAACATGATGAAGATGGCCTCAACTGCCATAACTCGCCCTCATCCCGCATCACCACTTTTCCTATTACTTCAACAATGGCCAGCAACCATCTACCTGCAGAGATTATTAATTCAAACCCTATTATCTTCTTGGCTGTTCCATTGTTTTATGTCGAAGTAAAGCTTTTCCTCATCAAAACTACATCATGTAACCTCTCGTCTTCTAGCATTGCGACCGAGACCAAGTTCTTTCTTCAGACTGAACATGCATGAAATTCTTTCAACAAGACAATGGATTACCTACCCCCCTCAAAGGTAATGGTCCCAATTCCAGCCGCATCAGACTAAACCATCAATACCCTTTCTCTATATGCATCTAAACAAAACAACTAAAACAACCGTTTCTGTCTCCGTCATATGGAAAGACGCACCACTCGTCAAGATACCACATCGATCCCATGCAGCTTGAAACAAAGCATGTGATAAAGGAATACCTAGTTTCCAATTTTGAGGCTAAGGCCTCTCCACCGCAGATCCATCACCTACTTTTATTCTTCTTCTTCATATTGTTAAAAGAAATGTCCATGCTCGCGACAATGAAACACTTCACTTTGGACAAGTCCTCGCTTTCTTCCTTTAGCACCGGATTTTGAAGGGATTTTTCTTCCCTTTTCCTTTTCCTTGCTTTTGTGCCAAAGCATTACCCTCTTCTATCTTCATTCTTCGATGAAGATCCATCCCCGGTACCCCGCCTTATCTCCTTCTCCGCACAAGATCTCGACCAAAGTCACTCCCATCCCGACGCTTCTCCCCCATCCATCGACGAGTCTTCGTAGCTATGCCAACTCTTCAAGCCTGGCGAGCCAAGCTCACCAAGTCTTGTTCATAAATAGTAACCCCTACACTTCCCGCCCATCCTTATGTGCTGGGACAACCAGGAGGTATTTTGGAATAATGTCGCTTTCTCCATTTTTATTTTTCTCAAATTTGTCTTGTTACCAACTTCCTCTCGTCACTTCTCGCTGGTAACAAGTCCGTCAAAGCCTTCCACATTAAGAATGGAGGGTTTCCATGAAGGCTAGACACAATATGGTCCTTCACACCTTCCAACAAAATCCTCCCCGTCTTTGGTACTTCTTTGCCATGCATCAAGTAATGCAACATCGCTAGATCCCTATTTTTAGGAACATCAAAAGTATCGATGAACTCCTTCCTGCCCCATTATCCTCTAGCACCGCCTCCATCTTGTCCTTCCAAGCTATGTAATTCGAGCTCCCATCAAGGGCATACTCAATCTCAACCCATTGAAAGACATTTAATGTATACTCGATTTCTGCACCAAGAATCTTCTCGTAGCAAATCTTCGAATTTTCCACCAAAGACAAACTCACTTCACAATTGCAATCTTCAATCAATGCTCTCCGATACCATGTAGAAATCATGTGCACTATGCATGCATATGTCCAATATCCACCCCATCTCACACACTATTGAACTTATGCAAGATACTGAATCTATTCCACTTGTTAATCTTTTTGCGGAAAAATTAATCGCACACACATGTGAAGCATAAAAAACAAAAAAAATTATCAATCGCACAATTACGTTTTTAACCGGGAAAACGGAAGCTAGAAAACCCTAACTATATATTATGTGTAACATGGAGATCATATGACAATCTCAGATACAAAACATACAAAGTTTATCACAAGCTCTCAAGATAGTACAATCGACATACACTAATCGTGCCTAATCTTGCAAATCCATGTACCGATCTTTGCCACCTCGCTAGCCCTCGCTCTCCACCGATAAATATGTTCTCAAGAATAGCTTTGAATGAATTCGAATTACCCCCATCCTCGATCGTGCAATCCTCATTGGTATCTCCACCGAGTGTGTGATGCAATCAATGCATCGTTATAGTCACAACGTATATCTATCTTGCCTTTTCACCTATCTCTCCAATCGGTCTCCACTAAAACTACCATGACCGTAGTTAATCGTTGTATTGTCTGTACTTGATTAATGAGTTATTATTTCAGAATTAATTAACTAATTAATTCACTCCACTCACTAGTGTATCAATTAGTTGTACTAGATAACTAGCTCAACCGAGTCTAACTAAGTTAAACTAAATACAACTCCCTAACTACTTTTCCAACCGTGTCATAACTCGCCACTTGGAGTTCTAACTCGAGTCCTCCATGCAATAGCTCCATTAAAAAACCCTTAGGAATAGCATATTCCTTCTATCACCATACATCCGTGCACCGAACCGAAGTGCTCCAAGAGAATAAGTTGTTTAGAGTCCTAATATTATTAAGAGCTAATAATAATTCCATATGCATCTATTTTTATATTGACGATCATAAACAGACTTCAACAATATTATAAAATATAATTTCCTCATCTATTTTTCCAACTTGATCAACCATCCACAAATAGCATCCCCGCAAATTTTGAAATATGACTCTGACATGTTCAAAAATAGACATAGTCTCAAAATACTTGCGCCAAAAAATAGCCCTCGTGGGTTCACTTAGTGAAGGTACAATTTTTCACCGAGTTTGTCATCTGTTGAATTTAAATAAGATTCAAGAGATGATAAAAATATTAGAGCTAATATTTGAAAGGTAAACATATTGCAAGCACTAGTTCTTCAAATTTTTCCAATGTCACTCAAGATGAAGATACAAGAATATAATTTTCCATATTAGAGTTGTTCCCAAAATACCAAGATTGATACACTTTGATAGTGGGTCATGTTTTCACCACTAAAGACTTGGTTAAGCAGATAAACCTGAAACTCGTTAGACATTAAAGACCTCATCCCTTAGCATATGCAAGAATGCAAACTTCGTAGGTTATAAGGAAGTGCATACCGAGATTCGGCCGTCAATTCAAAACTGATGTAGTTGAACTTGATGTGGTGCCGCTTGAGATATCAGTATTGGGAATTCTTATCCATATGATGTGAAAGAACAACATTTCATTTCCATTAGAATAAGTATCACTATTAATATGGTATTATACACATAATTAGAGCGCATAAGAAGAAACAAGCTATATCTTATACATGTAGGAGATATGAAGAGGAGAGTGAATGCCCACTTGACATTGCCGATGATCAAACAAACATATTTTTTGAATCAAAAATTTTCATAAAGATGCTTATTCTTAGAATATGATGTTTCAGATTCTAATTGGTTGTTTAAAAGGAGGAACAAGACAAACATTTGTAGAAGTCAACTTCAAATAAGTGTTGTTGGAAACAAGATACAGTAAGAGAGTGCAAAGGTCAAAGAGAAAGTGACAAAGTAGCTTGAAAAAGAAGGCATGGGTTCCAAAATGCTTGATTTGGTTTGAAAAGGCATGGCATGGCAAAGACATTTCTGGTCAAGATTCGACGCAAGTAACAAAGAAAGATCAATTAAGAATCACAGATAGTAAAAGGTGAGACAATTTTTTAAGTTTCCTTTGATTACCTAATTGCTATAGGAACAAGATGAAGCAAGAATAGGCTTAAGTCGCTTTGCAAATTTAGAAATTGCAGCATGATAGTACAACAAAGTAAGAGAAGGTCATAAGAATCATGAAAATACAATAACTTTTCTGTGAAAAGCTCAATTTGATGGAAATGGGAAAAATTTCAAAGGATGAGACTATAAGGGTGAGGATCAAAAGACTATCCACACATGATCAAGAATTCAACAGCTCTTTGAATGCGGTTTAGGTGGGGAGGAAATGATCAGGTGCTCGTTGTAAAATCTCAAAAGCAAGGTGCTCGTAATTGATTGCAATTGGAACTTGTCAGAATCCAACTCGTCATTGTGAATTCGGCTGCACTTTGTTTCATTGGAAAACCGACTTTGAATAAAGAAGTTATATCGATGAATGTCGCTCGCAACATGATTTTTTAAAACGGTAACGCTGACATGTTGATGACATGGCACCAATCAAAGACAAAAAGTGTGAATATTCTTCAATTTTTCCGCAATCGTAAGGTGTCACAATGGGATTCATCATTATTTGAAAGTGATTTTTTACATCTTCTCCCAAGGTTGAATTCAATTTTTTTATATGAGGGATAAACAACGAAGGTAATGGACACGCAGAATAGAATACATGCCCTCTCGTGATCCCTCTCCAACTCCTATGTTCAATTTCAATTTTTTATGGTGGTTGAATTTATTCTAAGGTCCAATATAACATTTTGGTGGCATATTTTAATTATGCAAAGTCCAAACATTGGTGGCATTCATATATTATCATGGGTCAATTATTATATTAAACCATATTTTGAAACTATATGGTGGTCGGAATTACATTCAAAGTTTGTTGGTTTGGGTGTTCAAGTATTAAATATATTTGGCACATTGTTTTTTAAATTATATTATTACAAGTCCTGGTGAGAATTATTAAAGTGTCAGGTCGAATCTACAACTCTCCTCTGACTCCATCTAGTTGTTTTCTTACCATCATGCTACCATTGGGTATTAACAATCCAAGGCTCCAAGGTATATTTAATAGCGGACCATAGATTTTGAGGCTCCCCCCCCCCACATATAACTAAGCTGCAAAACCAAGTATGAGCGGAATGATTGCTGATAGTTAATTTTTAATTGTGTATTAATTAATGTAATCCCTGTGTTCTAATTTAATTAAACCATGATTATATTTAAGCCAGTTTAAGACGTGCTTATCCACCACAAATTTAAGAATAATTTACTACTAATCAACCTGCATTTAAAATGGTGGTGGATTTGGACTTACTAATTTCACCAATCTCCACACACAAATTAACTGAGTCTCCTGCTTTTGAGGCATTTCACTAGGAAAAAATTGTTTTGACCATAATTGGAGAAATTGACTAACTTTGGTTTGTGAAGAGTCTTTCCTGTACTTGATCAAGACACTTGAACACAATGGTACATGTCACAGAGGAAAAGAGCAATTCTGAAGGTATTTTTGTCACTTTGAAGAAATTGAAGCATAGGGCCACCAGAAGGAAGGACATGCCTAGATCAACTTAAGGCCAAATTGAGAGAATGAATATCATTTTTGATAGATTTTGACATTGAGACTCATTGGAGTAAGTTTCATGAGAATGTATATGTAAAACAAATTTTTTCACTATTGAAGCACACAGAGGCCCAAGCCATGTGAAGCCGGACCAAGGAGATGTGTACCCCAAGAGGGGTGAACTCCCCAACATCAAAACTTTGTGTTGGAGACAAATTGTGATGGTTTATTGTTCTCATATCATATTGTTCAACATTTGATTTTCATACTTTATACTTTAATCGTTTTAAAACTCAGCTAATTTATCAAGATTAATACATATAAGAAACAAGGAAACCTATGTACATCAAGATAAGATCAACAAATAAAATTTAACCGAATGTGAAATTAGAACAACAAAATTAACATTCATACTCAGATCACAACCTATCTATGACTTGCAGAAGCATAAAACTAACTTAGCATTCACAACATATTCATGGTAAACAAAGAAACCTATCTATTCTTTCCAAGAAATCATAAACCAAAATCAATTTGGCCTATGGTGATGATTCTACCCTCCTTAAGATCCAATGAAAGAGGTGAGAGAGGGAGGATTGAATACAAATATTTGGTTTTATCTCACTCAGATTTACATCTCCCGCAAGATTTTAACTAAATAAATATGAAATGGAAGTAAACTAAACACAACAAGAGTGAAACAAGCAAACTAATCAACACAAATAAACTAACTATAATGGCTTGGAAAGGAAATACATAAATACATAAGAGAGATCGAGGCTAACAATGGATTAACTCTAACCCACAAGCTCAGCTCTCTAAACTAAATAAGTGAAGAGAATGAATAATCATTTATCGCATATTCAAATTTCAATACATATCATATGAAATACAAAGCGATATTACAATAGCTTTTTTTGAGGTTTAGCTATCTCCAAAGATTGAAACCTAATGATCTCTTGTCGCCATTTCTATTTATCCTAAAGGGTAGCTACCAATAGTTCCCTAAAATTAGGTGATTTATCCCCTTGTAATTTGAGAGAAGTGAGCTTTATCTCTGCATCTTCCACTTTCGTCGCTTGATTGCCAGGGTTGTTGGAGGAGAATCTCGACGATCGCTTTGGCTGCCTTGATTTTGAGTTGTTGGAAGAGAATTCCACGATCGCTAATAGCTCAGGGAGTTGAGGAGGTGGTCAACCCCCATAATCAGCCTATTGTTGACCGCTTTTTTACTTTGATTGAAAAATCTTCAACAAAAAATTGCATATTTTGATTATTGTTGGGCTCTCCAAAATGTTCTTCAAAATGTCACACACTTTCACCTTCATTCTCATTTTCTTATTGCTCTATTTCATCACCTTTTGTAATTACATAACCTGTACTTTCATTACCATATGGTTTCATATTTGTATTTTCCGTTATTAATTTCATGTATTTAGAGGAATTTTATGATTAAAATTAGAAAATATGTATTTTCTTATACTCTAAAAGTGGCCGAGTTGATGACATGTGTAGGTCATTTGAAGCTTCCAAGGTACCTTATTTGGCCTCCAATGCATGTTCAAATTTCTCTAAGATATGGAAGACGGATAAAGGCTTCAAATAGGATATGTGTCAAATTAGCTATTTGCTATAACTATATGAGATTATGGATATAGGGAGTAACATGACCTATTAATAAGGTAGCTTCTTGCTGTTCTTGCAGAATAAGAGAGTCTTTTCCTCTCGCATACATGTGTGTTGAGAAATGCTCATATTTTGAATCAAGAAGTTGGATTTGGCACCATGCCTGCGAGTGATATTCACTTTGATTGGTTATGCTTGCATTTGAGCCTCTCAACTTTCCATCCTCACAGTCCTTTGATTGGCATTCTAATGAATGTGAGATGTATCATATTCTTTTACTTTTATGTCTAGTTTACATTTCATTCATGTGCTTTCATAAATTAAGTTTTATTGCTTTCATATGTTTATTTCATTTATGTATTTTTGCAGTTAAGATTGATTGTTTCCATTTTCTTGTATAGTTAAGATTGCATTGTTTTGAATTTCATATTTGAATTAATTCCTTAATTACCATTATAATAGATTTCAACTATGAGTGTGTTTTTCAATTCTTGCAAGCATGATAGATTAAATTTTTTACTTTCCTAGGATTAGATTTCATTTCGCGTCATTAGCATAGATTTACTTTTCGCCATTAGATTAAGTTTGATTTTTAATTTCGGTATGTGATTTGCATCGCTTTCAGAATAGATTTATTTTTATATCAATTGCCATTTTTTTCATTTAATAGATTAAGATGTTTCTTTCAAATTGTAAACCGATCTCTAGCACATATGGTGTATGTGTTTGCAAGTCCACTTGACCCCTGGCTGATAATTTATGAAAGAAATTGAAGTATTTAAATTTCCTTACATTTTGGCGTTGTTGCCTCTAGGAGGCATACATAGGGATCAACTTTTGATTTCAATTTTTGTTTAAAATTTTTTGTTTCATTTCAGTTTTTAAATCATAATTCCATTTTTATTTTTCAATTTCATACAAATTTTCAAATTATTTTTTTGTGAAATTTCATTTTATTTTTAGGCAATTTCAATTTTAATTTTTCCGCAGTAGGGTTCAAATTTGGGTTAGAAATCATTTTGATAATTAAAAAAAATCCCTAATAAAATTTTAAGATGGATTAAATCAATTTTTTTTTTTTTTTAAATGAGATAGATTACTTAAAAAACATTTCTTTCAAAATCGTATAGGATACAATAAAAATCAATGTTGATAAAATTTTAGTTTTCAAATAAATTAAAATCCAAACCAAAACGAAATCATTTAAATTTTTTTATAAAAGAAATGAAAAAGAAATAAATAAAAAATAAATAAAATAAAAATAAAATCATTTTGATGCATTTTGAATTTTAATCAATTTTCGCATCCATAAGTAAACCAAAGCTTCAAATAGTTAGTTTAGGAGCTAAAATTTGAGGTTTGAGATCAATTCTTCTTACTTTAAATCCAAATTTCAAATGAATGAAAATAGATTGGATAAATTGCGAGTATGTTTCTTTTCGCCGCTTACTTAACCGGAAGATCGTAAAGAAAATTGAACTAAGTTAGTTTTACAAATTTTCAATAAAATGACTAAGAGATGTAAATTTAATATTGATTCTATTTTTTTTAAATTGATCTCTAATTATCAAATATATTGTTTTATAATTTGTTATAATAATTTTTTTTCAATTTTTTTTTACAAGTAGTTTGCGATTAGATATGAAAATTTTGCAAAAAAACAATCATATTTGAATTCTTTGGGAAAAATCACCAAATCATAAAAAAATTGGTCGAATAGAAATCCGCATAAGGGATATATCACCGATTTAATATCCGCTATTTTCTCAGATTTTTGTGAGAACTGGATTAAAAATAAAATTGTATGTTTAAAGATTCTTCCTCAAAGAAACCAAATTAGAATTTGAGAGAGAGAAGTTGTAAGTACCTTTCTATGCTTTCAACCTGCAACAAAAGAAATAAAATAAAATAAAAGATTTAAGTTTTAATATCAATAATTTCGTCAATTTTTATAGAAAAAATTGGGATACTGTGAGATCCATTTTTTTTGGGAAGAGGATAAGTCTGGCAAATCAAATATTTTGGTGGCATGAAATTGATTGACAAGTGCCCTATAGAACAACACTTGGAAGATTCTCCCAAAATTTTGAATTTTGTTTGTTGGGCTTTCGCTATCACATGACTATTATTCGATTGGTCCACATGGCAACGTACCATTAGCCAATATTGCATAGTCATCGTCCAGCTTGTCTCCGTCACATACCATGTATAGTCAACAATCCACTTCACCGCCAAGCCGCCATCCACAACATCATGTATGCCACGGCACCTTCTAGTTCTTCCATGTGGCATTCCCTGGTAAGCCTAATGCGGCACCCATACACCCCAATTTCATTGCTTTTTCTAAAACTTCAAACTTATTGCAATTTCTCATATGGTGTCCATTTAATGCATTCAAACGCTAAGCATAGAAAGATATCACTAAATATTCAAGATGAGAGTTTTTCATTTAGCATTGAAACTCAAAAAATAATGAAGAAATTTCCAACAAGACACATGACAGTAATCCAAGGCACTAGTTTAGAAACATGTAAAAATTCATTTGATTTTTCTTTCGTGAATTTTTTTATTAGTACCAATTAATTTTTGAACAATAAATAAAGGATTAATCACCTCTTTTCGATAATATTAAATTTCATTGAGAAAAAGTATTGTTTTTGTAGTTCCAGAAGATAAACAAATGGACTATAAGCAAATAAAGGTTCCCTTGGGGACTACGCTTCTTTCAAAAGAAATGATGAAAGTAACAACATCAAATATGAGATATCCAAGCATGAGTACATGATTTTGACAACAATTTCAAATCAGATCCATCACACCAATTGAAAGCTTCTTAGATACTAGTTGTACCATTGCATTCCTACTCATTTAAATAATAAAATCTTCATCTCATTTTCTTATTAGTCATTATAATTTCCTCGCTTCATGAATTTGTAACCCCAGCATTAAACTAGTAAGCTCTCTAAAACACCATTTCCATTAACATTTTTTCAACAAACCTTTGATCCACTGCTGCAATTCCATCCATGGTCTCAAATTGGTTGTTTTAATAATGCTTTAGATGATGGTGGATTCATTAAGGCCTCCTTTCTAAGAATTCTTGGCTTACCAACATTAGTACATTATTCAGTTCAAGGTTAGAGTCCTTATTAGTACCTTAGACTTGTATGCCTTAATAAAAATTCTCTTCCAGACAATCATGAGAATACATCAATGTCCCTTGATTGTTGATCTCTCGCAGCACCACATCATCTCATCTATTCACACTTCGCAAGATGTACTTAGGCACCAGTACTCACGATTAATGGTGAGTTTGTCTTGCATTGGTTAATCCACATTCACTTATGGTTAGTAATCCAATGAATTCCCTTTCATGCTCGACAACAACACATTTATTCACATGAATATAATTGTATCGAGTTTTATAGCAAAATAATTATATCACTTCAACATTTTGTAGTGAATACATAGCAGCGTAAAAATAAATAATTCACTTTCACAACCTCATCCGCCATTTATGCGCAACCAAGCAGCGTATAAAATTCTACATTCTATTCCATGATCCAACAAACACAACTTTTCTACATATGCACAGCTTTGTCCACTTCTTGTAAGTAAAGGTATGTTCTTTCTAGCTTTTTATCATATAATTCCTTTAATAATGAATTATAATTTTTGGAAAATACTTTACCATATTCCCCTTTCAAATTTCATAAAAATTAAAAATAACTTTAGTTGGGTGGGGAATACCAATTCATATTCATACCTCCTATCACATTCATATTTCATCATTTTTTATGTCACATGTCATCCTAACTAAATATAATTTTCCAAAAAACTACTATTGTAATATGAATAAAAAAGTTATATGTTTTGCAAATGATGATCAAGAATGAGCACATTAGATCAATGATTAAATGATTTCAAAAAAATATTTTTATGCAACACAAAAATAAGAAAAGTATTCTTACACAAGAACTAATATTAATAAAATTTAAGGCTACACAAGAACCAAATTTCCAAAGTAATATGTTGCAATCAAATGTTTTTTCAAAAAAGAACATTTTCAAAGGGAAAAAATTATCAAATGATTATGAAAATTATAAATAAGAATCAACATATGTCAAAGTTCATATAGAAGCAAAACAATCATGATTTGTCGCGCAGGATTGCATGAGCACATGCAATAACTTCACGGGGCATGTTGGGCTCTTAAAATGTCTTCTGTAACTTCACACTTTCATCTTCATTCTCATTTTTAATCGCCTCATTTCGTCATCTTTGTCATTACATAACTCCACACTTTCATTACTATTATATTGGTTCATATTTGTATTTTCAAAAGTTATTAATTTTATGTATTTAGAGTGAATTATGATTAAGTTAGAAAATAACATGTTTTTTCTTATACCTAAAAGTGGCTTTGAGTTTGATGACATGTGTAGGTCATTGGGAAGCTTCCAGGCATATTTATGTTGGTTCCAATGCACAAATTGAATTTCTTCAAGATATGGAAGGATATTTTGGATAAAGGTCAAGAGGATATGTTTCATCATTAGCTATTTGGTTATAACTATATAATATTTTTATGGATCTAGGGAGAAATAGTGGATCTCCATTAATAGGGTAGCGCTTTTTATATTCTTTGTATAAATAGGAGAGCCTTATTCTCTCAAAGGCATGTGTAAAGTTTGAGAAATTCTCATGTTTTAAATAAAATGTTGATTTGGCACCACACCCATGAGTGACATTCACTTTGATTTGGTTATGCTTGCATCTGCTTCCTTCAAATTTCCATCCTCATGTCCTTTGGATTGCCATCTAATGAATGTGAGATGTATCCTATTCTTTTTCATTTCTTTATGTCTAGTTTAAATTGCATTCATGTGTTTACAGATTAAGTTTTATTACTTTCATATACTCATTTCATTTATGTTTTTGTAGGTTAATATTGTTTGTCCTAATTTTCTTTCACTTATTTGTAGAGTTAAGATTGCAATATTTGAATTTCATAGATTTGAATTAATTCTTTGATTACCATTAGAATTTATTTCAATTCATGAGTGGTGTGCTTTTCAATTTTTGCAAGCATGATATTAGATTTCTACTTTCCTAGATTATATTTCTTCATTTAATTTCATTAGCATAGATTTACTTTTCATTAGATTAAGTTTGATTTTTAATTCCGAAAGTGTGGTGTGATTTACTCGATTTCTAGAATAGATTTATGTTTATATCACTGTCATTTTTTTCATTTAATAGATTAATATGTTTCTTTCAAAATTGTAAACTGATCTTGAGCACATATGGTGCACACGTGCCTCCCAAGTCCACGACCCCGGTTGATAATTTATGAAATGAATTTAAGTAATTAAATTGACTTACAATTGTACCCCCGCATTTAAATCATATTAGGCATTTGAAGTATGACAACTTTAATTCACCATATAAACTAAGAAACATATGACCATAATGTAATTAAATGTGAGAAAGAGAGACTAATATGCTAAAAATATGACAATTAACCCTTAAAAGATACCTAATGATGGTGATCATCCCTGAAGGCTAAGAAATAACTGGTATGCGTATTAAAAGGTCTTAATGGTTAAAAATTTCACCTAGGATGTGGTATATAAGAAATTTGATACACACACACACACACACACACACATATATCAAGGAAGGAAGAAGGTCTTTGGCAAGACCCAAGTTCAAGCTCAAAGCCAACAATATTCCATTGTAGAGAGAAATACCGACATTTTCACTCGCCCAATAGAGTAAGTGAGCTCCACCTGAGGCATGTCGTGACTCATTGAGATTAAAGCTAGGACAATAATTAAGAGATCATTAACCACAATTCATCCATTACATTACATGTAGCATGTTCATCATATTTTATTCGAGATACAACTTATCATTTTGCCACAAACAATATGAACATCAAAATAAAATTTAAAATAGCCAAAACATACATCAATCAACCACCGCTATGCATCTCATAACTCAACACAACATCAAATTAAGCTTATTAATTTATAGTATTTACATAACATACTCCACAAAGTTCAAGATAACACTACCCAAGATATATAGGCTCAAGAGCTTCCCTCAATATCAAAGACTTTCTGTTTTATAAATTTTTCCTAGCTTAGTTACCTCTCAGCTAACTCACACTGCCGCCTTTGCCCCTTCTTCTATTATTTTCCTTGCGCTCCGTTATTTTCGTCTCTTTTCCTGTTTCATTGAATCTCGCTGGGAGTCCTACTGTATGTTCAATTTGTATTCCTATCTTTGTTTTCACCTTCAGACTCCCACCATCTATCTGGCTGTGTTTTTCTCAAATCCAATGTTCTCCTTGCCTTCCTTGATTGGCGTCTCGCCACCCGTTTTTCCGCTCCTAACTTCACAACCAAAGCGAAACAAGGCCCCAAGAGGCCCCGACCACATGCTATTGACTCAAGCCCCCAGTCAATATTTTTCCCCCTTCGGGTACTGTCCCCCGGTTGTCCATCAACTTCTCGCTATTGGCTGAGTTTCTCCACGTCTCCCTTCAGATTCTCTTGTTCTCGATTTCCTCCTTTAACAAAGGCCCCAACCCCAACCTTGCCTGTGGCCTTTGTCCTAAGTTGTGTGAACTCAAAGGATTGCCTCTGCCGCGTTTACTACATGATTTTAGCACTCAACCTGTCGACGTGGGAGTTGCCCACACTGTAGTGGGCGGGGCCCAAGCAACATCCTTCCGATCAGTCTCCTCGATGCCGCCGCCTGCTGAACGCCGCTTTTCATCGGGCTATCAGGTCCCCGAGGGAGTTGTTTATTCTTTCCTTGTTTCTTCGACAACGAATTTATAGCTTAAGTGCATCACTGACTACATTGAGGGCGGTTGATCGGGTCCGTTATTCCCCGATTTTGAGAACAAGCTTGCGAGTTGTTAGGAGATGGGCTAAGCTTTCATTGAAGTGAGCTGGAGCAACCATGGAGTTTCTGGCAGTAGGGTTGTATACCGCATGACCATTGTTCCTAATGTTTCCTTCATATCCTCGCATCTTCTTTTGCCTCTAAGCACATTTATACACCGTAGAAGGGTCCGTAGTGGGGCTTCCCGCCTTGCTATGCAAGTTTGTCTTAATTCCCCGATTATTGCTGTCTAAGTCGGCACATGCTACTCTTTACATGTAGGAACGTTCAACCTTCGAGCATGATAGAATGTTTTTGTTGGTGCGACCTTGTCTACACTAGTGATCATAATATAGTTCCTTGAAATTTTTCATGACTCGATCAAGTTGTCGCTCAAGGGTATCTCGTTAACACCGAAATTTGTCACCATGACGTTTAGTGTCTATATGGGTTCATCATTACTCATGCATTTTACACACTCCCATGTGCATTTTAGCTGAGAGAGAGTTCAAAGCTTGTCGAGTAAAGGAAACGTTCTAGACCCCAAGAAGGCTCGTAAGACATCAAGGTGGACATGGTTTGTAAGGCTCTTTCATCAAAGATAATAATAATGAATACCGTTTCTCAATGAGTTTTAATGGCAGTTTGTTTATCATGTTTTATAAATGAATTATTAATTATATCTTGTTTCTGAAATTCCTTTATCATCTTGATAGATATATGATTCGTGAATTAGCTTATCCTATGCAAAAGTTATTGATTTTTCCATGTTTGTGATCACAGATCTTTGAAGACGACTTTTTCAAGTAACTGAAAAAGAAGATTATTACAAATAGCGTTAGACTACATGTAGGTCTTCAAAACCCCCGTTGTAGCTTTCGATTAATGAATCGAATATTATCTAGAGAAAATAGTTTTTGTTTGTTTGTTTGTTGCTAACCGTCCGCAGGACACTTGGAGGTCCTGTGCTCTGTCCGCAATAATGACTTATCCGTCCAAAAAATGGTGACTCTCTGGGCTGGGAATGGATCTTCGAACTTCAATTTATTTTATTTTTGACTTGTGAAATCATTTTTTTGATTTTGATTGATTGATATCGTTTGTGTAATTTATTCCTCGTTAACTCGAAAGTGCTTGTTTTATTTTTATTTTATTTTAGTATCCACACTTTTCTTTTAGAAACAAGCAGGCATCTCCACTCTTTTCTTGTATAAAACGGTGGATCGGCACTTATTTACAATGAGACCCGCGACCCAAGAAAATTTTTTAAAAAATTTAAGATTCGCTTTTCTAGAACCAACTTACATGATTCTCTATATTTTCCCGTACTTGTCTTGACCGCGAAAGCCTTATGTGAATTTATTTCTCAGCAATTTTACAATTCCCATTAGTCCTCCTGCTAAGTTAATTGGGCAAGTTTTGAATATTCTTTTTTGAGAAATTCTCTAATTTGATTTCTTTGGTCATTACTTCGGAATATCCTACTTCCTAACAATTTTGAGTGTTTTTATTTTTTGATTTTGGAACCTCTATCCAATTTTATTTACTTACACTTGGATTGTCTCTAGATTACATTAGAATCATCTTGTGTTTGAGAATTCCTCTTGCATAGATCACATTTTCGTTAATTAGAATTCTCATTTTCTAATATGAATGAAAATGTGCATAGATTACATTTGCATACTTTTCTATGAATTGTGCAGGATTACAACCCAGATAGTTTACATTCAAAATCAATCGTAGATTTAGACTGGCCATTAATTTAAATTTACATGTTTTTATGCTTGTTTTAAAACACAAAAATAAAAACAGGAATTGATTAGCATGTTAGTTTATGAAATTAGTGCATTAGAAATTTTTTTATATTTTCTATTATTGACTAATTTGTTGCATTGTTGGAAGTGAATGGAAACTCTCTCCTTATTTTGTTAGGATTCATCGAATTGAAAATATTACATTATCATATTCGATTGCATTCAGCTTGAGTCAGTTCATAACACCATTGGTTTCGTATCCATTTACCTTGGAGTAATACCGCCCTAAATAACACAACGCTTTAATTAAAATTAATCTAGTAATTTTTACATTTTTAGGGCTCTTTCCACCAAACTAGCCTTGCCAGGATTGTTTTGAATAGGTTGTGTTAACTTTCAAAGCAACTAAAACAAACAAGTAGTCTATCTTACAGTAGGAAATTCCCAATAGCAGACTATGCCTGGGAAGCTCCTCCCTAAAGGATTCAAGCACAAGATCATATCCGAACTGAAGAGGTAACTGACCACCGGGAATGATAAAGGGAGATATACACATATTAACAATGATAAACCTTGGATTGACCATTTGCCGAGGAGCATGGGGTCACTTGTCGCAAACCTCGATTATGTCAAGGAGCCTTCAAGGGGGATTGAGCTTTGTTACTCGCTCTGCGTATGTATCGGATTGTATCATTCCCCTGTATATTTGTTCCTCAAGCAGGACCTTAGTGGCCATAAAATTTAAGATTCTTCCCAAGGTGACTCGTGAGTGGAAGATCCCCACCTGCACTGAGCAGACGTCGACTAGACTCACTTGGACTCTCCAGGGTTCCCTCTCACTCGAGATGGCATAGTGGAGAAACTTGCACTGTCCGTTTCACATGTTGTCTAACCGTTCCAATCGCCACGCATTAAAATTCTACGATGTTTTTTCTGATTTCATCACCAACTAGTGTTTTTATCAAGGAATCTATTTGCTTGTGTGTGGTTTGACTCCTAGATTTGATAACATCGGTTCATTTTCGTTTTTAATTTTAGAGACCATAGGTGTGAATTGTGAATTTTAATTGTTTAGGCGTGAATTGTAAATTGTTAATTTTAGTTTTAAATTGTTAATAAAATTCACCGAAGTTGAATCTAATGGCAATCAAGTTCTTAATTTACCAACCAAGCGAACTTCTCTTAACGATAATCCTATTACTTTTCCTTGCTTTGGAAATGTTGGTCCTCCTTATATGGCTACATTGTCATTAATTGGATTTACAATAGGTTTAGATATGGTTATTTTCAACTTCATGGCCCCAAATACTCAAATTGTTCACCTCAATCAATGATTCACCTCAACATAGTTCACCATATCAACATCAACAACCTCATACGTACCCTTTACCTTCTTCTTCAATATAATTTTCCTCCCTTTCTTCCTCTTTCACTTGGTAAAAGCCTTACTTAGTAACCGTGACTAAGAAGAAGAAAGGGAAGAAGAACAAGAAAGTTAAGAAAGAATTCAACCAACCAACCATGGTCAGTAAGTGTTAGTAGTGTTGAAGAAACTCTCCAACATGCATCGAACCCAAATTCCTCGCGTTTAGAAAAGGTGACCACTTCCTTATCAATTGTCCTTATATTCCTAAGGTCTTGAAGTATGGTCGTAATATTTCTCATCAACTTACCATGATCCATCAACCAGTTGATAGCTCTGTGTTGCCGAGAAAAAAGGGTAAAATTTAGGTTTCCTTGTAGGTTATGCAAAGGGAGCCATCAAGCCTACACGTTTTCCCTTACATAGATGAAGCTCAAATTGTTGGAACCCGCCATTCCACAACAACTTCCAACCGGTTACTCACAACTTTTCCTCTACCTACCATCAACCTGATGGAAGTGATTGATCTAATCTAAGACAATTAATCCCACTTTTCCAGTTGAGAGCACCATCACTTAGGTTGATGATCCTTGTTGATCATGAAGTCGATTCGATGCCACATTCTATTGATCCCATTCTCCAGAGAGGAACTTCACTAGCCAAGTTCTTCTGTTACATCAATTTTTCTCTACGCTAGGGGCATTACACCGTTCCTATAAATCCTCCAAGTACCGAGGTCTTTTCCTTTGATTGAAGGACCATTAACTTCGGCTCTTCCTCTTCTTCCATCCCTTTCCAAATAATTGTGCAAATTTATCGTAAGAATATACGCCGAACACATGTAGATGAAGGTGCTTCTATTAGTATTTTATCCTCAATCGTTTGGAAAGCTTTGCCTCTTAAATTTTATGTCATTACGAGAATCAGCTTTTAATAGAACGACAGGTGAACCTTTGGGATCCTTCCTAAATTTTCTATTACTTTGGAAGGTAAACTATATGTATTGATCTTATGGTAGTTCGAGGCCCCTTGATTAACTTACCTCTTGGGCGAGACGATAAGTTCTATGCAATGAAAGTTGTCGTATCACACTCTTTTCATGTGATGTCTTTCCTCACAATGGAAACATTGTGATCATGGACTAAACTTTCATTCACTAGTCTTGATTTGACTACTTGTAAAATCCGACAATTCCCTAAATGTCTATACTAAAGTGGTATCACTCCCGCTATCCCAGCACTATACAACTACTCCCATGTTTTTAGTTACCAACGCAAGAGAGCCTCTCACCGTTTTCTCTTCCTTTTTAATTATATCTAGTAATTGACATGGAAAACTATATGGGATTATTTTAATGTGATTTTCTTATCCCTTTTTAGTCCCTTGACATGTGTTCCTTTAGAGAACTGTTTCTTCCATCCGATGAAGACCTCCTGAAGCTATGATCGAGGATGCTTCCTCATATGTGGTTTATCCGGGAAGCCATGATCAAGAAGTCTCAGAGGAGAGTTCTTATATCGTGTCAACTCGTTAAAACAAACATGTTGCCGCGAGGATAGTTCCTTAATGTATTAACCTCGTTAAAAAGGAAACAAACATGATATAAATTTTACTATGCTTTAACCTCATTAAAAAATGAACTGCATGAAGGAAGAGGAAAGTTCTTTTACCGTGTCAACCTTTGTTAAAAAATGAATCAAAGGGTAATGATATAGTTCCATCAGACAATCCGTTAAAATGAACAGTTCGATGAGGATAGTTCCTTTACCGTGGTCAACCTCGTTAAAATGAATTAGTAGGTCGTTGAGGAAAGTTCATTTTACCGTGTCAACCTCGTTAAAAAATGAATAGTGGCCCATGGAAGATAGTTATTTGTTGTGTCAACTTTGCTTAAAAAATGAAATACCCATGAGGACAGCTTTTCCAGGTCAACCTCCTATTAAAAAATGAATCAGAGGTTATATGTTGACACCTAATCCTAAGGGATGCGGGATATTTAATTTTGTATAATAAATAATATTGGGAATAAGGAAGGCCAAGAGTCATTGGGAGATGAATCCCAATATCCTCTACCCCATGTAGCAATGTTCATTCCTTCATTCAATACATTCGATTTGAGGAGTTACCTCCCGGTTTGACATGGTATAAGAGCTGGCCCCACTATTGGCATTTCTCATTGTGGTGTAACTCTCCTTTGCTCACTAGTTTTTAATAATATTTACTGCCTACTATTGCTATAATTATGAATTTTGTATTTTTTTTTTTGGGCTCGACATTTATAAATTTTAAATTTCAAGATTCGCAATCCCGCAATTTCAAACACCGCAAATCGCATGCCCTCGTCACCCCGCAAAGATTCCATTCCTAAATTTTCACGTCTTCCATCGCTATACTCGCTACTTTCACTTCTATTTCTCCCGTATCTTCTACATCAATCACATCCCCCACCCCCATTCACTGCGCCCTCCTCTCGCGCATAATCCCTAAGCACAACCCGCGCCCTTTCCGCGATATTCTCCACGTAATCGGGCCGCAAACACCTCCCACCAAGTATCTATTCATCACCGCCCGCCGCATATTAAAAACGCCTACTCCAGGATTAAAACGCCCTCCATCCTCTCGACTCCACTAGTTACAAGTATGGCTCTCCAAAGCCGCACTAATCCGGCCCGTGGCCTCGCCTCTCGGTGTTAGTAATACTGTGCTTTACATGGCCGTCTATATCCTCTTATCCTACCTAACCTCCCACGCCCTTATATTATATACGTGATTGACATAGATGTTTGTTGTTGCTGTTTATGTAAATAATAACCATTCCAATATTGTTTACATTCTACATCCTCACCATAGCTAACACGCTTCCACCGTCACATATATACACCGCCCCTCCATAACATTAATACCGTCTCTATTTAATACGCCTCATCCATATTGTAATACCTTCCATAAAGGTTTCCACATGATTAATACCACCCTCCTAACATTCAATACTCAATTCTCTCCTCGTCTAATAATACTCTCTATCCTCATATATAATATTACCACCTCATTCATATTCAATACCCTTTCCACCATTTTTCATAAATTTTTTTCAAACAAAAAAAATATATACATATATTTTTTTTTTAATTTAGTATTGCAGTAGCAGAGTTTAGTCCTTTAAATTAAATATTTTTCAGTTATTTTTTCCTTAATTTAGCAAATTTGTATTTGGTGCTTCTTCACAGAATTTTTCTTCACAATTTTTCCAAAGAAACTACTTAATACTTCCTTCATCTCTATTGTTGGGGTGGTTCTCTCCGCAAAGAGAACTATCTTGATCGTGTCCCGAAGATTAAACACACACTCATTTATGAGTTGTGGAAAGGAATCGTGAAGGACAAGAAGGAAATCAACTTGAAGAAAGCCTACCAGACAAAGAGTCGCCATTTTAGAAAACAAAGAACCGTGAAGGCCTATGCCTGACGCTTCCACAGAGTAGTCACATTTAATCGCTTCCCCAAATGTCACATGCTCATGGAGTGTCAAAAGAACTCATGACTCACATCAGACTAGAAAATGTTCAATTGATGATTGTTGTTCAGCTTCCTTGAAATGAAGAATGATGATCCTTGCCTGAATTTCTTCTGTTGGATCGCATCATGCATGATATTGATAGCATCAGGTAAGATGGACATACCTTTCATATGTTAAGGTATTATCTGACTTACTCAATATTTGGAATGGCAAGCAAGTGGGAACTCGACTCATATCACTCTTGAAACACTTGAGAAAAAGTTGTGCGAAGAGTATAGAGAAAGCTTTGGGAAGATGACAAATTCTTCTATCTTTCCAAGAGGCCGACATTTATATAGAGAAAAGATTCAGTGCTCCATCTATCCAGAGAAGAGGTGGAAAAAGAGGAAGAGAAGAAGAAATTGGCTAAAAAGAAGTATTAACCGACAAATCCAATCTTCATTGCACACACTTTAACAGAGATGGACATGATGCGCTCCAAATGCGTAACACCTCGAGAAAATGAAAAGAAAGAAATCAAGACAAAGGTAAAACTAATGACAAAGATAAAGCAAAGTAATCAATCCACTCATTATGTTCTAGGCACATTGTAACAATGGAGTAATCAAGACTTGCTTTGATGTCGCTTCTATCATGGAGAGATGATTGGTTGCTAGACCAGAGCAACATGTCACATGACATTTAATATTTTTTTGAAGAATTCACTCTACAAAGTTGATGGAGGTATATTTCTGCGTATAATCCAAACCTGCCATCAAGGTTTGGCACAATTGCTTTAAACCGCCTCAAGGTCTTCCGCATCATATCCTACATGAGGTTCTACGGCGAATATAAAATTGTTGTCCCCCAGTCGAAATCCAAAGAAGAAGGACACTCAATTCACTTGTTTGATGGTAAGTCGTAGGTCGAAAAGTACCGATCACTCACTTTGTCATGGAGGGAATAGAAGAAGTTATGACTCTGAAGTCGAAAGGTCTATCCGCTCATGCTCAAAACTTTTTCATTCAGCTTCACATCATGATGGTGTTGGTACATTCCCATCAAGTCTTTTATATTAGATTTGGACATTTAAATCCATAGTTTCGGTTGCTGAAGAAAAATGGTGTTAATGGAACGTCACAATTCCTAGAAAACCTAAGGAATGTGATGCTTGTATTCTAGGAAAGCATAGCAACAAATTTCCATTTCATGATTCACACTCCAGAAAGCACACAAAACTTGAGCTTTGTCTGCCATTCAGATGAGGTGGCTCCCTATGCCTATTGCTTCGCAATGGAAATAAATACACGATGACATTTATTGATGACTACACCGTAATGTTGGATTTACTATTGAAGAATAAGTCTGATGCTTTTCAAACTTTCAAGAATTTTCATGCAAGGATTTGAAAATGATGCACAAAAACACATATTGGCTCTCTTACGTACCGATAATGGAAAAGAATACACTTCAAACAAATTTGAAAATTATCTTCGTCAACATGGAATCAAACATCAAACAATTGTGCCATATAATCCACAATGTGAATTTAGCCGAAAGAATGAAATGTGTAACTATTCTAAATATGGTTCGCTCCATGTTATTTTTCAAGAATGGGAAATTGATGTTTTGAGCGATGCAGCTTCTATGTGCTATTTACATAAAGAATAGGTGTCCTTCAAGTTCAATTAGAAACAAAACTCCTTGAAATGTGGCATGGCCACATTCCTTCCGCAAAGCATCTCGTGGTCTTTGGGTCCACCTCGTTATGCCTTGATACCCAAGGGTCAAAGGAACAAAATTGGTGCTAGAAGTCGCAAGTATCTTCTTGGGGTATTCATACCTCCAAAGGATATCGTCTTCTATGATAGCGAAATAAGAAATTTGTAATAGCAAGAGATGTCATATTTCTTGAATCTTCCAAGAGTGACAAGGTTGTTGAGCGAAACTTGATCGTTCGGATAGATTCACACATGCAAAGTCTTTCCAAGAATTTGATAATGTGATTCCACATCTTGAAGGGGGGATTCCGATATCGAATCAAACTCGTGAATTGTCCTCAAGCACTCTCTCCCCCACATGAAGAGACAACCACGACGATTACACGGATGATGTGATTGACAGAATTGGGAGATTGAATCTTGAATCAATCCCAACTCGCTACCAAATGACCAAACTCGGGCCATCTCATAAAGGTCCTCCAATGGTCAACAAAGACACTCGGAGAATGTCTATCCCTGATGAGGTTGGAAAACAAGAACAAGAAGTTCCACTCAACAAATCGAAGGTGATGTGATAATTCCCCGATTCTCCTATTGATATGGTTATTGCTTATAACCGTGAATTGAGTTTGTCTACAACATCATGAACCACTTCTTCAAGAAGCCGCTTCTCATGATGAATGGAAAGAAGCGATGCATAAGGAGTATGATCTCGGTTGATAAAGAATGGTGCACTCTGAAGTCAAGTTGATCCGCTCTTTGGGAACGAAAACCAATTGGTTGTAAGTGGGTCTACACGAACAAGTATAAAGCATATGGCTCACTTGAGAAGCACAAGCCGTGCTTGTGGCAAAAGGATTCGCACAAAAAGAAGGAGTCGATTATGAAGAAAATTTTGCTCCCACAAAGAAATGGACCAATCGACTCTCTTTGCCTTAGCAATGTAATGATGGAAAGTCCATCAGATGGATGCAAAAAAACAACTCTTCTTGAATGGAGACCCAAAGGAGAAAGTTTATATGTCCCAAATGTATGATTTGTGATAAAGGGCTTCAAGAACAAAGCTTGCAAGCTTATAAAATCTCAGAGTGGTTCGGGCAAGCAACGTCACGAGCCCGGTATGAGAAGTTAACCGAGGCGAGTTTTGAAACTTGACTTCAAACATTTTGATCTTGATGATGCAACTTTGTTTGTTAAGAAAGTTGGAAAACAAATTGTATATCTTGTGGTATATGTAGATGATCTTTTGATAAATGTGAAACAATGAGAGCTATATTGCATCCATGAAGAAAGAGTTGAAGAAAGGTTTTGAATGACTAATTTGGGTCATGTTCATTACTATTTGGGTATTGAAGTAATTCAACATCCTAAATTCATATTTTCAAAAGAAGTACATTGGAGATCTCTTGAACAAATTTGTATGGATGATGTAACCTTTAACCACTCCAATGGAACAAAAAAATTGAAGCTTACATCTATTGAAGGGAAGGAATTTGAGGATGCAACTAAGTAGCATACCAGGAAGTCTTATCTACCCGACCACCACCGACCTAACATTTCATTTGCTGTTGGAATCCTCTCAAGGTTCATGCAAAAACCTTGTGAAGACAATTGTCCGTCAAGCGAAAAGAGTGTTAAGGTACGGGTGACTCAAGACTTGGACTCAAATATACACAAAGTAGGCGACTTGCATTGATCGGATACTCCGATCTCGTACTTTGATGGCGACAAAGAAATTAGGTGTCTACTACAAGTTACACCATGAGTCTTGGAATGTAGAGCCGTCTCATGGAGATCACGCAAACAACTGGCCTAGGCGAGATTCCATGACCGAGGCGAATATGTGGTGAAGAAATTTCAAGAAACAAAGGAAATTGTGGTTCGGAAAACACCGGAAGATTTGGCAAAAGATGAAAAAAAATGTACTCCACACCACTCATGATCGAAAACACTTCTGCAATAAAGTTGGCCAAGAACCCAAAGTTCCATGATCGAACAAGGCACATCAATACAAAGTACCATCTAATTCGACATCATGTTCAAAGCAACCATCCATCTACATCATTATTCCATAAATGAGTAACCGTCGATATCTTCTACCAAAGCACTGGAAGAGAAAAGTTTGAAAAGTTCAGATCGATGCTTTGGACTCACCAAACATCCCTTCGGATTAAAGGGGGAATGTTGACACCTAATCCTATGGGATGGGTGGATATTTAATTTTGTATAATAAATAATATTGAATAAGGGGCTAAGAGTCATTGGGAGATGAACTGCAATAGCCTCACCTCCATGTATAAATGCATGTCTATTTTCATTCAATAACACATTCTCACTTGAGGAGTTACCTCCCGGGTTTGACAATATAGGTAGATTGGTGAGAGTAGATATGAGGACAATTATTTTACCGTGTCAACCTCAAGTAAAAGTGTCAAAATGCACTCATGAGGATGCTTCTCGTGTCAAACTCTTATTAAAAAATGAATCAAGAGGGTTATGTAGGTAGATTAGAAATAGTAGTTTATGAGGATAGTTCCTTACATCGTGTCAACTCCTTCGTTAAAATGAAACATGTCACCATGAGCATAGTTCTTTTTTCCCCGTGCTGTCAAGTTTGTTAAAATGAAACAAATCCCTCCCTATTCAAAGCCGAGTCTTTTATCCGATTCCTTAGAAATGAACATTCATTCCATCCACCTATTAGTAACCGTAGTCCGATGAAGAATGCAACAGTTTGGGCAGGCTCTAGCAAGTTACTTGGGGGTATCTAAACTTATCTCAAGAATGATTTTTCCTTTGTTTCCAAGTTGTGTAAGAATGAAACAAACCCATCTCAAGCACAATTTTTCCACTTCAAGTTTGAAAATGAAACCACTTTCTTGCCACTTTTCCCTACGTTTCAAGCTTGTGTAAAAATGAAATCTATATCAAGCAAAGTTTTCTTTGTTTCAAGTTTGTGTAAAATGAAACCTATCTTGAGTCGATTTCGTTTATTATTTTCAAGACTCATAACCTGCAAAATCCCGAGATTACTTTGCTATCATTCATTCTGTGTAAAACACATGCAAATTCCAAGTTCTTTCCCTCTTTTCCCGCTAATTAAATTTTAAAGCTCATCATATGAGTACATTTTTATCACTTTTTCGAACTCATTAAAATTTATAAAAGCAACCACTGAAAAGAGACTTATCACTTTTTCTAATTTTGAAAATCACGGTAAAGAAAAACTCTGGAGTTCTCTTTGCCCTTTTCACTTCTAAATATAAAAATGATGAGTACTTCTGACTATCTAACTCAAGAAGGAAAATGAATCGTTGTCCCTTCATATAAGTTTACTCCTTTTCCGATTAAAATGACCACACGGTACATACAGATTAACTGCTATGGTCATTTAGAGTTCTTCCCGCATTATTTTATCCTTTTTCAGTTCGAGAGACTAAAAATTACGAAAAGTACACCCATGGAGTTTTCTTAAGTTTTTTTCTTCTCGACTTTAAAATGAAAAACACCGAGTCTCTATAATTGACTTAAAATTTAACAAGAAGGACTCATGCCGATTACAAATGAACGAAATCCACTCCTTCTAGGGTTCGATTTTGAATCCACCATCCAAGGATGAGCTTTTATATAACAAGAAAATTTTATCCTCTCAAGTCTACATCAAAATAAAGAGAAATGCGGTTTTTCTAATGGTGGGGGAAAAGAGAGAAAACGAATCCATTTGTTGGCTACACTTTGATTTTAAAAGAACCACTCTTGAACACGACACTTTTTGTCACACTTCTAGTCAGTTTAGAAAATCCTTTCGCCTATCGCTAATCAAACCACATTGAAGGTATTAGCCCAAGCTTCTGGTATTAGCTTAGGGCAATTGTTACCAAACAATCTACAAGTATTTTATGTTCAAGAGGATAGTCAAACAAACTATCTGATTCATCATAAAACATTTATTCTGACCACGTCACCATCCCCGAGTCACTCCCTAGTGTACCCCTTCAAACTTGATCTATGGTTTCATGTCGTGAGCTTTCTTACGAATACCTACTTTTAATGGAGACAACTTGACTTCCATGTAGGAAGTTGATTCAGGAACTTAAGTATACCTGGAATTTGCATGTGCTCCTTAATGGCGTTTTCATTTTCCGACGACATAGTGTTGCATCATTGACCTTCGATCGAAAAATTCGTGAAATGTAACCAATTTTCACTTCACTTATTCACATTTCATGGATTGTAATCGAGTACTTTGAGAGCCATTGTTATTGGTGGTTTTCTCACATTGTTAATACCACATCATTGACCGGTAATCAAGTGGTTTCTACCATGTTCGACTTTGACACAATCAATCGCATGGATAGAATCGTACTAGTTCGGTAGCGGAAATCAAGACCTTGATTTATCACCCATCCAGCCGCGAGGAGTTTTATTATTAATTATGCAAGAGACTATTCATTACGTATGGTCACAGGCATGTTGTGTCTACAATATTGATTTAATATTAAAATCATTTATGTATCAAAACAAGTTTAGTTAGTTTTTATCCGAGTATGGGAATGCCTACTCTGTTGATGATATATATATATATATATATATGTTTTGTATTGAATTTTTTTACAGATTCCGAGAAAATGTCCACAAAGCATCTCTTGAAATGATAAATCATTTCACTTCAATTATCTCGACTTCACGCTTTAGGGAAATCACACTGAAATTTGTCACCATGAAGTTTTGTCTATATGGTTCACTATTACTCATATTACTTCCCTAGAAGTCTACAACAACAAAGTTCCTAAAATCAAGCTCTGAAATTGAGAGAAAAGCTCATAAAAGTCTTAAAAACACTTGTATCGCACTTTCTCTTAACATTGCCTGTAGTATCGCAACTTTTGTAAATGAAAAATATGGTACCTACCGCACGTTTTGTGTAATAAACCGCACTTCGAAAGGTAAAATAGTAGCACATTTAAAAGCCCAATACCAATTAAATAGCACCATCCTACTTCTCAAGGTTTGCTCCTATCATGTATGTTCATTCCTCCATTATGGGAGCTTCATCTCTGTTTATGGAGTCGACCAAAAGAGGATTTTGTCCTCTATGTGAGCCGTGAACTCTCTGCTCATAAATTGAAACTTGTCATTTAAGTGAACAGATGAAGATTGGAGTACATTAGACTTGAGAATTTTTGAGGAGAAATGCTGTAGAAACTCAGACTTCTAATCGATCATTATGTGGGAATGATTACACACCCATGTGCATTTAATGAGAGTGAAAATCTTGTCGAGTAAAGGAAATGTCATTTGCATTTCTTATACAAATGTAAATACATCAGGCGTGACATGGTTGTGTTGCTCTTTCTTCATCAAATATATACAATGGAATACCATTTTCTCAATGTGGAGTTCTTAATAAGAAGCATTTATCATGTTTTATCAATGAGTTGGTTTAATGAATGGTTTTTTGTTTTTTAACTTTATCAACTATATATATGATTCATGTACTAGTTTATCCTATGGTGTGCTATTGATTTTTTCCTATACTTGTGATTTCATATCTTTGAAGATGACTCTTTCAAGCAAATTGGAAAGAATATTACAAATAGCGTTGACTATTGTGAGGTCTTCAAAACCCATTTTGTAGCCGATTAATAAATCTAATATTATCTAGATATGCATAGTTTTTGTTTGTTTGTTGCCACCGTTCTGTGAGACACTTGGGAGAATCAGTTTTATCTCATATGAATGTCTATCCATCCAACAATATCCTCGTGTTGGAGTTGAATGTGTCATCGCAAGCGCAGAATTGATTCGGTTGTTGTTGTTTCTTTGCTGTACTTGTATAAGATCATTGTGCGTATTCTCTCGCTTGTCGTGGCCGTTGTTTGTATGAAATTTGAAGATGGTCCGTCCACTCTTACATATCGCCACCGTTTGTCATTTTTGGGCTTGGATTGTGGCTCTGAGAGGTTGCCCACCGGAAATAGAATGGCTCAGTGTCCTTGGGGGATGTGGCTTGCTTGATGGGATTGCTTGTGATCCCGAATGTGTGATGATTTGGCGAATGTTGGTTTGGGTATGAATGACAGTAACATCATTGATCGATGGAACGGGTTTAGTGAGGTTTCAAAGGAGCGATGTATCAGAAATGCGATCCCGTAAGGATTAATAGATCTAAAAAGGTACTACGTCTCAATGTGACTAGTTAACTCCACATTGTTGTACTCCGAGTTAACTTCCGCCTCAACGTCAATGGCCACTAAGGTACATGCTTGCATTGCATCTGGGAGATGGTCATGGAAGAGGATGAAGTATGTTTTGGAATGGTATTTGGATGATGTATGTGGTGATGATTTTTATGCTGGGTGACGACGAAACCGGTACATCAGGCGATGAAGATGGGTTTAATTATGGTAATACATAGGTGGTCTGAGTGCCTACCGTTCTTATTAATTAGAATTTAGTGATTAATGTTTGTGCCTCATCCTCACTGCAAGCCTACTATCATTAGATTTCATGGTTCGGGCTCTTTTCCTTTTGGTGCCGGGATGAAGGTCAGTCGGCTATGGATGTGGAGGGTGAATGTGGTGGAGGGTACAGGAGGATAAATAATAGTCAAGTGGAGATGCAAAATTAACGGTTTGAAACTCGCAAATGATGGAAATATACTATTTTTTCTCCAAGAGTTCCCCATTACCTTATTAAAGCCTCCACTCAGTGTCCACCGTCTAGCAAAGGTTGCATTTCTACAATTGCGAAACCCTTCCAGCCGTCTGACCAAGGTTTAAGGGTCGTGAGCATACACCAAACACACATTGTGCTCTCCATTTTTATTTCTATAGCTTCCTAGCCATGAAGAGACATATGCATGAATAAGCCCCATTATCCGAAATTTTAAATGCTTCTTTGTGAATCATATTGCCCACAAATATACTATCCTAATCCAACTTACGCAGAGACACCCTGTCCTACTTGAGGGAAATATTTGTCCAAATAAGTTCGTGGGGACCCTTTGATGTGTTTTAACCACATCTACCATTTTTTATACCATTTTAAGGCTTCTTCATTTATTTCGCTACTTGGATCACTCGGATATCTATGGAGTGAACCTTAGCTATCAAGCTGATCTTCAAGAAATTTATGCAATTTTCCACCTTCCCCGGGTGACCACTTCTACATCGCCATAGCCATAATTAAATATCCATATATGAATCATGTATCCTCTTTTAAATTTACTACATGCTCTCGAAGAGCTTCAGAATAAGAAAGTATACCAATCAACTGCTCATACAAGGCCCACAACCGATATTGTATCGAGGGCACATTCTCCTTGGTATAGTGCCTCATGGTTCCTGTTCGCCATTGACCAGAAGAAATTACAGAGGGACATTGATAGGATCAATATTGGCCCCTTTTCCCTCTTCTCACCCGCATTTCCGTAATAATCATAGTCTCCACCTTCTTTCTTGATGGAATGTAGTTGTTGACACATCCTTCCCGCTCCCAATAGCCGTAAGCCCTGTATATCTTCACATGGATTGGAATCTCTCCTGCCTATTACCGATCTATTCAGATCCCATTAAGGAGAAATTTACACTACATTGGCATCTTATTGTTCCAAATAATTTGATGATTCTTAGATGTAGAATTGTGGATATTTGGATGCCTTTTAAAGTCTCGATGCACCGCTAATTTGCTTTCCCTCTTCATATGATTCTTGATATAAACCTATCTCTTTAACGTTGGGAATTGAACCTTAATAAGTGAAGTATGTATCTATGAGGTGGCATTATCATATTTGTCGATCAATGGTTCAGCTTCTTAGATCTCTTTTTCGCTGAGCTCTAGTTTGACCATCAAAATAGTCATCTTTGCCATCTTCCTTCTCCTATAATATAATAGTAATACATCGTCTAATATTATAAGCTTTTGTTGTTGAAGTCGCTAACTGCTATAGTAGTTTCTTTTCTTGCAATCCAAAATTTTTCTAAGATTATTGCTTCTCCATGCAAACATTAAGTAGGATCATGGGTTCGAGGATGCTGATGCAATGCCATAACTAATTAATTTTTCATGTCTTTTCCCCGTGTGACTATAATCATGTGATTAGTTACCGAGTAGTGGACTCGACATCAGCGAAGGTGGCTTCCTCAAATTTAGATTTCCGACGTAATGGCCAATAATTATTCTAATGTGGAATATTTATTACAACATGGGGTTACTAATTATGGCAATTATTTTTCAAATTCTTTGGGTGATCCTATGGGTTTAATTCATTATGATGGCTCATTATGACCGAATGATACCACACTTGTTCAGAACACTATAAACCCTCGCCCTCCGGCCACAAATTGGTTATAGGGTGATGGTTGTCTTTGCTAACATAGAATACATATAAATATTCTACCTCTGCCAGTTTGAAATGATTTATTTTAAGAACTCGAACATAAGCTATCTTATGACTCATTCTAGTTGTGAGAGAGTTATTGACTCTAATCTATCAATCCTCTTTGGGTGCTAGAGTTATTGGAAATAAAAGGTTTTTTTGCTTACTCATGATAGGGCTTCAGCGTGCGCCGTTAACGCATCCTTGGAAGCATTCTCCATCCGGGGCCAGGCAGGCTCGATCGCTTCCCGAGTCGCCTGGATCTCACGTGATTGAATGGCCTATCCAAAGGTGCATTATGAATTTTCTTGGAATTCTCTCGAATTTGTCATTACAGAGTAGCATTTTTTGTCGCCAATCTTAAATGTTTTCATGATGTATACCATGCTTGACCTTGCGTCTTTGTTTCTCAGACCGACAGGAAATCCACCAAATATATCTTCTTCCATTTCCTTCAATTAATGAAGATGTAGAGATGGATTATTCTTCTATCATTTGTGTTGTTGTGGCAATTAGATTCTGTAGAATAAATCAATTCTTACCACTACTTCCTTAATAATAATGTACTGAGTCCGTTATAACCTCTTTACGTATAGGGTCATATTCCCACAAACTGGTTGGCATTATTTTGTCGTGGTTAGAATTATACATCTTATTTAACTTTCTCCAATATTTTGTTAAAGGCTTGATACCACTTTTGTGGGTGGTAATGTGTTTTCTGTGGCATCAGTATCATAAAATTCTCCAAAAGAGGATTTTGCATCGCACCATTAATAAAATGTAGTGCCCCGATAACTTGTTAGGCTCCTTGACACCCAAATCACAATGATGTTTTCAATGTGCTATATTATCAGACTGCTGTTTGTATAGTCCTTTAATGTGCCACCTCTACCCATCCAAAGGAGGTAGTCAGCGTGATGATCTATCTGCCTGTGAGGCCGTGCAACTGGTAATATGCCCTACAGTTGATCCACTTTTCAACAAGCTTACAGTTCCATGTGGTTGTAGGGGTAGCTCACATGGATATCCCCCGTTCTTTGACAAACATCACACTTATTCAAATATTCTTTGTTGTCTTTGTGCATGGTTGGTCACTCATCCGTTTGCAATATTTTTCTCTTTAAGTGTGTAGGTTTCGCACCCACATGCATTCTCGCAACTCCATTGTGACATTCTAATAAGATATATGTTTCCTCGTGATCTAATACACACCTTCGTAGTATTTGATCCAAACCATTTTTATATGACCACTGCCATGAGTTGGTACCATCTAATTTAACAAACTAAATTTTATTTCAGCCACAGTATCTCTGTATTTCGTAGCCAAGTATATTTCTATTTGTCTGACAACAGGGATGGCTTTACCTAGAAAATATCAAAATCCAACAATGATCATCAAGTGGTCCTTTGTTTTTCTCATTTTCCAATATTGACAAATGGTTTGTAACTAAACATTTAGCCTCCCATGCACATTATGACTTTGAAAGTACCTTGAATAGTGGAAGCCACCTACGCATTATCCTCCAGATAGGCTTGTTCACTAATTATTTTTTAGCAAGCCAGCATCAGTTACACACTTAAAGTCCTTCCCAGTATGGAAGAAATCTTCAAAACAGATTATCCCAAGAGCTTCCTTTCCTAGTTAGTAGTTCCTTTCTTCTCATGGATAACTTTATGCTTGCTAAGCACATTGGGTTGTCTATGGTATTTTCTTAATATTAGCACTTCTGGAAGAAATACCAGTTTTTCAACTCACGTGTGCATGGAATTTTTATTTCTAGGGGTTTATGAGCCAAAATAGGTGTACCATAACTTATCTGTAGTGTCCTTAATGCTTTCTGCATTCATCATCCTGGTATGAACTGCTTTGCATTCTAGTGGTGCTATGATTCTTAAAGCATTAAAGCAGCAGATAAACCCCAGTACCCAGGTTCAAGTAGTGATCCTAACCGAAGTAGACATTTTCCGTGTGGCATCCGTATTTACAATTACCCACTTAAGGGTCCATACATACCGTTTACAAACAACGTGTCCAACAGTGTTCCAAATGGCACCGCAAAAATTCACTTTGAGATCTAATGAATGGTAGTCATCCTGCATCACAACATATCTTTATATCAATTAACCTACATGGGTAGGTATGTGTTTTAAAAGTCATAAATGGATCTATGACTTTTGGAATGTGAAACCAAGAGTCACACTATTGTACCATAAATGTACATCTTTGTATAATGGAAAATAAGAAAGCCTCACGCTTATCTTTCACTCTTTGTTGAGTCTCTTGTGTGTGTGTTTATTTTTCCTCATACACCATGTGTGTGTTCAACATGGTGTTTAACATGGTATCAGAGCGGGCGATTTCTAGCCCTGCTCCACATTGAGTGAGCCATTTGTGTTTATGGCCTATGCATACTTGCATTTTTGCAGCATTTAGAGAGTTTCTGCAGCAGAGTTTTTGCCGCCATTCAAAGGTGTTTTGAAGAAGAGCAGCGTTGGTTTTGAGAAGGAGTAGCATTCAAAATCTCAGCATTCAGAAATTGGTTTGGAGAAAAGCAGCATTGTGCATCTGAAGGTTTTCTCACTGCTCATTTTTCCTGCAATTTCTACCTTTTAAAATCTGCATTTTGAAGAGTTGCTGGAAAATAGTTTAAAGAGGGCTTCTGAAAAATTTCTGATTTTTTACTAGCGAAATTCTACCACATTTCCTGAGAAATATTTCTGAATTTACGGCTAAAATCTCCTGAAAATTCTGCAATTTCATTGAAAAACTTCTGCAATTCTGAGTTTTTCTGCCGCTGGAAAATATTCTCTGCTACTGAGCTATTGGAAAATTTTCTGGGTTTTATTGGCAATATCTACAATGTTTTCCTGCTGTTTTAAAGTCTAAAACTCCTCTCTGCTATTTTTATTTTAAAATTTAATAATAAAAAAACAAAAAAATTAAAAAAACAAAAAAAAAAAATTGGTTCAGGCCTTTCGGCTCCCTCCTCTGCAAACTGCATTTTTTTTTACTGCAACCCACCCCCTTACCTCTCAACCCTCACAACATATCCCTCCCTAAGCTACGCCCTTCCCCTTATCGCTCCTCCCCACACCTCTTTGCATTAACCAAACCCGCGCACCCTGCTCAAACCCTTACACTGCCTCTCAACCCACGGCCGCTCTCCCTTACTCTACGCGGCACCCAAATCCGCTTGCCCTCATGACCCCTCACATCTCCATACACCATACGCTCCTACACTCCCAACTCCCCACACCCCAGCCCCCTCACCTTTCCCTCCCTCCTCTCGGCCCCCACGCTCCTGCTCGCTCTCCCCCCCAACGCTCATACTCCACCTTCCCCTCTATACGCTCACATCTCCCTTCACCATTTTTTACTTCTAAATTCCCCCTCTTTTAAGTTTCTTTTTTATATTTTTAATAATACTTCCCCACCCCAGCACCCAAATAAATTTCCCTTCCCATTTTTATAAATTAATCCCCTCTCTTTTAATTAATCCCCTTTCTTTTAAATTCCTCTCATTTTTAACTAATTCCCATTTTTAATTAATTTTTAATTAATTAAAAAAAAAAAACAACAGAGAGAGAGGAAGAGAGGAAGAGAGGAAGAGCAGAGAGAGAGTATGAACATCAGAAATGAAGGAAATGGCATATGAAGAAAATGGACTGTACACATAGAGAAGAAAAGTGAAGTTTATATTGAATGATTTATGGCATATATCGAAGGGTGATTTTCTAAAGAGATTTGCATTTGAAGATAAATTGGTCCTCATTTTGAACAGCAGTGGCATTCATTGTTTGAACACAAAATTTCTGATTTGTGGAGTTTCTCTTAATCTATATTACATTCTGCAGTACAACAAGGTCAAGCATCCAAGCTTGTGAACCTACTCCTTTTGTTGAGTTGAGTTGAGTTGTTTTTTGTGTCAAACAACTCCTTGAAGAAAAATCAGTTGCCTTAAAGGCCTCTTGCATATTGTTTTTGCTACACATTCAAACAAATATTTTGCAAAGATATTGTATTGAGCTGACATTGTATTTCTTCTTCATTCATAGTTGCAATCAGTATTTGAGTTGTTGGATTGTTGATTGCCCTCCATCATTTGAGGAGCAGGTTTTGTACTTTGAGAATTCTTTGGAGTCATTTGTATTTGTTGTTGAATCACATTGTAAACGGGTGCATTTTCGGTTGAAGCCGACACCCTTTCATTTTTCGAGCCTAAGTTGTTGAAAATGGCTAAAATCAATGAGGCATTAGAGTTCTTGAATAACCTCATTCATTCAAATGTTGATGACATGATAAAAATGAGCAAGGATGCTCTTTGTAATATTCAGACTTGTTTACAAAATGCACAAGAAAAGATTGAGTTTTTGCAGTTGGAAACTCAGCTTCAGCAAGACGAACTTCAGCAAAAGAGTCACCATTCTGAACCTGTTTCTGTTCAGAACATTGTGAAAGACTCCCATCAGCAGCAAGTCAGCAAAGTTCCAGTTGATTCCCATTCAGTTCCTTGTACTAGAGCAGATGTACATGCAGATGCAGCAGTTCAGCCTGCACTTCCTAAGCCCATCATCAGACCTTGGGAAGAGCTTGTCCACAACAAGCACCGAACTGGTCTTGGATATGACAAGGATGCGTCCTTTCATATTCCGGACTACACCAAGCCTATAAAATTTCAGAGTGTCGGATTCTTGTATGACAGTTCACCTGCAGCTGTTCCAGACCCTGTTCCACTTCTACAACAGATTGAGAAATGCCAACACTGTAATCGAGTTGGCCACATGAAAGATCACTGTTTTGATCTTCATCCATGCAAGCACTGTGGTCGGCACACCCATTCTTCAGACAGATGCTTCAGACACAAGCCTCCTGCAAGAACCAAGATTCATCTTGGATGGATCGCTTCTTGGCAATGGGCATCAGCAGCCAAGAAGATGTTTAAGTCGCATGTCAGAACATGTTCTAGAATATTGAGCAAACTTGCAGTTGAGTTTTCGCCATCATCTCACCTTGTCCCTGACAGGGGGGAAAATGGTGGTCATGTACAAGCTTCGACGACAGATCAAGCGAGCCTGAACCACAATCTCTCATTCCATGTTCAGAGTTGTAGCCAGCAGTTCAAGCGAGCCTAAGCCACAATTCGTCATTCCGGATTCAGAGATGTAGCCAGAGACACGGATGCCCATGAGCATACCTTCGGTTGGTGGACAACCTTAAACCATCATCTTTGGTTGGTGGATAACCTAAAACCATCATAGGTAGTAGACCTCCCTTCTTTTAGGTCGAAGGTCTCCCTTTCATATATGAGGAACACTTCCTCTAGCAGAAGCCTTCAGCTTCTTGCCAGCTTTGGTTGAGTTCCAGGAAATGCTTCAAGCATTCCAGAGTTGTTGGTAATCCTAAAACCATCACAGGTAGTAGACCTCCCTTCTTTTAGGTTGAAGGTCTCCCTTTTTATGAGGGACAATTCCTCTAGCAGAAGCCTTCAGCTTCTTGCCAGTTTTGGAAGAGTTCCGGGAACTGCAACAAGTTTTGCGTTCCAGTGTTTGTGGTCATCCTAAAACCACCTCTTTTTTTCCAACATTTCAGAGAGTTGATTCAGCCAAGTGCTGCCATGCATACTTTGCAGATTTGTATTACAACTCTTTTCTTGGACTCACACATACCCCTTCGGATTAAGGGGGGATGTTGGAACACCTAATCCTACATGGGTAGGTGTGGAATATGAAAAGTCACAATGGAGTCCAAGTGACCTTGGAATGTGAAACCAAGAGTCACACCATTGTACTATAAATGTACATCTTTGTATAATGGAAAATAAGAAAGCCCTCATGCTTATCTTTCATTGTGTTGTCTCTCGTGTGTACTTTCTCTCATACACCATGTGTGTGCTTCAACATGGTGTTTAACATCCTTAAAAGACTTGCATGGTTTTTCAGCAAACTATACACCATCCAATCATCCATGGATACTTCTATAAACTTGTGAATATAGTCTTCCAAGGCTTCTATCACTTTATCTTGAAAACATGTACCGGTGCATTCTTTAACCCAAAAGGCATGACGTGATATGCATATGATCCCATTATGTTGTGAAAGTGGTTTTTCTTATCCTCCTCTCGCGATTTGTACTTGGTGATATCTCTTCGAAACCATCTCATAACTAGTACACTTCATTTCCTACCACGTTATCCAAAAATTTGTCACTAAATGGTGTTGGGAAGGGGATCGTGATACAATCATTATTAATTTCAGTAGTCTACACACACCTAATTTCTGATTTTTACTTGTATTACCTAGTTGATCCATTTCAGCTTCTCAACTGAAAGATCAATCCTACATTTAACATCTTGCTTTCTGAACTTTTCTTTTACCCTTGGGTTTAGGTGGTAAGTTCTATGTTTTAATGGCCTAGCATTAGGTTTTACATACCATCTCAACCTCCTTTTATCCCTTTTAATTCTTACCATTAAGAGCGGGAATAGATCTTCATATTAATTGTGAGAGATCAAAATTCTATTTTGTGGCTTATGTATCCCAATAATCTACTATAGATGCGATTCTGGCCTTTTTCATCCTAATGTTATGTTTCTTTGTCTTTGAGGGTAATAGGTGTAGTCCTTAGTAGGTTCCTCCAAAGATTAAGTTGTCCTTCCTTTTCTTCAAAAGATAAAATGTCAAGGTTTTTCTACATCATCCTCATCTATCTCCATATTCATCGCTTCAATAGTTAGACTTGGTTTATCCGATATGAACATTTCATTTCAAGCTTGGTGCAACATATTTTAATTGCCAGGGTCTTCTAATCCTGTCTGTCTCATTGAAAGAAAACTCGATAAATCTTTCCAACCGCGCCTTGTGCGGTCTGCCTTCTTCTTCAGCATCAAGCTTGGCGGAACATCAATGAATGTTAGTTATGTCGTACAAATATTTGCATTTTTCCACTTTACAAATGGCAGACATTGAAAGCACTAAGGGATCTCAATTTCTTGTAATTTTCCACATAGTCCACACCCAACGAGCTAATGCTTTTTTAGCTACGCCTCCCACCATTTAGAGAAATATATGTTTCCCCACCATCTTGATGAAGCATTTTCATCGCTTTCTACATCCATGAGGAATTATATGAGATCAATTCTCAATAAAACTTTGTTAATGAATATATTCACATTTTCATTTGTAAGAGTTGGGTAACCCCTTAACTTTGTGTCAATCCGCTAACTTGTCAATGGTGGCACATCTTCTAGTGTTGACTTTCTATTCTTGGCCGCCAGCTTTTTCTAGAGGCCACTTCCGATCCCACGCCGGAACTTCAACACCTCCAACTTACCATTCCTCCTCTCAGCAGATTTGCTGTAATTTTCTTTTGTTCATTGCCATTTTGGTGGAGTTGATCGGGAGTGTTCAACATCTTCTCTTTGTTCAGAAGTTTTCTGCACGGGTCCCCTGGAGCATAATCTATGGTTGGACCACTGACTTCACCATCTTCAACATCATAAGCTCCTTCTTCAAATCAATAACTACATAACTTTCTGGCTGCCCTATCTATCCCCAAATGTAGGTTGATAGGGACCCCGTCCCCCATATAATATATATTACTCTAAATCACAGGCTTTTACTAACAACATCAACTTCAACTTCTTCCAACTTACATCGGTACAATGCAATATTAGTTTTCCATTCTTAGCCGTATGGGTGAGACATAACCTGATTTCAATGATTCCATGTATTTCCTAGTGTACATTAAACATCCGATATGAGATCTAAGACAACCTTTATTTAATCCCGCAACTTGGAGAATTTATATGGAATTTTTTCCGTTGTCCTCTTTTTCTTTTAATCTTCTTATATATCTTTCTAGGCAGCCGAAATTACCCAAGTCCTCATGCTTTGTTCCTCCTTGACTACCATATTTAGATTTTTCTTCATGCAACGTAAAATATTTCCATTATTCATAATCAGAGGAACAATCGAAACTATTCTTTTACAAGTGTCCTTGTGGCAATCATATTTTTCTCCGCTCTTGACAGTTGAAGTAGCTCCATACTCTTGCGTGATCCCCGGCTTTACAATGTTTCAATGCCTCTTTAAAGTATTTTCCGTCGGTCTTGATTGAAAATCGTCTTTTGGGCCGTAGGTTTGACCAACTTTATCGTGTCATTTTTCTGCATCCTCCCTTGTTTTATTCCTCCTGGTTATTATAGCTACACTTGGCAAAGGTTGTGTTCCCAATACCCTTGCCTAATTAACAAGGTTGGCTCCTCGCGTTCAGTTCTTTTCCATCTTTTAATCAGTTTCTTCTGTGATGACCTTAGCATGCATTTACTTCCGTACTGAACACCATGGTCATCTTGGTAGAGAACACTGCCATATGTGACCTTCGGATCAAAATTATACTATATTACAAATCCTCTTCCTCCCGCTCGCCTCACATTCCTCCCTCCTCCTCCTCTTGGAGTCTCATTTACTCTCGTAGGACGCATCTATCCAATGCCGATCTATTAATGCATCCATGGCTCGCATTGTTCTCTATACTAATTTTTTGAGGCATAAAACTCACAATACACAATGTTTGAAATTTTGAATACTTTTTGTAGGATAGGGCACAATTGTGGAGGATGAACAATACCTTTGCATATTTTCAACATTTGTCGTCAGATAATTATGCCGATTAGGAAATCTTGGGAAATAATATGCTTATATAACCCTTGAGTAACATTGCACAACTCCTCCTACCGGCAGGTCCGTGTCTAGCCACCGAAGTCCCAACATTGGCTACCCGCAACCTTGGGCATTCTATAACAAGATGTCCTTCCATCAAACAATGTGTACACTACATTGGTCAAAAGTGGTCGCACCCGCATGAATATATTTTAGCTTCTGCATACAACCGGATATTTGATGTTACGCTCCCGCATGGATGGATCTTGCGCAGCTACTTCCCCTTTAAAATCTTGCTAGTATCCAACCATTTATTCTATTTTCTCATTGCTTGCTCCATAGCATCTGGAAGGTATCAATATTTTGTTGGGTCAGAGGTGTTCTGCTAAAGGTAGAAGTGTTTAATAAACTGGCCCCGTTGGTGGTTTGGATCAATCGGCTAACTTAGTTTCCAAGTGCATCTTAAACCTTCTCATCATATCCCAGGTTGTTTCCTTCCTCCGTTTTTAATTTCCCATAGTTCAAACAATCCTGCTAATTTGTCCGAGGTAGCTTGAATTTTGGACAAATTCTCTCAACATCATCTATCATCAAGTCATGCAGCACTCGACCATTTGATGAACCAAATGAAGCTCTTTCTTAATGTATTGTTCGATTAATTTAACCTATCCTGCATCCGTCGAGCCCTCCAAATTTCTTCACAGAGATACCAATGTCGCTCCACATTATCATTAACTTTTTCCGAAAAATTCAGGGTATCGTAAATGATCCTACCGTCTTTACTTAAGTGCTTCCGGTACTAATATGAAACCTCTACTTCTTGGTTGAGAGATCCTACTTAGTACTCTGGCCGCTAGTTGCTATCTCAGACATTATGGACCTGAATACTACACAACTTGCTAAACTCGAATTTTATTAAGAACTTATCAGTGGATGGTAAAGTAACATGGGAAGGTTAGGACTAGTGCTACTTGAAACTGTATCAGGATTACCTTGAATTATGGTTGTCTACTTTAAATAATTGTTCCATCGCAACATGTACCCACATCGACTCTTCAAGGCACACATCCTCCTCTTCACTAGAATTTTTCCCTTCTTCTTCATGTATGGGCTCCTATGTACTTCGCTAACTTTTGGATGTACCATCCATTCCTTTGGGTCCCACCGTCTTCTCTTTAATTCTATCATTTGTGGCACCTCTTCCTTCCTCTATTCTTATTCCTTTTCTTTGCTTCTCAAACTCTTGTATCACCTTTCGCCACTTCTCAAAGTGATATGCGCCTCCGATGTGCTCTCGCCTTTCAACCTACCGGACGTTCCAAATGTTTCATATCCATATTCCAGTTCTTTACCTTGTTCGTAAGATCTTTCCCTCCGCTCCTTCCCCAATAATGGAGGTTGCGATGCTTTCCATTGCCGTACTTTGGAACAAAATTAGCCCCTTTTCCACCATTAAAGCTTTAATCTAAAAATGAGACTTCTTTCAACAACTTTCCCTACAACCAATATTTAAATATATCTTTTGGATTTTGTAAAGGATTAATATCACCTGATCGAAAACTCTACAATGTACCTCCAAAGTAGTTTGTACCCAAAATCTACTAATCGTGTTAAGTCCGCATTTCCAACTTGGCAGAATGAGCCAATTTAGACAGATCCAAAAACGACTTTTAGATCGACGCAACTTTCAGGAAGACTGACCCAGAGTCTTCACAACTAGTTATGGAGCTCTTTTAGAAATTTTTCCTAAAAAAATTTCATACAAATCACTCGTCGAGTCGGGAAAACATAACATTGTCCTTGTGATTTTCTTCTCCGCCGGGCTTTACCTATTGTGCTAGAACCGATCTGTATGATTGTCTCCGCCGCCTACGCAATTCTTCTCTCATAGATCCTCGATACCATGATCTAGATTCTAGATAGTTTTTTAGGTCCCGCAATGGAACCATTTGTTGGCGAAAAAGAAGGTCTCTAGGCAAGACCTAGGTTTAGGCTCGTAGCCAACAAGATTACGCCGTAGTCTAGAAATATTTTCACCTTCCCAAAGGAGAAAAGGAGTCTCATCCGAGGCGTGTCGTGACCTTTACCGTGATTGGAAGCTAGACCATTAATACCGAAGAGAGATCAATTACAACAATTCATCCATTACATTACACAAAGAGTAGTTCATCATATCTGATCCGAGATGTGCAAGTTATCATTTTCCATAAAAATACGAACATCAAAATAAAATTTAAAATAGCCAAAACATACATCAATCAACCATCGTCATGCATCTCATAACTCACAACACAACATCGTATTTTCTATTAATTCACCCAAACATTACATAAATATACTCCATCGCAGTTCACAACACCACCTACATATAGTGCTTCCGCAGCTCTCTCAATACTCAACACTCTCCCTATGGAGTCACTCTTTCCTAGCTTATCTACTCCCCGCTTAACCCACATTGTCGCCTTTTTCCCTCTTCGCCAATTGTTCCCTTGTGTCACTGCTTCCCATCTCTTTCCGCCATTGACTTTACTGTCATGTTGTCCGTTCATTGTCTCCCCGTTCCTCGCCATCTCGTGTTGTCACTTGCTTGTGCCCCAATTATTTTTCTACAAAAGTTTTCCGCAATCGTAATAGCTCCTCGCCTTTCCTTGATTTTCACCATAATCGTCTTCCGCTCCAACCTTCCGCAACTCAAAATTGTGTTGTCTTAAAATTAAAGGCCCAAAAGACATATATATATATATATATAGGACTCTGGTTTCACCAAAAAAGAAAAGGGATCAATGTGTATTTTAAATTAATTGGTGACCATGTTATTTTTATTCAGACAGGATGATATGTTGCCGATCGGAAATGACAAAGAAATTATCTAGATTTGAAGACCTAATTGTCCTCCTAAATTCGACATGAAGGATATTGGTGCTCCAAACTATATTTTAGGAATGAAATTAAACAAGATTAGGCAAAGAGGAAGCTCTAGTTAAAGCAAAGGAAGTATGTCGAGATAATATTGCATGTAATATACAACAATAAATTGGTGAAGGTTCCTTTTTCTTGTAGGTATAAAGTTATCTCGCTAAAAGTGTCCCAAGACATAAGAAGAGGAAGAGGACATGTCCCGTGTTCCATATGCAATTGCATGAGACTGATGTATGCAATGGTCTCAGATTTCAGACCAGGAATTGCACATGATGGGAGTATCGAGTATGTTTATGTCAAACAGGAAGTAGTAATTGGACAAAAATTAAGTAGGTTTTCTGTGTATTTGCATGGCACTCGTGATTAAGGTTTAGCATCAAGGAAGACCTGGACACAGAGTTTTGGATATTCGTGGCTTTGTTGATGCAGATCGGGTTGAAGTTCTAGATAAGAGAAGATCTACAAGTGGGTATCTCGTTTAACCTATTTGGAGGAGTTAGCTACCAGATGAGAAAATACATTATGTAGTGGCTCTTCAAAAATAGAGGCTCAACATATGGCATTCACTCATGCAATCTGTGAAGAGTTTAGTTCCAAATATTGTGTTCAAGTATGGAGTTGATACATCGAGCTATAAGGATATAACGGACAACCAAAGTGCAATTTTCAAAAGAACCCCGTTTATCATTCAAAGAAAAATCACATTGATGTTCAATATCACTTTGTGAGGGATATGATTGGGGACAAAGGTGTTGTTGGTAAAGGTGGAAACTTGGAAGAATGTTGCGTATGCATTGACAAAATATGTGAGCATTGAGAATTTTTCTTGGTGTAGAGAATCAATGGGCATCAGAGAGATGGATAAATGACTAAGATTTCCGTGACCCCTATGTGAAAAGAAAAAGAAGTGTGAGAATGCTGTGTGTGTTATATTTTCCATGACTATTCGCATGTGCGGGTCACGGGGGCGATAGCCCCCCTTGTTCACCGTACTCCAAAAAGGGTTCACACAGTGGGGGCATTTCCCTCCCCCCCGTCAAAAGGGTTTGCAGTGGGCGGCCCCCACATGGGGGTCCGCAGTAATGCCTCGTTAATTTTTTTTGGACCTTAGATTAGGTGGGCTGACTCACCTATGGTTTTGTGCATGGGGTTTTCAAGCATGGTTTTGCGCATGATGGTTTTCTTACCATGGTATTTTGTAGATCCAAATAAGGGAACTACAATATTTCTAATCCGTGGTTAATGGATTGGTGTTCAAGAATGATTGGCATCTATATATGTATTGTAACATTGAAAGGAACATAATGAAAATAACCGTAGTCCCGCTGGGATCCAGGGGAACCGTGTATATATGTTTTATGTTTTATACTCTCACCATTGTTTATTTTCTGTTTTAAGAATTCATTTAGATAACTTTATACAGGGTTAAATCCTACAAGTACTTTAGCAAGATTGATTTTGAACTTTGACTATCACCAAGTTCCAATACAACCTACGTATGTATGGAAAATGCCTTCAGCCCAAAGAGGATCTATTTGAGTGATTTTTCATTCCCTTGCTGAAAATTCCTCCACAACTTTTATGATACTGATGGATGAAATAGCCTTTCACCAACTTCCATTTTTGGTTGTATATCTAGATTACATCCTCATCTTCAACAAGAGTTGATCACTTGCAACATATTTGGTAGGTCTTTCAAACATTGTGGCGTTATTAACATATGTGCCAACCCAAAGATATAACTAGCATGGACCAAGACCAATATCTAGGCCAAGACAATTGATGAGCAAGGCGAGTGGATCCAATTAGGACCCAAGTCATTTAATATTGGCTAACCTCGATGACTCTAATAAAGCTTTGTGACTTCGACCTTGATTATTTCTATCGATATTCGTTGGGATTCCTCATATCACTCGTCCTCGAGTCAAGTTACCAAGGGCATAGAAAAAGAAAAGTATTTTTGGTACAAGTCACAACAAATGGCTTTCATTGAAATGAAACATCACCTTTTCTCTCGCACTGTCCTCATGTTTCTAGACCTCCAATAGCCATTTTATATTAAGGAAAATGCCTATAACTATGCTATTAGGAAATACACCCAGTTATATATCCAATGGTCACGAGAAACAAAGCTTCTCTTATGATATTTGAAGGTACTTCACCTATCATAAGAAAATGCATTTTATCACAAGCCCGACAGAATGGAAACATTATATTCTGGAAGGAGACAATCATCCACACATATCACAAACTTCTTAAATTTATGCACACATGGGAAGTTACAAAAATTATCTCCATAATAAATGGTAACATACATACTTACAATAATTTCATTTGAACATTAAATACGAGAAGAGTAGCACCCCAATCATAACACAAAATTCTCAAATTTTTGGATTCCTTTGATTGGGGCACTCAGCATAATTTTCAACTCTTGTGGGCACGAGTCTCTTCTCGATGGCCACAACTATATGAAAATGACTCTAATTTGTCGCTACCTACAAGATGTTGATGGTCAAAAATTGAGTTCCAGATTTCTACCTTCAGATGGATAGTTGTGTTATCCGTACATATTTGTGTTCCTTCAAGCTAGTGTGCCAAGATGATTTTGAGTGCATTACAACCACGTTTGTTTGGAACTTTGAAAGGGAGAAGACTGCAAGTATTGTAGAAGTATTTTTATTTTGGAAAAAACTCACAAGGATATTGGAAAATATATCAAACTTCTTCCATTAGAGAAAATTCTCCAGGTCTAAAATGTAATGCTTCTGGGAATATTATAAAATAATAGTGGAAATGATAAGATTAAATTAGCATCATCAAATTTTAGAGTGGGAAAGAAAAATTTCTTTCAACTCATATATTAAACTTTATCTCCTACACCTTTACTCATATTTTGAGAGGGAGAAATTTTGGATGCAAACTTTAATTTTCCATCCAAGGCTTTCAAGTACTTCTCCATGGTGTATACTAATAGATTTTTCTACATGAAATGAGATGTACATGAAAAATGTCATGAATAGACATTTTTATGTATTTCATTTTTCATGCAGCGGTGGCACATCAAAGTATGAAACATAGTACTCCTTATATGAGGAATTAAATTCTACATCCGACGAGTGCTCCCGCGCTTGAAATTTTAGTAAAACCATAGAGATAAGTTGAAAAATACGAGTTGGTGCAGTTTTTATTTTAAATTTTTGGCTTTACCTAAAATGGGAGTCAGCTCCATGGTTGACATCATCATATTGAATCCTACCGGTTCTTATCAAGTTTATTTTGGTTTTACATTTTTTTTGAGGTTCATTTTTTACCTAAAATTTCTCTCTAATGATTGTTTGTGCTATCACCAAGCCAACCATTAAGAAGTAAGGCCTATACACTTTCCGCTCTACCTCTCCAACCTGGGAAATCCATCTCCATGGACTATATGTTTGACCTTACTTCTATCAAACATGGTGTTGGATTTATGGGGCCTAGACTCTCAAAGTCTGTATATGGTTGTGAATCAACAAAAACCCACTATAATCGGCCTTTTCGACAACAACTGTCAGACAGATCTAAGTCTCACCTCGAGGAAATTGGTGATGCTGGGGAACTAGGTTTCTACATCCGCAGGGACAATGGGAGTGTGGATTTAGGCTTTCTTCTCTTTTAATGCTTGATATGGCTTCACATAACAAATCTACTAATTAGATAGTCTCAAACAACACTATCAACTAATCATTGAATGCAGGATTCATTTTTATTAAGCATAAAATACAAATAACCATAAACAATACTATGATGCAATATAAGTAAAACAACATAGATAACATAAGATGGAAGTAAATCAACACTTAAACTTAAAACATGGACTTGTCTTCAAAATTATTTCATTAATGCTCAATCTTTCCAATACAATCAATTCCACCGCATATTTAGTTGCAAGGGTGTACCACCACGTTAAACTTCCTAAGGACTCTTCAGGTATCTGTGATGGCAGGATCTTTTTCCCTAACCCAACCCACAAAATAACACCGACTCAAACAATCTTACATCCATGTGCATAACTATATCATTCACTCACTCTATCAATACTATCATAGACTCGTATATAAATACATGTACACACTATGGGGTGAAGCTCAACGTATACAAAATATTATCATTCTCCTTTTAAAAACAAGGTGATTTGACCCACCCCAAAGCCCTCAAGACTCTAATCTGAATTTCGCGCTTACGCTACTCCTCGACCAGAAGTATTTCTCAAAATATTTCATCGAGGGGTCCTCTCATTCAACAAGCCCCCAAATAAAAATCCGGCTCGCTTCCCGAGCCACTCACGCAAGGCACCTCGATCTTTGCTTTGATACCATCATTCCAAGGCATCCTTCGAGGTGGAACCGCGATGACCGTCATTCTGTACTTTGACTTTTCTCAGAATGGCCCAAGAGCTGGCCCCGTAATCTCATTGCAATGTCATTCGTGCTCGTTGCGCCCGCCTGCTTTCACACGCGAGAGTTGACTAGCCGCCCATCGTATTCTACCCGTAATAATTTGTTCTTTCGCTCAAATTAATTATCCAATGCTCAAAAATTACTTGGAGACAGATTAATGATTGGTGCTAAGAGCTTCGGTAGACACTAAACCGTGACAAAATATGTAAAAATAAAATTTTCCGTCGTGTCTCCATTACAATTTTATCGGCTATGTGCCCCTGCCCATATAGTAAATTAATATGTCGTTAATAATGTAATGCACTTGTTTTCTTCCCATGTGGATCAATCGGTCCTACGAATTTAATTTCCATTTATCACCCCGCAAAGTAACTTGAGGGTGATGTGCTATCAGTAAATCTTCGCAGTGTCTACTAGTCCCGGGAGAAAACATCACAAGTGATACAATATTCCTTCGAATATTTATGCACCGTAGGCCACCAAAGTCCAACTTGCACTAGAAAATTTGGCGGCACTTCCTACCTTACCAATCGTCGGCACATTCCACATTGCCGAAGAGCTGCCTGAGGCCGGAAATGGTTTGTCGTGGTGGTCACAATTCCGACGCTTTACAAAGTGTCGTGACTACCGACACTTCCCCCGTCGTCTCCAAACACGTGTCACTCTTCCGACGTCTCCCAAACCGACGTTTGTAAAGTGTTTCCATTCTCGATTTGGGCCTCCGTCCGACATTTTTAACGGGGCCAGCTCTTCCGACGTTTGTAAAGTCTCGCCATTCCTCGACTAAATGTCGTCCGACGTTTTGAACGTCACTCTTCCGACGTCTTTATGACCGGGCTAATTTTTCGACGTGTCTAAACTGCCGCATTTTCGATGTCAGCAAGGCCGAAGACCGACATATTGCAAAAGTGTCACAAGACCAACGTTTCCGTGGCTGCCACACACGACGCCAGAAGAATCGTCGCACCCGACGAAATGTGGTCAAATTTTGAACGTCGCCTTTCCGACTTTTTCCGTCGCTCCGATGCTTTGTGAACTGCCGTAATATCGCTGATTGCCAAGACCGACGAAAATGGAAATCATTCAAACTTCTTAAGAGCGGACAAGTATAAGGCGTTTCTGTGAGGTTGAGCGACGGCTTAATTTAAAAAAAAAAAAATGAAACTTAAAACAGACAAGTAAATCTCCAATGTTTGTTATCACAATAAGAAATCAATGACTGTTGATCACGCCAAATTTTCCTCGTAGCGTGACGGTCTATGAATTTTATTGTAAAGGTTGTCAAGCCGTTGACAACCGGAGCAATGACTGGCGAGGTACGTAATAAAGAAAAATTAATTAGGCCACAACTCCAAGCTTCTCTAACCGGCAACAACCCCGATAATTTCTTACCAACTTCCAAGTTGTGACTCAAGCCGTACTCCAAAGCTAAGAATTTTATTTTCATCGTGTTGGAGAAGAGAATCCGCAACTCCGCAAAGAAAAGAGCAATTCTTTAGTCTCATCAGTTTTCGCAGACTCGTAGTCATTCCTATAACACTCTGTATGTGGAAATTTTGATAAGATAACTTTCTTCACCCTCATTTTTACTAAATTTATTCTTTTGAAAAGGGCCTCGTCTCCATTTCAGAAATTTTCAACTTTCAACTTCTAAAGAATTTGTACATGTGATTTTTGGACTAGGTTTTGTTATTAATGAGGAGATAGTGTCTGTTCTATTCGTATAAATAATCATTTTTTTCTTCATACTGTGTGGTTTTTGATTTTATCAAAACTCATCTCTCTTTTTGCATGCCCGCAAATTAATATATTCCCAGAATGTACACAATTCCAGTTTTATGTGTAACGTATTGTATCACTATATTTTAACAAGTGAGTTGCATGCCCATATAGTGTTACAGGACATGTGGCTTCATTTGGAGAATAAATGATGTCTACAAGACTAAAATTCAAGTAATTCCCTCATCCCTTAAAAGACACCTCTAAATATAACTAGAAATTTAAATAAGTTAGTAAAGCGAAAAGTACAAAGATATACCAGATATAAAAAGAGCCAAAACCCAGGCATTCACAACAAAAATGGGATGGATAAACTAAAAACACTATGGACTTGGACAAAAAATCATCTTATGCTACAAAATGAAAGAAGTATTGGCATACTACTATGTTTACAAATTTATTATCAAAAGTGTAGGAGTCTCCTGGCAACACAATTTCATGTGTGGAGACCCCAGATCCTCGTACCCACAATATCTAGTGACTTAAAATGATCGTCAAAACAATGCCTTTGTTATGCATGTAAGAACACTACTCGTATAATGAGGAGACGTAATATTGTCCAAGAAGCGTATTTATACGTAGTGGTCCAAGATTGTGTATTTATGGATAACCGATTTTGGCATGAAACATGTATCCAAGATTTCCGATTGTATTCTTATTTTAGAGCCCATTGATGATTTACTATGAAACCTAAAATTTCAAAACACATTGAAATCACAGATCTCCATCACGAATATCATAAATATTAACCGTCTGCACCGGCGTAGATACCATAAGAGGCCCATATAGTCGACCACCAATGTTGATTCTCTGCACAACATTTGCAAAGCCAAAATTTCTCCTCGAGACATCTTCACAACCGGAGACATGGTACCGGACGTTGAAGTGAAGGCTCGATTCAAAGAGTGGAATGCCATAATTTCTTTATTATAAAAGTCCCATGAATGTAAAACCTCGAGTCCAATGTACAACTGCAGATGCTACCACAAGATATTTACCGAGCGACTATCCGAACCTACAAATGCTGACTAACCAAGAATCACCCTATGTTTGGGGTAAGCCCATATGGAGCGATATTTAGCTCGAGATTGAAAAATACACGAGTATTACCATACATCAACCGCTCTTTGTTAAGGGAAAATTTAAAGAGTGCATAAATATTCTTGAAATCCCAATCATTTCTACAAAATTTCAACAGCTTTGAAATGAACTACATCCTATTTAAACTACATCAAATATTTAGGCAAATCATTTTTTTAAACAAACTTTAAATTGGTGAATTTTACTTCAAATATAGAAATTTAAACCATGAGAATAATCTAACCCTAGGCTTTTCCTATTTCTAATAGAAAATCCCAAAATGTATAAATTATAATACCCATAAACCCCAAAATTAAGTACAATAATTAAAACCTCCACACCTCAATTTGCTATATCGCGGAAAAGAGCAAAGATCCATCATCATGGGATGAAAACTGATTCTCCTTATGATACAAACCACCACAGATGTCTTATGGCTGAGTTGATTCAATCGATCACAAAAATAGGTCCTCTTCAGCTTTCTTCAATATTGCCAAAATGCCTCGCTTGTTTTCCTGATCATCATCAAAGTCCATATTTTCATCATTGAATTGTTGGTTCATTACGATAAGGTCTAGTGGTTTCATTATAGCTCCTGACATCCAATCCAATATGGGAACTACCATACCTTGTTCTATTAGAGATTGTAACCGTCAGTTTTAATTCGGGTAAGTTGAAGAGCAATTAGAACTAGATCTCTGGCTTGATTTAGACGGTACATGTCCTCTAATTTGTATTCCATACAACACTATACTTAGGCTTCAACGGCAGTTGTACCTCGCGGCAATGGGATATTCATCTATGGGGATTATGATCTGCCCTCAAAAGCATCCCCACATCTGATTCATTTTCATTCAACTGATCATGCAAATCCACCTCGTGCCTTCGATAAACAAGCCGAACCGACAATTGCTGCACTTATGGTGGGGGTAAAGCCCGTCTTCCAGATTCGACGATTAAGGTTTAATTGGTTTTTTCAGAGATCTACTATAGAATCAATGAATCCTACGAAATAATAAACAATAGTAAGGCCATTATTTATTTGGTTTGAAATAATAAACAACATGCAACAAACCCACATAATTAGTAAATTATTTAAAGACAATGTTGGCAATATGTTTCGTATCCTATTATATGATTTTCCTCGATGGAAAGCCACCAGATTTAATGGAGAATTGATATAAATAAGGACGAGTTAATTCATGTGAACATATGTATGCATCTCGATGAAGGATGAATACACCGTAAGAAACCCCGTGCTCGTATGTTGATCGAGGAACCGATGTTAATACGGACAATGTTCCAAACTGCAGATGATTAAGTGGGAGTTATATATATTCGTTAAATATATGATGGAAGGGTCCGTCGCATTAGTAAGGAGCCGACTAGCTTTCATGGAGAAAAGAACGAGGAGCTAGAGCAAACCAATATAATGAAAGAACTAAAACAGAGTATTTTACTGAAATTTCTGAACACGATCAACTTTTCGGAATCATGAACGAACCTGAAGGAAAGAGGTGGAACATAACAAATGTATTAAGAACTCCCCAGGAAGAGAGAGAAACCATGACCGAGAAACAATAAAGGTGGTTTGTGGTTTCTATCGACCACTCGACGGCAAGCGCTTTTCAAGAGGTATGGGGAGTTTATCTTACAGAACGCGCGACACGCGTCCTTGTACGACTCCACAAAACCGTTTTTGGTTGTCACCGCGCGCCATCGCGCATTATTACCCTCGACCCAGATGCCCGGGCCGATATTGATAAGCACCGTTGATCTCGGGAAGGGTCACTTCTCCGACGTATGTTCATTTTCTATAGATGCGAAAGTTACCTACAAAGTATACGCATTTGCCAAGTTATCATCCGTGGCATCATGAACAATAAACGACATTCAAGGATTATCCATGCCGAAATATGTGTTCTCTACCGTCAGATGGAATGATCATGCTTTCATGGGCCCCGGGCTTTAAATTATGTTGATTACTGCTGATTATGTATGTGGGGCCTAAACTAAAGGTCTATTTAAAAGCCTTTTGATAAAAGCACTGTTATTACTATAAAGTTCTATTATATATTTAGCTATTAAAGGTTGTATCATTATTTATTTATCAAATTCTTACCTAATTTGATAAATAAAAGAAAGGAAAAAACCATCAATCAAGACACACTATTGGTACTTTACCTTGGCTATAGTATTATTCTCATGAGATAGAGATTACCTTTGGGATAATTCGAAAGTATGGAACAACAAAGATCGATTTCAATTTGGATTATTCACTTTAATAATACCATTAGCAATTGAATGTTTAATCGCTATCAACAAAATAAAACTATATTGATCCGAAAACTATAGGCGAAAACTACCCGAAAAGCTACAAATCCATTCTACACAATTGTTGATCCATCAAGCGAGCTTGTACGTATTTGTTCATGTGCTGATCCATCAAGCGAGTCTGTTTTTTTTTCTTGCTGTGTTTTTTGAATTGCATCAAGTGCGTTCATGTGAGCTCCGGATCTTTTCATCGTATGTTGACCGATATGTGGGGCTAAATTACTTTTCTAATAGATTTCATTGTGAGAAAACAGACAGGCTCCGTTTTTTTTTAGTTTTTAATGCATACAAGTCCATACTTACTATCTATATCTACAATTTGTGTTCATCTCTCGTCTTCTTGGGATGTCTATTTCCACAAAGCAGCCGCATCTTATTTCTCGTCCCTATGGTTATGATATGGTAGAGTCCTCGATGTTTTATGGACTCGATATTTGTATCGTGATTGCTATGTTTAATTGGTCAAAACTTAATCCTCCGTCTTGACACTTTTCCTTAGAAGTTATGCATGAGATGCAGATAGGTTATTTTGACTGTGCTTTTTCATCAAATTTTGATGGAATGTTATGTCGAATATGCACCGTTAATTCAAACGTTGTTTTTTTCTTCGAAAAATCATAGTACGAGGTGTGCATGCAGAGGCATTGTAAATAAAAATCTCTTTATGAGACCTGCATGATCGAACTCTGTTGTCTGATAACGCTGAATCCATGATGCACCTATGGAGTTGATCGAGGAAATGAAAAATCTCTAGGAAGATTAGCAAAGAAATAATAAAGATCTGATGCAAGTATGATGAAGAAATTGAAGAAATTCGGTGGATCTGAGGGTTGAAGTCTTCTGCATAGAAGTGGAAGCTTTCTACCAATTCAAGCTGGTGTTAAATCAGGGAGTCGAAGCTCCCTTCCAGGAGAGGCTGGAGAACGAGAGAAGGTTGAAGCCTTCTGCAGGTTGGTGCCTGCGTGCTGGTATGAGTCTCCACCAGCACAAAATTGTAAGATGTTTTCTTTATAATAAATATTGAAGACTGAGACGACATCAGTGGTGGTTTTCTCCCAAATTGGGTTTCCACCTTAAATACTTGTGTTCATATGTGTTCTTTTTGTGTAATGGCTTATTCTGTTATTTCTTTTCACATGTTTACTAAAAGAATGATGTAATAATCTAATTAAATAATTAACAGCATAATAAGATCTCTAGTGAAAAGTTTTAAGTCAGCCCTAAATACTGATTCACCCCCCCTCTCAGTATTTTTCCCAACAGACAATAATTCCTACATATTAAAATATAAAGTTATAACATACCAGCTCATACTCTAACATAACATCTGTATCAATATTCTTCTTCTGTATCTTCTTGATCTTCATCCAACTGATCGACATCTATATCAACATCTGATTCAGAAACAGTGTTGAAATGATCAACCATGTCATCATCATCATCAATTATGTCATTTTCAATAATATCCTCATCAACATCATCATCAATAATTGTTGCCTCATCTCCTATTCCTGGTTCATCTTTTAAGATATCTTCTTCGTCTGTCAATGCATCTTCATGCTCATCTGCCACTGCATCATCTTCTTCTTGATCAATATCATATTCTTCCTCTACAGTATACTCTACTGGCCTTCCTCTTGGATCATATCTAATAGCAAATGACCATTCGTTCTCACCTGTAACCTCTGAGTAAAAGACTTGTTCGCATTGGCTTGGAAAAACATAGCGATCTTTTCCGGCTTAAAACTGCGATGTTTTAACCATCAGAAATCCATTGTCATGTTGAATAAGTGTGTTATCATCATCACGTACATTCATTCGTAGCCTATACCATTTGACGTCGAACAAAAATATTTTGAATGAATTAAAGTCACACTCAACTATATCATCCAAGAACCCATAATATCTATTTTCAGATTCTCGAGGATGTCTGTCACTCCTGGAGGAAACATTAGTGACCTAGAATACTGTATTTATCCCACTATCGGAAGTTTTCCTGTTATCATCCAACTGTTTAACGCGAAATTGACGACCATTGCACCACATAGCCTTGTGGTGTTTCAACTGCAATATGCCAAACATGAAAAAGATGCATTCTCAATTAATAATTAAACATATAATTTACACAACATGAAAATTAACTGAAAAATCAAACTTCTTGTCGCATTATAAATATAGTATAAAATAAGTAATGAATAAAATAGGTGAATTAATTGCTTACCTTTCTATCTTTCAAACCATATGATAAATCGGTTTCCCTGTCCGTAACGTTCCCATCTCCACTACGATATGCTTCTCTAATCAATTCAGACAGTATTTGCCATGATAACCTACCGTCGTTATGTGCTTTACATGTTTCAATCCATTCACTCATCCACTCAATATTTTTTGCAATGTATAAAAGTAGTGCCTCATAATCTTGAGCACCTGAATAAAAAAACAATAATTCACCAATATTAATAAATATTACTTATAACCATGGTAATTTATATTAATTAATAAACTATGAAATAATAAGACCTAAATGAATATAATGATCATATACATGATGTAAGAAAATGAAACATTATATGTATTATACATAATAAATCTTTTACCTCTCACTTTCTTCATTCTACCTTTTCCCAACAGGTGCTCGTCTTCAAATTTTTTGATGGAGTTCACATCCCAAATGCAATCCACCGCCTTCATGGCTGGCGGAGCTAATTTAGGAAGATAATGACTAATATACACCATGGATTGATATACCACATATCCCTCCACCATAGAACCCTCAGGTCGTGCTCTTTGTTTAACCAAAGCCTTCAAGGATTTCAGGTGCCTCTCGACCATTCACATTGACCTTGTGTGTACTGGTCCACACATTTCAATCCCCTCAACTTGGTGTATCAAGTAGTGTTCTTGTGCATTGAAAAATGTTGGAGGTAGATACTTTTGCATTTCACACATTAGCCGAGGAATTTCTCTCTTCCAATACTTTATTTCATCTTGATGGATTTCTTTCAATGACAACCATCTGTAAATCATTACGTGAGGTTATTTCAATGAAACATAATATATATTTCATTACAAGTAAATTAATACATCATTTCATCAAGTATGAAAATAAATTGTAGCAATTAGATTTTGCGTATAAATCAAAACTACTTACCTCATGTATTTACTAAGACCATATATAACTTGTTTGACATTGTTGTCGAAGTCGTTTGGGAGAGATACAGGTAGAACATACTATAACAATAAAAATTGATCATTATTGGTTTCCAAATTAAACAGAAAAAAAGGAAAATTTAAAATATGTATTCAAGCAATAACAAACAAAAACGTATACCAAAAAAATTACCTTAACAAAGGTATGCCAATCATGTGTTTTCACCCCACCGAAGTCACCTTTCTTTGTTAAGATATTATTTATGTTTGAAGCAAAACCTGTTGGAAATTTAATTCTTCTAATGACCTCTTTTACATCATTGCTTTGTTGTTCTGTTAATAACCATGGAATATTATTATAATTTCGACCTCCATTGTTATTTGATCCGTCAATCACACTTTTCATTGCATGATTTGATTTCTCAATGTCAGCACAAATTTTGTCAATTTTATCTCTATCATGTGCACCATCTATGGTTCACCATAACATTTCTGTCACATTCTTCCCGACATGCATTGTATCAAACAAATGAGATATTTTTAGGTCCTCATAGTAGGGCAACCTCGCGAATTGAGAAGGATAACATTTCATTCCAGGTGGAAGTACAATATTAGTACCTTCACGGCGACGATGACCTTGATATCAAAGAATAAAATAAATCAGAACAATATTAATTATAAAATAAAATAAAATAAATTAATTAGTTAAAACAAAAATTCCAAACATTACATAAACAAATAATATATATATATATATATATATATATATATACACACACACACACACACAAATTACGTACCAGCTGCTCGACGATTATTAATTCTGTTATATTCCAACATCCACAACTGAGGTGTCATTCTTCGTGGCTTTAATCTAGTTTCTTCTTTATCATTGAAAAGAAGTTTTTCAGTAGTACGATACTTATGGTTCCTAGGGAGGAAGTGCCTAAACTCATCAAACACCATCTTTTTTAAGTCTGGCGAATGACAATACTTCATCTTAGGGCCACAAACTGGACATGCAAATCTACCCTTTGTTTGAAGACCTGCAATAGATGGATCAATAACAATTAATATACTATGAGTTCATTTTTAAAACATGCAATATGGTATATCTAATTTAGATAATTATGTATTATATTAAAGTGCAATGAAATATTACATACCACAAACATGTGTTAGTCCCGGGGCATCATGAATTTTCCATACAAGCATTCCACGACATTGAAATCTCTTCTGCTTGATTGGTTTAGTGATGTCATACATAGTGATGCCATGCCATAACTGTATTATCTCATCGATAAGAGGCTCAATATATACATTCATATCTTTGACCTGGTACTTACCTAGTTGTTCAAAATTACGGTACATAGTAATTACTCCCATGATATATGTATATATAAGTAAGTAAATAAATAAAATATATATTTATGCAAACAACGAGAGAAATGAAAATGTTACATTCAAAGAAATAATGTATCAAATACTTGGAATAATCATAGTCAACATTATGTGCTCCCTCTTTATTGACATCCAAGGAGGAATGTTATTTTTGATAACGAAAATAGGCCACACTAAGTAAGTAGATCTAAGCTCTCTGAATGGATTAACACCATCAGCTACCAATGAAAGCCTGACATTACAAGGTTCATTTTTAAAATCTACATATTTTTCCTCGATTTCTCTAAATGCAGAACCATCTGTAGGCATTCGAAGAACACCATCTCCACTTCTATTCTTTGAATGGTAATCCATAAACTGTGCTATGCTGTTACACCTGAAAATTCGCTGCAAACGTAGAATTATGGGAATATGACGAAGAACCTTTTGAGGCACCTTTTTGGTTAGTTGATCTGTTCGATATCTACTGGTACCACATTTCGGACATTCTGTTTTCAACGCATGTTCTCCGCAATATATAATATGATCTTTAGGACATGCATCTATAGTATTATATTCCATTCCAAAGTGTTTCATAATAGCACGTAGATCTCGATATGTTCGAGGTAAAGTATTTGGCAATGGTAACAAATATTCACCCAACAATCTACAACAGAAACAAAAAGTAGTGTCTTGTAAATATTATTAATCATATATATATATATATATATATATATCATAGTTATTAAAACTGCAACCGGTGACCAGATCGGTGGAGCTAATGAACCGGGTTTCGAACCGGAACCGGTCTAACCGGTAGCGGTCAGATCTCAATGAACCGGTTTTGAAAAAAATACATTAAATAATTATTTTTTAATAAAATGAAAAATAAATAAATAAATAAAAACTATTTTTAAGATTTGTAACCATGATTCCAAGCCAATAGAGACAAAATATGAGAAATTTTGCTCATTTATATAACATGCAAAGGTGAATATATCAAAATGGCACCAAATGCAATACATATCATCGAAAAATACATAAGAAAACTTGTTGAAGTAATGTATCAGGTTTCTCTTATATTATTCACTGTGTTTTATTGCTGAGTTAATATTATAATATACAATCTGTCCCTGCTCAGATCTATTTTCAATTCATTGTATCAGCCTTAAAGACAATTCTAGGTTCAGTATATATATATATATATATATATCACACCAGCATTTTGAAGATCTTGTATTCTTCATTATCTATGTTTGCTTGCCAATAAATTTCTAGAAAAACATCTACAACACTTAGAGGTATTGAATTGGTTTATGAAACCCACTATTAGTGCTATTTTTAACAAGTTGAGAGAGCATTACAACTTCAGCAGTCTGCTCACAATGTGTTTGATAAAATTTATCACTGAAAAGATTCGTTAAAACCCAGAAAACTCAGTAGCCAGTTTAGTGCATTTCCAAGCGGGAATTTTCTGTTGGTCAATATATTATTGCCAATCACATTTTCATTAGGTTGTATGTTGTTGTCCCTTGAGTGGCATCAGACCATTTGCATCAGTCTTGATGCCACGATCAAATTACTTGTATGTTGTGTGAAAGGTTTTGTATTTATGCTGCTGCTATGTGCGAGCAGAGAGAGAGGGTCTGACAGTTCCTAGCTGAGTGTGAAATAAGGTTGTTGCTGATTGTTTTGAGAACAGAAATTATCATCAAGTACACTTGATGAGTTTCATGCTGCCAGGGATTTTATGCTAGCCAGCCTTGTATTTATCAGTCATCATGTGTATTGTTGCTACTATAAGGTGTTGAGTATGACTTATTAGACAAGTTTGTTGCTAGTATAATAGAGGAATTTGCAGCTCATGGAGGAGACACTGAGGAATTTGCAACTCATGGAGGAGCACCTAACTGGCCGGTTAAGTACGAAACTGGCTGGTTCCTTACTTAACCGGCCGGTTAGGTCCGGTTAACTGGCCAAAACAAATGAGAATAGGCTATTGACTGGGTTGCAAGGCCGGTTCCAACCGGCAGCCGTCCTGACCGACCAGTTTTGATAACTATGATATATATATATATATATAAGTTATTATTTTACACATTTATTACAACTAAAAAAAGGGAAAATAATCAACATTTACATATATGTGATCATATATACATATTGCATACCTTAAGATTTGTGTCATACATTTGTTCGACAAATTATTCATAACCTTTAAGTTCACCAGCAACAATAGCAGAGAGATGGTGAACTTAAAGGTTATGAATAATTTGTCGAACAAATGTATGACACAACTCCTAAAGTATGCAATATGTATATATGATCACATATATGTGAATGTTGATTATTTTCCCTTTTATTAGTTGTAATAAATGTGTAAAATAATAACTTATATACATTATTTCATACCTTAGGAGTTTTGTCATACATCTGTTTGAAAAATTATTCATAACCTTTAAGTTCACCAGCAACAATGTAGCAGAGAGAAGAGTTGCATTTTAGTGTTCAAAAAGTCGTTCACTTGACCTTTCAATCAGAGGTACATCATAAATACCATCACTGCTATCTCCACCATCATCATTTGACTCACCATACAAGTCTTGGAGCATTTGATTTGTCCCATCATTAATGTGAATTGTCTCATTACTATCATCATGATCTACCTCCATGGGATCATTAAAATTACCTTCATCATTCGCTTCATGTTCTTCACCTTGTACAACATCATTTCCAATACTAATATTTGCTACAATATTCTCTTGTACTGGTGCAACATCATCTAATCTACTACTATTTTGCTGTGGAAGCTGGTTGATCATCTGCAAAAATTTGGGGGGCAACTTTACCTTTATGAAAATTACAAACATTAATAATTAAACATTAGTGCGCATATAAAAAATATTAAAATAATATAAAATTTTACGATATCATCAAAATGAAGATAGATAATTAATTACCACGGGACGATAGTCATTTGATCCACCATCAATGTGCCCATATTTCCTACAATGCATTGTTGTTGTTGCTATTAAAACTCTAACATTATTTCTCATACAACATTTTTTACAAGGGCAATAAACTCTGCCATCACCCCTTTCACCCTTTTGAATTTTTTTTCCAGCTCCAATGTTTTCTTCCATTGATGCAAATTATCCTATAAAGAAAACAATCAATCTCTCTCAATGGTGTAGAAAACCCAAGACTTGTTGAACTCAATTGGAGCTCAATATATAAGCAAAAATAAAATAAAAGTGGGCATTTTACAAATTGTGAGCTTTTTACAAAATGTGGGATTTTTACAAAATTGTGGGCTTTTTACAAATTGTGGGCTTTTCTTATTCTTAATGCATTTTCTGTAGAATACTAAATAGATTTGTCCAAAATTTCAGATGCAAACTTTAGTCTCTACTACGTTTGGAAAATTGGAGGTTTATAAAAGATAAACTGCGAACAGAATTGTACCACTATGATAAGAAGCTGTCAGAAGCATTCCTTCTGCTTCACAAATGCAGAACTACCTTAAGAATGCTTATGGTTGATATAAATATTAGAGCATGGCAGTTAAATTTAGTAGTTATGCTAAAATACTGAATCACAGCTTGAGAGTGCTCTTCAGATACTGTACGAATGCACCAAATTAAGGTTGTACCATTACTAAAGATAAATGGCCAAAAATAGTCAATTTTGATATCGTGAAGTTATGTCTTTCTCTGTAGAAAACTGGGGATAGGATGGCAAATATGAGAGAACTAAGTTTCAAGGACTAAAAAACCAAGGCCAACATAGTTCTGCCTTGAATCAGAGACAAAACAAAGCTGCCCAAAAAAGTGTTTGAGAGCACCCATTGAAGCTCCTATATATAGAAGAGTCAGCATTTTCCTATTGAACAAGTTTGTATATTCAAAGCCACAGCAAGATCAGATAGCCACGATCCTAAATGAGAACCAGAGCCAAAGCTAAGACAGATCCATGTTTAGCAGAACAAGACAGCCATAGCAAAGGATTTTACCACAGAACCAGATCATGACAGATAGCAAGATTCTTGCTTCCACTGTGGAAATGTAGAAACTGTACAAGGGATTTGCTTCCAGCAGATTTCATTGTGACAGTAATTTCTATGGTGTTGTAAGCGCTCATTAGTAGAATATTAAAGCCATTCTGGAATTCTTTTAACCTGGAGAGGGTTTTTTGTGGTTATAAATCCTCATGTTCAAATTCCATTGTGGATTGGTTGTGTTTGATATTATGTTTTTACTATCCGCAGTTGAATTTTCGCACAGAAAATTATCAGTCTAAAGCGGAGAAATTTTGCGATGTTTCTTTTGCTTCCTATTGTGAAGTATTTCGCTCAAAACTCTACTCGTTGTAACAGAGGTCTTGGGCATAGAACAAGGGACTTGGTTTTTTTGGAATCAAACTTTAGGTTAAGATGCTCATCTGAAGAATGGCACAGTGAGCCTTAGCATGGAGTTGGGAGTACCAATTTGAAGTGCAGGTAGGGCATTGTACAATAGACCAGTTAGATTTATGGACCCTAATAAAAAAGTTTATTCTTCTTTCAAAACGTGTTTCTCCTTTTCTGTAACCAATGTGGGTCCTGTTCTTGTTTCAATTGGGGATGGATGAGCATTTGTTATTGCTCCAGATGATCACACTCTGGGTAGCCCTGGAGGCTATGTGGGGGTGATGAGTCCAATAGGTCTCAATGAACTGTTGCCCTCGCTGGGGAATACTATTGCAGTGGAATTTGATACTATTTTGGATGTTGAATTCCATGATCCTAATGGAAACCAGTACCTTCAGCTCAAGTACCTATTCACAAAAGAGGGTGCCACAGTCATTCATGCGTGTAGAGAGGGTGAATTGTAGGCATTTCAATAGGAGGTGTTGTTGTTGTTGCATTGGCCACTAGATTGTTTGTCTAGTTCTGTTACAAGCGCAGAGTATTGAAAAGGACAGACAAATTTAGTTCAGATATTGTGAAATTGCCTCGGAAATTCACCTACAAAGAGCTCAGCAATGCTACGAAAGACTTTTTTTGAATGTGATTGATAATCAATAATTGCAATCAAGGGTAATCCCCTTGTGAAACCTAAACTTCTGAGAATTTTCTAAAACCTGATGATGGAGTCATTGTAATGAACAAGCGCCTAGGTCCATATTATGTCCAAATCTACCAAGCACCAATATCTATAAAAAAAAATCCATAGTATCTGTGAACAAAGAAGAAGAGGCAGAAAATGTATTCTGCTTACCTGTTCGAATAGTGGTTGGGGTTTACCACAGAAAAAATTTGACAGAGCCCATGTAGCATTTCGTATGATTGAAATTCTGGCAGTATCATTCAACCGGGCAAGCACTTGCCTCGGAGCTCCATGACTGAGGTCAAGATCCCTAAATGATGCAGAGTCTCCAGCAATATTTCCCAAAGCCCAAACAACCTTACACGAACACCAGTTGAACTCAAAGCTGGGTAGTAGTTTTTAAAATCAAATTCCAAAATTACAAATGTATAAAGATAGTTGGGAAGAATAATTTTATGCCTCTAAAATGAACGTGCTACCTGTTCTCGAACATTATCATTCCCAGAGGTAAGAAGTTCCACAAATATAGGCAGTGCCCCATAATCAATCACAACCTTTGTATTCTCAGAGGCTCCAAAAAAACCCAAATAGGGTCAACCCTACTACAGGAGGAAGGGCCTACAGCAAGAACTTATCATTTTGCAAGAACTGAGGGCGAATGCTATTCTGCAAGAGCTGAGGGCAAATGTTGAGGGCGAATGCTATTCTGCAAGAGCTGAGGGCGAATGCTGAGGGAAAATGTTGTTCCGCAAGAGCTGAGGGTGAATGCGCGCGTGATATCAGATGTTAATGTAGTTTTTAAAAAAATCATTTTTATGTAGCGCGCATTTGAATTTTAGCATTTCAAATCATTTTTATTTACATTTGATTTTTGCATTTCTAATACAAGTGACAAACAAATTTCTACAAGAGGTTGAAAATTTTTACTAGATAGCCATGAAAGACTAATTAAAATGGCTTAAAATGCATGTGGAACTTCAAAATAAATGTAATTGAAGGTTCTCTCCACTAAAGTTTTGCAAAAGTGCTTACATTATTTAAGTTATCTAGGATATTTTTTTGTATTACACAATCAAAATTAAATAATGAAATAGTTGGGTAGTCTTATTGTTTCAAATTAGGACACAATTTTCAAATGGTGATGAAGTTTAATGTGATTATTAACTGAAAATATTCTCCTTTCTTATCCTTGAAAAACTATACAAGGTTCCCTGTTGCCACATGAAACCCTAACTCATGTAGCAGCATAGGAGCAGTCCTCCATTTTGCCCGTCATAAGGCATTTTGCACATATTTGACGACTAGAATTTGCGGATTCTCATTTTCCATGAGGTGCTAGGAAGGATAGAAGACTTAATTTTGACGTTTGAAATTTTTTCAAAAACATTCTTACACCGTTTAATTTCCACTTACCAATAATTTTGCAACACTAGTCCTCTTTGCAATTGCAAGGTTATACTCAAAAAGTAAGGAAAGTTACTTTTTTGGCTCACTCAATCATCCAGGTGGATACTATTGGCCACCCACCTATTCCACTTGAGGCCCCACCATTGTCTCTTTAATTTTTTTAGTTTCGGCACAACTTACTATTTTTAGAAGTTTTTCGGGTCCTGAACTTCCGGAGCCGTTTTGAGGCCCTAAACGACATTTTTTGGGCATCGCGCCTCCAGCGAATATCATTTTGTATCATTCTGTTCCAGAATTATGTTCGTGGAGAAATTTGTAGTCCTCGGATAGATATTTGTAATTATGTATCATGTGCATCAAACAGAGATAGTATGCCAAAGTTACGTCCCTGGGAAGTTGAAACACCAATTTACCCAAACGGGGCCCATAGTTTTGGCGCTTCATCTCCTAGGGTTAGGTTTTTGGATGTTTAGGGTTCTCCATTGTTTCTCAATAATAAATAGGCCCTCGAGCCTCATTGTAACTCATTTCAAAGGCCTGTAGCCGCCACATCTCTCCTCAGAGATAGCTACCAGCGCCCTAGCTAGTTTTATTTCCATTCTGTCTATAAGCAAATTGTAGTTCTTTGATATTAATAAAATGAAGTGTTATTTATGTTGCATCTCTGTATTTATGGTTATGTGTTTATTCGGTTGCGTTCTTGTATAAATCCAGATCAGTGGTATCAGAGCGGTCTGCTTTTTCTTGATCCTTCTTTGCATTACCCCAACGAGATCGGGGTATAAGGAGTTAGGGCTCGATCTGGTGGAACCTTTGCAAGATCAGCCTTGCAAACCCTGACAGATTCCCATGGGGGATGAAAAGAAAGATGAGGGAGCAGGAGATCCTATCAAAATATTGCTCAAGGAGGCCCTCGAAAAACAAAGGAACGCGATGATGGATAACTTTGCCCAGATCCTTCAACAGCTGCCCACCGGTGGCGCATCTGCATCCAGCAGCCACTCTGGAGGTGTGACTCCTTTTAAGGTACAAGTAAATTTTTACATTCCCATATTTGAGGGTCAAATAGATGTAGATGTCGTAGATAGATGGTTGAATCTATTTGAAGGATATTTCTCGGTTCATGACTTTTCCGATAGGGAGAAGATTATTTTTGCACTCCTCAAAGCTGCCCCCCATGTCAAGGATTGGTGTGAAAGCCACTGTGAGAAAAAGGATGAGACAGAAACCTCTATGTTCTCAGTCATACCCACTTGGAATTCTTTCCAAGACACCGTTAAGGAACAATACTATCCCGTGGGGAGCTATGAGGACAAGTACATACAATGGACCATGCTGCGGCAACAAAGGGATCAAGATGTGCATGAGCTGATGAATTTGTTCCATACCCTGCACACCAAGTTGGGTATCAAAGATTCAGAGAAACATCTGGTGCTAAAGTATCATAGTTTTCTGCATAGATACATTCAGGAGGTAATGGAGTTCCTCGACATCTCCTCGCTTGGTACGGCATACCGGTATGCTGCCAAGATTGAGCAGAAATTCAAACAGAAGAAGCGAGACTTTGGATCTGTGAATCAAAATCAAGGGAAAGGTGCTCCCAAACCACAGAACAAAGGATAGAGCCAAGGCACGGTGACTCAAGAAAACCTGTCGAAGCCACAAGCAAAGAACAACACCACAAAGCCAAAGAAGGACACGAGAAAGCGGTGTGAGTTCCATAAGAGCTCCACTCGCAACACAAGTGAGTGTCGGGCCAAGAAGTCGTTGGTGGCCGAGATGCGGGCTTCTAAGTCAGATGCATGCTCTAAATCTGAATCAGAACCTGACAAGGGGAACGATAAAGGGAAATAGATTATTGATGCGGAGCCCAATGCCACTGTTGCCACTACAAAGATCCAGAAGGAGGAACATCTCTTCCACTTCCAGATGTGGGTAAAGGGCTCCCTGGTACAATTTATTGTCGACAATGGGAGCCAAAAGAACCTCATTTCGGCAGATTCCGTGAAGCGGTTGGGCTTGCCGACCACAGTTCACCCACATCCATACACCATCGGGTGGCTTCACCAAGTACAAGATCTCCGCGTCAACCAGCAGTGCCGCCTTCCCTATAGCATCAAGCCCTTCACGGATGAGGTATTATGCGACGTTGTTCCTATTGATGTTTCTGATGTATTATTAGGACAACCATACTTGTGGAAGTGTCATGCAGTGTATGAGTCTCGGCCTTGTGCTGTTATTGTTACTTTGGGAAATAAGTTGTACAGGATACCAAAGGTACCACCTCCTGCTACTATCTCTTTGGTTACTGCAAAACAATGCAGTAAGCTCATTTCCCAAACCAGAGAATTCGTTTTCCTGATGATCTGCCCCCAGGGTAAGAAGAAGACTATGGCCACAACCTCCATAAAAGGCTCTTCTGCACGAAAACAACAAATGGATAAGGTTGTGGAGGAGTACGGGGACATTTTCACCTCACCCACAGGGGTTCCTCTACACTGTCAAGTCAAGCACCCGATTGATCTGACCCCAGGTGCACTGCTACCCAACGGACCGATCTATCAGTGCTCTATTCTGGAGAATGATGAAATCAAGAGGCAGATTCAGGAGCTGCTGCAGAAGGGTCACATCCGACCAAGTTCATCGCCCTGTGGGAGCCCAATAATTTATTATTGTGAAATCATAGTTCTAAATTATCTCTTATTCTGTGAGCAATGTAATCTAATTGTAAGTATATTCATTATAAAAATTCAAACTGATTTTAGCATGAATGATGACAATTTATATATTAATTGGTTTTTAAGAGTATTTGTATTATGTCGGAGCACTGGAAATATAAATAAGGACTTCATTTTCTATTTTCCTTATTTTATTGGGCTGAACTGGAGAAAATTGAATATGAATAGTGAGTTAATTGTAAGATCAATGGGCCAAGGCCATACATCAACATTGACCACGGTGGGGAAGTATAAAAGCTTGGGTATTCATGCAAGTATAGTTATTAATGTAAGATCAAAGTTAACTCTTAGCTTCACTAAAGAAATAGAAGGAAAATATCTAGCATCAACTAAAATTCACGTGAAAAAGTAGATGAAAAATGTACAATCATCCAATGGAGAGGTAATCTATAATTATCCAGTAAGACTCTTGGCTATGCCTTGAGACTAAACTAATTCTCAATATTTTTGAATAATCATCCATTGGAATTTAGTAGGAAAACCATAGTAAATCATTGTCCAATGACCATGCAAAAATATAAAAAAAATAATATTTGTTGGTTGTTTTTCAATAGGTGGACCATGATGGGACCACTGAGAAGGTGGGGGTGTTTTTTTAATCATGGAAGTGAGGTTTAGTAGATTGATAGTCAAGTTACCTTTCCCTATAAATTTTCTCAATCAAGTTATTCATTCATTGAACTTTGATTCATTCCTACTGTTTTGATACACAATCCAATCCAGTTGAGTCTTGAGTCTTCATTGCGAACGGCATTCATAGGTTGTCAAGAAAGAGGTTATCATGCACATGCACTCTTCTTTTCTTGGTATCTTTATAACTATGTTCAGCCCGAGTTCTATATTTTTAAATTATCATAATAGTTCATGATTATTAGGCTTTTATTTTGTCTTTTAAGAATTTTAATTTAATTATTATTAATCATTAAATTAAATATATATATATATATATACATATATATATATATATATATATATAGTTATTATAGTTATTAAACTTTCAATAGAATTATTAAACTTTCAATGGTACATCAACTTTCATACATGAGAACCCGGATGCGGGTGAAGTTGGTAGTGTTTAACGTGATGGGATGGGGGTGTGGCATAAGGGGAAGCCAATTACCCACCCGCAAGAGTGCTGTCATTCAGTTCTTAATGTCGACTGATCGGCGTCTAATGCCATTTACTCCTGGTGCTCGAATCAACCATAGTCCCGCTCCTCGATACACATTCGCATGCTGCGACATGGCTCAGCCTCCAGTTCATACTTATGGTGGTTTATTGCAGTCGATTCACAGTTGCACGGTAGACTGGGTTGTTATTATGGAGCATCGCTCTAGTTTGAACAGAATTCCCCCGCCTGTGAATCTGTGGTGCGCTCCAGGAGCAGGGCTTTCTAATGTTCGCACTGTAACTGGTAAGAGGAGCTGTCTCAATTGTTGTTTGGATTTTGGAGAAAATCTCCACTTCTCCCACGTTGGTTCTTGCAAGCTTGCTTCTGTCGCCCTGTTGCCCCTCTCGCCTTAGTCTTCTATCCATCTTTTGCCTCCCCGCCCTGCTGTCTCGAGTACGACTATGTCGCGCCTCAGGCAGAGAATGCGCTGCCGAAGAGGCTCCACGAGGTGCCAAATTCGACGCTCTCCCTCCACCTCTGGCACCTCCTCTACGTCTACCTCCCACTCTGACAGTCAACCTAGAGGGCGCCTTCTCTGCTTGGGCCGTCGCCTTGCTTCCCCCACTCCTTCCGCTCCTCCTGCTCAAACCCACATCGCGCATTTTTCCTTTAAAAACACTCTCAATCGACCCAGGGTGACTGCCTCAATTATGGTCGTCTTTCATGAAGAGCCTCAGGAAATTATTCCCAGTTCTCACCCGGTGGAATGCAGCCTCTCGGCGGCTCAGGATTCGGCACAGTTTGTTGGGCTGAAGCACCCTGATAGTGCGGACGTGTAGGGTCAGATGGGCAAGGCCACGCAGGACCTGATGAACAAGGAAGTGGTGGGTCAACCTACTGAGAGGCAGGACGCAGTGCAAGCAAGCGAGGCGCAGATTACTCCTCCTCCCGTGAAGGTGATCCATTCTATTGCTGACTTGTATAATGCTGACGGGGAACCAGATGAACTCTGGTGCAGAGTTGTCTACGAACCTCCTGATGAATAGTTCCTCCTCTTCACTCTGGTTTTTTTCTCTATTTCTGCCCATTCTCACAGGCCTGTTCATGTGTTTCCTGCTGTCTCTGAAAATGCATCTGTTTTTTTTTCTTCGATATGGTCTCCAGTACTACAATTCTATGGTTCCCCTGCGCGGGATTTTTCAAATGAACTGTTTCAGACTAGTTTCCCTCTTGCAGGGCAGTCTTCAAACTATGGTTTTTATTTCAAATGCCACAGCACTCAGCAATGATCAGGCTTTGGCCCGCTGTACTGTATTCATTTTGTTAATAGAATTACTTTTACTTAGAAAAAAAATACTTTCATACATGAGAAAATAGATACTGACAAATGGTACATCATGGCCTGATTAATTTCGCTCAGCAATTTCAAATGGTATAACATTTAGTCAACAGTAATCATCAATTTCTGCACACAGAGACTAATTTCTCTGGAAGCCTCAGATTTCTTTGGCTTGTTATTCTTATAACTACATAGATATAATTAATAGAGAGATTGAGGATAGAAAAAAATCTAGGGCTTAGTCTCCACTACTCAACATGTTTTGTGAGAAATAATACATAGATTGATTTCTCTGAGTGCCTTAGCGTTCTTTGGCTCATTTTTTTAATCACAACAACAATAAAAAATGCACCGAGGATTTGTTCTTAGTCCGATTATGCAATTTTTATAAGACAGATTATGCAATATTAATAATAAACATAAATTTATTGCAATTTAGGGAAAGCTTGTTCATGTTTTTTTCTTTATATTGGAAGGTTACTTGATTTTTGAAGTAATTTTTAGTAGATCATAGCATATATTGAGGAAATATTAGTTTGAAAAGAATCAGTTATTTCTCTTGAAACTTTAGGTATTAAAAGTCCATGACACAGATATATCACACTCCAAAATCCAAAGAAAATGGAAGAGCGTTCAATTTTTTTAATCAAACTTTTATTGGTTAAGGGTTAATTTATTACGAGAACATCATTAATGAAGTGCAAAATTTTAAACGTAACGTTTATTGACTAGAAAAATAATGACCAAAACGTCAAAAAAAATTGTGTGGCGGGTAAAGAGAAATCCAAATTCCAACCCTGCTTGCCACTTGTTGGTGAGTGGAGGTTATTCACTTTTCATTTACAACTTACCAGGTTACTCATGTTACCAATATTTTCACATGGCTCACTTTTAGGTGACTACTTATCGTACTTCTTCTTTATAAAGAACAATTGGTAGATAATTGTATATATTATTTGAAATCTATAACAAATCCAGGCAACAAAATTACAACAAATAGAAAATTATGCAAAAAATTCACCAGCGCACTACTAATGTGTGGATACCATCAACGAGATCCTCATAACTTACCAACACCTACTATATTGTTATACACATAATATGGCATTTACCTGAAGTATTTCTATGTATCTAGAAGTAAATAAGTTGTATGACAATTGTTATGGCAGATATAAGATGTGTATTATAGTTTATATTTCAAATTTTCTTAAGTAGCATGCATGTGCGGTCCATATAGTGACTACAATTACCAAATATATTTCAGTGAATATGTGAAGATGATCTCTCATTAGGTCCTAATTACTTAAATCATCATTAATTAGCTTTCCAAATGAATAAAATATGTTAACAAATTAGTAAAAACTAGGAAAACAAATCATGCTTTAAAAAAATATGGTACAATGAGTCACACTCTGAGATTTATTTAATTACTCATCAAGTGTCGCTACAACATATATATGATCACCATTACCATAGAAATGGGACATGTGACCATCATTTTGGTTTCACCAATGACATTCCACATCATGAGCATTGTTTAGGGTTGATTGTGTTGATTTTTTTTAAACAAATCATTTATACATTTTATGGAGATTATAGACACAATTTATAATCACATTACAAGATCATGATGTATGGATATTCCTTATCATTTCTTAGATACTCACAACTTACCAACACCTAATATATTGATATACACATCATATAGAATTTACCCCTAGAATGCCACATGTATCCTAAAACATATTAGTTGTATGGCAATTGTTATGGTGCATATATGATGTGTATTACAGTTTATCTTATAATTTTGTTGAAGTAGCATACAACAATTTACATAGTGATACGAGAACCACTCTCTAGAGTATACATCGATTTTGTACACATGGATTTTCAGTTGATTTTTAAGATATATCATTGGTGATGCTCACATGATTATATAATGAACCATTAAGTTGAACTATGAAATTATTCCTCACAACACACACATATTGATGAATTAATAATTTTTCTCATATAATTTTTTCAATCTATTTTGAAAAAAAAAAAAAATTATATATAATTATTTCTAAGAATAACAAGAGAGATTTCCTTACCATATCTTCGTAAAACATATAATAGCGACGTTTGGAGGCAATTGCGACATTTGGAGGCAGCCGTCTAGTGACGCTTTGGGGCATAGTGTCGCAATTGCGACACTTTTTCTAAGTGGCAGTATTGCGACACTTTTCTCTAAATGTCGGTATAGCAACGGTTTCCCAAGATCAATGGCCCAAAGTGAACCCGATAACTTACCTTTTCCCTGCACCCTTCCTTTTGATCATGGCCATTCGCTCGTTGAATCCAGATCCGGCGGCGCTAATACATTTTCGCGCTCATAAAGTAATCGTTTGATGTTTTGGCAAAGCCGCGCGAAATGGGTGGTTTTTCCAAACCACCCGCGCTTACATGTCGCCACCACGTTGTATCACATTCGAAAAGCTAGTTTCCGCTTACCACCATTTACCCTCGCGAATACCACTGGCGGTATTCCCTAAACCTCACCCGTTTAAACCGAGTTTAATGTCATTTAACTATGGTTATACCATCGTTTAATACATTAAAATTATATTTTTCATTCAAATTTTCACCTTTTCGCTTTAAACCTATAAAAACATTGCAAAACCGTTTTTCCTCAAAATCACGTCGTTTGAACCCTGAGAAGCTTTGCAGAGCCATTTTGAACCTACCAGTACCATTTTTCGACGCCCATTGCCCGGAATTTCCATTACAAAGTACTACATTGTCCTCTGCGAAGCCATTTTCAAAAAATTGAAGACTGAGCACCTCTGCAACGTCTTGAACCGAATTCCGCTGGTTCTCCAGGTACTTTTCTTCGAAGTTGCCCTCTGAGATTTCAAAATTCCTGTAGATTTCAAATAATTACCAAAGTTACTGCAAAAAAAGTGTCCATTTTTCAAGGGAAACTCTGTCAAAATTTCCCTGGAATCCCTAATTGCCCTTTCTCGCAGTTTTTTCCATACCCTGGTCCATTTTGCTGTTGAAATCGATTTTAAATACACGTTTTGAGCTTTAAATTCCTTGAATTTCCTAAAAACCCTGCTTAGAAACCCCATTTTCAGTAGAAATTCGCCAAGAAACCCTTGTTTCTCGTAAAGGAACTTAGCAAACCGTTTAAGCTTGCTTCTTTCATTATTAAAAATGACCAAGAAACATGTAGCCCCTAAGAATAGAGGCCCAAAATCTCAAAAGAAGTCTTCTACAAAGTTTCCTCAGCCTATGTCCTTCAAAATCAACAAACCAACTCCTGTACTCACGGCTGATTCTACAGAAGTGGTCAGACCAGTCCAGTCTCCGGTCATTTCTCCAGAGAACAACCCTTTAGTTGATCTGGACTGTAGAATACTAGACCCTAATGTAGAATTTAACCTGCTTGATGTCTATAATTGGTGCTATGGCAAATCAGTGGAAAAGAGTGACAAAGATATTCCAATTTGAGAATCCAATCTGCCTAGATATATTGTCCCTCTCACTCATTTTGTTCCTGACTTTATCAGATTATGCCAAGCCTATTATATGCCAGGAAAAAGATGTATTGTAAACAAAGAAAAAGATATCATGTTTTACATCACTAAAGAGTCGATAAATTCCATGCTGCAAATGAATCAGACCCCAATTTTGCTTCCCTATAAATAGAAGATTTAACCCAACTATATCTTGATTTGGAGCTCAATACTAGATTCAAAATATACCAGACTTTTTGTCCAAATAAAGTTGATATTGCTAAGTTAAATCCTCCTTTCAACACCGGATTTCCCAGATGAAACTAGACATATTGTCTCAATGCTCTCCTTCATACTAGGATACGCCAGTGATGAATTCACTGATGTGGCTATCCTAGGTTTTCTGTCAACTCTAAGCCCTGGTCAATCACCATCCATTCAATTCAATTTTGCTAGATTTATTGCTGAAAGTATGCATTATCAGTTATCCAGATTATCAGAAGAAGGAGTTTTCAGATACTCCTCTTATCTACTCCACCTCTTCCTATATTATCAAACAGATAAGTTTCCAATTGAATGTCAGAAAGTGGATGCAGAAGGAAAAGTTCTATCAATAGTATTTTGGTCATCTATTCTAAGGAAATGGAACAAAGAGTATAGTTTTACAGATTTCAATGACTCATTTATAGCCCCTGCTATGTATCTCTTGGAAAAAGAGGAGATCCCTAGGATCAATGATGAGACAAGAAGAATTTTGCAGTTATCAGAGAGCTACAAAACTAGAGATTGGTATTTATATAAAAATCATATAGAAATCAGAGTGTATGGATCATCCCTGGCCCCATATAAGTTACCCAGATTTGTTACTACAAGAATATTTACTTTAGAATATCTGAGACAACTATTGAATGTAGATGAAATCAACTTCATAGCTTTCAAGAAAAAGACCCAATTTAAGCTAAAAAATCAAATTGGGCCATTCATTGTGAATAACAGAGAAGCTGCCAATGAGATAAATGTCAAACTTAAAGAGTATAAGTTCCCATGTAGTTTTACATGGAAGTATGACCCACAAGGTATTTTGAGTGAAGCAAGGGTAAAATGTAAGTTGCATGTTTACTTGCATGATCCTAAGCCCCATATTGAAAGATATGTAAATAAAATTGAATGGGAGCCAAACACCCTATCTAATGATGATTCACAGGCAGTACAGGTAATACAGGTAGACAGTGACAAAGGCAAACATATTGAAAAGACAGTACAGGTGGCTTCTACAAGCAAAGATACTGATAATGTACATAAAAGAGACATAGAAGGAGATAGTTTCATAGCTGAGACTATTGAGGACATAAAATTCATAACTCCTTATAGTAAAAGAAGCAAGTCAACAGAAGAAGAAAAGGATAAGGCTGTAAATACTGATATAAATGATGAAGTAACAAGAATAGTCACTCAAACATTAAAAGAGCTTCAAAATATAAAAATTGGAACAAAACAAAAAGATACAGTCATGAAGGAAAACCAAGCTACTATCGATTTGCCTCCTTCTTCTCAAGAAACTGAAAATACAGAGTCAGAGATTCAGATCAGATTCATAAAGATTAAAGAGAAGAATGAAGAGCTCAAGAATCAAGCTCATTCTAGATTTCTTAAGGAAAATCCTGGAAACAAAGACAGGCTTCTTTCAGCATTTGATTATTCATCCAATAAATTGGTAATGTCATTCTTGAAGCCTATAGTGGCTGAGCCAAAATCAGTGGCATATTATTCCAAAACAGATCTTGAACTGGATGCAGATGCCATTCATGAATTAGATCAAATTGAATTTCATAGGAGCAATACTGAAATGCTATATTCCAAAATTTTCAGTAAAACTATGAAATCAATTAGGCTTGAGAAAACAGTGCTCAACCTCCAAAATCAAATGAGGTTGGACAAAGCCTCACTGTATGCTAATAATTTAAGAATAAAAGCACTAGAAGATATAGTGATTGAAGCAGGGGGTGACCAAGCCAACATTGAAGGGGCAAAAGTCTTAATTAAACAGAAAAATGAGGATATAGCTGCTCTTAGAAAACAGTTGAAGTTGCCTCAGAGTGAAAACTCTCAAGCAAAAGAAATTCTACAGCAAAAAACAGAGAATGATGATTTAAAGCAGCATGTACATCAAATGACAGATCAGATAAAAACAATGGAAATTCAAATAGAAGCTCTAATGAAAGAGAATGAAGAACTAAGAAAAGCACAACCAATGGTCATTCCTACAGTGATCCCCACTATAAACACTGCTATACCATCTACTTTGGCAGAACACTTAGCACCGAAAAGAGTACTGCCAACTGCAGTGCTAATTACTTCTCTAATCTCTGCCTCTTCTTCTTCATCCTCACAGAGGCGCACACTACAAGACCAAGATAAAGAGATTCTTAGTTTGAAAGGCATTATTAAAAATTTAGAAAAATCCAAAAATGATGCCTTGACTACTTCTAGAGGACATGAGCAAAGGCCTGATCGACTACAAGAACAGGTAAAGATTCTGCAAGCACAAGTAAATCTTACAAATCAAGTGGCCTTTATAAAAAATCATTTATGGACCAAAATTATTGATGGCATTCATTCTCAATGGCCTTCAATTCGGATAATTTATGAACAGAGGGAGTTAATTCAAGTTGCTAGTGCAGAGATTGACAAGACTAAGAGGGAAATTGACAAAAAACCAGCCCAAGAAATCCAACTCATAGCTTTTTTAAACAGTAAAACTAGGGAAGAGTTGGAAGAATTGAAAATTGTTGATAGAACAAAAACCATTCTTCAAATCAAAAAGGTCCTGAACAAAAGAAACATAATGAGTAATCTAGAGGACCGGTGTAAAGACATGAATTTATCCATCTCAATATTTTTAGCCAAATACAAAACATTGTCAGAAGCAGGTTTGCCTGATATTCACGCATTGAATGACAATTTAATGCCTCAGAAATATTATGATCTAAAAATCAGAAATCATGCAAAAGAGCAAGCCACACAACAACTGCCTCAAGGATCACCAATAGGAAAAATACTTCTTCAGTATTTTAAAAATCTATTATTTTTAGATAATGAGATCATGCATATGTTCACTATCAAGCCTAACTTTGCCAAGTATACAGAGGCATATGAAAGTTACAGAAAATTGAAGACTATGAAGATCCCCTCTGCAGAAAAGTGGCAAGAATTCACAGATCTATTGTGAATTTAATGGATAAAAAACAGGAAATTCACTTGGAAATTCATTTTTTACTGTTACCTCAAATGGTAAAAATACAGGGTTAAAGTGCACAACAACAATCAGTTCAAATTAGAATAATCAGTTCTATTTTTTCTTGTAAAAAGGTAACAGCTTGCAAACTATTTTGCGGCTGTCCTTCTTTTTAATTTTTCTTTCCTATTTTTTATTAAAACATTATCTCAATTCCTGAGATATTTTGTAAAAAAATTTTTGTATAAATACTTCACAATTCTAAGTATTTAGTGTGAGAAAAGTTTCTCAAGACAACTATAGTTCGTGCTCTCTAATTGGCATTTTAATGTTTTCTACTTTGTTCATGCTCTCTACTTGGCCATTGGCCTGTGGGTGATATGGAGTTGTAATCTTGTGTTGAATGTGGTAGTTTTACAATGTTTCAGCTAATTTATTACCTACAAATTGTGGTCCTCCATATGTGATTATTTCCCTTGGAAGACCATAGCGCACAAATATTTGGAAAATAAACTATACTACAGAGTCCTCTGTAGTTTTTGAAAGTGCCTCTGCTTCGACCCACTTAATGACATATTCGGTTGCAACTAGGATGTATGTTTTTTGGTTTGAGGGAGGACTAATAGGGCCAAAAAAATTGAGTGCCCAGCGTTCAAATGGTTCAATCACTAGTTGAGGGTTCAAAGGCATTTCATCAGACTGCCCAGGGTGTCCTGCCCTTTGGCAGCTATCATAGGCCTGCACGAATTTTTTTGCATCCTTAAAGATGGTAGGCTAGTAATCTCCTGTTCGTAAAATCTTATGGGAAGTTCTACAGTTCCCATTTAGATCCCCTTCTTCAATCTTCTTATCTATAGCTTAAGGATTCTTAAGTGCCCTTTTGCTCAGATTCCATCCACTCCATCAAATCAAGCCTATACATAGCCTTATAAGGTCACCTATCTTGCCCTTAGCACATTTGCTTCTCTGAGCCTTATTTCTTAGTTCTGCTTGCCTATAGAGTTGACTCCATTGCCCAATATTATAGTAGATCCTTCTGGTTTACCTTGAAATCTCTTTATTCCCACCAATATTTTAAAATCAAACCCAAATACACAATCATAGCTAGCCTAATATCTGTTACTAAAACAAAGCTAAATCATATGGAGAGATCCCTCTCTAGAGTTCAAGAAGGCTAGATCTTGAATTCCCAAAGCGGTTCTTGGTTACCCCTAGTGTTCTTAACTACAAAAATCCCTATCCCACAACCTGAGAATTACTAGGGTGATAACAGGCCTTGGGGGTATTATGATCCTTGGAGGAAACTCCCACAACTAGAAGAGTTGACAGAGAAAATTGGATCGAGTACAAAGGTGTGGCAGGTGGGTTTTACCCTGTACCAATTGTTATGGTGCATATATGATGTGTATTATAGTTTATCTTATAATTTTGTTGAAGTAGCATACAACAATTTACATAGTGATATGAGAACCACTCTCTAGAGTATACATCGATTTTGTACACATGGCTTTTCAATTTCTTTTTAGGATATATCATTGGTGATGATCACATGATTATATAATGAACCATTAAGTTGAACTATGAAATTATTCCTCAAAACACACACACACACACATATTGATGAATTAATATTTTTTCTCATATAATTTTTTTAATCTATTTTGAAAATAAAATAAAATTATATATAATTATTTCTAAGAAGAACAAGAGAGAATTCCTTACCATATCTTCGTAAAACATATAATAGCAAGAAAATTAATCTATTGAAATTTCATTTCCAAACATATTCATGGAGTAAAATGAAGATTAAAAGGAGATATTCATGGATTTACCTATAACATCACCTCATAATTAATAATGTAAATGTACAATATTGATGATACATAGGTTAGGAGAAAATTAATCTATTGAAATTTCATTTCCAAACATATTCATGGAGTAAATTGAGGATTAAAAAGAGATATTTATGAATTTACTTATAACATCACCTCATAAAAGTGTAAATGTCCAATATTGATAAAAATTATTTATATATGATAAATAATAAACCTTTCTCTCACATGAATCATATAATCTTATAAGCAAACAATTTCACCGGGGGTGCAATCTTCAAAACTTTTAAACTGTCTAATGTATATGTACCTATTTAAAGTATTCGGGGCCCACATTACAAATGCCCAAAGTGAAATATTTTTGCATATGTTATATATGAGCCAATGGTTTAAATAACTATCGGGTGGTGAAACAAAACTTATAACAAAATATTAATAAAACTATATCATACGTCTGGACTTCACAACAGTCTTGTTTCCAGAGGATTGCGAGTCTTTCTCGACAGCATAGAATTGCAGGCTGGACAATCCATACCTTCACAAATCAAAGACACAATTAAAGGAGCCTCTCTCATTATTACTATTTTCTCTCCAAATTATGGGCAATCGCAAAGGTGCCTCCATTAACTACTCCTCGCGCTGCTCTGTAAGCCGACCATTTTTGCAAAGGCATATAACTGTTGTTTATTGCATATAAGTGTCGTTATACTGACGGCGGCCAGAGCGTTGCTGACGGATCCCTCTAAACGTCGTAATTGCGACACTTAGACATTGTGTCATAAACAAAGCGTCACTATTGGGACGGCTGCCTCCAAACGTCGCAATTGCGACACTTAGATATTGTGTCACAATTGCGACGTTTGGAAGCAGCCATTGCAATAGTGATTCTTTGGGGCATAGTGTCGCAATTGTGACGTCTTCCTTCAAACGTCGCAATTGCGACACCTTGTCTGAGTGTCGGTATTGCGACACATTTCACTAGACGTCGGTATAGCGATGGTTTCGGGCGGGATTGAAAAAATTTGGGGAAATTTCCGACATTTGGTCAAAAGTGTTGGAACCAAGTGTCGGAATTTCCACAAAATGTACTAGTGTCGGCTTCTCTGGTATGATTTTTGCTAGTTCTGATGTTTGGATCTATGTGAGTGGACTCCTCCAATCCATGGACTTCCTCCTGTGGCTGATCCACATCTGGAGGCTCATCTATCTGAACAAGAAGTTCCTCCTCTGCATGCAAGTGTAGCTCCCTCTCAAGCGACAACTTCATGGCTATCACCTCATTTAACTTGATATCCTATCACACCACAGTCATCCAATTGTTTGGAAAATATACACGATAATTATGGGGTGTTTCTGTGTACCCCACAAATATCCCAACTTCTACAGTCAGATATAGCTTCTTCCTGGTGTCCTTTGTCACATGAATGTAAACAGTGAGCCAAAAATCTTCAAATGAGAAATATCAAGCTTCTTACCAGTAAAAGCTTCTTTAGGTATATTTTTGCCAAGTACTCTATGAGGACAACGGCTTTGCACATAAACCACAATGTTGCATGCTTCCACCCACAAGTGCATCGGTATGCCCTGGTCATGTAGCATAGCTTGTGCAACACCCATGATTGTTCTATTGTTCCTCTCCATGACCCCATTATGCTGTGGGTTATGAGGCACTATGGGTTCTCTTCGAATTCCTTCTTTGCTACAGAAGTCTTTGAATTCACCCGAGATATATTCACCACCATTATCACTATGTAGAGCCTTCACTTGCTTCCCCAACTCCTTCTCCACCAATGCTTTAAACTCATATAACTTTGAGAATGTTTCGTTCTTCTTCTGCATGAAGAAGATCCAGCATCTACAAGAATAGTCATAAAAAAATATAACATAATACCTATTTTTTTCTGTTGAAACAATCGAGAAAGGTCCACACATGTCTATGTGAATTCTCTCCAGGATCACCAAAGCATGGTTCTCCTTCTCATGAAATGTGGTCTTCAAAAACTTACCCATAGTACATCCCTTTCACTGATTTTACTGCGCAAGAGTACCCTTGGGAAGTCCAAAATAAATCTGCTCCAAAATCTTCAAAGCCCCATGGTGAAGATGGCCCATTCTCCTGTGCCATAATTCGCCCTCATCCCGGCTCACCACTTCTTCTTCTTTTCCCATCATTGCAGCGCAGCCATCTGCCTCTAGCTTGTAGAGATTCTTAACGCGAATCCCTATCTTCTTGGTTTTACCCATTTTTTTATTTCAAAGGAAGGCTTTTCCCTCACTGAAAACAACGTCATAACCTTTGTCTTCCAACATTGCGACCGAGACCAAGTTCTTCTTCAGACCTGGAACATGCATAACATATTTCAACAAAAATGGATTAACTGACTCCCTCTCAAAGGTAATGGTCCCAATGCCAGTCGCATTTTATCGACCATCGTCACCCATCTCTATATGCATTTGCTGGTCCTTCTCCTCCAAGTCACTAAACAACTCCTTGTCTCCCGTCACATGGAAAGACACACCACTATCAAGATACCACACCGATCCCATAGCGCTTGAAACCAAGCATGCGATCAAGGAGAAATCAAGTTCAAATTGTGAGGCTAAGGCCTCACCCAATGCAGCTCCAACAACCTTCTTATTCTTATTCCTCTTCTGTGGGTGATTAGTGGCGAAATGCCCATGTTCGTGACAGTGAAAACACTTCACCTTGGACAAATCCTGCTTCTTGCCTTTAGCCTCGTATTTTGGAGGGAATTTATTCCCCTTCCCTTTCCTTGCTTTGAAAGCCAAAGCACAATTCTCTTCATCATCATTCTTTGATGAAGAGCCATCCCTGGTACTTCACCTTATCTCTTCCTGCACAAGATCCGACCAAAGTCGCTCCCAACCTGGCAGTTTCTCCCGTCCATTGACAAAGTCTTCGTAGTTATGCCAACTCTTCGGAAGCCCAAGGAGAGCCAAGATCACCAAGTAATAATCATCAACAGTAATCCCCACACTTCCCAGTTCATCCCTGCAGTGGACAAACTTCGTGAGATATTTTGGAATACTGTCGCCCTTCTCCATTTTTATTTTTCTAAGGTTATCTTTCAGCGCCAACTTCCTCTGGTCGCTGATACTTTGGAACAAATCTTGCAAAGCCTTCCATATTGAAAATGGAGTGGCTTTCCCATGAAGGCTTGACACAATATGGTCCTTCACACCTTCCAATAGAATCCTTCTTGTCTTTGCTACCTTCTTTTGCCATGCGTCAAGTAATGCAGCATCGCTAGAACCTGACTTAGGAACATTGCTATCGATGAACTCCTTCAGTCTATTATCTTCCAACACCACCTCCATCCTATCCTTCCAGGCTATGTAATTTGAGCTGCCCTCAAGGGCATACTCCAATCGCAACCCATTGAAAGACATTTCAATGTATACTCAACTGTCGCACCAAGAATTTTCTATAGCAAATTTGAATTGTCCACCAGCACAAACTCAACAATTCTTCACAATTGCAATCTTCAAGAATTAACACTTCTTCAATACCATGTAGAAATTATATACCATATGCATGTATATATCTAGATTCTCCTGATCTAACAATGTTTTATCTTCTTGATAAATACAAAATCCTTCCATTGTTAATATTTTGAGGAAACTCAATTGCAAACACATGAAGCAATAAAAACAATCGCACATAACACAGTTGTTTAATGGGAAAGCCTGAAGCTAAAAACCATAAATATCATATATTATGTATCATGGAGATCATGTAATAATATCATACAAAGCTTAGTACATCAAGCTCTTAGTACAATCAATCGTCACACACTAACATGAAGAAATCTGCAAATCCATGTATTGATTTCTTGCCACCTGATAGCCTGCCTCCACTGCGCAATCCCTGTTGAAGAAGGCCCCTGAATGAATTCGAATTGGCCTTTCCTTGACTACGCAATCCTCATTTTCAAATCCAATGTGTGTGTGATGCAATCAATGCATCACTATAGTCACAACGAATAGTCCATCTCACCCTTTCACCTATCTCTCCACTGGAACTGACATGAACTGTAGTAAATTGTTGTATTTGTTCAGTTGATTAGTGAGTTATTATTTGTGAATTAATTAAATAATTAATTCACTCCACTCTCACTAGTGTATCATTCAGTTAGACAAGATACAACTAGCTCAATTGAGTTTAACTCCATTAACTGAGTTAAACTGAATAACAACTCCATGAACTACTCTTTCAACTCTGTCATAACTTTGCCACTTCAGTTCTAACTGAGTCCTCCATGCATGAACCACCAATAAACCCTAGGAATTGCGTAATTCCTTCAGCCTACCGATTTTCCTAATCTGTATACTGCAATAAAGTGCTCCAAGAGAATAAGTTGATATTTAGAGTCTGATTATTATTAAGGGCTAATAATAATCGACACATCTATTTTTAGATCGAGGATCTATAAATAGACTTCGCCCAATCTTCTAAAAATATAATTTCATCTATTTTTCCAACTTGACCAGCCATCCAAAAATAGCATCCTGTAAATTTTGAAATATGATCACCATGTCTAAAAATAGACATAGTCTAAAAATAGACTGACACCTAAAAATAGCATGCAGGCCCACTTAGTGAAGGTGACTGATTTTCACTCAGCTTCATCATCTTGTTGAATCTCAACAGGCAGGGGTAGAGACCAATTAATCTGTTATAATTGTGGGGAAATATGTCACTTTGCGAGGGAATGCATGAACCCAAATCAAAAATCCTGCAGATATTGCAGACAGTTGGATTATGTGGTCGAGGAATGCCCGATTCTTATGGCCAAGGTGCAGGAAAAGCAACAGACTCCTACACATAATGTACAATGGGTGAGGGTGGAACCTCATGAAGAGGGAACAAGAATTAATGTAATAACACACAGTGGTATGGCCATTGGAGGATCAACAGGAAAATTTGAGATAGAGCCTCTGATCCGTAAAGCAGTTAATAAACCGAAAGGGGTGGGCTTACATAAGGAGAAGGAAACCTCTATCGCAGACTGGCAAGACTGTGCTCAAAACGAAATATCAGCTCCAAATAGTGGAATCGAGGATGAGTTCAAACCGTTCTTACAGGCATGCATGAAACTGCTGCGTAATCAGCAATCTGTAGAAAACCTCCAAGCCCTACTCGACGGTTGCATAGGGAAAGCAGACCCGGTCGTGAAGATTAAGGATGTGCACAAAATTTATGAGCAGAAGAGACACACGAGCCGAGAGATGTGATTAACTACATAGATTGGTGATTATGAAATAGACCAGGTAATTCTAGACCTAGGATCAGATGTGAATGTCCTACCTAAACAAACTTGGCAGCGAATGGGAGAACCTAAATTGGAATGGGCTACTATCCAGTTGTGCATGGGTAATAAATAGAAGAGCATACCATTGGGGAGATTGTCAAATATGGTCATAGATATCACCGGGGCTAAGGTACGAGCTGAATTTGAAGTCATTCAGATTGTAGAAGATGCGGACCCTTACCCAGCACTCCTAGGATTGGATTGGGCCATTGATATGGGTGGAATTATCAACTTGAAGAAACAAAGCATGGTATTTTAAAAAGAGAGAACTAGGGTGATCATACCACTAGACCCCCCAGAAGAAGAAAGGTACATTGAGCTAGCATGCGAGGAAGAAGGGATGGATCACATCTATAAGTTAACTACGAAGGATGACGACTGGATCAACCCTATGGCTAACGGCATGACTTACTGGGAGAAGAACAACGAAGGCTTCTCTGACTCTGACAAAGAATTAGAAGCATGGAAAAAAAAACTGCAGGAAATCTCTACACGGCATTGCCTACAAATTACCAAGGAATTCCAGTATATATCATCCAAGGTAAGAGAAATACCCTACTTTGATGGCTCCAGTAGTATAAAGGAATTTTTGTGAACCTTCGAAGCTGAGGTTCCCAAAGAATGACAACTTTGGGCTCTTAATATAGCTCTGCACACAACACCTATGAAGTCGTGGGATACGCATAAGGAGGCATCCCAAGAATGGGAGAAATGTCAAGATATGATGGTACTTCTATTTGAACCACCGACCGATGTGCTCATCAAGTGATTCCAAGGCCCAGGAAATCCACGCGAACATTTTTTTCTTTGATGGAGTAGAGAGCGATTGCACCACAAAAGAATGGGTTCACTTGTTTATTCATGCCTTGGGAACAGTTCGCACTGCCTGGTATCTCGATACGGAGCTACATCAGTGCACCTGCCAGTGGAAAACCCTAAGAGACGAACTCTTGGGGACATTTGGGTTAACGAGAGGATTGGAGGTGCTTGAGGAAGCTCTGCAGACTCTTGACACCCTTGTGATTGGTGAATCTGGCCCCGACGCAGAAAGAGGAGGACCCACATGGGAAGCACAAATTCATGATAATGTCAAGCTCCATAAGGCCACCATGGAAGATTGCAACGTAGATCCATGCAAGGTCTCGGTCATAACATAAGGATGGGAACGTACAGTTGTGGGACCTCCGATACATCAGGCGGCTAGTACAGAACCACTAAAAATACAAAGCGTTGACATCAATACGATGTTACCACCCAAGCGGGTTATGATTGAGAACTGCTGGGAGGATAGGACAATAGGCTAGACTAAAAAACTTATCATGGAGTATCTAGATAAGTGTTCAGGACCTAAGGAGGTCATGAGGAACTTGGGTAGTATGTCCGTCACCCTCAAATCAAATGCATGGCCAGAAGAACAGCAGCCTTATCATATGCAGAGGGTGAGGGAGGAGATCGATAATATGCTCATCACACTAGTCATATAGGTAAAACCCATGCCTATGAAGCTATTGTGCAAGGTCTCGGGACATATGGGCTAATACAGAAAATCCAGTCAGGGATACACACTGATAACTAAACTCTTGAAAATGCTGCTTAAGCATGATATTTCATTCAATTGGGATGACATGTGCCAAGAGAGCTTTGAACAACTCAGGAATAGGCTGATCACTGCCCCTATTCTTACTTCCCCCGATTCAGCGATGATATTTCATAAGGATACTTCAGGAATCGCCTATGAAGTAGGTCATACGCAGCTTGGCACCAGGGATAGTTATCACACAATCGCATGTACTAGTCGGACTATCTCAGGTCCAGACTGCGATTATGCCACCACAGAGACAGAAGAGTTTTCCCTAACCTATGAGCTATAGAAGTATCAATGCCATCTATTAGGAAGCCACTATAAGATGATTACTGATCATTGGGTTTTAGAGCGCTTGAGGAATATGACTATGTTGGGGGGGGGGGGAAGTCTACAAGTGGCTACTACTTCAAGAATATGATGGTGAAATCATCATCAAGCGAGGAATGTTGAGTATAGAGCGGGATCACTTGCCCTGAATTGAGATGGGCGAGGAAGGATTGCCTGACACGTAGTTGCTCATTGGTAAGTTTTTGGATGCGTGTTTTACCGAGATCTCTTTGTCCCTGACCCTAGAAATTGTACCTGCCAAATATTCGGTACGAAAAAATAAGGAGTTGGTTCATCAAACGGTATACTTTATCAGTATCACACCTCATGAAGTAATGCGCAACGATGGCCTGAATTACGAAGAGATAACAAAGGGTCATTACAGAGGTAAGACGACGGTGCAGGAGGTCTTGAAGGTTAGGCTATGGCAACACAGACTTTCAGTTGGAAGGAATCCCAGCATAGTGAAGCCAATGTGTTGGGAACATGAGAGGGTTGCTCAAAGCGCAAGGGTACGCTGAGCGCACCCTGGGTGCAAAAAATAGCTGTTGAAACTGTAGAAATTTGAATAACTGATATGTTATCCACCGAGATTCCCCTGATCACACACTATTTTAGCTTCATGCATAATACAGAATCTCTTCTACCATTGATCATCACATGCGGAAATAAAATCAATTGCATGCACACATTAAAGCCATAAAAATTCACACATATGAACACAGTATTTCCATAGGAAAGCTTAAAGTCGTAAAGAACTAAAGAAACCCGTGTGTTGCAAATAGCAACAAGATAGCCACAATCATAGTTAACTCGTTTTCGCCATCAAAATCGCATCATCTACATAGATAAACCACCTGATTGAACTCAGCACAATCCTCATTGATTACTCCACCTATCCGTGTGTTGCAAATAGCAACAGATAGTCACAACTGAATAGTTAACCTCGCTCTTCGCTACCAAAATCGCATCATCTACATACGCATGATGATCAATGCCTTCCCCTCCACCACAACTGCACAAAGCTGGATCCGCTCACTCTTGGAGAATCCAAGCCCTAAGTGAAGTAGTCAATTATCCGAGTGTACCAAGCACGGGGTGCTTGCTTCAGCCCATATAGTGCTCTTTTGACTCGGCACACATGCGACTCACTGTTGAATATATTGAAACCTTCAGGATTCTCTATGTACATCTCTTCCTCAATGATCCCATTGAGAAACACAGTTTCCACATCCATCCGATGAATGTGCCAACTGATCTGCGCTGAGAGTGCAAGGATGGATATTATGAAAGACTACCTTTCAACAGGTGCAAAAGTCTCATCAGTCAATCCTCGATCCGTGAGTAGCCGCCGCCACAAATCTCGCCTTGTACCTCCCCACACACTCGTCAGCCGCTCGCTTCACCTTGTAGATCCATCGCGAACCTACAACTCCGACTTCCCAACCTAAGCCTTGGGACAATCTCCCATGCATCGTTACTGTTCCCGATGATCGAATCATATTCTTCGATCATGGCATCAACCCATGCGGTTCCTCCACAAACCTTCCTCAAAAGAGGATGGCTCTCCGACACAACACACTGACTCATAAGAGCCATGTATCCAAAGTGTACCGAACCGGCGGATCGCCTCTGTCTGCGCTGTGCCGTAGGTGGTCCTACAACCTTCTCTGCATCTCAAGCCAGTCGCTCAGCTTCTGTAGTGCGCATGCGCCCTCTGATGGTTGGCGCTGCATGGGTGGTTTCTTCCACCTCCCGAACTTCCTCTTGTGGCTGATCCACATCCGGAAGCTCCTCCTTAGGAACTAATAGCTCCTCATCTGCATGCAAGTGTAGCTCCCTCTCAAGCGAACACCGCATGGCTTTCTCCTCCCCGAAATTTTATATCCCGTCGCACAACAGTTTTGCTCCGATCTCACATACACCCGATAGTTGTGAGGTGTAATGGTTGTACCCCACAAATATTTTTCCAATCTCAGCATTGGATGAAGCCTTTCCTTCTTGCATCCTTCGTCACATGCATGTAGACAGGAGATCCGAAAATCCGCAAATGGGAAATATCAGGCCTCTTGCCAGAATAAGCCTCCTCTGGTGTACTCATGCCAAGAACCTTGTGAGGACAACGGTTCTGCACATACACTGTTGTATATGAAGAGGTTCAAGGTTCGAATCCCTTTGCCTTGATTGCGTAATTGTCATGGACAATTCCTCCAAGTGTAATGCAAATCTCATGCAAAACAAATCTACCAACTGATAGCTTTACTCACCCTTTCATCTACCTCTTCCACTGGTCTCCACTGAACTGATCATGCACCGTAGTGAACTGAAGTGTTCTTGAGTTGACTAATGAGTTAATATTTAGTAAATTAAATATTATTTAATTTACTCCACTCATATCTAGTTGATTAGTTAGTTAACTAATCCCAACTAGTTCAACTAAAACAAACAGAACACAACTCCACTATCTGTCCCGTTAACTCCTCCAAAACTCCTGCCACTGAAGTCTAACCGAAGCCAACCATGCAAGATGCCATCAAACCCTAGGAACCACGTGATTCCTTGTGTCAGTTGCATGAGCCACCTCCATGACTCAAACTGAAGTGCGCCAAGAGAGTAACCTGTTGTTTATAGTCAAAATATTATTAAGGGTAAATAATATTTGACTTCCATATTTTTAGGAGATCAGTCTAAAAATAGCCTGGGTCCTAAAAATTAGGGTCTCATCTATTTTTACCGACATGTCGCATACTTTAAGAATCTCCAAGTAGAATTCCCAAATTATGCTCCGTATGTCTAAAAATAGACATAGTCTAAAAAATAGACTTTGCGCCAGAATTTGCCTGCGGGCCCACTTAGTGAAGGCGACTTCATTTCACTAAGCTCCATCATCTTGCTGCATTCTCAACAGAAACAGTCAAATCGGGTAAAAACAACAAATTACCGTTGGATGGAGCAGGTAGTCAACATTTAATGCAGTGATTTTGGGAGATTTTTTACTGTTTACTTGATGTTAAGTCCCTCGCGAAGTATACCCTACCATTGGATGGTACCAAGGCTATAAAATAGGTGAGATAGATCATACACAGGTTTCGTATTGCTAGAATAGATTGTACTTAGCCTGGTTATCCTAGACGAAGTTGTGCTGTAAGAAATTATGTGCCTCTAGCATCTCGTTCATGTCTGAGCATCCTGCCCCCTTTGACAGTAGAAATCAGGAGTTCATATTTCGCACTAGAATGACGGCCACGAACACTGCCGAACTCTTGGATCCAGTAACCTCAGTAGACCAAGACATTGAGGAAGTGGTGGAGGTCGAATCCGAAGTTGAAGAAATCCTCTCCACACCCAGCCCTACCACTAGGAAAGGAAAATAAAAAGCTCATGGCTCAGGCAAGCCCTTGAAGCCTACGAAATGGGTCGCGGGAAAGCCCTGTACCTCCCCAGGAAATGTGAAATCCCTGCTGGCTGCTCAAGACGAGGCCTATCCCGCTGAGCTGATCTATTGCTTCCCCCCTTCATACGACCATGCAGGGCATCGATGTGTACGCTAAAGAACCTCGATTGCTTGATCACTTACCTGCAGATTTCGCTAACCCCGGGGGAGGTCCCCATCATAGGCGAACCTTTTGGCTACCTTCATGAAGTTAAGTTCGACGATAATGATTTGGCCAACTTTGAGGCCCTCCCTGAGCTAGCACCTGATTTATACCTTGATACAGTTCATGGCACCTATGGGGTCAAAGTTGTCCCTCAATGCTGGGTACATGGTTTGGCGGGGTCTGGACTCTTAAATTTGCTTAGGATGCCCCAGTTTGGACACTACAATGTAACATACTAGCTCCCACAACAATTGCTTGCACTAATTCATGACGGATGCCTATGTATCAAGGATAGGATCCCCATTGACACTGTGCTCGTGCATCAGATTACTAGTCTCCCCATGAGCGGACCAAACCCCATGGAGTACGTGGGTAAGAAATATGAGGGGGGGACTGCTAAGTTTGTGCACCAAAAGTATCATGTGGACCGTAATACTCGGGGTTTATCGTCAAGACCATCAGTGACCAAGGTACGTAGTTGGGCACCATGTTGTTAGCATGTAAAATGATGAGGAAGTGTCAGGTCACCTCTATTCCAGCCTATTTCATTCGGTTAGCCAGCCAATTTGCGAAAGGGGTATGTTTTAACTAGCCACAGTATTTGTGCGATGAGTTTCTAACTAACATTCATGAGTTCCAGGAGCAGGGCCGCGCGTTTTTTTACTCTTGGTTGTTGTTTATTATAGCTTTAGTCACCTGGGAAGCTCCTACAGAATCAGTCCTCCTTGAGATTACCTCGGACATGTGCGAAGGAGCTCGCTATGAGCACTTATGGGATTCCAAGGATCCACAAGAGCTTGAGGACAACCAGGTGGTCTAGGTCCTCTTTCAGAGTAGCGTGGCTCCAGCTATTAACTCCCGAACATAGTTCTCCCCGTCCATATACGATAGATACAAGGGCATTGTTGCATTTCAAGTTACTCTGCATAATGTTCAGATCAGAGTGCACAAGGAAAAAACCTAGACCTCACTTTCTTACATGGTGATGGACGAAGAAATCGACAACGTCATTCCGCTCTGGCCCCATAACTGGAAAATGGGCTTCAAAATGGGCACGAAGGGTGTGGGAAGTACTAGCACATCCCAAGTCAACCCCCCTGTCATCATCCTAGATATTAGAGGTACGCCCAAGAGTACCAAACAAGACACTGGTTCAGCCACCCAAAAGGATGTGCATCAGTAGAAGGACGTCGAGACAGCGCCCCAAATGGACTCACAAACCAGGTTGGTTATGAAAGGTCTAGATGCTGGTGGTCATGCCTCCCCTCTGCGGCATGAAATGCACAAGTGAGCCAGTCATAATGCCTCAAAAAAATAAGTGATATCAACGAGTGGAACGAGATGAAACAATCACACTGATTGACGGAGACCTGGAACAAATCACTGATGCAGTCACTCTGGTCGCAGAGGACAAATGGGCCATATTAGAAGAACAATAGTGGGCCATAGTCGACACAATCCAGGCTTAACTGCGAGCGCTACGATTAAAGATAGATACCTTGCATATTAGTGATACCCTGGTACGCCCACCCTCTGCCGCTAGTAGCATAACACTAGCTACATATGACATCTGCCTCTGTTTTCTCCCTGGTGCAACTATGGTGCTCATACCACCCGACCTAGGACCCCAAGTCTAGACCAGTACAGAAGTCCAGCTGAACTTAGCTCGGCTACCCCATGAGGCCTTGCAGGGTCTCCACACCACTGTCTTTCAATAAATCCACCATCGAGACCAACAAGTGCACCAACATCTCGGTGTAGTTGAGCGAACCATCATTGCAAAGGATGCTGAGGTGTGTCTCACCACTGTGAAGCACACAGAGCTCAAAAACACAATTCACTGACTTTTTGCAAATGTTCCTGCCAAGATCTCGGCCTCAGACACCCCTCAGGAAAAATTAGAAAGACTGGTTGCAGCACTCAAGGCCTCCCGAGATGAAGTTCAGGTTGTTAATACATGCATGGAGCAACAGATCATAGATCTGCAGGCTAAGTTACAACCTGAAACACATCTGGAGGTCTGGGCCCAGTGAACTACACTAGTCACTACGGCCACAAATGTTATCATAGGAAAAATCGCGTAGGGAGCCCAGCTACTGTAGACTTCCATGAAGCTATGGACTAAGGTCCAGTGCGATCCAATCTTGTGAGGGATAAATCAGGACCTGTGGCAAAAATAAGAGGAGTTTGATACAATCAAAGCCACCTTGCCCACTTTGGGGCCTACTTAGCACTTGCAATGACTGCGCACTAGCCAAGCGCTACAGGCGGATATCGATGACCTGCTGCAAAAGAATAATATCCTTGGTGACCGACTGAAGCTGTGGGTTGATGAAGCCCTCAAAGTGTCACAGGATGCTGACGTTGCTATTAAGAAACTGAACCAAAATTTGAAGAGTGTTACCGCCACAACTGAGGGACCACTATCAGAAAAATTGGTCGACATTGCACAGAATGCAGTTTTCCAAAGTGAAGGCATGTTTCCTCTATTAGCTGAGGCGATCAGAGTATTGAAAGCGCAAGTTGAAGCCCCACCAGCACAGTGACTCAGGATGAGTCACAAGATTGTGTTGGGGGACTGTTGGAGCAAGGTCTCCCAAAGGCTATGAATTTTGTCCATTTTTGTATAATTTTGTATTATTTAGTCTAACATGAGGGTTTTGGGGTGGGTCAAAGCCCCTAATGCATTGTAAATGGGTCAAGGGTAGACCAAGAGTCCGTAAACCACGGTTTGTGGACCATTGGATGCGTAGGATAAATCGCTATAAATAGATGAAATTTTTTTGAGTCATAGGTAGGAATGAATAGAGCTTAATGCGAAGTATGAACTATTAGGTATGTGGTAGGGTTTTTTGGGTTAGAACTCCTGCTGGCTATGTGTGCGGATATCCTCTGTCCTGCTGTGTGCTGACCCTGCTAGTTGTGTGCGCAGGTGGTAATTTCGGGAATGTAAGAGGATTTTTGGGTAATGATATATATGTGTGGAAGTATTGTGGATATCTGATGTTATCTGATCTAATCTATTATGGTTGATGCAAACTAAGTTATATGATGATGTATCTATTTGTAAGCTATGAATTGTCTGTGTTTATGGTAATTGTGTCTGTGATCTGTTAATATGCTACGAATATACTATTTTGTGATTATAGCTGATAGTACACACGTGGATTCGATCCTGTTAATTAGATCTGATAAACTGTATTTTGGTTATTTATTGAGACTCCTATGAATGACCTCTTGTTGTATTGATCTGATAATTGCAGACCAGCTTGACTTACCTGCTCTCTCTCAGGGTCCTCAAACCTAGTTCCAACACCCTCCCATACTACTTCAGGTGAGACTTTGTCCTGCCCAAGCACGTCACTGCCTAAAGAGCCAGTAGTATAGGGGTTTTTTGGCAAACCTTAACCTCCGAACCTGGGTCAGAGCCCCTCGAGCCAACACATTCTATGTTCTAAGGCTTGAATATGCCCTTGATGGAAGCTCGAATTATATTTCTTGGAAGGCCCAGATGGAATAAATCATGGAAGACAATGGGATAAAGGAATTCATTGATAATTGTGTTATGAATCCAACACCAATTGATTCCCAGGATCTAGCAGATTGGAAGAAGAGTGTATCAAAGGCAAGGAGGATCATACCAGAGGGAGTACAAGACCATATTTTCTCTAATATCCACAGGAAAAAAATCCATATGCATTGTGGAATACATAGACATATTTTTTCCAGAATAGTAGTGACCATAGGAATTTGGCACTTAAATATAAGCTTTATAATATCAAAATGCATTAGGGCGACACAATACCACAGTACCTAGGCAGGTTCACACAATGTTGTGATGAACTTGGGAGTGTTGGTGTTACAATTGTAGAAGATGATCTAGTAAGCCTATCACTTATATGCCTTCCAAAGATCTAGTACAACTACCAGGATTAGGTGAATGGGAGGGAGAAGCTACCAAACTTGGAAATATTATGGTCAGATTTGGTATAGGAAGAGTTCAGCCGAAACACTAGAACCAAGACATCATCCAAGGTTGAAGATGAGGATAATTGTGCTTTGGCTGGAAAGGAAAATAAAGGGAAAGGGAATGAATCCCAATCCAAAGGAGATTATAGTGAGGAGGGAAAGAACAAAGACTTTTCAAAGATTAAATGTTTTCACTGTCATGAACTAGGACATTATGCAATGAAGTGTCTACACAAACAGGCTGGTAAGAATCTCCCAGGAAGAGTGGCAAGTGAATCTCTAGCTTCAAAATTCAAGCTGGATTTCACCCTCATTGCATGCATGGTGGCATTGGTGATGGTAGTGTATGGCATTTGGATAGTGGGGCATCATTCCATATGACATGAAAAATAAAATTTCATCGACTTAGAGGAGAAGGACCTCCAGATGCACATCGAGATGGGAGATGATGAAAGGTATATCGCAACTGCTATCAATACAGTTACATTTCAGAAGAAGTTTGGTTCTCCTCTCACAATGAAAGGTTTCATGTATGTTCTAGGTTTGAAGAAGAATTTTTTTTCATTTTCTATATTAGAATATCGTGGATATGATGTGATATTTAGAAAAGGAAATGAATTACTTCGTCACATCACCATGGGACAAGTGAAGCGGATCAGGGTTCGACTAAATAAACTTTAAAAAATGGATGTAGAATATTATGTTTCCTTGAGTATAAAATTAGATATTGGTGAATTATGGCATAATAGACTTTGAAATTTTGACCATGGAGCTTTGAATATCAAGCAACAGATTTCTACATGACTTCCCAAGGGTGCACTAGAGCGGGAGAGATACATGCAAAGGGTGTACACTAAGGAAGTACACCAAAGCCACCTTACATGATAAGGAGACTAGAGAACAAGTAAACCTCAAAAGAGTTCACTCAGATGTGTGTGGACCTTTTTCAACAACCTCCATGGCCAAGCACATGCATTATGTTATATTTGTATATGATTTCTCATGTAAGTGTTGGATATTCTTCATGCATAATAAGCACCAAGCATTTTCAATTTTTTGTGAATTTAAAGAACTGTTTGAGAAAGACACTGGCAAGAAAGTGAAGGATCTCAGGAGTGATAATGGGGGTGAATTTGTGTCGAACAAGTTCAAGAACTTTTGTCCAAAATAAGGCATTCGATGGGAGTTAACAACACCCCATAACCCATAGAAAAATGGGGTTGCTGAAAGGAAGCAAATAAGTATTGTGGGAGCTACATGGGAAATTTTGCATGATTAGGGCCTATTGTTGAAATTGTGGGATGAAGCATGCAAAACAAAACTATATGTGTAGAACAAGAGTCATCATCGGATTCTCAGGATGAATACACTATAAGAAACTTTTTCAGGGAAGAAACTAGATATGTCACACTTCAGGATCTTTGATCAGTTTATGGTCATGTTTCCAAGGATGCAAGGAAAAAGATAAAGCCTATGACTGAGTTGGCCATATTTTTGGGGTACAATGATACACCTCACAACTATCGAGTGTACTTTCTATCTCACAGGATGAAGGTTGTTTGTAGATATGTGAATTTTGATGAAGAAAAGGACATGAGATATTCCCCTGAGAGGGAGCTTCAATTGCATGCATATGAGTAGCTTTTGGCTCAAAAGGAAGAACCTCAAGATGTTGTAGAGAAACCACATGTAGAGGAGTAGAGAGTGGAAGCATGCACTCATGTAGAGATATCCAGAGATGGAAGGAAGTGCACTAGGGAAGCTGAAATATTATGGCATGATGCTAGAGAGAATGTGGAAGCACCGAGATCACAATGCAGACATAGTAGGTCATCAGATTGGTGTGACTAGGTACATGGCTCTGATGAGTGAGATATTTGAGATAGAATCATCCTCATTCAAGGAAGCACTGTAGCAACTAGTGTGGTTTGATGTCATGGTAGAGTAGTATGATTCTTTTGTTAGAAACAATGTTTAGGAATTGGTTCCAAGACCATAGAAGAAGTCAGTGGTAGGGTCAAGGTGGATATACAAGGTAAATAAAGCAGAAAACAGAAGAACTAAAAAACAAAAGGCCATATTTGTGGTTGAGGGGTTCTCTCAAGTGGTGGGAATTGATTACGAGGATACTTTTTTACCATTGTTAAGGTACTCTTCTATCAGATCAATTCTATCACTTACAACGTAGATGGGATGGAAGATTCATCAGATGGATGTGAGGACAACGTTCCTCAATGAAGTGAGTGAGGAGGAGGTTTACATTGAATAGCTCGAAGGATTTGAGACCTCTGACAGAGAGTCACATGTGTAGACAAGCGAGCATTGTATGGATTGAAACAAGCACCTCATGCTTGGTACACCAGGATTGACAGTTATTTCACCAGGTTGGGATTCACCAAAGGTGAATCATATGAAAAACTTTACCATATTTTTGTTGAAGGTAAATTCTTTATTCTAGTATTATATGTCCACGATTTTATGTTAACCAGTGATGAGAAGTTGATCAAATCATTCAAAGAGGATCTTACAAGAGAATTCAAGATGAAGGACATGGGTCTCATGTATTATTTCCTCAGTTTTGAAGTATGGCAAGGATATGCAGAACTATTTTTCTCTTAAGGAGAGTAGAAAACCCATGGACACTCCTCTAGCAAGCAATTGGAGGAAAGTGGATGGCACTTCAGGTGAGGAGGTGGAGGCCACTATTTATAGGTAGATTTTTGGTTCACTCATGTATTTGGTGAACATATGACCAGACATGTGTTATGAATTTAACCATATTAGTCAAGAAATGGTTAATATAACCAAATTTTATTGGAAGGAATCCACACATGTGTTGAGATACCTCAGATAAACTACTCAGTATGGTCTTTGGTATAAATATATGGAGGGAGTGAAGCTTTAAGGATTCACGGATGCAGATTGGGCGGGTAGTCCATCAGATCGGAAGAGCACTTATGGAGGAGTTTTCAGTATTACGTCAATAACATTTTCTTGGTATAGCAGGAAGTAGAGATTAGTTGCACTCGGTTCAGCAGAAGCAGCGTACATGGTTGCTAGTCAAGCAGCTTGTGAAGCTATCTGGATGAGGAATATTATTGTTGAGTTATTTGTTCAAATGATGGAACCTACCATTATTTACTGTGGAAATTAGAGTTGTATCAAACTCTCTAAAAATCTATTTCTCATGATTGATCCAATAAAATCGATATCTTGTATCACCATCTACGATATTGTGCGCAGAGGCGAATTATGTTATTGGAATACATTCCTACAGAAGAATAGGATGAAAATATTTTTAAAAAGGCATTATCAAGAGGAAAAATCAAATTACATAGAGACAGGATTGGTGTATATGATAATCCCTTTCTGATTGAGAGGGAGTGTTGAAAATGGTGACAAGAAAACCCTGATTTAAGTTGCCCTTGAATTAAATTAGGAGAAAATTGTAATTCCACATCACAAGGAAAAAAAAATGTGTTAACTAAGTTGAAAATAATTATTTGGCTTAATTAATTCGAGTTGAGGACCTAGCTTGAGTCATGTAGAGCATCTCCTATATTTTCGAAGCCTAGGTTGAGTTAATTTAAGTTGTAATAATTTAATTTAGTCAAACTGAGTTAATGTTAGTTAAAATAGTTCCAACTATTGGAGGAACTAGTGGGAGGTCAAGTAGTTGGGTCTGTACTCAGTGATCAACTAGTTAACTAATAAATCAGCCATAGTTAACTCATGCATGTGTGATCTATGAGCTACCTAGTTGAGATTGGATTTCAAGGGTAGTGTACTATAAGTTTTATAATTATTTGAGTTGTACAAGTGGTGCATGTAGTCACAGAAAGGCATATAGGGGTTGCAAAGTTATGGATGAGAAATTTACCTAATTAATAGGGGGCTAATTCCCAAGGAAAAAATGCAAGGAAATAAGAGCTTAGCAGGAAGCATAATTGCCCAATTATTGGCCAAGGTCAGCTTGTGAGGTAGTGAGATAGATTATACTTGTGCATAGATTGTTTAGGCTTGAACAAGAATTGTATTTATTATCTATTTTATTGTTAATGAAATAAATATAGGAATATATTTTGAGTAGTGGATTTCCCCTAGATATATCCTCATGTTATGTGTGTTAATTAATTCATATTGCATTTTTTTATATTGCTTCTCAATCATGAATTTTTTTCTGCATATGAGTAGAGTGGATTCAAGTCTATTGTTTTAGAAAAATACAATATTGATTTAAATCTATAGGGAGGTTCTACAATGGTGTCTAGCTAGAAACTAACTCTAGCCTCCATGACACCCAGGAACAGTGATTTGGAACTAGTTTGAACTTCCTTCTATAGTAGAAGGAACATTGTTCTCACTTGGATAGGGCCACCAATGTAGTTTTGCATGTTCTATTTGTTCAGTTCCAAATATTCCTTGGTGGAAACATGTCTAATTTTCTCCAAGTATTATTTGATCTCTTTCCTAAATTGGTTCCTCGATTTGGCTTTGGTGAGAGATCCAACTGATGGGATCTTGTGTGTGTTCACCAAGAAATCCAGACTGTTGTATAACCCTAAATACAAGGCTTGAATGCTACGAATTAACGAGGTGGGTTGCTTGTTGTTCTGGATCAACATTCATACTCTTTCTTTCTCTACTCTTCTTGTTGCTTCATTTTCTTTCCCAATTCAAACATTGCCCTTTTATATCGCATTGAACATCCATGCATGACAATGATGGAAGCTTGGAAGTGAATTATGAAATGTTTTTGACTATTCAAGGGAGCTAAGTATATTCTAAGCCTATGCAGAAATAACTATTCAAGACTGAAAAGAATAAACTGCAATTTAACAACACACTTTGATGAATTGAACAACAACCTTAACAAATTGAACAACAATTCTAATAAATTGAACAATAATAACTTATTCTAGATTTTGCAAGGGAATTCTCTTTTAATAAACTAATAGCATCCTTCTGAATTAAACATCAACCAAACACTCACAATGATGATGAAAATATCCAACATTAACTATATGTATAATTTAACAACAATCGTGTTGAAACTAATCTAACAATTGTAAAAGCATTGATTTCGGATAAGAGAACATGAATGGTATACTAGTCTAGTAAAAATGAATATATAACATCTCATGCTTGCAATTAACCAATTAAATGATATATTATGAAACACAATGGATAACTAGAAACACAAATTCTATAAATAAACATATAGCACATAAGTAGCAGAAGAATCCCCAGGGCTGGGCCCAAAGCCACTAGAAGCCTACTACTAAGGAATACTCAGAGGTTGTCTATTCCAAAAATTCCAAATGCTTCATTAATACACCAAGCAATACATTAGTACAAAACTTGAAAATTCTGTCTGAATACATTTATTACAGAAATATTATATTACAGGAACTATATTTGTCTTGTTCATTCTTTGGCCTTTTATAGCTTAAAAGTGAATTAAAAGTAGTAATGGATCTTTCTCATTATGGGACCTTGCGGCTTTGTGGCTATCGATTGAGTACTCCAAGTGTGGCTGTACCTCTCCATCTTCTGCTGATTCGTAGGAGCCGATATGATTCCATCTGCCTTCCTTGTCTGTTGTCTTTCGATCATCCGGTCAGCAGTTTGGCTATTTTTCTTCCCTATCAATAAAGATAGTGACAAATTAGTTTTTACATTATCAAACACTCCTTTTTACATTAGTCCATTCTCCCTCACTTTTGAATTATTTTCCTTTACATTATTTCTAAGATGAAGGGAAAATATATAAAATTGCATGAGAAATCGTGGTGAAAACATACATTTTTCTTGCCCCAACATCTCCCCTTCTTACCTTTTTTCACATCCTCATGAGAACAAATGGTTGAGGTGTATATGGGTTAAAGAATATGCAAGGTATACCTCTTCTTTGTAAAGTCCGAAGCCATGTTTCTGTTTAATATTTGCAAATGATGTGTTTGTGTGCCCCTTTGGTAACTCATAATCGTGATGATAGTATTCATGGGGGTACCAGATGAGGGGGCATCTGTATCTGCATCCTATCCATGTAGGACGCATGTTCAAAATTAGATTGTTGTACAAAAGGAACCTAGAAGTAGCAGCTTTGAAGTTCTTGTACCCAAATGGATCTCTATTCTTCACATTATTTGTAGAGGCTAGTCATCTCTATTTGGATGATGCTAATGCTTCTTCCTGAATGTCTTGGAAGTATGCCCACCCATTCTCCACAATATCCCTATGAATAGGCCCCAATTTGGATATCACTCCCTTCCACTGCATGAATTTCTTATGTTGGGTAAACAGGTATAGGGATTAGTAGGTTCCCCTCTGACCCATAGGTCTAGGATATTCTCTCTTTTCTAAAAGTTGTTGTAGGCCTAAGTCCATTGAGTTTGGTTCTTGGAAAAAGATAGGAAAGCCTGTAATTGAACGTCCCCTATGAAGGGGTTGGGGTTACTGTCCTTGTCCTCCTCTAGAAAGAAATTGTGTAAATATAATTCACACAAAAGATGTTGGACCTGCTTATCTTGCTCATTACAACACTAGAAAAATTCCTCAATGGTTTTAAATGTGGTGGGCTTCCCTACCCTGACAGCCTTGACTTTCAACAATAAATATCCTTCAACTAAGAATAAAGCATAGTTAATTGCTGGTGCCCTGCAAGTCAATACATCTGAGTAAAGAGAGAAAACCATAGTGGTTTTCTCTTTAACTTGTTCCACTTGCACATGTGCTTTCTTCACTTTTGTCCTTTCTTCCCTGAGTTGGGAAAAGGTTTCGGCCTCAGTTGCAGAAAGGTCCTTGAATTGCTTAAGTAGTGCCTGATGTTCCTGTAAAGGTACTACTTCCTTTCTGCACTGAGCCAATTAATGTTGGACTTGAATTAATTCGTTGTGCAACTTCTGATTGGCAACCTTTTCTACTAGGGGGTGTAGGCAGGTGTCACCTCTGTTTGAGTCCCTTTATCTTCTTTAAGTTTTAGATTAGTTTGCATAGAGGCTTCAGCAATATGTATCAACTCCGTTTGTATAGAGGCTTCAACCTCATTCATTAACTCAGTCTGTATAGAAACTTTAGTGGTATCTATTAAATCAGTCTGTACAAAGGCTTCAACATTGTCCATTAGATCCATTTGTACAGGGACTTCAACAGTATCTATTAAATCAGTTTGTATAGAGGCTTCAACATTTTATATTAAATCAGCTTGCACAAAAATTTCAGCAACATATACTATTTGGGTAACAAAATTTGTTTGGGTACCCATGGTAGCCAATTCATTCTCAGGCTTCTGAGCCTTTTTTGCTTCTTCCAACTGTCTCCTCAGGTGTTTTATCATTTTTCTCAAATTCTTGCAATCACTGCTCATTTTCCTGAACTTAATCTCAGCTGATTTTTCTTTTGGCAAAGTTTTGGCAGGAGAAGGAGGAACAGTGGCTTCGATTTCAGAAATGGTTGTGCTAGTTCTAAGGTTATCAACAATGGTGTTTTGTTCAAGTGTCAGGGGAACTATCTCAATGCTTGTATTTTGTTCTAATAGAATAGTGTCTCCTGACTGGTTTCCAAATTCAGATATTCCCTCTGTCTGGTCTTCCTTACTCCTCCATTCATTATCAGAGGGAGATAAAACCCTTGAAGCCTGTAATTCATCATGGTGAGGCAAGATTTCAGTGTGGCTAGAGCTGCTAGCAGTGGCAGACTGGTTCAATAGGTCCCTCTGCTCTTCAGATTGTTCAGATGGGCTTCCAATTTCACGAGATGCTCTCATTTGCTCAAGTACTTAAGCCATTTCTTCTCCGTAGTCTTGTAAAGATATATTTTGAGGGTTAGAAGGTGGTGTATGGGATGCTCCTGCCTCATCTGGAAATTCAGAGGTGTATTGTCGTAGTTGTAGCCTTTTGGGCCGTCTTTGTTTCCTTGGTTCTGAGGTCAAAACATGGGCCCTCTTCCCTCTTTCTCTCCTGGTTATGGTTATTCTAGGGAGTTCAATCTCTTCTCTGAAAGGGTTTTCTTCAGGGGCAGGCAGGGCAGGATTAACAAAGTTGTCCCAAGTTATCTGGTGTTTGTCTAGCTCATGAATGATGATCAATTTAATCAAGCCATGTTGGCTGACAACTGCTAGGGGTTTTTGGGATTTTCTAATTAAAACAGTCGTATTTTGAAATACAAAATTTAGAAAAAAGGGCAGGTTAACTGAAATTTTTCGCTTGAGAAAAAATAATAGTTTAAGTTGGTGGGACTTTACCACATCTTGGCATTCACCGCATGTGATATATCTTTGAATGAAAACTGCCAATTCTTTCCAAGGTTGTTGCAAGGACGCGGGATTAATACCCTTCCCTTTTAGTTCTAATGGTTCGCTTGGGTCCTAGTACACTGAGATTGATTCTTGTAGAAGGACATGTTTTTTGGTCCATATTTCTCCCTCTATTCCTAGTCTGGAGACCTCAACGATGGTTTCCATTATCACCCAAAAAAAAAAAAAAAATCAAAACATCATTATCTCAACTCAGTTTTTTATCATGGTCTCAAATAGGTTTGAAAGTCATTTTAGGATTTGCTTAACGGTAGGTCATAGTTTTATAAGTTTAAAGGTCATCATTTGAATTCAAATAAAGTCTTTAGAGGTTCATTCCATGATAAAATACTTGCATTTTAATTTAGAGGTCATCCCATTAAGTTTCGGGTTAAATTTATGCAATTAGCTAAGAATCCTCTAATTCGTAGCACCACTAGTTCAAAAAGGAGGTTTTGCGCTACGAAAGCGCTAATACTTTCATAGCGCAAACTGTGAAAAATACACTGTGAGTGCTACGAAAGCGCAGTTTCTTAACCGTCATGTCAATGAAGCCAGAATCTGTTAGAAATCCGTTAAGAAATGATAGGACAAGGGTATGGTGAGTCAGTTAGGGGTCAGATTCAATGTACTTACCCTTTTCACAGCCATCATCATCATGATATGGGCATCATTCAGTCATAAGGTGAGATTTCAAATTCAAAAATATCTTGCCTAATTCAGTCATTCTAATTTTCATTTACCTCCACACAACTGTTTAAGCTCTGAAGGAGTCAAGCTAAGCCTATGGTTGTTCTATACCAAGGCTATCTTCAACATAATAAAGCGAGGTTGTTCCATATTATCAAGCAACGTTGTTCATTTATTTCAAGTGAGGTTGTTCCATATTATCAAGTGAGGTTGTTCATATACTAATCAAGAGAGGTTGTTTTACATATTCAAGAGAAGCTGATAGGTTTTCAAAGAAGCATGGCAGAGGAAACTAAATTCCGCAGAGGGGGACATTTCTTAAGATATCAGCCTGAAAAAGTGAAGGCTATAGTTGAGGATCAAACAGTGATGGAGGCTTTTAGCAAAGCAGGCTGTCTCCGGTTTTGTGAAAAGCTACAGGGTTGCCACACTCAGGTGTCAAAAGAGTTTGCCTTACACTTCAGTGGAACAACTACCAAAATTAGGATGATAAATGTGCCAGTCACAACTAAGATCATTGATTTTGTGACAGAAATACCAAGGGGGCAGGAGACTTGGTTTAAAGGTTTTAATTTTTATAGGGAACCATGCAAGGAATTGATGAAACCTGAATATGCAGATATGGATCTGAATAACGCAATACCTAGAATTTGTATCAAATACAACTATGCTAAGTTGTTGTTCAATATTCAAAGATACTTTCAATGTGAAGGCAGGTACCATAAAGTTTATACTTATAATTTCAAGCTGTTGCTGCATTTCAAAGGTATGATATCACTAGATTTTCCATTTTACTTGCATAGGAGCCTTGCCAAAATGGCTGATAAATTATAGGCCAAATATGATGGTTTTGAAATATCTTTTTTTCACTATGGTTTGATAAAGTTATTGGTTTTAAGTGAGCTTCAGAAAATAAGCAAGGATTGTTCTTCCTTTTTATTTATGAATGGTTTTGAAATGGAAACCCTAACCACAACTAGAAACCATAAAACAAGAGGAACTCCTTCACCACCAGTAGCAGAGTCTAGTTAGCCCGTGGTTGTAAGATCAAAGAGGTTTGTAAATTTGAAACCAAGGAAAAAAATTTAGAAAAAAGCGAAGAAGACACAGGTGCTTGTTGCAGCAACTCCATCACCTGCAAAACAAAGGTCAAAAAGTGTCAAAGAGGAAAAACAAAAACAAGTTTCCAGCCAGCAGGAAATTAAGATAGTGACAAGAAGCCAACAAGTGGCATCAAAGGGAAAAATAGTTGTTTCAGGCACAGAAGATAGTCCAGTGATAAAGGGAAATTTAGATGACATCCTTCATGCAATTGATATAGAGGAATCACCCATTGTGCAAGCTGATTTCATTGGAATATATGAAAACAAACAGAAAAAGGTTAAGTCAGCAAAGAAACTTGAATTTGAGGGTGAAAATGCAGCCTTTATTTTTCAAGAAAGAAAACCATTAACTAGGCATGCTAAGAAGCTCAAGGAAAGTAGCAAGGAGGTCCAAGAAACTATTGAAACCGTCAAAGTCCCTGAAGAGGTGGTTGACCTCTCATCACTAGCAGTAGAACATGCAGCCATCAGAAAAATTAAGGAAAGGGAAGAAATGACAGAGTGTCAACAACTTGAAGAGAAACTGAGGTTAGAAAATATAGAGATTTCTATGATGAGAAAGAGGGTGAGAAAGCATATTATTGAAAAAACAGGGTTCAAGAGAATGAAGGTAGTATGGGAAGGCCAAACTAGTTCTAGGCCTAAGATTCCAAGCAATGCAGAACAAGTTTTTACATGGACAGTTCCATCCATCAAAGAAGAAAAATTTGTCAAAGTGATCAATACTCACTTGAGAGCTAGTAATAGAATACTAAGAGGTCAAGTGGAGGACTTGGAACTACAGTTGAAACTGACTCATGATGCCCTAAAAGACAAAGGTACAAAATGATAAATTATTAAAAAGGTCAAAGGCTAAATCAAAATGGAAAATGAAGAATAAAACTCATGAAGATTATGTTTTTAGTTCATATGACTGATTGTTTTAATGAAACCAATGGTATTCTGGAGTTTTGGCACATTTTTGGTTTGAATTTAGAAGAAATCTGGGCAAAAATTCTCACTCAGCAGTTTCGTAGTGCAAACAGTGCAAAAAGGGTGAAATGCACTACGAAACTGTTGTAGCAGCTTTTTTTCACCCTTTATTATAAATTTTTGAAGGGAAAATGTATGTATTTTGACCTGAAACTGCTAGGGAAGTTGTGTCAGGTGAATATGAAGATAAATCTGGAGGAAAGAAAACAAAATTTTGAAGGAAAATGGGTTAAAGGACTGTGCTACGAAAAGCACTACGAAACTGTGTTGTTTTCGTAGCGCAGATATGTTTCTACTATTTTGGACAGTTTGATGGTGCTTTTATATAGCTGGCACTTAAGGATGATTTTGGGCATATGCTATTTCAGTTCCTGACAACAAATAACCTCGATTTCATGGGTTCATAGTGGTCAGAGTGTCTCAAGAACACAAGGGATCCTAAGCCTAGAAAATAGGGGACAGTTTCCTAGTTTGCAGGAGATCAGCATTGAGGTCATAAAGTGCTAGAGCTTATCATCTGGATTCGACCTTATGGGAATACAGTTGGAAAATGATTTAATCTAGTTTAGATAAATTTGTTATGAGTAGAGTTAAGGAGTTCGAGTCCTATTTGTAGTAGGATTGTTCATTAGGTTTGTAGCTGTCATTTTGTAATAAGTACCATGTCTCATGGTTAGGCAAGGTGTCAAAAAGTCGGAATTCGGTGTATCTAGATGAGGATAAGGTTATCCTATGTTGCAAATGATCTATAAAGATGAATAAGTCAAAATGCCAATGGTTGGAAATTTTTTAGCAAAAAGACTATGTTTATTGTAAGTGATTGTTTTCAGCTTAATACAGAGTTTTATACTTAGCCAACTCAAGATTCATAAAGAGTTATAGTATGTTCTTGTTCTAATGGCATCTTTTTAATATCCTATTATAGTGGTGTTTGCTTATGTTACTCAGAATTCATCATTGATGCTCTGACTTCCTTCATAGACAAACTGACTATGTGTTTTACAGTTTCACATGTGTATTCCTTGACTTGAACTCTGATATGCCTTGACTTCCATGCTAAGTAGATTGTTTGGTTTTTCTGAGGCTATTATGACTCCATAAGCCCAATGTGCACTTGCTAATGTGATTTACAACCAATATCTATTTTTATCTTCTTTTTACTCCACATAGAGTTAGCCATCTATATTTCTAACAAAAATCATTAACCCTTGAGAGAGCCCTCTCAGGTTGAGGAGGCAAAGCCTCAATCAAAATATTGGTTTGAAATAGTTACATGAGATTGGTTTGATTGGAAACCTATCAGGTCTAATTTTGTGATAACAGTTTCCTCAGGTACCAGTATGATTCTTCCTCTTACTTTGGTATGCCCTTCCTACAGGTTTTGTAGGAACTCAACTGCTATCTATGTGTTAAACCCCTGAAGTCTGTACGAATATGGAATACAACCAACTTGCTAGATAATGGTGCGAGCTGATTTTGAGACTTGGAAGGTTGTGGGTTCATTGCGGAGAGAATTCCTGCCCATGGCTAATGTGTTATCCCAACTGGTTTCTTCTTCTATCTGTGTTTCTTTCGGCCTTGTTGGTTAAAAAAAAACATTGCATGCTTTTTTCCACATATATTATAAAAATTCAACCTCATATCGTAAATGCAATGATCTCTTAGTAACATCAGCGTATCCGAAGGGATTTGCGTGGGTAATTCATATGATTATTCATTATGGATAATTGGACCCCCTCCATTGGGAGAAGGGCATCCACGACCTTAAGCCTAAGAGAAGTGGAAAGATTGCAACAATCATGAATGCATACGAGGCAAAGGTCAAAAATCAGTAATCATCACAACTGTATGAGAGAAGGGCTTCCATGGCCTTCGAGCTCAATAAACGAGGAAAGATTGCAACAATCATGAATGCATATGAGGCAAAGGTTAGAAGTTGATAATCATCACAACTGTACGTCAGGTGGAAATGACCAAAGAAGGGGAGAAAAGCTGAATAGCAATTATTATGACAGGATGTCCTATTTGGATGGTGTAGCATGACGAAAGCATGACAAATGATGGATTATGATTGGTGTTTTCATCCCTTAATTAAAACATGAAAATATAATTCATTCATAGTTAATTATGCGGGTAGGTAGTGAAAACACCTTCAAGAAGCGCATTTATCTCAGAAATGGATTAATAGGAAATAGGGAATATAAAATTAATTGGCTATTGTTATAAAAATACTTCCATATGACAAGCAAAGCCACTGCTACCAGCAGTCGTTCATAGCCTCGACAGGGTTGCTATTTTAACACGAAAATGAGCCAGAATCATATATTTAAAAAAATACATTTTGCTTATTTTATGGAGAGATCACTGTGCTGGTGTGGTGGCTAGATAGTCAAAGTGCCATTCACTGAGATTTTAATAGAGTGATTAGGTCGGCTCATGATGAGACCTCCTGTCCTTGAAGAAGTTTGAGCTGTCGAGAAGGTCACTACCCTGGTGTGTTGGCCATTGTGGGAATGTCACATGTTAAATCCTTAATATCATGGTCGTCTGGCTTGTGATGAGACCCCCTATTCTCTCTTAAAAATTTTCATATAGACATAATATTTTATTTTTGAAAATTAGGCATTTTTCTTGTTGTATGGAGAGACAATTGTGCTGTTGTGGTGGCCATATAGTCATAGTTCCATTCACGGGGAGTTTGAGCTATCGAGAAGGTCATTTCCCTGGTGTGTTGGCCATGGTGGGAATGTCACCTATTAAACCATTATGATCATGGTAGGCTAGCTCGTGATGAGACCTCCTATTCTCTCTTAAAAAATTGCACATAGACATAATATTTTCTTGTCATTTATACATGCAGGGAGGCTCATTAACTCCTTAAGAGCTAGGGATGGTGTGAGAAGTAAAAAGAATGCCAGTACCATTAATATTTTTTATTCTTATATCCTCATGTCAAGGAGAATTACTACTTGAGAGTGTAGAAACATATACCAGCATAATACTATGGGAATGAATTGTGTAATAAAATGTTTGAACAGGAGATGTCCAGCCCTTCATTGTATAAATAAGCCATGTCAGCTTCCGGAGTAGAGATTTACATCAAAGTTTCAAAGGATCACCATATTAGTAATATCACTGCTTTTATCCTCTTTCGGTGCCAATTCCTTTCGAAAAATGGCTTTTATGGCAAGGATTTATAAAAGGAAGTGGTATTTCAAAAAGAGATCATCATAAAGAGAAAAAAACATGCTTGGAAAAGAAATTAGTCATTCCATTGGATTGAATAGAAAAAATAAAATCACACAAACACACAGTCGTTCAATTGAATTGAACAACAGTTGTTCAATTTGATTGAACAATAGTTGTTCCATTGGATTGAAAAATAGTCGTTCAAAGGTTTGAACAACAACAAATAACACAAAAAAAACACATACGTTCAATTGAATTGAACAACAATTGTTAAATTCGATTGAACAGTAGTTATTCAATTGGATTGAACATCAGCTGTTCAAAGGTTTGAACATGTTAGGATCCCGTGATTTGTTAGATTGGCAAGACCAAATGCACAGGGTAACATCAAACCGGTCTTTGGAGTCCTAGGACCTAGCCTTCCTGGACTCAGAGAGGGCTCTCTCTATTTGTGCAAAGGATGTGAACTTGTTTGCTTTTAGGGTTTGATTTTAGGCTAGTTGTTAAGTCTAGGGTTTGTTTGTTTGTTTTGGTTGGGTATATGATCAAGTAGAATAAATGGAGTGAGGAAATATTCAATTCATTGGGCTATGGAGTCTATAAAAGTCATGGAAAGTTCAACAATGAATCAGGGTGCATCACAGGATAAATCTAGCATGGTCAGTTGATTTTCAAGGTTTGTGTGATATGAGATGAACACCAAGTTTGTGAACAAAGTAGGGCAAAACGAAATTAAAAATCCTTTGTCAAATAATTTAATAGGAAGATCCTTCAACACTATTCAACATAAAGAAGTAATCATAAGAGAGGGAAAACCAATAACTCTTTGATTCAACTCAAGCAAATAATCATTTAAGACAAACAATTCAGTGAACTATAGAAGGCGAGAAACTCATTTAACTTCTAGTGATTTCACCTTCAGGTAAGAAAACATTTAAGATAAACATATAAATTTAATCAATGAAGAGGGAACTCCTAATCATCATTGATCATAGCCATAAAGATCTTAAAAACAACTATTCAAGCATGGACAAAGGGTATGATCGAAACATATCCTCTTTGGAAAACCTAATTAGTGGTACTTCAAATAAATATCTCAAGAACAGTGTTTTGGTGACATCAAACAAGAAGGGCTAACCATAAAAAATCTATGATATCTACTGTATTGAACCATTCATAAGATAAAAAATCTTGGGTGGGTCTAGAGAGCAACTAAGAATTCTCTAAACTAACCTAGCAGAGGAAAACATAGAGGCAGTGAAGAACAAACAAAGCTAAGGTGCCTTTGCAGAACATTTCTTAGTCTAAAACCTTTGTCATACCGCAATATAGAAGGATGAAACAAAATGATACGTAAGAAAACAATAACTGAATAGAAGCACATCACCATTAACTAAGATCAGGGATCTTGAAAGCAATCCTTCTCCATCATCAAGCCCAACAAGCCATTCACAAATTCCACAACACCAATTTCTTCTTCAATCTCCAAAAAAGCATATATTGCTCTCAAGAGTCATCAAATGCCAACCTCTTAAAATAAGGCCCTCATGCTCTATTTATCTAGCAAAGGAGGGAAAAAACCCTAACGAGGGTTTGAAAATCTCAAAATCATTCATAAATGTCATTTATGCCTAAGAGACCATGAAATGCCCAAGGCACAAAATATCTCATGAAATAAATGCCAAAATAACTCCTAGCACCTAACTTTCAATTTATTTGACTCAAAAAACACTAAAAAATAATTTTTCAATTAATGAGGGTCTTTTGTTGACTTTTGGCCAAAAACGCACAGTGAGGTATGAACGCGTAGCGCCTTCACGGGCAGAAACTGGGTCCACTTGTAGCCAAGTTTTGGTGACCTTCCCGATGTCGGGATTGGCCCCGTGATGGCCCGTTGGAAAGCTTGCTGAGTCTAATTTCAAAAAATTCCTCTATTATTCTGATTGATCTCCACTAACCTATCCAAAAAGGAAAATTTCCCAAAACTTCTTTGGGCGTAGTGCCAGGCCTGAAAATGAGGCAGAAAGGTGAAAAATGAGGTGTTTTTTGGCCTTTTGAGGGGTCAAAAATGCTCCAAATGCTTTGAAATTTGGTGATCATATTGCACTTGATGTGAGGATTCAAAAAATTCAAAATTTTCCTCTTGGGGATGCCAAATATGAAAGCGTAGCACCAGGGGTACTACGCTAAGAGGCCTTCAAATTTGCAAAAAACTAAAATTTGTCAAACATTTCTCAAAATTGGTGGATGCCTTCCTCATGGGGTTTGAGAAGCCTGTAGAGAAGCTTCAGCCAATATTCCAAGGTTTTCTTGGTCTTTTCCCACTTTGACTGCTTGTATTTTGGCATGGGCCTTTTTTATTTTAGCCCTTGCAGCTTGGTTTCTCCGAGCATAATGCTTGGTCATCTTCCTTTGGAGATCAAGATCTTTATTTGCTTTCTCTAATTTAGCCTCCAAGTGTATGTTTGCTCTTTATAACCAAGGCTCCCGGTCATGCTCTATTTCCATGGCAGGAAGGTCATCTAGAGGGAGCTTCTCTACCAAGGTTGATTCTTGTTATTTCTGTTTTTCCAAGGCCTTCTTCAAACCCATGGTTCTTGGTCTCCTCCTAGACTACCCTTATTCATCCTCACTTTCCTCATAGGTGCCCATGAATTCTTCTAGCTTTACATGTTCCCTTTGAGCTTCTTTCTAGGCTCTGGTTGACCTGGCATCATAAATGGCATGTTGTGCACTCATTTGTTTGTTTTCCATCTCATAAAAATGAATAACATTCTTAGCTATAGCCAACTTGGCCTCCAAGTCTTTGATTTGAGCATTTTTGTCTTGGAGGAGCAAGTTTGAGATCCTTGCTTCATTTTATTCATCACTGTCAACTTGGATAATATCAAACTCTCTCTCAACCTCATGTTGATCTTCTTCTTCTTCCTTTACCTTTTATTTTCCTTTATCTAGTGGCTTAGTGGATGTGGAAGGCATGGCCCCTTGCCTTTTTGAGGCAGCAAACACATGCCTTTTCCCTCTTTGGTATACTAATGAAAAAGGTTTGCCTCTACCTATTTTTGTGTTTTCATCATGGCTGTCATCATTTTTTTCGATGTCTTCCTCTTCATCACCCTCACTGTTTCTTACCTCTTTGCCTTCAAAATCAGCCTCACTTTAAGTCTCTTCACTGATATCTGCACTTTCATTTTATTCAGCATTGTAGTTTCTTGCCTCTTCATTGTTGTGATCTTCATTTTCACTATCACCCTCTTCAATTTCTTCACTCTTTTCAAGGTTGTCGTGATTTTTTTCATGAGTATGAGCCTCAGTCTTTTGACTGTCATTAGGGCTCTTAGTCTCACTTACGTCCTTAGGATCATCCTCTGTTTCTCTATCACTTGCCTCATCTTCATCATTATCCACCTCCTTGTTCTCTACTTCATTGCTGACCTCTTCATCATCATAGATTAATCCATTTCCACTGTCAACTTCTTCATTTTCTTCACTGTCACCATCCCCCTATGTTTCCATATTTTATGCTTCTTGTTGGCTTGAATCATCATCACCCTCATCTACACTTTGGTTTGATTCATTTTCACCCTCACCTTCATTTTCACTTGCTTGTTCGCTAACAATTCCTTCTTGATCTAATGCATCCGGAGAAGATGACGAAGGGAGGTTTTCTTGAGGAGGGGATTGTTGTGTAGATGATGAGGCATGGTCAATAGGAGGTGATGGAGGAGTAGAGGGAGGAGGATGAGATGATGAGGGTAAATTTGGCTGATGATGGGGTTGTGGGCTTGTGAATATTTCATGAGCAATGAACACCTCCCACGGTATGCCCTTCTGCTCCAACTGATGTAGCACAACCATTGTGATCAAAGAGTGATGGAACAAACTTTGCATTTTTTGCGAATAATTCCTCCTTCAGACAACAGAAGAAATCTTGTTAATACTTCTATAGAGGTAGTAGGGAAAATGAAGCATCTTGACCCTAGTGAAGTGTATGAGCAATCTGTAATGTTCCTAATCTAGCTTCAGCTAATGGGAACATTAATTTTTCTCTTAAAACTTAGATTGATGAATAAATTGGCAAGGAGGCTCATAATTTGCTCAAATATGAATAAAAATCCTTCCTAATGTGAAAGGGGATCATGTAATAACCAGTTCAAGCATCCACATGTGTGAACAAGGTCAATTTTGACCAAATCAACACAATTTATCTTTAATAAAAGTGGATCCTAAAATAAATTTACTCAATGTGAATGGAGATCAATTCAGCAGGTTAAATTGAAGACCCCTTGAGTGTGAAAGGGGAAAAGGCATGAAGACTCAGTCAAGGATGATCCCAAGAAGATTACTTAGTCAAGCTTGAATAACTCCAACTGTGTTGTATCAAGATGATCTTCACTTAATGGGGCAGTGTAATTTTAGATGAGGAATCTTGGTGAGGAAGAAACCCCTTGGTGGAGTGGAACCCTTAGAGAAGAAGCTACTCATCTATATAATGAAGGAATGGAAACCATTTGAGGGTAGATTGGAATTCATATTTTCATATGGTATTTTCAGAATTCTGGCATTCTCAGTTTTTTAGCTGAGTTGCTGCACTATTTAGTGCAATTGTTTTTCCCAAGCGGGAATACCCTTCTCTTTCTTGGAGATCTTGTAGCAAGAGATCTAAGGAGAGCCTCTGATCTGAAAATTCCACTATCCGGTATTGCTCCAAGCACTTTTACACTTCATCTATTTATTCCACTCAGAAAACTGCGTTATTTTCCAGGAGGTGCAGTGGAAGGGGGTAAATCCCCCATTGTTTTGAGCTAGTTTCCCAAGAGGAGAACCATTGTCTCTCCCGGTAAGCTAGCCAATGGGTATACAACCATTTATTTGTATTCTTATTCATTTTGGAGCAGGATTTCAGTAATAATATTCATTTCCCGATATAGATCTGTAGTTTCTACTCTTGTATATCATTTTATGTTGAGAAACCCTTGCCGGGTGATCTTAAGATCTATGTAAAAAGAGATTAGATCTCTGTTTTCATGCCTATTTTAGTACATTAATGAAATATACTATTTTTATCTACAATTTCTAAAGCATGGCCTCCATTGACTGCGCAGTTCCTTTATGCAGTCATTTTATTATTATTGCAGCTCCTCAATCTTGAGGGTTTTTCATGTAAATCTTTTGTTTATCACTTATTAATGCTCCATCCATGTTATAAATATGATTTCCTGATGATTCATACTATTTTCCATCTAACACCTTCAGAAAATCATGCTGCTACAACTTCGGAACTTTCTGCATACTCTAAGTCATGGGAAACTAGGGTTTTCTAGCCTAGTTTGGGAAGGAGAAGTTGTTTAACTGAGATATAACTCTTTGTTTGAGATTAAATTCGGATCATAGGTCCCTAATGACCTAATATAACAGATCCAACTGTCCACATCCCTGTTTCCACGCAAATTTATGAATACACCCATTTTAGTGTTGAATTAGCTGCTTTTCCCCAACTTTTGCATCATAAATCTGAATCGATGTTGCTGATGTGGTTTCAAAAGATATATTTTAGTCTATTACAGCTATTTTAAGCTTATTAATCACATCAGGACCATTATACGGTTGGTTCATCGCTGAATCCTGAAAAAGGATCATTACAATGGTATCAGAGCAACAATCTTGGCTCAGCTTGTGAGCCCAAGAATTATGGAGTATTATCATGGGGAGAAGGAGATTTTCAGAAGAAATCAGAGCAAACCCTTGTTTTATTTAGAGAATAGGTTCTCAAAACTTCTCTTTTCAAAGCTGCAAGACCAAAGCAAGGGCATCAAAGAAATGAGGGAAACACATCAAGTTCTCTCACACAGATCTATATAGGAGGAATGCTCTAAGTGCTCATCTTATGTATATTAAAATTCAGCCATGTCATGATATCTACCACGTTCTATCAACAATTTCTTCATGAAGAAGAGAAAAGGGGGTGTGCCAAAGCAAGAGACTCTTGGAGACTATTTGCAAGAATATGAAGCTAAATCCAAGGAGTTCAAATATCAATTGAACTTCCAGGGGTTTTGCAAGATTAAGGAAGGAAGAAGCACAAGGATAAATCAGCATGATGTGGGTAGATTCTTTCTATCTACTTTTGATGGATCACCTAAATGTCCGGTTAGGGTTTGGGTGAAGGAGCTAGACACCCTTGTACAACAACATAAAGTTTCAGAAAATGAAGCCATCAAAGTAGCAGCGTTGCATTTTAAGGGTAAGGCCTATGCTTGGTGGTTGTTTGAAAAATTTTCCTTAAAGAATGCAAATACATCTACTTATGCAAATTTCATTGAAAGTTTAGTAGAGAGGTTTGATGATATTTCTTGTGAAACATCTTCTATTGCAACTATCAAACCACAACTTCTGCATGAGTTGGGAGGATCTATAAATCCAAATCCATTTCTGAAAACCATTGAATTTGAGGTGATCTTGTTTGATGCTTTTCCAAGGGCAATATCTCCTTTGGATGAAGGGCTTTCTTCTCAAAGGAAAGACATGAAGATTCCTTCTTCAAAAGAAGACCAAGATTTGAGGTCTCTTGTTGAAGATAAGGAAACTTCAACTATTGAAGAAGAGAAAGGGAAGACATGGGAGAATAACGCAGTCATGACAAGAGCACCTCAAGCACCTCAGGGAGAAGAGTATGGAGCACTTGCTCCAAAAAAATCAACTCTTGCACTCTTGCAAAGAGTTTCAAAGGGTCCCACACATAGAGCTCTTGGCATAACACATGAGCAACATGTACTTTCATTGCCAAGTGATGGGATCTTGAAGATAGGAGGAGGAAAAGAGAAGGAATGGCCTCATGAGATGAAGAGAATGAACCCTTCTCTATTTCAGGGCTTGAAAGAACAAAGAAGGCAAGGGGACCCATGCAACAAAGATAGGGGAAAATCTGTCCACTTACATTCACATCCTACTCTATGCCTTGATGCCTCTTTGCAAGGAGGAATTTCAGCAAGAAGACCTCCTGATTGGAGGGAAAATAAAGTGTTCTCTCAACTATATATAGAAGCAACATATTTTTTTAAAGAGGGAACCTTGGAAGGAGCCACTATAGCACTGAAAACCATTGATGGGAGGCTAGGAAAATTTCTGAAATTGACCTTGCTTTCTTCCATTCATCTATTTGCGTTCGAGGGGATAGATTCAGAAATTTTTGCTGATATGAGCATAGTATCAAGGGGCTACTCCATAGATTTGGGGCAGAAAAGGATACTCCAATATATAATGAATATTTCTGAACATAACAAAGAAATAATTTCATTTTTGCATGCAGGAGAAAAGAGGTGGAAGTTTTTGAGAAAGAGAACCTTTCAAGGGAAGGGTGACTTTCCTAAACTTCAATCTTGTCTTGAGCAATATCAGCTGCAAGAAGGGCAGCAAAAGAAAGTTGGGAATACTCAAACATGTGACTTTGACATCAAGCATGTCAAGGAGGAGAGCCATCATATGAAAAATGCATCATTTCAAATTTATACAGCACTGTCAATGTTGGGAAGCCTAGACCCTTATTGGGAGTCCCAACTCTTGATGGAATATTCTAAGGACCTATTCACATGTAAGGTTCTTGATGGGAAAGCAATGGATGAAGAGTATGAGGTAGTTAATGGAATCATTTATGTTCATAATTAGATCTACTTAACCAAAGATTCCAAGCTCAAGAATAAACTACTTGATACAACTTATCAGGTCTTGCTTTCAAATCCCACCAGTTTCATTAAAACATGTCATACTATATTATATGGATTCATGTAAGAAAATTTCAGAGAAGAGATGCACTCTCATATGAGTAAGTGCATGGATCATTTGCTGGTTGACGAGGGACTTAGCCCTTGGGAAAATTTATCATTATCACCTCCTTATTTATTGAGTGTGAGAGGGAGCTCATCCATGAGCTACCTTGCTGATTTTAGACAAGTGTATGAAAAACATTGTATTGCTGAATCTCATGATGTATTCATTATATACTTGTATCTTCTTAACACTCATGTGCAAGTCTTGGCTCCAAGAGGGGGCACTTTTGTTGATGGGCTTCATAAGCCACTTTGGGCCATGAACAATGGTGATGTTCGTCATTCTTTGGGAGATCTTGGAGAGATGATGTACTCTTCATGGTGTGGTTCCTTAACACCAACCCTCATACACATTCTCCAAGCATGCAAGAAGGATGGGGAAACAAGCAAGTGTTGGGGAGAACACTTGTCCTATCATATCCTATGGCAGTTAGGAGGAAAACTGCACTGGTTGCACATGAGGGACCATTTTCCTTCTCCCTTATTGTTTATGGTAGCTAGCATGATCTTACTTATGCTCCCACATGCTGAAGATGTTCTTATGTTTATTGGAGACATGGTTAGAAGAAAGGAACATTTGTTAGGTGTATCTTTGGGGGAAGGGAGTCCCTACTTTTTCTGCACTGCATGTTCCAAGGGGAGCAGGAGCAACTATATGGCCACCATTGCATATCACTTGTCTCTTTATGATGTGGACCATATGTTTTGTTGGAGCACTTGGAGCATTCATCTCATGAGAAATTGGGAGGAGCTTTTCAATGAATTACCTAGCTGGAGGGTGATTCATTTTATTTGGATGATAGCATGGAGGAAGGAGACCTCCATTGATGATGAATTCCCCATGATTTTCATTGCTTATTTCTTGAGAAGGCCATGGATCAGTAAGAAGGTTTCCATAACAACCTTCCATTCTTTCATGATGAGAACCATTGGGTTTATTCATCAAAGGCCAACTTGCATAGTTGGGAGGAGCCATTGGGAGATGGAATTTTTGCAGAAATTTTGAAGCAATGGAGGAGACTATGGGATAAGATGGCCACAAGAGGAAGGGGGGAGATTTTTCAACACCCTTGAAGTTGCTTGAGGACAAGAAAAATTTGGGAGGGGGAGACTCTAATGTTCCTAATTTATCTTCAACTAATGGGAACATTAATTTTTCTCTTAAAACTTAGATTGATGAATAAATGGGCAAGGAGGCTCATAATTTTCTCAAATATGAATAAAAATCCTTCCTAATGTGAAAGGTGATAATGGAATAACCAGTTCAAGCATCCACATGTGTGAACAAGGTCAAGTTTGGCCAATTCAACACAATTTATCTTTAATAAAAGTGGATCCTCAAATAAATTTACTCAGTGTGAATGGAGATCAATTCAGCAGGTTAAATTGAAGACCCCTTGAGTGTGAAAGGGGAAAAGGCATGAAGACTCAATCAAGGCTGATCCCAAGCAGATTTACTTAGAAAATCTTGACTAAATCCAACTGCACTGTATCAAGATGATCTTCACTTAATGGGGCAGCGTAATTTTAGATTAGGAATCTTGGTGAGGAAGCAACCCCTTGGTGGAGTGGAACCCTTAGAGAAGAAGCTACTCATCTATATAATGAAGGAATGGAAACCATTTGAGGGTGGATCATAATTCATATTTTCATATGGTATTTTCAGGCTTCCAGCATTCTCAGCTGTTTAGCTGAGTTGTTGCACTGTTTAGAGCAAGGGTTTTTCCCAAGCGGGAATACCCTTCTCTTTCTTGGAGATCTTGTAGCAAGATATATAAGGAGACCTTCTAATATACAAATTCCACTATCTGGTATTGGGCCAAGCACTTGTACACTTCATCTACACTGTCCACTCAGGAAACTGCATTATTTTCTAGGAGGTGCAATGGAAGGGGGTAAATCCCCCATTGTTTTGAGCTAGTTTCCCAAGAGGAGAACCATTGTCTCTCCCGGTAATCTAGCCAATCGGTATACAGCCATTTATTTGTATGATTATTCATTTTGGAGAAAGGTTTCAGTAATAAAATTCATTTCCAGATATAGATTTGCAGCTACTACTCTTGTATATCATTTTCTGTTGAGAAACCCTTGCTGGGTGATCTTAAGATCTATGTAAAAAGAGATTAGATCGTTGTTTTCATGCCTATTTGAGTACATTAATGAAATATAATATTTTTCTCTGCAATTTCTGAAGAGTGGCCTCCATTGACTGCGCAATTCCTTTATGCAGTCATTTTATTATTATTGCAGCTCCTCAATCTTGAGGGTTTTTCATGTAAATCTTATGTTTATCATTGTTCATTGCTCCAAACATGTTTTAAATATGATTTAATGATGATTAATACTATTTTCCATCTAAAACCTTCAGAAAATCACGCTGCTACACCTTCAGAACTTTCTTCATACTCTAAGTCATGGGAAACTAGGGTTTTCTAGCCTAGTTTGGGAAGGAGAAGTTGTTTAACTGAGCTAGAACGCTTTTTTTGAGCTTAAATTCATAGAATAGGTCCCTCATGACCTAAGATAACATATCCAACCGTCCCCATCCCCTTTTTCCACGCATATTTCTAAATACACCCATTTTAGGGCTGAATTAGCTGCTTTTCCCCAACTTTTGCATCATAAATATAAATCAATGTTGCTGCTGTGGTTTCAAAAGATATATTTTAGTCTATTACAGATATTTTAAGCTTATTAATCACATCAAGACCATTATACAGTTGGTTCATTGCTGAATCCTGAAAAAGGATCATTACACAATCTAACATGGTAGGAGTAGATTCTAGAGTACCTTCCCTCACAGGTAAAGTATTTCATGATGACCCTCATCAAGGGTGAATACCTCTCTAGCAGGTGTGATAAAGGGAAAATATTCTTGCAGCTTTCTTTGTATAGGTTTGATAAACGACTCATAGCAACTCATGTCCAACTTTGCCCTTTGGAACCACTTTTCACCAACATCAGGTATACCTGTAGCACTAAAAATGGCATCTACTGAGAGTTCAAAGGTCACCCCTGCCAAGCTTATTTTTTTGTTATGTAAGTTAATAATCAATAACCTTCTGAACTCTGGGAGATTTTGTACTTGTTGGACCTTTTCACAAAACTAGAAACACCCTACATTTTGAAAGCATGTGAGAATCATGGGAGAGGTAGTAATCTCAATAGTGCCTTGGGGTTCAAATCTATTAACCTTCCCACCCTTCTACTTTTGCCTCATAGGCACTTGGCCTCCTTCATTTTTGACACTCCCTTCTTCTCCTGACATGATGATTATTGAGGACTTTAAACAACCCTAGGTCTGCTTGTAAAACTTGGTAGGAGGAGTGAAATGAAAATGTGGTGAGGGAAGTTCTTGTAAATGAGTGAGATGGAGGTGTGAGTTTATGACTGATTTCCCTTGAGATTTAATGAAGGTTTAACTTGAATTTATTGTAATTACCCTAATTCACACCCTCCTTTACTAATAATTTTTTTCTTGGAGGTCAAAACAAAGTGTTTGCCATGAGCACTTAGGGTTTCTAGCCACTAGGGTTTAGTCAATTACCTTTAACCATTAAATCATCAAAACCACTTGGAGGATAAGGATACGTAGTGACCTACCAAATTTAAACTTCTTTGCATGTCCTTGGATGCAGCTTGGAGGTGTCCTTTCATAATTTTTAAGCACTTTGCAGGTGGAAGAGGTTTTCTGGCCTAGGTGTAGCACCTACACGCGTTGTCAAGTCGCTTCTGCCCTAAGTGCAGTGCCCGCCCACGTGCAGGTTTTCCGGGCTTCCTAAATGCAGTGCCTGCCCTCGTGCAGGCCTGTCGGGCTTCTAAGCGCAGCGCCTGCCCAATTTCTGGGCCTCTCGGGTCTACTAAGCGTAGCATCTGCATGGTGTGGGCCTATCAGGTTCCTGAGCGCAGTGCTGGGAAAATTCTATGGGTCTGTCAGGCTCCTAGGCGAACGGGTAGTGCCCTTCTGAATGTGCAGTTACTTCACCTGAACGCACAATGCAGTGTAATTTTACACTGCAAAATCTCCCCTATGCACAGCGGTGGGTGCTGTAAGCGTAGCGCCTGCACGAGCTCGCATCGCTGGGTAACCTTGCCCAGATTCTCACTGAAACTCAGAAATTTTCTCCTTGAAGGTTTTTTGCTCTTTTCAAATGAAAAATGAGATGGGAGGAGAGAAAAATGGTCTTTTATATATTTAGGAAAATAAATTTAAATCAAAAACCCACTTTGTGAATGTTTCCAGTCCCTTGGTCACCTTTACTTATCTTTATTTGGCTTTTAATACAGGTGACTTAAAAACCTCTAAGTGGCTCTTTTCCCTTTTTGGTGGCAGCTTTCTGGAAGCATGAAAAAAATCCCTTTTAGCCTCAGGACTTGTTTTACCCATTTTGTCATATCATAACCCTAAAAATGCCTTTCCCCTATGTTTTGAAACCTATTGAGGGATTTTTTATAGCATCACTATCAAAACTCCTTTTTATTTGTATTGTGAAGTTGTAATCAAGTTTCTTACCCCTTTTAACATTTCTAAGTGTGGGTGACTTGAAATGTGGTTTCTTCTTTCTCATTGATCCTTAGGCATGCCAAAATCCAATTTTCACTAGAACCATAGTTTTCACACTCTTGTATGCTATATCATCTTTTGGCAACTTCTGATTTGTAGGTTCCATGACATACTAATCTAGCCCCTTTTGATGTTTCTTGGTGTTTGACACATTCAGTTATACAACAACAACCTCATGATCAGCTTTTCTTTCCATCTTGAAACTCAACCCTATGCTTTTATTCCTTTGATCATTTGAGTGAAAATGACTGAAAATGAAGGCTTGACCTTCCTTATATTGATACTCTTTCATGCTTTTCCTTTGAGGCAGTGAAACACTTTACCTTGGAAAACCCTAGAAGTCACCTTCAACAACCTTTTCAAACTCTCTTTCTGTTGTCATCATGAAGGCCCATCATCTCCATTTCACCCCCTTTGCCTATATTTCCAAAACCTTAGGTTTTTGGGCTATTAGAGAAATATATTAGTGTTGTCTTCTAAGTTCTCTATAGCCCTTTCAAGTTCATTCATTTATGTTCATCTCACCTCACCTTTTTCCCTTTTCCAACTATGATTTCTAAAAATCTTCAATTCATGCTTAGTTGTACTAGTGTGCCTCTATCCATGTGATTTGTTGCCTTGGCTCCTTGCTTGGCACATCGTTGGCTCAATCAGTTTTAGGAACCCTAATTTTTCTTGATCTTAGGCTGCTTCCTCTTCCATTTTCATGAGTATATATTCTATGAGGATTAGGCCTCTTACCTTACCAATTTTCCTATTGATATTTGCCTTGGCACTCCTTAAGAAATGTACAAATGAACAGTTTCCTTTTGCACAATTTTGTCCTTGGAAAAGCAGTCATCCTTGGATATTTTCTTGATCTAAATTGGACAAATAGGTGTTGGCCTTATTTAACATTTAATTCAGCTTCTAGCACATGAAAAATAGTAATTTAGAACACCAAAGATAACCCTACAACCTATGAAACCCTAATGACCTAATGGGAGGCTCTTTTGACTTGGTATTTGACTGAAAGCTTGACTTGGGGTCTTCAAGTATGAAAAACAAAGTTTTTGAAAAATTAATGTATTGAAGATCCAAAACCCAATGTACTTGATTTATCTAAAGAGCCTTTACAGATAGTTTTGAGACCATCAATGATTGAGGCATCTGGGAAACATAAGAAGGAGTAAGCTGGTTGGTGATCCTAGGTGGCAAGTGGAGGGGTGGGGAAAAGGATAAATAGAGTGCTGAGGTTAGGGGTGGGAAAATAGGATAAATATGAATGGCATGAGCCCATTAGGGGTCTTCTAGGAGTGGTAATTTTACCATGACATGATAGAATAGTGAAAAAGTAAAAAAAAAAGTATCTTAAGGATAATGAAGACAGTGAGATTTCTAAAACTCACAATATTCATGAATATTGTTTTTAAGAAATCTACGACAAGCATTTAGTCATCTACAAAATAGCCAAAATTACTGATGACTAACAGTGGCTCCACTTGGGGAGGGCATCTCCTTTTCATGAGGTGTCTAGAACTTCAGATATCAAATCTCTGAGTTTATGAAGACCAGTGCCTCATCCGTTGGGAAGATTTTTCTTCTTTCATTTTCTGATGTTTCTCTTGAAGCTATGATCTCAAGAATCTGAAAAACATGATTACTTCAACCTCATCTCTACTTACCCAACATACCTTTGCCTATCATTTTTTTCTTCTTGTAGGTACACTTGGACTGGCAAACCCTTGACATTCTTTTTCTTTTGAAAGAAAAACAAACTATCTAGTTGTAACCTTATCACTTCCAAGAGTTCAGATTATGCTAGTGAACTCTCTTATTCTCTACCTCGACTATTCATCTATCAATATTAGGTTGTTTGAAAAAATTTATTCTCTAAGCTATTGACATGAAATTGAAAACATGATTTGAATCAGGATTAAGAAATCTGATTTACCATGGGCTGTGGCATTGGGACAAAATGCACACAGAAATTATTTTTGTAAAAAAAAACTAGAAAGTATGAGGGCTGTGTTTCATCATTTGTTAGTCATCACTATCTCTCTCTTTGATTCAGATTTTATCATTGAGAACCAGCATCTTTTCTCCTAATCTAATCCTACTGAAAATTCAAGATTAAATGATTTGACAAGTCTTCTTTCACTAACCTAAAAACATAAATTCAAAACATGTTCAACCATGATTAGGCTAGATGACTGAACAAGACTCATTTTCTTAACAAGTAGTGGCATTTAGGCTTGCTCACTTTCAACAGTACTCTTTTTTGGGTATGAGGTTGTACCTCTTCTTTAAATCTGCCCTCTTTTTCCTTCTTTCTTTGTTTTTGTGTTTTTTTTTTACTGATTTTTCCTCATGCAATGTTATGTACAATGAATGAAGGTTCAAAATTGGGGTTCTTTCAATAATAGCGCTTGGGTATCTTGTCATTGACAGGATCCCCAAATTACTCTTCCCCATCCAACTCTTGAAAAAAGAAAGCATTGTTATCCCTTATTGAATGGATGATGGAATGATATTTCCAAAAAATATGAAACTTGTCATGCTTTCCTTTGTAATTTCTCATTTATTCTTGCTTCCAAACTTTGTTTCTGTTGAAGATCCTTTTTAGGTGAAAAAAGTATTCTTCATGAGTTTTAAATTAGACAATGATGTCATCAATATATATCATGGTGGAATAACTCAAATCAGGAGCCATGGCCCTTTGGAAAGTAGCTTCCGTACTCCATAACCTAGAAAGCATTTGATCATACATGTAGATTCCCCAAGGTGCTTTGAAAGTGGCTTTATGTTGATCAGTTGGAAGTATTATCACCTAATTATAATCTGAAACACTATCAAGCAATGACATCTTGTTAGAACCTTCTACCACTTGCAGTATATGATTTATCTTAGGAAAATGGTATTTTTTCTTTAGGGAGGTTTGATCTAGGTTTCTAAAGTCTATATATAGCCTACACCCCTTTGATTTATTTCTTAGTGACACAATCTGTTCCAAATATTTCTAGTTTTTCTTGAAATGGATCATACTTTGGACAATGTTTGTTTCAAAAGGCTTCAAGCTCTCATCACTACATTTCAAAGCATATCTAAATTATTTGCACAGTCTTATGAATTTCATTTTTATGTGAGGTGACATAGTTTTGGATAACATGATCATCTAGGGTTTTTCTATGCTGCCTATGTAGTGTTCTTCTATGTCACCCTCAGTAGATATTACTTTAGGCTTCTTAACATCATTTTTGGAATCCAACAACCCTTCTGAAGTGAAAAAACCTTTTGGTGATGAGTTATATTTGTATTTCAAGACCTTAAGGTTCTCTTCATCTAGGTTCCTAGAAAGTTCTGTTATATGAAAGTGTTTTAGCATGTTTATGTTGGCATAAAGGAATGGTTTTTCTTTTTATGTTTGTTCTTTATTTGAGCACCCTTTTTCATATTCTAAGCTTAGTTTTGGTTTTGCAATTTTATCTTCAGTTTGCAGAAAATTAAGTTCATCTTTTCCATTATGTTGTTGTTCCAAGCTGTTAGAGTTTTGGCTGTTGAGTGCTTCATGCAGTGCCTAGTTCGATTGTTGTGCTATGTCTAGATCTGTCTCAATGTCATTTACCTGCTCAACAATGTCATATTCATTACATAAAATGAACGATTCAAGATCTGAATGGATAGAATAAAAAGGTGTGTTGTTTGGCCTTTCTTGGCTGCTAACCATATACTTATTGTGTGATTCCCGATATAATCTCCTTGTTTGGTTAAAAACATGGATTGTAGCATATGACATGTCTAGTTGAAGGTTCCCCTGAAGTTTGGCTCCCCAAGATCTAGATAAAAGAATTCCATATTTGGGGGGAATGTCAGCCACTACTATGTCCATGACCAGGCCCTTGGCAGGGATTTGTGCCAGATTGACACATAAATCCTTGATTAGACCCAGACACTTGACTCTGCTTGAATCGAAGGAATACATCTCTTTGTAAGGTTTGGTTATTTCCATGCCTAATCTCTCCATCACTACCTTTGGCATGAGGTTGTGAGAGGCACCAGAGTCCAACATGGCATTATGTAAGATTTTTTCATGTATGTTTAGGCTAACATAGAAAGGGGGAATAGCTCCTTCTTGGTATTTTCCCTCTACTTCAGGTCCAAACAACAACTTCAGTTTGTCATCAGTCAAGTGTAGAGTGTTGGTATCATTTCCCATGTTCAAAACTTTCAAAACTTGGGACCTGTACATGTCTTGGGTAATCACTTCAATGAGAGGTATGGTTATCTTGATTTTAGCAATTTATCCTTCAAAACTAAAAGGTACTTTTGTTTTAGGCATATTTACATCAGTTTTATCAGCCATACTTTTTTCTACAAGTTTAGTTTGTTGATTCTAATTTGGGACTTTGGACAAAAGAATTTTCTCAGGGCCACTAGTAGATGCACTAGGGTAGCTTGGGTCACCACTTTGCTAGCTAGTTTTGTCTTTGTTTAGATCAGTTTTCTTAGCCATGGTGTTGGTATTGTCTGTTGTCCTCCTAGGAGTATTTTCAGGGGTTTTCCTAACAATAGTGTCTATTTGGTTTCTCTTGGAGGTTTCTTGGTTATTTTTGCTCCTAAGGTCATATTGCCTATCGACCCCCATTATGGAATTTTCAAATCCTAATTGGTATTCTTCAGAATCCTCATAGTTTTTTTCAGTTTGATCCGAGGAAAAGAAACCTTGTTCTTCTTCAGTGAGAAAAACATCACCTTCATTATCAAAACCTATCAAGTTTACATGGTTTTCTTCAGGTTCTTCAGTCTCTCTTCCCTCTTCATCTACATAATTGTCTTGGAAAGGAGGCCTGATTTTTTTATTATTGTCTCTTAGTCTGTTCTAGGGAGGGTATCTTCTGAAGTTTGGATTCCTATTTCTGTTTGGGGATTTACTTGGTTTTCCCTAGGAGGTGTTCTTTCATTTAGGTGTATCCTCTCCATCATTCTCTCCATTGTTCTAACTAGGCTGTCAATCTTGGCATCATATGTGGAGGTTGAGGGCATAGTTTCATGTTTGTAGGTAACCCTCTTTTCTAACCTCATCCTAACCCTCTTTTCAATCAGGTTGGCCTCTGCACTCACAGCTCCCCTTTTCATTTATTCTAAATTTAAGGGGTTTCTCTCTCTCAATTAGTAGGTCATGTCTGGATCAAAGCCTTCTGGAAATTTCACTAGTGCTAGACCTTGTGGGGGTTTCATGTGAGGTGGGAGATCATTGTACACACTATTGAACCTAGTGCAATAGTCTTGGACACTTTCCCTGACGTTTCTCTTGAGGTTGTTATATTCTGAGAGGATTTGGAGAGGGTTCTTTTTAATTTCCCACTTTCTTATGAATGTCTGGTAAAGGGACCAGAGATCATGTATGTTGTTAGGAGTCAAGCTTTTGAACCATTTTTTGGCTTCTCCTCCTAAGATTTGGGCAAAGATTCTCATTTTAATGGCCTCTTCTTCTAATTCCATGTAGTCAAAGGTATCATTCATCCTATCTACATGTTGTTGGGCAGTGGTAGATTCAGCTCCGATAAAGTGGGGAATTTTGGATTGGTAGTCATTTGGTATAGGTACTAGAGGTTGTGGTAGGACTAGGGGGGCATACCATGCTTCCATGATGGGAGCTAATGGAATCCAAGGAGGATTTACAAGAAGAGGGTTTGTGAGAGGAGGTGGAGGATGAAGTGGAGTGGTTTGCACAGTGGTAGTATGAACCTGTGTGGTGGAAGTACTTGGACCAACAAACTGATTCTAAGCAGACTTGGGATGAAAAGAGATAAAGTGATGGAGAAGCTGAAAGTCAAAAGGAGTGGAAGGAGAGTCTTCTCTACTAGAACTCTGCTACAAATCTATGGGCTCAAGGTCAGTCTGGTCAATCCCACTTTGTGACTTGGTTCTAAAAAGGTTCCTTGTATGGTGCAAGTCAAACTGGGGATCTTGCAAGGTTGTAATATTTTCAGGGACAAAACTTTCTCTATGAATGGTTCTGACAGTAGTTGAATCTTCAATTTTGGAAGTTTACCACAAAACCTTTTCTAGGTCATCAACTATAGTAGGAGGATTTGGGTCCGGACGAGATCTGGTACTAATCCTTTATGAAGCCAGATTTCAAACTCAAAATGTAGAGAGGCTGAAAGTTTAAGAGTGTTTTCGGAAGGCTAACCTCTCTTAGTGTTTTCTAAACTCACACAGTGTGTGACTAGGCCTCTAAACTTCTCAAGGCTGATTTGACCCAATCCTAGGGAAGTCTAATGATAACTAGTGAAGTAGTAGGCCTACTGGAGGCTAGTTGAGTCACTAGGTGGATGTTTTTTGCTATTTTAAGGATATGTATTTATGGTCCACCACCAATAACAGATAAAAAACCAATATAGGGATGTTTTTTGGGTTTTCTGAGTTCCTTTATGTATCCCTAAGGTTTCTATGAGTGTCATCCAGTTGATTCATCATTTTGCTAGGATGGTGAGACAATTAGATTCTACTATTTGGCTAACATTTTAAGTTCTCTGTGATTTGATAAAGGTTTCTAAAGTTCTAAGGAGTACTTATATTGTCACTAACTCAGAAATATCTCACCTTGATTTCCATTTATGTTAGGCGGTGATTTGGTGATAAATCAATAGATACTGTTTAACAGGGTTTTTGAAGTCCTAAGGAATACTTAGATTGTCACTAACTCAGAAGGTCCCACTGTGATCGCCATTATGTTAGGATCCCATGATTTTTTAGATTGGAAAGACCAAATGCACAGGGTAACATCAAAATAGTCTTTGGAGTCCTAGAACCTAGCCTTCCTGAACTCAGAGAGGGCTCTCTCTATTTGTGCAAAGGATGTGAACTTGTTTTCTTTTAGGATTTTATTTTAGGCTAGTTGTTAAGTCTAGGGTTTTTTTTTTTTTTGGTTGGGTATATGATCAAGTAGAATAGATGGAGTGAGGAAATATTCAAGTCATTAGGCTATGGAATCTATAAAATTCATGGAAAGTTCAACAATGAATCAGGGTGCATCACAGGAAAAATATGGCATGGTTAGTGGATTTTCAAGGTTTGTGTGATATCAAGTTTGTGAACAAATCAGGGAAAAGGGAATGTAATATCCCAAAACAGGGATTTTATGCAACAAATGGAATATCTAAAGATATTACAAAGCTTGAGCTTCAGCAAATAATGAGCTTGGAAATTTAAATCAACTCATTAGATGTAAAATAACATCTCACCAGCAGATGAAATAACCTCAGCAAGAGTATGGCCTATATACTCCTTCCCAAGTGGGGAAATGCAGCAATATAGGGCATAAAATGGTTGTCTTCATAAAATAATGCAATAACAGTGGGGAATGGGATTTAGATCCCTTATTTTGGACAATATACAACCCCCTTACAGAATTAGAGCTTAAACAAATAACTCTAGCCACCTTAAACAGATCTCCCCAAGTCAAATCACCTCAATTAAGCCCAAACCCCATGAATTACATCAAAAGAAAAGACTGAAGCATATGATAGCATTATTTTAATGGAGGTTTATGCAGCAAATAATTTGACATAACATATTTGGAGTCTACAAGTATCCAATGGCTAAGGAAATGGAGATTCCTCCCTTTTTATACAAAATAAGATTAACCCAGCAAGGGTTTCATGAGAGACAAATGTACAAAAGAGTAGATCTGCAGATATGGATATAAAAAACATAGCTAGACTACAAATATATATAAAATATGGCTGTAATATACAAATAACAGAAGAAGAATGAGATATAGAGCTTTCCGGGAGAAGGGTTGGCCCTTCCTCCTAGGAATAAGCTCACCGGCAAGGGATCAAACCCTACTACTGCAGCACTCCAGAAAAATGACGCAGTTTCTGAAGCTAACTACACTGTAGAAGATGGAAAGTGATTTGGCCACATGCCAAGATGTAAAATAAGCTTTGAAATCTCCTGTACAGATCTTGCAAATCAAGGGGAGCTCCCTCCTCTTAAAGATAAGCTCAGGAGCTGGTGTTGTAAGTCTCCCACTGCAACACCCTGCAACACAGCATCCCCTGCTACAGGAATAAAACTATGACTGAAGGAGGATGCTAGGCCTCAAGCCTAGATGTGGGAAATGAATAACAAAATTCCTCCAAGTGATCACTCAATGAAGGAGAAGGAATCCCTAAGCAGGAATGCCTTGTGCCGAACAACACTGCATACTCAACTCAACAGCTGAAGAATGCTCAAGAGTCTAAGAAAAACAAAATCAATAATCCATAAGCCAACCCAGAAAGTTTGCTATCTTCCTTCTTATACAGTTTGTGAGCCTCCTCACCTTGGGTCCCACCTATTAGGGTTTCCAACACCATGTGAAAATTTTCCCTCCAAAACTGCGTTGTAGCTCTATCAAGACTGCTCCTCCATGTTGCGTTGTTGACTTGGTCAACTTGACTGAATCAACATGATTCTTTTCCTATTCACACATGGGAAGTGCAAAATCCAGCCACTAAGTTATCGCCTTTTCACACCAAGAGGGATTTTATGCTATCACAAGACAAGTATGGGTCTCTTTCACCCATTTATTCACCTATTAAGTGTAAGAAACAAAATTTAATATTCCCATTAGCTGCAGGCTAATTTTAGGAATATTACAGGGAAATTAAGAATCCTTTGTCAAATACTTTAACAAGAAGAGCCTTAAACACTATTCAACATAAATAATTAATCATAAGATAGGGCAAACCAATAACTCTCAGATTCAACTCAAGCAAATAAGCATTTAAGAAAAACAATTCAGTGAACTATAGAAGGTGAGAAACTCATTTAACTTCCAATGATTTTACCTTCAAGGTTAGAAAAAATTTAAGATAAACATATAACTTTAATCAAAGAAGAGGGAACTCCTAAAAATCATTGATCATAGCCATAAATATCTTCAAAACAACTCTTCAAGCATGGACAAAGGGTATGATCGAAAAATAGCCTCTTTGGCAAACCTAATTAGTGGTACTTCAAAGAAAGATCTCAAGAATAGTGTTTTAGTGACATCAAACAAGTAGGGCTAACCATAAAACATCTATGATATCTACTATATTGAACCATTCATAATATAAACAAGCTTGGGTGGGTCTAGAGAGCAACTTAGAGTTCTCTAAACTAACCTAGCAGAGGAAAACATAGAGGCAGTGAAGAAAAAAATAGAGCTAAGGTGCCTTTGAAGAACATTTCTTGGTCTAAGACCTTTGTCCTATTGTAATATAGAAGGATGAAACACAATGATACATAAGAAAAAAATAATTTAATAGAAGCACATCACCATTAACCAAGCTCAGGGATCCTGCAAGAAAAACTTCTCCATCATCAAGCCCAACAAGCGACTCACAAATTCCACAACGCCAATTTCTTCTTCAATCTCCGAAAAAACATATATTTCCATCAAGAGTCATCAAATTCCAACCTTTTAAAATAAGGCCCTCATGCTCTATTTATCTATAAAATGAGGGGAAAAACCCTAACTAGGGTTTGAAAATGTCAAAATCATCCATAAATGTCATTTATGCCTAAGAGACCATGCAAGGCCCAAGGCACAATATATCTCATGAAATAAATGCCAAAAATAATACGTAGCACCTAACTTTGGAGTGATTTGCCTCCAAAAACAGTAAAATATCATTTTTCAGTTAATGAGTGTCTTTTGTGGACTTTTGGCCAAAAACGCACAATGAGGTATGAATGCGTAGCTTCTTCACGGGCATAAACTAGGTCCACTTGCATCCAAGTTTTAGTGACCTTCCCGATGTTGGAATTGGCCCCGTGATGGCCCATTGGAAAGCTTGTTGAGTATAATTTCCAAAACTACCTTTTTTTTCTGATTGAGCTCCATTAACATATCCAAAAAGGAAAATTTCCCAAAACGGCTCTAGGCGCAGCGCCAGGCCTAAAAATGAGGCAAAAAGGTGAAAAATGAGGTGTGTTTTGGCATTTTCAGGGGTCAAAAATGCTCCAAATGATCTGAAATTTGGTGAGAATATTGTACCTAATGTGCGGATTCTAAAAATGCAAATCTTTCCTCCTGGGGATGTTTGAGATGAAATCATAGTGCCAGGGGTGCTACGCTTAGAGGCCTCCAAATTTGCAAAAAACCAAAATTTGTTAATAATTTCTCAAAATTGGTGGATGCCTTCCTCATGGGGTTTGAGAAGCCTGTAGAGAAGCTTCAGCCAAGATTCCAATGTTTTCTTGGTCTTTTTCCCCTTTGAGTACTTGTATTTTGGCATGGGCCTTTTTGAGTTTATCCCCTGCAACTTGGTTTCTCCGGGCATAATTCTTGGTCATCTTCCTTTGGAGATCAAGATCTTTATTTGCTTTCTCCAATTTAGCCTCCAAGTCTATGTTTTCTCTTTCTAACCAAGGCTCCCAATCATGTTCTATTTCCATGGCAAGAAGGTCATCTAGAGGGAGCTTCTCTGCCAAGGGTGATTCTTGTTCTCTCTATTTTGCCAAGGCCTTCTTCAAACCCATGGTTCTTGGTCTCCTCCTAGACTGCCTTTCTTCATCCTCACTTTCCTCATAGGTGCCCGTGAATTATTCAAGATTTACCTGTGCCCTTTGAGCTTCTTTCTGGGCTCTGATTTCCCTGGCCTCATAAATGGCATGTTGTGCACTCATTTGTATGTTTTCCATCTCATAAAATTTAATAACATTCTTATCTCTAGCCAATTTGGCTTCCAAGTCTTTGATTTGAGCATTTTTTTCTTGGAGGAGAAAGTTTGAGATCCTTGCTTCATTTTCTTCGTCACTGTCAACTTGGATGATTTCAAACTCTCTCTCAACCTCATGCTTATCTTTTTCTTTTTCCTTTACCTTTTATTTGCCTTTATCTAGTGTCTTAGTGGATGTGGAAGGCATGGCCCCTTGCCTTTTTGAGGCAGCAAACAAATGCCTTTCCCCTCTTTGGTATACTAATGAAAAAGGTTTGCCTCTGCCTATTTTGGTGTTTTCACGGCCATGGCTTTCATCATTTGTTTCCATGTCTTCCTTTTCATCACCTTGACTGCTTCTTACCTCTTTTCCTTCAACATCAACCTCACTTTTAGTCTCTTCACTGATCTCTGCACTTTCATTTTTTTCATCATTGTTGCTTCTTGCCTCTTCATTGTTTTGATCTTCAATTTCACTATCACCCTCTTCACTTTCTTCATTGTTTTCATGACTGTCATGACTACCCATTTTCTCATTGATGTTGGTTTCATTGGTGTCCATGATGTCTTCATCTTTCTCATTTTCTAAAATGTCATCATCTTGTTGGAAATATGATGCAATGTGTTTTCCTTGATGGAAAACTACTTGATGAAGTTGGCCTTGATGGAAAAAAGATGTAAGAATGATGTATCTATAAATCAGTTCAGATGTGACAGAGAAAACAATTCCAGTAAGTGCCAGAAAAATGATGAATATAATATGTCACAATGTATATGCTACTTTTGTGAAGGGAACCCACGTATACATTCCGGGTTAGCATATACGCAGTTTTTATGAGGCGAAGTTGCGTATACACGCGGATACGCACGCTCAAAATCGTGTATGCCTTTTGTGCTCTAAAAACTATGATACCTAGGGGCATTACCATGGTATTGGCCCACTGTATTGAGCGCTGGATTATCTATTTGATCCCGTCCAGGTATACCATCGGAAGTTGTGTGGTTTTGACTCATGGTATTGATAAAGGCTAAATCTACATAAGGAGAAGAAAATCATTGTGCAAGGGTGTGCATGAGTAAGGGTTGTTGATGAATAAATATCTCTAAGGATTATCTGCATGAATGAACTCTGTTCTTAATTGATAGATCTAAATCTATGATGCACCCATGGATCTGAGAATGGTTCAAGATCTCTAGATCTGATGATGATGATAAATCTCTAGGATGATCTGTAGCAGAAGAAATGGTGAAGATCTGGCGCAAAGTCTGCTAAAGATAATGAAGAAATCTGGGTAAGTTTATAGATTTGATCTGTTTTTTAAAGTTTTCCATTTACAGATCTATATGCTAGTTGGTCTCTGCAAAAGCGCATGTATACGCGGTCTCTATTAATGAAAGGCGTGTATAGGGTTTTCTGAAGAATAAAATACACAGAAGTATACACGGGTTGGTGTGCAGGAAAGCGCGTATGTACGCGGCTTCGGTAAAGAAAATTAGCGTATGATATTTGATTCAATGAATGTTCAGGGTTGAGTTTACATCTGCATATCTATTCTGAAGTCTGGGTTATCTCTGATATTCTGGTTACAGTGGTCTCACTTTTCTGTTTGAAGTATTGGGCAAAGTATGTTTGCTGATAAGTGAAGGGTTGTGTTGAAGCTGTTTGATCCAATATGAAAATTGATGAAATGTGGTCTACAGTGGCGCTGAGGGTCGAAGCCTTCAGTCAGGGGGTAGTAGCTCCCTTCCAGTGATAGCTGGTAAACGAGAGCAGGGGGTTGTAGCTCCCTTCCAGGAGAGGCTGGTAAACAAGAGAAGGTTGTAGCCTTCTGCAAGTGGGTGCCTGCGTGCTGGTATGAGTCTGCGCCAGTACATGGTTGTAAGAAGTTTTCTTTATATAATAAATATTGAAGACTGAGACGACGACAGCGGTGGTTTTCTCCCAAATTGGGTTTCCACCTTAAATCCTGGTGTTCATGTGTGTTTCTTATGTGTGATGGTTTATTTTGTTCTTACTGCACCTATTTACTGCTTACTAAACATCTGATGAATGAATGATGCAATGATCTAAGTTAAGAATTAAATGCATAATTAGATCTCTAGACATACGCAAGTTTTCTTAATGATATCCACGTGTATACGCGAGTTGTGTTCAGTAAAGTAGCGTATGGGTTTAAAAGAAAGAGAAAGTAAAAAGTTTTCAATTAGCACTAAAAACTGATTCACCCCCCCTCTCAGTATTTTTCCCAACAATTGGTATCAGAGCAGGTCCTTCTGAAAAAGCTTAGCCGCTAGAAGGAATATCAAGCAAGATGAGAAATCAAGAAGGAATAACATCTATCAGGCCTCCGATATTTAACAGAAACAATTTAATCTTCTGGAAAACAAGGTTGAGATCCTATCTTCAGTCTCTGGGAGCAGATGTATGGGCCATGGTTTATGGAGGATATCAATATCCAGCCGCAGTACCAACAGATCCGACGGAAAAGAAGAATTATGAATCAAATGCAAAGACGGTCAATTCTCTAACATGAAGTCTAACTAAATATGAATTTGTCAAAGTCATGCAGCTGAATACAACAAAGGAAATATGGGACAAAATCATTCTAAGTTATGAAGGTGATGCAAACGTAAAAAGTGAAAAACTCCAAACTCTCATAATTGAATATGAAAATTTGAAGATGCATAGTGATGAGAGTATTGCCAGTTTATTTTTACATCTTGATGATGTTGTAAATCGTATGAGAAATCTGGGAGAAACAATAATCGAATCCACTTTGGTTGAGAAAATTTTAAGATCTTTAACGGCAAAATTTGAGTCAAAAGTTTTTGCTCTTGAAGAAAAATAGGATCTTCAAAATCTTACTGTGGTGCAACTTCATGGCATACTAACTGCATATGAAATGAGAAGAGGAGGACCATCTGAAGTCAAAGAAGCCATCTTTAGAGCTTCTACAAAAGGGAAAGAAGTACAAGAAGCAGAAGAATCAATATATATCTAAGAAGAAGATGAGGTAAATTTTGTAAAGAAACTTCAACTTGGCACAGGACGGTTCAGAGGTAAGCTTCCTTTCAAATGTTTTGATTGTGGAAGAGTTGGTCATTATGCTGCTAAGTGTCCTCATAAAGAAACATCTGCAAAAGGGAAGGAAGTAGCGAGAAGGAATAAGAATCGGTTTAGCACTAGAAAAAGTTACTACACTCATGAAGACAGTGATGGGTTATCTGATAGTGAGGAAGAATGTGAACAAGATCTTAGACTTCTCATGGCATTTGAAAAAGAATCTAGAGAATAAAAGGATACTTTTGTGGATGCTCTAGAGGACAATGATTTTCTTGAAGAGAACAATCAACTCAAAATATACTTAGAAGAAAGTAAAATACGCTTAGAAGAAAGTAAAATAACCATAGAGACTCTGGAAAATCAGCTTGAAGAAAAGGAGAAACGCAATGAGAATTTGGAGTGTGAAGTAGTAAGTCTAAGAAAAGAACTTGAGAAAGTAAAGACTCTGAATCTTAGATTTGCTAAAGGATCTGAAACCTTAGATGAGATTATTAAGGTACAACGTTCTCCTCTCATAAAGACAGGTCTTGGATATATCAGAGAATCTTCTTAGGCTTCGGCACCAAATTATCTAAAAGAAGCTACAACTGGTTTACAACATTCTGCAACTTAGCAAGGGAATAAAGAATCTTTACAGGTAAAGCATGAGCATCTCAATTCAAAGAACACTAATAGGAATATATTTCAAAGAAACACCAATCAGCAGGTAAATTCAAGTAGAAGATTTCATGATCGCAGAAATTTCTTCTTCAATGGACAATGTTTCTCATGTCACAATTTTGGTCATAAAGTTGTTCAGTGTGTTGCTTATAAAACCATCATGACAAGAGAAGAAAGAAAGAAAAGGATTGATATTGAAACAAAGAAGAATACCTATAACAACTTTTGTCCTCTTCTAAATCAAGTTGAATGTGTTTATTGCAATAACTTTGGCCATGAAGAATCTGAATGCAAAAGCAAAGTTCAGCCAAAAGAGCATGTTCCTTCAAGCTCCAAAGTATGGAAAAAGAAGGAATTATAGGTTGAAAATTGTGGCATAGCGTTATTTGCAGAAGGCGAAGAAAATCAATGGTACATTGATAGTGGATGCTCAAGACACATGACAGGTGACAAAAACAAACATCTTGCATATAGTGCTCTAGAAAAAGAAAAGAAGGTTACATTTGGAAATGATACTCCTACTGTAATTAAGGGAAAAGGGTCTGTGTTTCTAAAAGAGAAGGTGAAAGCTAATGATGTCATGTATGTGGATGGATTAAGGCATAACCTATTAAGTGTAAGTCAAATGTGTGATCAAGGAACTGAAGTTGTCTTTAGTTCAAAATAATGTGTGGTACATGATCTTAATACAGGTAAAACAATTATAAAAGGAAAAAGAACTCCAAGAAATCTGTATGTATTGAAAAACTGCAAAGATCAATGTTACTTGAGTAAATATTCAGAAAACTAGCTATGGCATAGAAGATTGGGGCATCTGAGCTTCTCTCATATCAACAAATCAAGAAGACTTAAAGCAGTTTGTGATCTTCCCAATATTACTCCACCCGAAAATATCATATGCAAATCTTGCCAATTTGGTAAGAAAACCAGAGTACAGTTTAATGCCAAGGAAGGATCATCAAGTAAGCCTCTTGAACTTATTCTTACTGACATATGTGGACCTGTGAGGAAAAATTCACCACGTGGTGAACAATACTATATCTTATTTATTGATGATTTCTCTAGAATGTATTGGATTGGGTTGCTTAAACACAAAGATGAAGCATTTGAGAAATTTCAGACCTTCAAAGCACTAGTTGAAAATGAATTAGATCTGAAAATCAAGTGTCTTAGATCTGATCAAGGAGGAGAATATACATCAAATGAATTCCTTGAATTTTGTGAACAACATGGCATAAAAAGACAATTTTCTGTAGCTGGCACTCCACAACAAAATGGCGTAGCAGAAAGAATGAACAGAATAGTTCAAGAAATGGCTATAGCTATGCTTGATGACTTCGAAACACCTGACACTTTTTGGGGAGAAGCAGCACATACAGTGGTAAATATTCTTAACAAGGCACATGTTCGAGTAAATAGTGATAAAAATCCATATGAACTCTGGTATGGTAATCCTCCCACTATGAAGCATTTTAGAGTTTTTGGAAGCAGATGTTTTATCAAAAATAATGATGAAAAACTTGGCAAGTTTGAATCCAGAGAAGATGAAGGAATGCTTCTTGGTTACTCCTCTAGGAGTAGAGCATATAAATGTTACAATAAAAGACTTCGGAAGATTTTTGAATGTATTGATGTTGTTATTGATGAGTCTCCTGCAGCCCCAAAAGAAGAAAAACAAACAACAAATGAAGACGATGGTGACATATGTCCTTCTACATCAAATAGCAATGATATAAATAGCAAACCCAATGAAGAACCTGAAGATGATTTCTCTGAAAGATGTCTTCTTCAGGTATTCTTTCTTGGCTTGCAAGAAAAATACCTTAAGCAAATTCTGAAGAAGTATGGCACGGAAGAGTGCAAACCTGTAAGTACACCAATGATAACCGGATGTAATCTCAGTTCTCATGATGATTCTCCCACGGTGAATCAACCAGAATACATATCTATGATAGCAAGTCTACTTTATCTCACTGGGACTAGACTAGGCATTATGCATGCAGTTGGGATTGTTGGATGATTCCAAGCTAATCCAAAAGAGTCTCACCTTCAGGCTGTCAAAAGAATATTCAAATATCTACAACTCAAGACTTTGGACTATGGTATCCAAAGAATGTTGATCTCACACTTCATGCTTACACTGATGCAGATTGGGCTGGAAATATTGATGATCGGAAAAGCACTAGTGATGGCGCATTATATATGGGGCCCCAGTTGGTATCTTGGTTCAGCAAGAAGCAAAACTCTATTACCTGATCTACGGTAGAAGCAGAATATGTGGCTGGCGCATCATGTTGCACTCAACTTCTTTGGATGATGCAAACCTTACAAGACTTTCAAATCAAATGTTCACCTCCTATCTCCATTATGTGTAATAATACAAGTGCTATCAGTATCTCAAAGAATCCTGTTATGCATTCCAAGACCAAGCACATTCCCATCAAGTATCACTTCTTACGTGAACAAGTGCTTGAACAAAAGGTGAAGTTGGAATATGTTCCCTCCAAAGAACAAGTTGCTGATATATTTACCAAACCTCTACCCAGGGAAGCGTTCGAATATCTCAAACAGAAGCTGGGAGTAGTCTATGCCATGCAAAAGATCAGATCTGCTTAAATTCAAAAGATTAAATTGGATACACGGGTTTCCTGAAATACAGTCGCGTATACACGCGAGTTTTTACACATAAAACCACGTATGGGTGGTTGCTGACAAATTATTCTGGGTCAACATTCTTCAGCACAGCTATGGTGCTGTTGGGTATCTCTTGTGATGTTTCAACTCTCATATTTCTGTTTCTGATATTTGATGCAGATGCCTTGATGATTTGTTGTTGAAAGTGTTCAGGATGCACAAGCTAAGGGGGAAATGAAGGAGTGAAATGGCTCAAGAATAGGTGTACAAGTTCAGGAGGAACATTAGCCTTGCTGAGAATTATGCATTGTTGGCATTATGATGGTTCTGAAATATGATCTCTCTCTTGAGGTATTTTTGGTATTTGTTACAAAAGGTCATTTTTGTAATTTGATGAAAAGGTCATGTTGAGACCTATAATGTAAAATTGTAATGTAAGGACTTGATCAAATGTGTAAACCCACTTGGTTGGGTACTTGAGTCATATATGTAAATCCACTTGGTTGGATCTTTGATGAAAGTATGAGTCCTTGGTGATAGGAAAGGTCATAGAGTCATGTACTTCATTGAAAAATATGTTTGAAGATTCAACATGAACTCAGGGGGAGCATGGTAACTTTAGTGCACATCAGATCTACAGAGCTCTTCTTTCTACATGAGAAGAAAAACCTTGTTTTGGTTTTGATCCTCCCTTTTCCCTTGATGTCAAAGGGGGAGATTATCATGGTCGATGTTTATGGTGTTTGAATAGGGGGAGAGTATCATGGTGGTTGCATAATGGTTATATTCAATGTATCTATATGTTGTGGTGATCAAACACCATCATGGTTGCCATCAAGTCCAAAGGGGGAGATTGTTGGCAATATGATGCAATGTGTTGTCCTTGATGGCAACCTACTTGATGAAGTTGGCCTTGATGGAAAAAAGATGTAAGAATGATGTATCTACAGATCAATTCAGATGTGATAGAAAAAACAATTCTAGTAAGTGCCAGAAAAATGATAAATATAATATGTCACAATGTATACGCTAATTTTGTGAAGGGAACCCGCGTATACATTCAGGGTTAGCATAGACGCAGTTTTTATGAGGTGAAGTTGCGTATACACGCGGATACGCACGCTCAAAATCGCGTATGCCTTTTGCGCTCTAAAAACTATGATACCTAGGGGCATTACCATGGTATTGGCCCACTGTATTGAGCGCTGGATTATCTATTTGATCCCGTCCAGGAATACCATTGGAAGTTGTGTGGTTTTGACTCATGGTATTGATAAAGGCTAAATCTACATAAGGAGAAGAAAATCATTGTGCAAGGGTGTGCATGAGTAAGGGTTGTTGATGAATAAATATCTCTAAGGATTATATGCATGAATTAACTCTGTTCTTAATTGATAGATCTGAATCTATGTTGCACCCGTGGATCTGAGAATGGTTCAAGATCTCTAGATCTGATGATGATGATAAATCTCTAGGATGATATACAGCAGAAGAAATGGTGAAGATCTACCGCAAAGTCTGTTGAAGATAATGAAGAAATCTGGGTAAGTTTATAGATCTGATCTGTTTTGTAAAGTTTTCCATTTACAGATCTATACACTAGTTGGTCTCTGCAAAAGCGCGTGTATATGCGGTCTCTATTAATGAAAGGCACATATAGGGTTTTCTGAAGAATAAAATACACAGAAGTATACGCGGGTTGGTGTGCAGGAAAGCGCGTATGTACGCGGTTTCAGTAAAGAAAAGTATCAGGTGATATTTGATTCAATGAATGTTCAGGGTTGAGTTTACATCTGCATATCTATTCTGAAGTTTGGGTTATCTCTGATATTCTGGTTACAGTGGTCTCACTATTCTGTTTGAAGTATTGGGCAAAGTATGTTTGTTGATAAGTGAAGGGTTGTGTTGAAGCTATTTGATCCAGTATGCAAATTGATGAAATGTGGTCTGCAGTGGCACTGAGGGTCGAAGCCTTTAGTCAGGGGGTAGTAGCTCCCTTCCAGTGATAGCTGGTAAATGAGAGCAGGGGGTTGTAGCTCTCTTCCAGGAGAGGCTGGTAAACAAGAGAAGGTTGTAGCCTTCTGCAAGTGGGTGCCTGCGTGCTGGTATGAGTCTGCGCCAGTACATGGTTATAAGAAGTTTTCTTTATATAATAAATATTGAAGACTGAGACGACGGCAGCGGTGGTTTTCTCCCAAATTGGGTTTCCACCTTAAATCCTAGTGTTCATGTGTGTTGCTTATGTGTGATGATTTATTCTATTCTTACTACACCTGTTTACTGCTTACTAAACATCTGATGAATGAATGATGCAATGATCTAAGTTAAGAATTAAATGCATAATTAGATCTCTGGACATACACAAGTTTTCTTAATGATATCCAAGTTTATATGCGAGTTGTGTTCAGTAAAGTAACGTATGGGTTTAAAAGCAAGAAAAAGTAAAAAAAATTCAGGCAGCACTAAATACTAATTCACCCCCCCCCCGCTCAGTATTTTTCCCAACACATCTTCATTTTGGCTGCCCTCTTCATCTTTTCCCTTGTCTCTGTCATGACTATGAGCCTCACTATTTTGACTTTCATTAGGGCTCTTAGTTTCATTGTTTTCCTTAGGATAAACCTTTATTTCTCTATCACTTGCCTCATCTTCATCATTATCCACCTCCTTTTTCTCTGCTTCATTGTTGACCTCTTCATCATCACTGCTTAATCCATTTCCACTATCAACTTCTTCATTTTCTTCACTGTCACCATCCCCCTCTGTTTTCATATTTTCTTCTTCTTTTTGTCTTGACTCATCATCACCCTCATCTACACTTTGGTTTGATTCATTGTCACCCTCACCCTCATTTTCACTTGCTTGTTCACTACCACTTCCTTCTTGATCTGATGCATAAGGAGAAGATGATGAAGGGAGGTTTTATTGAGGAGAGGATACTTGTGTAGATGATGAAACATGGTTAGTAGGAGGTGATGGAGGGGTAGAGGGAGGAGGATGAGATGATGAGCGTAAATTTGGATGATGATGGGGCTGTGGACTTGTGAATATTTCATGAGAAATGAACACCTCCCACGGTATGCCCTTCTGCTCCAACTGATGTAGCACAACCATATTAATCAAGGAGTGATGGAACAAAATTTTAATTTGTTGGGAATAATTCCTCCTTCGGACAACAGAAGACATCTTCTCAATACTCTTATAGAGGTAGCAGGGAAAATGAAGCATCTTGACCCTAGTGAAGTGCATGAGCAATCTAACATGGTAGGAGTAGAGTCTAGAGCACCTTCCCTCATAGGTAAAGTATTTCGTGATGACCCTAATCAAGGGTTCATACCTCTCCAGTAGGTGTGAGAAAGGGAAAATAGTCTTGCAACTTTCTTTGTACCTAGGTTTGATAAATGGCTCATAGCAACTCATGTCCAACTTTGCCCTTTTGAACAATTTTTCACCAACATTAGGTATACCTGTAGCACTAGAAATGGCATCTAATGAGATTTCAAAGGTTACCCCTACCAAGCTTGATTTTTTTTTATGTAAGTTAAGAATGAAGAACCTTGAGAGCTCTGGGTGATTTTGTACTTGTTGGACCTTTTCACAAAACTGGAAACACCCTACATTTTGAAAGCATGTGAGAATCATGGGAGAGGTAGTAATATCCACAGTGTCTTGGGGTTCAAATATATTAACCTTCCAACCCTTGTGCTTTTTCCTCATAGGCACTTGGCCTCCTTCACTACTGACACTCCCTTCTTCTCCTGACATGGTGATTAACATTGCCTTTAAACAACGCTAGGCCTGCTTGTAAAACCTGGTAGGAGGAGTGAAATGAAAATATGGTGAGGGAAGTTCTTGTAAATGAGTGAGATAGAGGTGTGGGTTTATGACTAATTTCACTTGAGCTTTGATGAATGTTTTACTTGAACTGGTTGTAATTACCCTAATTCACACCCTTCTTGACTGATAATTTTTTTCTTAGAGGTCAAAACAAATTGTTTGCCATGAGGATTTAGGGTTTCTAGCCACTAGGATTTAGTGTATTTCCTTTAACCATTAAATCATAAAAACCACTTGAAGGATAAGGATAAGAAGCCACCTAACAAATTTCAACTTCTTTGCAGGTCCTTGGATGCAACTTGCAGGTGTCCTTTCATCATTTTTAGGCACTTTGCAGGTGGAAAAGGGTTTCTAGCCTAGGAGTAGTTCCTATAGGCGTTGTCAGGTTTCTTATTCCCTAAGCTCAATGCATGCCCGCATGCAGGCTTGCCGGGATTCCTGAGCACAACACCTACCCTCGTACAGGCTTGTCAGGCTTTTGAGCGCAGTTCCTGCCCAAGTTCTGGGCCTGTCGAGTCTCCTGAGTGCAATGTCTACACGGTGTGGGCCTGTCGAATCCTCCCTAAGCGTAGCGCTGGGCAACTTTTGTGGGTCTGTCGGGCTCCTGGGCGAATGGGTAGTGCCCATCTGAATGCACAACGTAGTGTAATTTTACACTTTAAAATCTCCCCTATGCGTAGCACTGGGTGTTGTAAGTGTAGATCCTACATGAAGACACAACACCGGGTAACCTTGCCCAGATTCTCACTGAAACTCAAAAAATTTCTCCTTGAAGGTTTTTTTCTCTTTTCAAATGCAAAATGAGATGGGAGGAGAGAAAAATGGTCTTTTATATCTTTAGAAAAATAAATTTAAATCAAAAACCCACTTTACTAATGTTTTCAGTCCCTTGGTCACATTTACTAATTTTTCTATCTTTTACTGCAGGTGACTTAAAAACCTCTAAGTGGCTCTTTTCCCTTTTTGGTGGCAGCTTGCTGGAAACATGAAAAAAATCCCTTTTAGTCTCAGGACCTGTTTTACTCATATAAGAACCCTAAAACTTCCTTTCCCCTCTGTTCTGAAACCTATCGAGGAATTTTTTATAGCATCACTATCAAAACTCCTTTTTATTTGTATTATGAAGTTGTAATCAATTTTCTTACCCCTTTTAAAATTTATAAGTGTGGGTGACTTGAAACATGGTTTCTTATTTCTCATTGATCCTTAGGCATGCTAAATCCATGTTTGGCCAACACCATAGTTTTCACACTCTTGTATCTTATATCCTCTTTTGGCCACTTCTGATTTGTAGGTGCCATGACATACTGATCTAGCCCCTTTTGATGTTTCTTGGTGTTTGACACATTTAGTTATACAACAACAACCTCATGATCAGCTTGGCTTTCCATCTTGAAACTCAACCCTATGCTTTTATTCCTTTGAACATTTGAGTGCAAATGACTGAAAATGAAGGCTTGACCTTCCTTATATTGATACTCTTTCATGCTTTCCCTTTGAGATAGTGAAACACTTTACCTTGGCAAACCCTAGAAGTCACCTTTAACAACCTCTTCAAACTGTCTCTATGCTGTCATCATGGAGGCTCATCATCTCCATTTCACCCCCTTTGCCTATCTTTCCAAAACCTTAGGTTTTTGGGCTGTTAGAGAAATATATTAGTGTTGTCTTCTAATTTCTCTATATCCCTTTCAAGTTCATTCATTTCTGTTCAGATTAACTCACCTTTTTCCTTTTCCATGTATGATTTCTAAAAATATTCAATTCATGCTTAGCTTTACTGGTGTGCCTCTATCCATGTGATTTGCTACCTTGGCTCCTTACTTGGCACACCACTGGCTCAATCAGTCTTAGGAACTCTGATTTTTCTTCAACTTAGGCTAATTCCTCTTCCATTTTCTTGAGTATATATTTTATCAGGAGTAGGCCTCTTACCTTACCAATTTTCCTGTTGATAGTCACCTTGAGACTCCTACAGAAATGCAAAAAATGAACAATTTTCTTTTGCACAATTTTGTCCTTGGAAAAGCAGTACTCCTTGGAGATTTTATTGATCTAACTTGGAAAAATAGGTGTTGACCTTCTTTCACATTTAATTCAGCTTCTAGCACATGAAAAACGGTGATTTAGAACACCAAAGATAACCCTACAACCTATGAAACCCTAATGACCTAATGGGAGGCTCTTTTGACTTGGTCTTTGACTGAAAGCTTGACTTGGGGTCTTCAAGTATGAAAAAAGATTTTTAGACAAATTAATGTATTGAAGATCCAAAATGTAATGTACCTGATTTATCTAAAGATCCTTTAGAGATATTTTTGAGACCATCAATGATTGAGGCATGTAGGAAACATAAGAAGGAGTAAGCTGGTTGGTGATCCTAGGTGGCAAGTGGAGGGGTGGGGCAAAGGCTAAACAAAGTGATGAGGTTAGGGGTGGGAAAATAGGATAAATATGAATGGAATGAGCCCATGAGGGGTCTTCTAGGAGTGGTAAGTTGACCATGACATGATAGAATAGTGAAAACGTTAAAAAAATATCTTAAGGATAATGAAGGCGGTGATATTTCTAAAACTCACAATATTCATGAATATTGTTTTTTTATAAATCTAGGACAAGAATTTAGTCATCTAAAAAATAGAAAAAGTTACTGATGACTAACAGTGGCTCCACCTGGGGAGAGAAGCTCCTTTTCAGGAGGTGTCTAGAACTTTAGATATCAAATCTCTGAGTTTATGAAGACCAGTGCCTCATCCATTGGACAGATTTTTCTTCTTTAATTTGTTGATGTTTCTCTTGAAGCTATGATCTCAAGAATCTAAAAAACATGATTACTTCAACCTCATCTCTACCTACCTAGCATACCTTTTCCTATCATTTTTTTCTTCTTATGGGTGCACTTGGACTGGAAAACCCTTGACATTCTTTTTCTTTTGAAAGCAAAACAAACTATCTAGTTGTAACCTTATCACTTCCAAGAGTTTAGATTATGCTAGTGAACTCTCTTATTCTCTACCTAGACTATTCATTTGTTAAGATTAGGTTTTTTGATAGAATTTATTCTCTAAGCTATTGACATCAAATTGAAAACATGCTTTGAATCACGATTAAGAAATCTGGTTTACCATGGGCTGTGGCATTGGGAGAAACTTCACACAGACATTATTTTTGTACATACAAAACTAGAAAGTATGAGGGCTATGTTTCATCATTTGTTATTCATCCCTATCTTTCTCTTTGGTTCAGATTTGATCATTGAGAGCCAGCATCTTTTCTCCTAATATTTTCCTACTGAAAATTCTAGCTTAAATGATTTGACAAGCCTTCTTTCACTAACATAACAGTAGAAATTCAAAACATGTTCAGCCATGATTAGGCTAGATGACTGAACAAGACTCATTTTCTTAAAAAATAGTGGCATTTAGGCTTGCTCACTTTCAGCAGTACTCTTTTTTGGGTACGGGGTTGTACCTCTTCTTTTAATATGCCCTCGTTTTCCTTCTTTCTTTGTTTTTGTGTTTTTGTTTTACTGATTTTTCCTCATGCAATGTTATGTACAATGAATGAAGGTTAAAACTTAGGGTTCTGTTAGTAATAGTGCTTGGGTATCCTGTCATTGACAGGATCCCCAATTAACTCTTCCCCATCCATCTCTTAAAAATAGAAAGCATTGTTATCCATTCTTGAATGGATGATGGAATGATATTTCCAAAAATTATGAAACTTGTTATGCTTTCCTTTGTACTTTCTCATTGATTCTTGCTTCCGAACTTTGTTTTTGTTGAAGATACTTTTTAGGTGAAAAAGCTATTCTTCTTTAGTTTTAAAACAGACAATGATGTCATCAATGTATATCATGGTGGAATAACTCAAATCAGGAGCCATGGCCCTTTGGAAAGTAGCTTCCACACTCCTTAACCCAGAAAGCATTTGGTCATACATGTAGATGCCTCAAGGTGCTTTGAAAGTGGCTTTATGTTGATCAGTTGGAAGTATTATCACCTGATTATAATCTGAAACACTATCAAGCAATGGCATCTTGTTAGAACCTTCTACCCCTTTCAGTATATGATTTTTCTTAGGAAAAGGGTGTTTGTTCTTTAGGGAGTTTTGATCTAGGTTTCTAAAGTATATATATAGCCTACACCCCTTTTATTTCTTTATTAGTGACACAATATGTTCCAAATATTTCTAGTTTTTCTCGAAAGGGATCATACTTTGAACAATTTTTGTGTCAAAAGGCTTCAAGCTCTCATCACTACATATAAAAGCATATCCAAATTATTTGCATAGTCTTATGTATCTCATTTTTATGTGAGGTGACCGAGTTTTGGATAGCCTGATCATCTTGGGTTTTTCTAGGCTATCTATGTTGTATTCATCTATGTTAGCCTGGGTAGATATTACTTTAGGCTTCTTAACATCATTTTTGGAATCCAACAACCCTCCCGAAGTGATATAACCTTTTGGTGATGAGTTTTCTTTGTATTTCAAGACCTTAAGGTTCTCTTGATCTAGGTTCCTAGAAAGTTCTGTTATATAAAAGTGTTCCAGTATGTTTACATTGGCTGAAAGGAATGGTTATGTTTCTTATGTTTGTTCTTCATTTGAGCACCCTTGTTCAGATTCTAAGCTTAGTTTTTTATCCGGATTTATGCAGGAATGCAACAGAATATAGAAATAACCATAAACATAGAAATAAAGTGGAAATAAGGCTTCATTTCATTAATATCAAGTCATAGAAATATGCTTGCAAACATGATGAAAATAAGATAGCTAGGGTGATGGTAGCGAATCTCTGAGAAGAGAAGTGGTAGCTACAGACCTCTAAACTGTGTTACAATGAGGCTCGAGGGCCTATTTATTATGGAAAAATAATGGTAAATTGGTGTTTCAACTTCCCTGAGACGTAACTTCAGCATACTACCTCCGTTTGGGGCTTCAAAATGGCTCTGAAAGTTCAGGACCCAAAAAACTGCTAAAAATAGTAAATTGTAAAAAAAATAAAAGAGACAATGGTGGGGCCCCAAGTGGAATAGACGGGTGGCCACCAATATCCACCTAGATCATTCCTCCCCCCTTAGGAAGAAATGGTCCCCATTGCATTGATTTCCTCCATGAGATGAGGAAAATTCTGTTGAACTTGGTCCCTAGTGAACCACTTGCCTTGGTGCAGGAGTTGACCAGCTTTGACAACCCGATACAGTTGGATCTTATCTCGGCAAGTGTTCTTGATTTGCATGTCCATGATACAGTCTGTGGTGGCCTATTCCATGCAGTCAGGGTTTAACTCTTTTGGTGCGAGTTCTTCCACAATGTCAGAGGTGTCTAATAGAGGTGGGAAGTAGGGACGAAGGCGGTCTACATTGAATACTGGGTGCAGACCAAGGAATGGTGGAATACTGAGCTCGAAGGCATTGTTCCCTATAGCCTTGGTGATGGTGTACGACCCATATTGGAGTAGTTGAATCTTGCGGTGGGGTCTGGTGAGGCGCTCCTTCTGCAAATGTAGCCACACTTTTTCGCCCACCTGGAAATTGTGTGGCACCTAATTTTGATCATGTCGTTTCTTGTACTTAGCATTGGATCTCTCTAATATGTCATGAACCTGTTGGTGGATGTGATGAATGTGCTCGATGAAGTTGTTTGCTTTGTCAGCTTCAGACTGGACATGAGCCGAATCAGCCTGAGTAGCTGCAAATGGCATAGATACGTCAATGGGACATAGTGGCTGGAATCCCAAGCCCACCTGAAAGGGGCTGTGGCCAGTTGAGTTGTGGAGAGCCCGGTTATAATTGTGTTGTACATAGGGAAGGCTCTCATCCCATATGCGTGGATGATTTGAATTGTACATGCGCATAATGTGTACAATCATCTTGTTGACGACCTCTGTCTGGCCATCAATTTGGGGATGGAAAGTTGTGGACTTGGTGAGCTTGGTGTCCAACATTGACCAGAGGTTGGACCAAAATTTGATGAAAAAATTGTTGTTGCGATATGATATGATAGACTGTGGGATCCCAAAGTGCACCCAAACTCATTCAAAGAAGAGTTTAGCAGTGGCTTCTGTTGTGATATTCTCTTGCAGGCCATCATAATGGCCATCTTTGAGAATCTGTCGACGACCACGAAAACACAGTCATATCCATGCTTAGTAGAAGGAAGGCCTGACATGTAATCCATGGACATGGATTCCCAAGGTCGACTAGGGGTAGGTAGCGAAGTATAGAGCCCTTGTTTCTTGATGGTCGGTTTGGAAATGGTGCAAGAAGTGCAGGATTTGATGTACTTCCCGACATCCTGTCAAAGGTTCGGCCAATAGAAATACTTCTGCAGTACTGCCATTGTTTTCTCAACCCCAAAATGCCCAGTGATTCGACTTTAGTGCGCTTCCCATATCATCTTCGCATGCTTGCTTGAAGGAACACAAAGGTGTCCCAGGTAACATAATAGTGCATCTTGGAGGTGAAAATTTGGACCTTGCATACCCCCCAAGAGTGCCTTGTATGTGTAGCTTAATTCTGGATCGCTCTTGTAAAGAAGCAGCCAATCAAAAGTCTCATGCCCATAAGAGTTGAGAACGGTGGTTATGGCTACGATCGGAGGTTGGATGAGGTAGTCTGCAACATTATTGGTGCTACCCTTCTTCTACTTGATGTTCAAATGAAATTGTTGCAGATATGTGGACCACTTCTAATGGCGATCGTTCTGTAACTTCCCTTGTGTATGTATGAAATGTAGGGGTCGGTGGTCTGTGTGGATGATTGTCTCCTTCCCCAAAATGTAATGTTTCCATTGTCGACAAGCCTGCACAATGGAATACATTTCTTTGTCATAAGTGGGATACTTTCGAACTGTGTTAGACAATGTCTCACTGTGATATTCCACTGGATGCCCCTGTTGAGTAATAAATGCCCCAATAGCATAGTCAGAGGCATCTGTCTCGATCTCAAATGGTTGTTGCAAGTCTGGTAATGTGAGCACTTAGGCAGAATAGAGGTGATGTTTCAATTCTACGAACACCTTTTGTTTAGATTCCGGCCAACAGAATTTTTCTTTCGCTCCTCCCTTGGTGACTTGAATCAAAGGCCAAGTGATATGAGAGAATCCCAACACAAACCTGCGGTAGAAATTAGCAAGACCTAGAAAGAAGCGAAGCTCTATTAGGGTGGTTGCGGCTGGCCAATCCCGAATAACTTGGATCTTGGCTGGATCCACATGCACCCCCCTTTCATCAATAATTTATCCCAGATACTGAACCTGGGTCATGCCAAAAGTGCACTTCTCCAAATTGGCACACAAATTTTGTTGCCGCAGTGTTTGGAGGACTTCTCGAATGTGGTGGAGGTGCTCTTCCCAAGTCTGGCTGAAGATCAGAATGTCATCCAAGTATACCACTACAAATGAGTTGGTGAATGGATGCAAGATGTCATCCATTAACCTCATGAAGGTTGTAGGAGCAATTGTCAATCTGAAAGGCATGACAAGCCATTCGAAAAGGCCCTCCTTAGCTTTGAAGGTAGCCTTCCACACATCAGAGGGTTCGATTGGTAACTGGTGATACCCAGACTTCAAGTCGATCTTTCTAAAATATTTTTCCCCTTTGAGTTGGTCCAGAAGGTCATCAATCCGTGGGATCGGGTACCTATTTTGGAGAATGATCTTGTTCAGCGCCTGATGATCAATACAAATTCTCCAAGTCCCATCCTTCTTCAGTAACAACATGATCGGGCTCCCATAGGGCGATGAACTTGGCCGGATGTGACCTTTTTGCTACAGCTCCTAAATCTGCCTCTTGATTTCATCATTCTCCAGAATAGAGTGCTTATAGATCATTCCATTGGGTAGCGGTGCGCATGGGGTCAGGTCAATGGGGTGCTTGACCTGAAAGTGTAGAGGCATCCCTGTGGGTGAGGTGAAGATGTCCCCATACTCCTCCACAAGCTTGTCCATTTGTTGTTGTCGTGCAGAGGAGCCATGTCTGGAGGTCTTGGCCACAATCTTCTTCTTGCCCTGGGGGCAGATCATCAGGAAAACAAATTTCCTGGTTTGGGAAATGAGCTTACTACATTTTTTTGCAGTAACCAAAGTGATATTGGCAGGTGCTGGTACCTCTGGTATCCTGTACAATTCATTTCCGAAAGTAACAATAATAGCGTGAGGTCGGGACTCATACATAGCATGTCGCTTCCACAAGTATGGTTGGCCTAATAATACATCAGAAACATCAATAGGATTAATGTCACACAATACATCATCCGTGAAGGGCTTGATGGTATAGGGAAGGCAGCACTGCTGGCTAACGCAGAGATCCCGTCCTTGGTGAAGCCACCCGATGGTGTATGGTTGTGGGTGCGCTATGGTCGACAAGCCCAACCGCTTCACAACATCTGCTGATTTGAGGTTCTTTTGGCTCCCATTGTTGACAATGAACTATAGCAGGGAACCCTTTACCCACATCTGGGAGTGGAAGAGACGCTTTGCCTCCTCTGGATCTTCTGGTTCCTCCTTCTGGATCTTCGTAGTGGCAACAGTGGCATTGGGATCCACATCAATAATCTACTTCCGTTTGTCATTCACCTTGTCAAGTTTTGATTCAGAGTTGGAGAATGCATTTGATTCATAAGCCCTCATCTCGGCCACCAGTGACTGCTTGGCCCAACACTTACTTGTGTTGTGAGTGGAGCTCTTATGGAACTCACACCACTTTCTCATGTCCTTCTTTGGCTTCATGGTGTTCTTTTCTTGTGTCTTTGGCAGGTTTTATTGGGCTGGCATGCCTTGGCTTTGTCCTTTTTTCTGCGATTTGAGAGCACTTTTCCCTTGCTTTTGATTCGTAGATCCAAAGTATCGCTTCTTCTGTTTGAATTTTTGCTCAATCTTGGCAGCATACCGGTATGTCGTACCAAGCGAGAAGATGCCGAGGAACTCCATTTCCTCCTTAATGTATATGTGCATACAACAGCAATACTTTAGCACCAAATGTTTCTCTGAATCTTTGATACCCAGCTTTGTGTGCAGGGTATGGAACAGATTCGTTAGCTCATGCACATCTTGATCCCTTTGTTGTAGCAGCGTGGTCCATTGTATGTACTTGTCCTCATAGCTCCCCATGGGAAAATATTGTTCCTTGATGGCATCTCAGAAAGAATTCCAAGTGGGTACAATTAAGAACAGATAGGTTTCTATCTCGTCCTTTTTCTCACAGTAGGTTTCCCACCAGTCCTTGACATGGGGGGTTAGCTTTGAGGAGTGCAAAAATAATCTTCTCCCGGTCGGAAAAGTCATGAACCGAGAAATATCCTTCAAATAGATTCAACCATCTATCTATGGCATATGCATCTATTTGACCCTCAAATATGGAAATGTAAAATTTTAATTGTACCTTAAAGGGAGTCACACCTCTAGAGTGGCTGCTGGATGCAGATGCGCTGCCGGTGGGAAATCGTTGAAGGATTGGGCAAAGTTATCCATCATCGCGTTCCTTTGTTTTTCGAGGGCCTCCTCGAGCAATATTTTGATATGTTCTCCTGTTCCTCATCTTTCTTTTCATCCCCCATGGGCATCCGTTGGGGTTTTCAAGGCTGATCTTGAAAAGGTTCCACCAGATCGAGCCCTAACTCCTTATACCCCAACCTTGTTGGGGACATGCAAAGAAGGATCGAGAAAAAGAAGACCGCTTTGATACCACTGATCCAGATTTTTGTAGGAACGCAACAGAATACATAAATAACCATAAAAATAGAAATACAGTGGAAATATGGCTTCATTTCATTAATATCAAATCACAGAAATATGCTTACAAACATGATGGAAATAAGATAGCTAGGGTGTTGGTAGCGAATCTCTGAGAAGAGATGTGGTAGCTACAGACCTCTGAACTATGTTACAATGAGGCTCAAGGGCCTATTTATTATGGAGAAACAATGGGGAACTCTAAACGTCCAAAAAACTAACCCTAAGAGATGAAGCGCCAAAACTATGGGCCCCATTTGGGTAAATTAGTGTTTCAACTTCCCGGGGACATAACTTCGGCATACTATCTCTGTTTGGGGCTTCAAAATGGCTCTAGAAGTTTAGGACCTGAAAAACTGCTAAAAATAGCAAGTTGTGAAAAAAACTGAAAGAGACAATGGTGGGGCCCCAGGTGGAATAGGCGGGTGGCCACCAATATCCACCTGTATTAGTTTTGGTTTTGCAATTTTATCTTCAATTTGTAGAAAATTAAGTTCAGCTTTTCCATTATGTTGTTATTCCGGGCTGCTAGAGTTTGGTTGTGGAGTGCTTCATGAAGTTCTTGGTTTGATTGTTGTGGCATGTCTAGATTTGTCTCAATTTCATTTACTTGCTTATCAATGTCCTCTTCATTACATAAAATGAATGAGTCAAGATCTGAATGGATGGAATAAAGAGGTGTGTTTTTTGGCCTTTATTGGCTGCTAACCATATACCTCATGTGTGATTCCCAATATAATCTCTTTGTTTGGTTAAAAACAGGGATGGTAGCATATGACATGCCTAGTTGAAGTTTTCCCTGAAGTTTGGCTCTCGAGGATCTAGATAAAAGCATGACATACTTGGGGGGAATTTCGGCCACTACTATGTCCATGGCCAAGCCCTTGGCAGGGATTTGTGCCAGATTGACACATAAATCCTTGATTAGACCCAGACACTTGACTCTGCTTGAATCGAAGGAATACAGGTCTTTGTAAGGTTTGGTTATTTCCAGGCCTAATATCTCTATCACTACCTTTGGCTTGAGGTTGTGAGAGTCACTGGAGTCTAGCATGGCATTATGTAAGATTTTTTCATGTATGTTTAGGCTAACATAGAAAGGGGGAATAGCTACTTCTTGGTATTTTCCCTCTACTTCAGGTCCAAACAGTAGCTCTGGTTTGTCATCAGTCAATTGTAGAATTTCGGTATCATTTCTCATGTTCAAAAATTTCAAAACTTGGGACCGTACATGTCTTGAGTAATCAGTTTAGTGAGAGGTATGGTTATCTTGATTTTAGCAATTTCTCCTTCAAAACTAAAAGGTACTTGTGTTTTAGGCATATTTACATTAATTTTATCAGCTGTAATTTTTTCTACAAGTTTAGTTTGCTGATTCTAATTTGGTACTTTGGACAAAAGAGTTTTCTCAAGGCCAAGAGTAGATGCACTAGGGCAGCTTGGGTCACCACTTTGTTGGCTAGTTTTGTCTTTGTTTAGATCGGTTTTCTTAGTCATGGTGTTGGTACTATCTATTGTCCTCTTAAGAGTATTTTCATGGGTTTTCCTAACAGAAGTGTCTATTTGGTTTCTCTTGGAGGTTTCTTGGTTCTTTTTGCTCCTAAGGTAATATTGCCTATTGACCTCCATTATGGAATTTTCAAATCCTAATTGGTAGCCTTCAAAATCCTCATGGTTTGTTTCAGTTTTATCTAAGGAAAAGAAACCTTGTTCTTCTTCAGTGAGAAAAACTTCACCTTTGTTATTAGAACCTATCATGTTTACATGGTTTTCTTCGGGTTCTTTGGTCTCTCTTCCCTCTTCATCTACATAATTGTCTTGGAAAGGAGGCATGATTTTTTGATCATTTTCTCTTAGTCTATTCTAGGGAGGGTCTCTTCTAATGGATGGATTCATATTTCTTTTTTGGGGATTTTCTTGGTTTTCCCTAGGAGGTGTTCTTTCATTTAGGCTTATCCTCTCCATCATTATCTCCATTATTCTAACTAGACTGTCAATCTTGGCATTAGATGTGGAGGTTGAGGGAATAGTTTCATTTTTGTAGGTAACCCTCTTTTCTGACCTCATCCTAGCCCTCTTTTCAATGAGGTTGGCCTCTGAACTCACAACTCCCCTTTGCATTTATTCTAAATTTAAAGGGTATCTCTCTCTCAATTGGTAGGTCATGTCTGGATCAAAGCCTTCTGGAAATTTCACTAGTGCTAGGCCTTGTGGGGGTTTCAAGTGAGGTGGGAGAGCATTGTACACACTATTGAACCTAGTGCAATAGTCTTGGACACTTTCCCTGACATTTCTCTTGAGGTTTTTATATTCTGAGAGGATTTGGAGAAGGTTCTTCTTAATTTCCCACTTATTTATGAATGTCTGGTAAAGGGAAGGGAGATCATGTATGATGTTAGAAGTGAAGATTTTGAACCATTTTTTGGCTTCTCCTCCTAAGCTTTGGGCAAATAGTCTCATTTTTATGGTCTCTTCTTCTAATTCCATGTAGTCAAAGGCATCATTCATCCTATCTACCTGTTGTTGGTCAGTGATAGATTCAACTCTGGTAAAGTGGGGAATTCTTGTAATATTCCAAAATTTGCATGCAGTGAATTGGAACATTTATTTTTTCCATATCCACTTAAGAGAAAAATAAATGGGTAAGGAGGCCCAAGCACAATGAAATTCTGAATAAAATCCCTCATAATGAGAAAAAGGATGAACATAAATGCTGGATTTCACACCCTCATGTGTGAACAGGGACTTTTGCATGTGGACAAAGTCAAGTTTGATCAAGTCAACAACATTAATATTTGAGGAGCGGATCCTAAATAAAATCAATGCTCAGTGTGAACAAGGCAAAATCTGAGATATTTTCATAAGCACACTTAAGTGTGAAGGAGGCTAGATCAATTGAACAAGTCAACCAGGACCAAATCCACAATGTTGTCTAGATGCAATGAACATCCTAAATGCATAGCACAGTTTTAATTGGAGGCTACACATGTGAATGGAGCTAAATCGTTGAGATGGTTTAGGGTTTGTCAAGCTTTATATCTTATAAAAGGAAGAGGAGGACATCAAGAGAGGGTTGTTGAAGACATATTATTTCTAAAGATTATTTATGTTTAGACATTTCTTATTCTCTTGGCTATTTAGCAGAGAATAGTGTTGTTTAGCACTTGGGTGTTCTTGATCGAGGATCCCACCTCTTCCATTGAGTAGCTCAAGGAGGGGTATTGCATTTCTTGACCACTATCAAGCATTTGGCCAAGCTCTTCTTCCAACTAAAATGCATATCATGTTGAGGTTTTGTTTGTCTTTGTAAGCTACAGCAAGTGGAGGATAGATCTACTCAGATCTAGGCCATTCTAGTGCTTCTTTTAAGTGGGAAAGCCTTCTATCCCTCTGGCAAGAGAGTATTGGATGAGGAGAGCCCATTTTCAGATCTTGGCTTGAGGCCACATCATATTCTAGAGCCAAAAGCGCAGTCCATCTTCCAGATCTGCATTATTTGCAATGAGAAAGTTGCAAGGTCTTTTGGCACTTAAAGGAGGAGAGATCTCTAGTCTTGGGAATCTGCCCTTCACTGTGGTGATCCGTGGATTTCAGATTGAATCCATGTTCCATTTAGATCTGATCTAAATACTGATGTATTTTCTTTAGAAATTCTAAATCATTCTGCAGATCAGCTGCCTTAGATCTCAAATCTACTCCATGTACATCATTTTCTGTTGAAAACCCCAAAGGGCATTTGAAGAGGAGACTCTATAGTGTACAGATCTAATATAAATCTGTCTTTTTGTACACAAATCTGCTCTATATCTAAAGTGTAATCAACAACTCTTTTCAGTCAATAAAATAACATTGTCAAGATTTTACAATCACATCATATGTTTGCAGCCTTTTAATTTGAGCATTTCTTCATGTAATGTCTTCTTCTTTCTATTCTATAATGAAAGGGCTTATGTATAACTCTGATTTGCTGATATAAATGATAAGTTTGAGCCTCCATGTTGCCCTTCTTCTGGTATGTTGCTGAATTGCATTATTTTATGAGTAGTATTTTCATTTATGACTGCAGCCCATTCTTAGGCCTTTTTCAGTTGTCCTAGGTGTGGGAGATTTGTTTAACCCACATAGAAAGATTTATTTCTGATATCCTCTCAGATTTAGGACTTATATTATTAGATATAAGGGATACAAGGGCTTCTTTTCACTTCTGTAGCATCCATTCCTGAAAAATGCGTTTTTCAGGCATGCTTTGCTAAGCAGTTCCCATTTGGGGATATTACAGTGGTATCAAAGCATAATCTTGGCTCAGCATGTGAGTTCCATCCATCCGAAGAATAAGAAGACAAAGGAGAAGAGCGGAGATCAAGATGATGAAGAGAATGAGCTTGCTCTCATCACTTTTTAGATCTAGGAAGAACCTCTCCAAGGAGGTTAATCAGATAAAGAAGAAGAGTTGCAGTGAAACTCCTAAAGGGTTTCAAGAAAAGGAGGAGCCATGCACTTCCTATTCTCAAAGAGGAGGAGACAAATAGCATGAAGAACACTTGGATCATTAGATTCTAAGTGAGTACCTTGTTGAGTACAAATATCAACCTAGAGCCTTCAAGGAGACTCTAGCTTTCCCACAGTTCATTCAGCTGGAGGAAGAGAGGAGTCCTTGCAGCACAAGGAGAATCAAGGGCAATAGGTTTCTATTGTCCACTTTTGATGGGACATCTTTAGAAAGGGCTTGGGAAAGAATACTTGATGCATTCTTCCTACTACATCCAGTGGAAGAGAAAGATGCAATAGAGATTACAACGCTACACTTGAAGGTTGAAACAAGAAATTGGTGGTTCATCCATGTGAGGCATGCAAGAGTATCTACTTTTGCATATTTCACTCAAAGGGTGATCAAGAGATTTGATGAAGAAGAATCAGAAAAAGAGAAACCCTCACCACCACTTGAGGAGGCATATACCAACACTCTCATGGTCATGGAGGAGCAGCCTTCATCTTCAGCAGTTGGGGAAGCCAACACATTGGAGGGAGAAGCTCTTACAGCCCTACAAGAAGCTTCCAAATTTCACCAAGGTATGCTTAAGCTTCCATCTCTTTCCATTTCAGAAAATCTGATGGAGGGATCTACATCATTGCATGCTACTGATTTAAAGCAATAGGATTGCACTGCACTGTACAAGAGTAGTAATGAAGAAAAGAGGACCCATTCCTTATGGGGGAATTCAAATCGCAACTTCATTCATGAAGCAATATAGGAAGAAGTGACCAATGGTAGACATCTTGAGATGAGAAATACTTTATCCTTTCTATATGACCCTTTCTCAATGAGCATTCCCCAACTCAAAGAAAGACTTCCACCTGCAGTAGATCTAGAACCTTATTGGTTTTGGAAGGCCATTGATGAGAAGAAGGTCTCATGGAGAGATCCCATTCAAGGTGCACTCCAACATATCATGGAGTGCAAGGTTTTTCAACAGTATGAGGGGAATTTTCCTTCATCACTCTTGGATTTCTATGGATTCAAGATGATCATTGAGGAGAGATCTTTTCTAGAAGACCTCCAAGGAGTTTCATTTCAACATCCCTTGAAATGCAAGAAGAGGAAACTGATTTGGGAGGATGGTATCCCTCATTGGAGGAGTACCAAGATGAAGAATGGTAGGAGACATCCACATTTGGATGAGTGGACGCAGATGGAGAGAAAGAAGCTGGAAGGCTACTTACAAAAATATGACACCGAATAGCAAGAGGCTTGGCTGCGTTGGCTACTCTTGAAAGAGTTTGGCCATCATGAGACATGTCCTTTTTCTAAAGGTATGTGGGAGGAAAGAACTTGGCAGGATACTTGCATCATTGGGCAGCAAGGAGTGTGGATACATTATGTCTTCACCACATGATTTGTATGATGGAGGTATGAGGAGGCAACAATTTTTTTTTTTCTTTGGATGTTCTTGGGAGAACAAGGACAGATTTTCTCTTGCACTTTGCATGATGTTGCAGGAATAAGAGATGGCACTATCATCGTGAAAAGGGGCTACTCCTTAGCCTTGGATGATCTGGAAGTACTTCCACTTTGGAAGAATATTCTTGTATGTTGCAGCATTATGGTAGATGTCTTTGACAAGGAGCATGTCAAATAATAGAGCTATGAGTTGGCAAGAGCCTATTTGCATAGGCCAACAGCGTTGTCACTTGGGAGCTTGGGGTTATTGATGGAGTGTCCCCAGGATCACTTCACCATTGATGCACTTGGTGAACAAGGAGGAAGTGAGATTGATGGAGTAGTGGATGGAAACATCTATTATAGAGATATGATCTTCTTAACTTGGATTTCCAAGCATAAGAAGGGTGACCTTCATGCAACACATAATTCATTTCTCTTCATGAGAGTATGCCTAACCCCTATGGAGGACTTATTCATGGATTCATATACCATCTTACTTCCAATACATGGTAGGAAATTTTTCTTTGCATTTATTTATTATCCAACACAATATTTGCATGCTCTTACAATTTCTATGCAGTGCACTGCTCCACAAAGGGGCAAGCTTTTCATTGAGCTCCATGGTCAACATTGGGCCAAATTATGTGATGGAGACAACCATCTTTTATATGGCCTTGGGAAAGTGTTTTCTTTCATGTATGTTCAGTTGATGTATCCATCCATTTTTTATTTATCAGTAGATTTCATGACATACATAATTATCCATGTATCAAAAAACAACTTGCCATAGTATTTTCTGAAGCAACAGTTAGGAAAACTACGCTGTAACTACATGGGAAAATGTTGGTACTTTCCTACACCAAATGAAACCTTCAATATTTCCCTCATTTTGATGTTGATAATGATTTCATTTGCTGATATTGTTCTTATCTGTATTGAGAGCATGATTGGAAGAGATACACATGGGTTGGATGTGTCCTTTTGGGGAGAGGATTCCCACATTTTCTGCATTGCATGTTCTAATGGGAACATGGGAGGAGTTATGGCCACCACATCCAAACACTTGTTTCTTTTTGAGGTGGGCCATGAGTTAGATGAGATGCCACATGGTGATGTTTTCCTATCCATCACATACAGAATGGTTTGGGCCAACTTGATTCACAGCGTTGGAGAAGAGATCTTTGGAGATCTAGTCTTCACCTTGCCACTTGAGGGCAACATTATTGCAGCCCAAGATAAACATATGCTCTACACTTATCATAAGTGGAGAGGAGTACACTGTGGGGTAGGCTCCTATGTCTACCATGTTGAGGCTTTCATCCCACCTACATTGCATGAGCTCAAGGTGGAGGGGCATTTTCAAGAGTTGCCATGTTGGGGGGTGACTCATTTTGTATGGATGATTGCTTGGGGATGGAGGATCCACATGGGAATCATGTTTCCCACTTTATTTTAGATTCCATTCCTCAAAGGGACCTCTGGAAAACACCTTATTTCCTTCCTGAGTACTCTACTTGTTCATAATGATAGCTATTTAGCTAACTTGTATGCTTGGGAGGGGCAATATGGAGATTCATTGATGAGACATCATCTCATTCCTTGGAGGAGATCATCACATATGGATGCTACAATAGGAGGAGGGAATAATTCTTAGTTCTATCCTTGCAGTTGCTTGAGGACAAGCAAAATTTGGGAGGGGAGGACTGTAATATTCCAAAATTTGCATGCAGCAAATTGGAATATTTATTTTTGCCATATCCACTTGGGAGAAGAATAAATGGGTAAGGATGCCCAAGTACAATAAAAATATAAATAAAATCCCTCATAATTAGAAAAGGGATCAACATAAAAGTTGGATTTCACACCCTCATGTGTGAACAGGGACTTTTGCATGGGGACAAATTCAAGTTTGACCAAGTCAACAACATTAATATATGAGGAGTCGATCCTAAATAAAATCAATGCTCAATGTGAACAAGGCTAAATATGAGCTATTTTCATAAGCACACTTAAGTGTGAAAGAGGTTGGATCAATTGGCCAATTCAACCAGGACCAAATCAAAAGCACTGTCTAGATGCAATGAACCTCTTAGATGCACAACACAATTTTAGTTGGAGGCTACTCATGTGAATGGAGCTAAATCATTGAGATGGATTAGGGTTTGGAAAGCTTTCTATCTTATAAAAGGAAGAGGAGGACATCAAGAGAGGGTTGTTGAAGACATATTATTTCTATTTAGACATTTCTTGTTCTATTGGTTTTTTAGCAGAGAATAATGTTGTTTATCACTTAGGTGTTCCTGATCAGGGATCCCACCTCTTCCATTGAGTAGCTCAAGGAGGGGCCTTGCATTTCTTGACCACTATCAGGCATTTGGCCAAGCTCTTCTTCCAACTACAACACAGATCCTGTTGAGGGTTTGGTTGTATTTGTAAGATGCAACAAGTGGAGGCTAGATCTACTCCGATCTAGGCCATTCTAGTGCCTCTTTTCAGGGAGAAAGCCTTCTATCCCTCTGGAAAGAGAGTATTGGATGAGGAGAGCCCATTTTTCAGATCTTGGCTTGAGGCCACATCATGTTCTAGAGCCAAAATTGCAGTCCATCTTCCAAATCTACATTATTTGCAACGAGAAAGTTGTAGGGTCTTTTGGCACTTCAAGGAGGAGAGATCTCTAGTCTTGGGAATCTGCCCTTCACTGTGGTGATCCGTGGATTTCAGATCTAATCCATGTTCCATTCAGATATGATCTAAATACTGATGTATTTTCCTTAGAAATTCTGAATCATTCTGCAGATCAGCTGCCTTAGATCTCAGATCTACTCCATGTACACCATTTTCTGCTGAAAACCCCAAAGAGCATTTGAAGAGGAGACTTTATAGTGTACATATATGATATAGATATATATTTTTGTACACAAATATCCTCTAGATATGAACTTTAGTCTACATCTCTTTTCAGTCAATAAAATAACGATGTCAAGCTTGTACAATCACATCATATGTTTGCAGCCTCTTAATTTGAGCATTTCTTCATTTAATGTCTTCTTCTTTTTGTTCTATAATGAAAGGGATTATGTATAACTCTGATTTTATGATATAATGATAAGTTTGAGCCTCCATGTTTTCCTCCTTCTGCTATGTTGCTGAACTGCATTATTTTCTGAGCAGTATTGTCATTTATGACTGCAACCCATTCTTAGGACTTTTTCAGCTGTCCTAGGTGTGGGAGATCTGTTTAACCCACCTATAAATATTTTTTTATGATATACTCTTGGATTTAGGACTTAGATTACCATATCTAATGGATCCAAGGGCTGATTTTCACTTCTGTAGCATCCATTCCTGAAAAATGTGTTTTTCAAGCATGCTTTGCTAAGCAGTCCCATTTGGGAATATTACAATTCTTGATTGGTAGTCATTTGGTAAAGGTACCAGAGGTTGTGGTAGTCCTAGGGGGCGTACCATGCTGCATGATGGGAGCTAATGGAATCCCAAAAGTATTTAAAAGAGGAGGGTTTGTGAGAGGAGGTGGAGGATGAAGTGGAGTGGGTTACACAGTGGTGGTATGAATGGGTGTGGTGGAAGTACTTGGACCAAGAAACTGATTCTGAGCAGACTTGGGATGAAAAGAGCTAAAGTGATGGAGAAGATGAAATTCAGGAAGAGTGGAAGGAGAGTCTTCTCTACCAGAACTCTGCTGCAAATCTATGGGCTCAAGGTCAGTCTGGTCAATCCCACTTTGTGACTTGGTTCTAAAAAGGTTCCTTGTATGGTGGAAGTCAAACTGGGGATCTTGCAAGGATGTAAGATTTTCAGGGATAGAAATTTCTCTATGAATGGTCCTGATAGTAGTTGAATCTTTAGTTTTAGAAGTTTTCCACAAAATCTTTTTCGGGTCATCAACTATGGTAGGAGGATTTGGGTTCGGATGAGATCTGGTACTGATCCTTTGTGAAGCTAGATTTCAAACTCAAAATGTAAAGAATCTAAAATTTTAGGATTATTTTCAGAAGGATGACCTCTCTTAGTGTTTCATAAACTCACACAATGTGTGACTAGGCCTCTAAACTTCTCAGGGCTGATTTGACCGAATCTTAGGGAAGTCTAGTGAGAACTAGTGAAGTGGTAGGTGTTGGAGAGGTAAATCCTCTCTGCAGACAGAGGCGATCCCTACTAGCCCAGATCAGGTCTAGCAACAATCATATCATGCTAAAGTGCAAGTTCCTAATTGCAATAGACCAAATTGCGAAGAAGGCCTACCTTAAGCCCAACGTTGTTGTTTGCAGATAAGATAACGCTCCCGTTTCCTCATTCCAACATATCACAATTCTCTCGCTTGTCGCGATCAAACACCTGGACATACAAGAAACACGACAAGCACAAGAGTAAAACCCAATATATGCAATTATATATCAATTAGAGAAGACACAACTCATGATTACAATGTATGAACAACACGAGTGGAACCATAACCAAAGTTGCTTATCATTAATCAATACAAAGAAAGATACAGCCTGGCTCTGACGCTGAATCTTCCTTCGGTGGGTTGACAACAGAATACGTCACGGTAAAGCTCGTTGGGAATGGGACAAGCCTCTCTCTTCAGTTGTCTTGACAATGATCTCCTTGCTACTGATTTGGCTCTATGAGGACTATCAAGGCTCTTGCAACATTCTCTAAGCTATGAAGGCTCTTGAAGGCTAGCTTGCAAAGGAAAATGGCAAGCTTTTATAGATGGTGGAAGGGGAGTTGGGATACCTATAATCATGGGATTGGCCCTATCCTCAAGAAATCTTCCATGAGAGGTGGAAAACCACTTCCTCTACATGGAGATCTGGAGCCAAACCTCCCAAATAAATTTAGAGACCAGTTCAAGAATTGTTTGGAGTCAATCTTCCTCCATTTATTTTAAAAAAACACTCCTTAATAAGCCTGGTGTGGGTACAACAGTAATACAGTGCACCAGCTAGCGCGCTCTCTTTGGAGGATTTCCCCCATTGGCGTGAGGGCTAAATTGACTAGTCACGTCAAGGAAAAAAATGCTATTTTTAGGGTTTTTCACAAGGAATTATCTTCAGAGGAATGAATGTCCTTGTCCAGGGGAATGCCATGAAAGTGGTTTCAGGTCATGTCACTACTCACAGGTCACAGAATAAGCCCTTCAATGTGCAGGACGGGGGATTGTAGGGACGATGACAAATTGCTGTGTAACAGATGCCCCCTAAAGTATGAGGCCCGAGAGAGAGAGAGGGGTGAAATGCTTTACGAGAACGTGTCCAACTGAAAACACTGCCGTCGGAAAACCTGCATAGAGAAGTACAAATGATATCTCAAATACATGATATATATGTGGTATGGGCACAGCCATCCATAACAAAGTATATAATAACCAAGATTGAAGGTATGGATGCAGGCATCCAATAAGGATCGATAAATAAACTCAGGCATGGTCACAGCCATCCAATCAATGAGTCATATAACCAATCATAATAATCCACAAAATCGCAGCCTGGATTCTTAACAAACAAAATCCAGGGTCTTGCGCTCCATCTCGACCCGAACAAAGTACAAGTTCAAGCATGTGAATAAGTGAGTTGAAGTTGAACATGCAAGAACATCGTCTGATTACCAGCCAATGATGAAAGATGTTAACAGACGCGAGAGGAACCACCAATAATGAGAATGGCCCTCAAGGTACTATAGGTACAATCTACGGTATGTGAATTAGTGAACTGGCGTCGAACACCCACAGAATCATCCGATCGAAGGTCAATGATGAAAAGCTTTCGTCGAATGCGAAGAACCTACCATTGAGGCATGCAGGCTCCAAGGTACCAGAAGGGAGTCTCTAGATTAGCTTCCTGGATAATGAGCTAAAGTTGACAAGAAGTGACCTTGATTGAAGGTGGGCCATAGTGTTTCCCACATAATCAACGCGAGACAGAGAAACATAATTTTTTGTGAATCAGGATTAGATGAGAATCAGAGGAGTTTTGAAACTTGTAGAGGTCAACTTCTATTGAACATATCGGTGTCAAGACAGTGGATTTGGCAGTATTTGACATCAAAATATCAGAGGTCATGATGATGAGGCAAAGAGTAGATGAGAGGTCAAAATGGATTACCCAAACCCATGGAGGAAAGAAGAAAACGAGATGAGATGTCCCCAACCCGACACGAATGTAGACAAGTGCCATGTTCAAGAGTGACATACTGCTGACACAACAATGATACTGGTTTCATTTTCCCCACCATTTCTGGTGAGTACCCAAATTATTTTTGAAGACAAGCTTGAAGGGGATAGCATATGCTCGTAATATAAGTCTGTCCTTCGGACGAATCCATCCTAGTACATTTAATGAGCCCTAGGAAGGAGGAACTCGAATATCATCATTACGACTGGATCCGATGTCATCAGGGTTTAACGAGTCTGACAAAGGAATAAATCAGCGTCTTTTCATGTTTAGAGAGTTTGAAAAGACAACAGAAAGGTAAACTCCAATGGTCCCTTTTCGTAAATAGTTCCTCAGATCCGAAAAGGTAGAAAACTATGTCTGAGAAAACCTCCTAGTCGCAATAGGCTAGGGTATTCCTTTTTCATAAATAATCTATCCCAGCCCAAAAAAGGGGTAAACGTATACTAGGTAGATGTCGTTTCGTAGCCAATTTAACAAGATCAAAATGACAAGAGACTCGGCAATCTTTTCAGTTTTCAAGAGTTAGAAAAGAGCTGAAATTTGACTCCTCCTGGAGGAACAAGTGGTATAAAGGGTAGCAACTGGTTCTGGTAATGATGGAACTGCTCAAAACATGATAAAATTCAAGAGACTAGCTAACAAGACCACTCATCGTAGTGGTTCCTTGAGAATGGGTAAAAGAACCAAGTGAAGGCATATGATCGGCCAAGCAGATGGGGACGATGGAAAGAGAAAACCAATGCTCATCTGGCAAAAACGGGCTGATAAAATGGCAATCACAAGAGGTAAAATGGGAAAGGTTTCATTTTTACACAAGCTTGAAATGGAAACAAACTATGCTTGAAAAATTAAGCATGCCCCCAGCATGGTGACTCAATTTGAGGAACATGCCCCCCAAGCTTCAGTCCATGCACCTGAGTAAACAGATGGAGGGAGTGAAGGTTCAAGTTACAAGATCTAAGAAAGACTCGACTGGGATTTTACGAGATCTGATCAAAGACTCGAATTGAACAAGAACATGTTTCATTATTTTAACGAGGTTGACACATTAAAAAAACTATCCTCAGGACACCTTGTTTCATGGTTTAAGGAGCTTGGCACAAGACAAGGAACTCTGCTCCGACAACCTTGTTTCATTTTTTAAGGAGCTTGACACAAGACAAAGAACTCTGCTTCAACAGACCTTGTTTCATTTTTTAAGGAGCTTGACACAAGGAAACGAACTCTGCTCCAACCAAACCCAGTTTCATTTTTTAAGGTGCTTGACACAGGAAAAGAACCATGCTCTGGCGAGCTCAATGGAGGAGGCTCAGGAGGGGGATAACCAAATACATCATGCTCTAGACAATCAGACACTGCCCCCAAGCCAGGTATAAAGGAGGAACAATGATTTAGATCGCTCCAAGGCAGCTCCTCAAGAGACATTGTTTCGACAATGGCTTCGTCAGAAGGGAATATATCTTTTAGAGGATCAGACGAGTCGGCCTCGCCGAGCCAGGGGGATTGAGAATAGATATCTAAAGCCATGCTCGAAGGAGCATGTTGAGGAGGAGAAGGATTAGATGCGGCAACAATTTCACAGTAATTAATCTCTACTGGAGTTAAGGGCATTGATTCTCCAAAATCAGTCACTTGTTCAGGCGAAGGGATGATCCATGGGTTTTTAGACCTAGAGATCATATTAACTTGAATGGTGTGCGGTGGTGGCATGGGAAAAATACCCATGAGGACAGGATCCTTCAAGAGACCGGGTCCTACACTTTCAGGGGGATTGGGGATCTGATCCACGTAAGGAACGTTGTTCTCAGAGGATGAGGTGAAGAAAGACAACTGATCCACAGTAATGATTTTGCCCTCATGAGGGAACTTGAGAAGCCGGAAGAGGGTGGACGGTATGCATAGCATGGCATGAGTCCAATTGCGGTCAAGAAGAAGATTGTAGTTAAGCTTGGCGTCAACCACTTCTACTTCTACGTTGACTGCCTTCCCTTGTAAGGTAATCAGAAAACTCTCGAGAACACCCAGAGGTTTTGATTCCCGACCATCGAATGCCTCTAAGGCATTGGGAGACAATGAAAGAGCCGGAGAGCCAATGGCCTTCCAGCAGGCAGATGACATGACACAGGTGGAAGCACCTTCATCCACAATGACCCTATGGATGTTGAGGCCGTTGATCCCGACGTGTATAACAAGAGAAATTTGATGCAGAAGTTGGGGGGGTAAAATTTTCTAGGTCGAAGGTGAGAAGACTAGAATCAGTGGGATTGATTCCACTGATTGCAGACAATAGAGCTTTCCGTTGCGATGGGAAACTTTGAAGAACTTCTAATGCAGACATGGCAGAAGGCGCCTGTGCCAAATCCTCAACAATACTGTAGTGCTGAGTGGCATGGGCATTTGGGTTGTAGGAAGATCTTCACATAACACCTTTAGAAGGTGGCCTCACAATAGGTTCAGTGTTGGGCTTCTCAATTTCCAAAGGACCGGAGACAGGTGGGGGAAGTGGGCCATCCACAGCTTCCTTTCCAGCTACCTAACGTGATCCAGCATAATCCTTTGAACGCGTAGCAATTGAGACAGGTGAAACACCATTCATCATAAAGACCTGGGACCCAAATGGTGCAGATGGTGAAGGCTGATCAACCAACTGGGTCTGCTGAGACGGGAAGGGTTCTTTGATAATTTCTGGAGTCCCTTTGGAGCCTTTGATAAGTTGACTAATTTTAGATCGTCGAGCACAATCCTTGGTATAATGGTCTCCTTCACAAATAAGGTAGGGGTACTTCAGTTTACCTTGGGAACCATCATCAGTACGAGGTTTAGAAGACTCTGGTTTTGGGGCATCGGGTTTGGATTTTCCTTTGCACTTCTTCTTTCCTTTGGAGGTCTTTTCCATAGGATTAGATTGAACCGCGTTGACCTCTGCAGTCTTGCCAAAATCTGGAGGGGCGGGAAGAGAAAAATTATTGGAAGAATTAGACTTATGCTTCCCATTCGAGGATTTCCGAGAATTTTGAGAAACAGAACCAATAACACCATCCAATGTTGGGGTAGGTGGTGCTTTAGAGGTTCCCGACCGTGGAGCATCAGTCAAAATATCATAAAGTGTGTCAGACTAAGAGTACACCACATCCAAGTACTGGGCACGCACAATGGCTTGTTCTTCAGTCACACATGCGCCCATAGTAATATCTTGAGCGATTTTGTTAATGAAGGATGTGGTGAGCCAATGAGTTAGTAGCTGATCAGGTATATCAAACTTGATCAGTCTACGACAACGTCGCCACTCATGAATATGATCGGATATGTGGGTGGCTTTATCCTACTTCAAAGAAGTCAGGAGATGCATCCCGGCTTCATAGCGAACCGGTAAATGGAAGTGAGTCAGAAAATCCATAGCTAACATATTGAAGTCTTGAAAGATACCATGGGGTAACTCTATATACCACTTAGCGGCAGCACTAGTAAGAGTGTGCTGGAAGAGATGTAGATGAATTGAATCATCCACCCAATAATTAGATGAACACCACAGCTGGTAGGTCATTACATGAGCTTGGGTGTCCTCTCCATCTTTACCTTCAAACTTAGGACAGTCGTCGGGTACCTTGGTCGGAACCTGAGGCCAATAAGGATTGTGAATAATCGGATCATTGGTTAATTTAGAAACGTTCGGTAATTCCAAGGTAGCCAAAAATGGAAATTGTGGATTAAAAGGTATACCAGGACCTTGATAAGGACCTATACCTATACTCCACGCTGGTTGAGCATAACCTTGCCCCCATGGGTTCTGTCCCGGAGGATTCCGACCATAGGGGGTATAGAGCATATAACCAGTCTGATATGGCTGCTGGTAACCAGTGTATGGGGGTTGATAACCAGAGTATGGACCTTGATTATGTCAGCCCCATTTGAGCAGTCTGTGGATTTGGCTGCTGAGTATAGGTGTAGCCGGGTTGTTGAGGATAATAATAGGAACTTTGGGGCGGGTTATAAGTCGATCGAGATTGACCTCGAGGATAGTAACCACCTTGGGGTTGAGTGGGCTGCTGATAGGTGGGACCCTGCTGAGCCTGATAATTAGGGTGCACCGGTTGATTCAGTTGTTGCATCGAGTAAATCGGTTGTTGATCAGGGTTGACAGGATGTGCAGGCTGGCCTAATTGGACAGGCTGACCTGGTTGGATGGGCTGCGCTGGTTGAACAGTTTGACCCAAGTAAATAGGTTGCACCAGTTATGCAGGTTGACCTGGCTGATGTAGGACACCAGGCTGTGTCGGATGGGCCAGTTGGCCTGGTGGTGGAATGGGGCCAGGTTGTGGCTGGTAACTGGTTTGACCTGCAACAGGACAATAAGATGATCATGGCTGATGTGCAACATTCAGACCAATAGGATACTGAGGTTGCATAGGTTTTGAAGGTTGTTCTTGCCCCCCAGGACCGTACAACGACCCCGGTTGGTACCTCGATTGACCTGTGGGTCCTTGAGGTTGCCCTGGTTGGACCATAGGGTGAGGCTGGATAGGTTAACTTGAAGAGTTGTATGGCTGTCCTGGTGGACCCCAGCGGAGTCGCCAATTTGTTGTAGAGGTAAATCCTCTCTGCAGACAGAGGCGATCCCTACTAGCCTAGATCGGGTCTAGCAACAATCATATCATGCTAAAGCACAAGTTCCTAATTGTAATAGACCAAATTGCGAAGAAGGCCTACCTTAAGTCCAACACTGTTGTTTGTAGAGAAGATAACACTCCCTTTTCCTTGTTCCGATAGATCACAATTCTCTCGCTTGTCACAATAAAACACCTGCACATACAAGAAACACGACAAACACAAGCGTAAAACCCAATATATGAAATTATGTATCTGTCAAAGAAGAAAAAACTCATGATTACAATGTATGAACAACACGAGTGGAACCATAACCAAAGTCACTTATCATTAATCAATACAAAGAAAGATACAACCTGGCTCTAACGCTGAATCTTCTGTCGGCGGGTCGACAGCAGAATACGTCTTGGTAAATCTCGTTGGGAATGGGACAAGCCTCTCGCTTCGGTTGTCTTCATAATGAGCTCCTTCCTACTGATTTGGCTCTATGAGGACTATCAAGGCTCTTGCAACATTCTCTAACCTATGAAGCCTCTTGAAGGCTAGCTTGCAAAGGAAAATGGCAAGCTTATATAGATGGTGGAAGGGGAGTTGGGATCCCTATAATCATGGGATTGGCCCTATCCTCAAAGAAGCTTCCATGAGAGGTGGAAAACCACCTCCTCTACATGGAGATCCGGAGCCAAACCTACCAACTCAATTTAGAGACCATTTCAGGAATTGTTTGGAGTCAATCTTCCGCCATTTATTTTTAAAAAAAACTCCTTAATAAGCCTGGCATGGGTACAACACTAAGACAGTGTGCCAGCTGGCATGCACTCTTTGGAGGATTTCCCCCATTGGTGCGAGGGCTAAAGTGACTAGTCGCACCAAGGCAAAAAAGGCTATTTTTAGGGTTTTTCACAAGGAATTGTCTTCAGAGGAATGAATGTCCTTGTCCAGGGGAATGCCATGAATGTGGTTTCAGGTCATGGAATAAGCCCTCCAATGTGTGGGATGGGGGATTGCAGGGACGGTGACAAATTTCTGTGTAACAGTAGGCCTACTGGAGGCTAGTGGAGTCACCAGGTGGATGTTTTTTGCTATTTTAAGGATATGTATTTATGGTCCACCACCAATAATGGACAAGAAACTAATCTAGTGAATTTGTTTTGGTTTTATGAGTTCCTTTATGTATCCCTAAGGTTTCTATGAGTTTCATCTAGTTGAGTCATCATTTTTCTACGATGGTGAGACAATTAGATTCTACTATTTGGCTAACAGTTTGAGTTCTCTATGATTTGATAAGAGTTTCTAAAGTTCTAAGGAGTACTTAGATTGTCACTAACTTAGAAGGCTCTCACCTTGATTTCCATTTATGTTAGGTGGTGAGTTGGTGATAAATCAATAGATATTGTTTACAAGGGTTTCTGAAGTCCTAAGGAATACTTATATTGTCACTAACTCAAAAGGTCCCACCGTGATTGCCATTATGTTAGGATCTCGTGATTTGTTAGATTGGCAAGACCAAATGCACCAGGTAACATCAGACTAGTCTTTGGAGTCCTAGGACCTAGCCTTCTTGGACTCAGAGAGGGCTCCCTCTATTTGTGCAAAGGATGTGAACTTGTTTGCTTTTAGGGTTTGATTTTAGGCTAGTTGTTAAGTCTAGGGTTTTTTTGTTTGTTTTTGTTGGGTAGATGATCAAGTAGAATAGATGGAGTGAGAAAATATTCAAGTCATTGCACTATGGAGTCTATAAAATTCATGGAAAGTTCAACAATGAATCAGGGTGCATCATAGGGAAAAACTAGCATGGTCAGTGGATTTTCAAGGTTTGTGTGATATGATATGAACATCAAGTTTGTGAACAAGGAAGGGAAAAGGGAAATTAAGAATCCTTTGTAAAATACTTTAACAAGAAGAGCCTTAAACACTATTCAACATAAAGAAGTAATCATAAGACAGGGAAGACCAATAACTCTTTGATTCAACTCAAGAAAATAAGTATTCAAGACAAACGATTTAGTGAACTATAGAAGGCGGGAAACTCATTTAACTTCTACGGATTTCACCTTCAAGGTTAGAAAACATTTAAGATAAACATATAACTTTAATCAAATAAGAGGGAACTCCCAAACATCAATGATCATAGCCATAAAGATCTTCAAACCAACTCTTTTAGTATGGAAAAAGGGTATGATTGAAACATAGCCTCTTTGGCAAACCTAATTAGTGGTACTTTAAAGAAAGATCTCAAGAATAGAGTTTTTGTGACATCAAACAAGTAGGATAACCATAAAACATCTATGATATCTAATGTGTTAGCCACCTATAAATTTGTTAATACTAAAAGGTGGCTAAAACTTTTTGGAGCCTTCAAGGAACAAATTTTATTGCTAAAAAGTGTTGGCTCTTGAAGACTCTTGAAGGCCTCATACCTCTGTCCAAATCTTCACTGCTTTTTCTGTAACCTCAGAAATTTCTGCCAAGTTCCAAGAGAAAGACTATTGTAAAAACCATCATTTTTCCCCTCCCCCTCTTCCAAAACTAACCTTAATTTTTCTCCCCTTTTTCTCCATAAACTCTTTTATTTTTATGACTCCTCCCATTCATGAAAAACCTCTTTACATAGTTTAAAACTCATTTTTTAAACTATATCGAAACCGTCAAATCCATTGAAAAACATTGAAAAATCATAAAAAATACATATTTTTTGTATAAAGGCTTAAGCCCCCTTGGGCTAAGTCCTAACCACTTCCGCACCGTATGCCCATGGTGCTAAGACCAAGCACTCAGTCCTTTTCGGTGCTTATCGCATCGCAATTTTCATCGCATGCCTTTGTTCACTCCCTCTGATCGGCCATCCCTCCGATTCATTTTCCACCGTTGATTTGATCCTCAGATCAACGGTCCGCGCTACATCGCATCACAAATTTTCATCGGTGAATTTGTTTGTTTGCCCCGATCGCCGATATCTCGATTTGATATCCACCATCGATCTCTGGGGGTCTAATCGCATTCGACAGCTCATATTTATCCCGAAACCCATTTCCCTCCACTCTCCCTTTTAAACCTCTTGTGCGCAGATCCCCACCGTTGGATGCTGCCATCCAACGACTATTCTCCTCCCACGCCTTCTTAAGCAGTTTTTCCCAATTACGTAGGATTTTATAGTATTTTCTGTGTTTTACAGGTGTTTGATGGGTTTTCCATTATATAAAGGCCGAAGGCCTGGGATGATGATTCTTGTGCCTTCGATTTATCAAAAGGGAACCATTCACGGGCTCTACTCCATGTCTCGTAATTGTTTCATGAGGCAGTGATGCCATATAAGCCCAGCGTGGCCCTGCACTTCGATAAGACACTATGTTATTAAAGCACGATTTAAAGAGTATCAGTGTTGAAGACAGAGCACAACAGAACAGAATATTGAAGACCGATTTGTGGGGATTACGGCTAAGATGGATTATCAAAAGCCTAATCCCCCAAATTAAAACATAGTCAAAATAAAATCATAAGTGTTTAACAGACAGAAAGCCCTCCATCGCCTATTTTTAGGGGAATTGATTCCTCAACTACCATAAGTGCCACCTGTGCCTCAAAGCATTCAAAAGAGAGGCCAAAGTTTTTGATCAAATGAAGATATTAGCCTCAACGCAGCCAGAGAGTTACTTCTGCAAGGAACTTAAATGCTAAAAATATCTGCAGAGTTACTCCAAACATGACACAGAGCCCTAAAGTCAATAAAAGCTCCCACCGAGCTTAAATTCATGAATGTAAAAAAGTTAATACAGAAAGAATGTTTGTAAACTTCTCCATTGAGCCCCTCAAAGGCCAAGAAGTCATTAATCTATATAAATTGTCTTGGGAGATATTTTACTAGATCTCACCTCCTCATTCTTCTATAAATACTTCTGTAGAAGATGAGAAACTGTTGGTTGTTGGTTGATCACTAGTTGTAATATTGGAACTCTCTGAAATAATACATAGTCTGTTGAAGTTGAAGAAGAAATTGAAGTCTTGGAGGCCTTGATGATATTGTTGCATGATTGTTCCTAAGAAAGCTCTATCATTGGATCCATGAGCTTGGTTGTTGGTGAAGTATTCTGAACTGTTTAATGTTCTCTCCTGTTTTCATTCTGTTCCATAATTACTTACTACAGTAGGTTGAAAGTTTTAGGCTAAGAAATGACTCTTGGAAGCACCTTAGACCTATTCATCCTTCATTGTTTTATGTTTTCTTCTGCTGAAGTATTTTAGAGTCTTTAATCTTTCTCTTTATCTTCATGCTTGTGTATTTCCTTAATAGTTGGAATAGTTGGTTTCAGCATGATTTATGGTTCTCCCTGCTTGTCTGTTGCCACTTTAAAATTGTTATTGAAGTCTCCCTTTGTAGTTTTATGTTTACAATGAGTCAAGGAGGTATGTTCTGATCTTGCCCTTTGTCCTTACTTAAAAAGTTGTCTCAAAGGTCTTTATAGTTGTAATCATAGATGTGTTAGGTGTTCCCTCTTCTATGACTGCAGTTATCAGTGAATCTTTTATGTTTTCTAAGTCATTTGAAATAAAATATTTGAGGAAATAGGGTGTTCCCCGAATCTTAGATTTCATTTTAAAAGTTGTTTTGAAATCATTTGTTTGCTTAAAGGTGTGATTTGTAGAATTCATGGTTAGCCTTGTCTATCAAAAATCTCTTTATTTTTCAAATTGTGCTTTCAAATTCCCTTTGTTTGAGAATTAAACTTCTCATTTCAAATCATTGATGTCCATCTCATTCCAAAAACCAAAGGATCCTGTGGCCAAGTTAAATTTGCCCTCTGATATCCCATATCCATTGATGAGTATGTTATAACCTCTTTTTGACTCCATTGCCCAATAAACCATATGTTTCTCCATTCTATTTATCTTTCCTAGATCTTTCATGTTCTGCTGTATCAATTCAACCAAAAAAACAAACAAACACTTAATAACTAGTCTAAAATCCATATTCTAAGCACACAAGATAAACCTTTGCAAATAAACATTCGAGAGATCCTTTCTGAGAACAGGAGGACTAGATCCTGGGACTCTAAAGATTGGTTCTAATGTTGCCTTGTCTTTTGATTTGCCAAACTATCAAAACACGAGACACCAACATAATGGCGATCATGGTAGGACACTTTCGAGTCAGTGATAATCTAAGTACCCCTTAGGACTCTAGAAATTGCTTATTTTCAAAGACTATACAATGATTATCAACCACCTCATCGCCACCAACATAATGGCGATCACGGTGGGACACTGAGTAAAATATTCAAAACAAAACACTCACTGTCTAGTATAACATAAGTAACCTCCCTCAAGCACTACCAAGCAATGGTAATCATTATAGGACTTAATTGAATCAGTGAAAAACTAAGTAACCCTTAGGATTCTTGTTAAACCTTATCAAACCTTGAAGGAAGAATTTACCAAGCCATAAGAGTGAACTCTGTATGATTAAACACCTTAGCTAAGTGTTAAATCAGTTTTAGGACACTCTCTTAACCTGTAAGACCAAAGTAACTCAGAAAAACCCAAAAATATTTCAGTTTGGCTTCATAATAAACATGGTGGTGGATCATACTTAGGAGTTAAAAATTTCCACCTCCTTAGGAGTTAAAAATTTCCACCTGACAACTCCACACTCTAAAACTCCCAAAAGACCAAATGACTCCACTGGTAGAAGACCCTGACCTGGTAGAATAGACACAATGATCTATATCTTGATTTACAAACATGATTCCAAGAATACAACAAAGATATGCCCCAATGAGTAGAGATCATATCCCTGGGTTTCCACATAAGATGCCCCAGGTGAATTGGGATGACAACCTGCCTGTTTTTCAAGGTGAAAAGTTTGATGACCCTCTATTACATCTCATGAAATTTCACATACATGTATGGAGGTTAAAATTTTAATGGCATGAAGACTGCCTAATGAATATTTTCATGTTAACATTAGAAGGAAAAGCTAGGGATTAGTATAAATGCTTAATATCTAGTAGTTTGTTTTCTTTAAGAGACCTTGAATATGTGTTCTATGAGAACTATAAAGAAAACACTACATCATTATCATTGGGTTCAATATATTATGATCCATCACAAAACATCACCCAACACATTATAGATAATGAGAAAGCTTTGGAAGAGATGCATCCTGAAGATATTTTAACAGCCATTCATGAATTTAATATCCTATTGAAAAATTTTAAGAACATAGATGAATCAGTTGAGGAAGAGATGATCCAAGCAGTAAAGAACATTCCTCAAGATATCCCTGAAAACTCAAATATTGGTTCATCATCCCTTATAGCCGAGGCTCAAGAAGACATTCAGCCTCAAAATCAGTCTTCGCAAGAGACATAGAACTGTTGTACTCCTGTTCGAAGGAACGTAGAAACATCCTTCCCTTTGACATAAAAAGAGATAGATCAGACTATTTATAAACAGTCAGCCTCTCAAACTTTCTGCAAAACAAACACTCTTGCCCATTTACATAGAGAACTTTGTTGTATAGATTTAGAAAGTTCTTTTGTAGATCAGTTAGAAGAAAAGAAAATTGATATCCCAATATGTTTGACTGATGAAAATGTTTATTCCAATAAATTTTCAAACTGCAATCAGTCCAATGATGATGATTTCCAAGTAGAAACCAATCATGCAGGACAAACAACATTTGATTGGTATTATGAGTTTCACCATCATCAGCTTGAAAGCCAAAAACATCCATTTCGATCTATCATAAATGGCTTTCACATAATTGGGAATCAGTAGCCTTTCAACTCAAAGGGTGAAGAGAAGAGTAATGAAGAATACAATAACCTCTTCACAAAGTTTGAATCACTAAATCCAAGCATACCAGGGTTACAAGAGGACGACGCTACCAAATATGATGAATCCTCCAATTCATATAACGAAGAAGATGAGGGAGAAAAACAAATACAAGACTGTCCTGTTGTGGATATACCATCTTCCCAAGAAGAGACTTCTCCCTTCATTAATGTCAAACTATCATCCAAAGAACCTGAATGTATATTAGAAACAAGCATATATTTAGAGAAAGAAAATATTTCACTGTTTGCTATTGTACAGGTTAAGGATGATGATACTTCCAAGCTACATATTGAAGACATACTCCTCAAAGTTGATGTCTTGGAAGTAGATAATCTACCAATTATGGAGGACCAAAAAGAAGAGAACCTTCATCTTTTCTTTGTTGATCCTTGGGAAGAGTGTGTGGAGATGCCAACTGGCTCAAAATATCAAGCATGGATCCTTTACAAGAGCCAAAGACATGAAAAGCTATCACCTTTTGTGATAGCCTTGATATTGAAGGTTAATCTTCAATATGTTCTATGGATACCCTTGACAAACAGCCATAATTGTTTCTTCTGTTTGACATTACTCAGCTGGCTGCATTGACATTTTTGTATCATATGATAATTTAAATACTCCAAGTTAGATTATTTTAGATAGGAATGTCAATAAATCTCAGTGTTGAGCAGTTAAATTAGTTGTTGTTTTTCTGCTTTGAATAAAAATAAAAAACACAAAATACAAAAACAAAAGAAAAAAAGAAAAGAAGGTAGATTGTGAAAACAAGAAAGGTATAGCCCCATACCAAAAAAGAGAAACAAATCTGAAAGTGTGCAAGCTTAAATGCCACCCCTGAAAAAACACTTCTAGTTAGTCAAACAGCTTAATCTTGACTAATTAGCTTCAAATTTTCTACTGATAGGATAGTGAATTCAATTTGCCAAACTGTTTAATCTTGGCTTATCAGTAGATAGATTAGGGTAGAAATTAAAGGTTCAAACATACTCAAAATCTAAACCTAAGTTTCCAAAGAGAATGACTCAAATCTGTTTCAAATTCTGAGTCAAAAAAGATGTAAATCTAGGTTCTAATTAGCTCAAAATCTGAACTAGAGAGAAAGGAAGAAACATTTCAAATAAGAGTTAAATTAGAGTTGTAAAAGGATGAAGGAAGTTCTTTGAATTTTCAGATCTTAAGCCTTCATCATTTTGATTTAATTTTCTGCAAATAATAATCTATGTGCAGCTTGTTTTTATGCCATAGATCAGCATTAAGTTAGACTGTTTAATCCTAACTTGAATGCTTTTAAATTTCTGTTGTAGAATTTAAAGAATAAAGTCTGTTGGACAGTTTAATCCCAGCAGACGGTAGATTAGGTAGAGAATCATATGAACTCAACTGTTTAATCTGATTTCATGGAGAAATAAGGATAGAAATAGATTAGATTCTATGCTTTCAAAAGAATAAAATGTTGTGAGAGAGTTTTCCAATCCAAGTGCACTCTAATGAAGAAAAAATGTTAGATCAGTAGGATTGGGTAGGTAGAAAGCTTTTTGATGAAAGAACCATTGTTTTTATGGCTGCTAATATGTTTTCAGAGAAATATCATCCCAGCAAAGGAAGGGTAGCCCAATGGATTAGGCATAGGTCAGCCTTCCAGAGAATGCAAGTCTGAAGTTATTCATGCCTTCAAGAAGGCACCATCCCCAAGTGGAGCCACTGTTAGCCACCTATAAATTTGTTAATACCAAAAGGTGGCTAAAAGTTTTTGGAGCCTTCAAGGAGCAAATTTTATTGCTAAAAAGTGTTGGCTCTTGAAGACTCTTGAAGGCCTCATGCCTTTTTCCAAATCTTCACTGTTTTCTCCATAACCTCAGAAATTTATGCCAAGTTCCAAGAGAAAGACTACTGTAAAAGCCATCATTTTTCCCCTCCCCCTCTTCCAAAACTAACCTTCATTTTTCTCCCCTTTTTCTCCATTAACTCTTTTATTTTTATGATTCCTTTTCCCATTCTGAAAAACCTCTTTACATAGTTTAAAACTCATTTTTTAAACTATATAGAAACCCCCAAATCCATTGAAAAACATTGAAAAATCATAAAAAATACATATTTTTTGTATAAAGGCTTAAGCCCCCTTGGGCTAAGTCCTAACCACTTCCCCACCGTATGCCCATGGTGCTAAGACCAGGCACTCAGTCCTTTTCGGCACTTATCACATCGCAATTTTCATCGCATGCCTTTGTTCGCTCCCTCCGATCGGCCATCCCTCTAATTCATTTTCCACCATTGATATGATCCTCAGATCAATGATCCGCGCTACATCACATCATAAATTTTCATCAGTGCATTTGTTTGTTCGCCCCGATCGTCGATCTCTCGATTTAATATCCACCGTCAATCTCTGGGGGTCTAATCTCATCCGACGACTCATATTTATCTCGAAACCCATTTCCCTCTGCTCTCCTTTTTAAACCTCTTCTGCGCAGATCCCCACCATTGGATGCTGCCATCCAACAACTACGCTCCCCCCACGCCTTCTGAAGCAGTTTATCCCAATTACGTAGGATTTTATAATATTTTCTGTGTTTTGCAGGTGTTTGATGGGTTTTCCATTATATAAAGGCCGAAGGCCTGGGATGACGATTCCTGTGCCTTCGATTTATCAAAAGGGAACCATTCGCGGGCTCTACTCCATGTCTTGTCATTGCTTCATGAGGCAGTGATGCCATATAAGCCCAGCATGGCCCTGCACTTCGACAAGACACTATGTTATTAAAACACAATTTAAAGAGTATCAATGTTGAAGATAGAGCACAACAGAACAGAATATTGAAGACCAATTTGTGGGAATTACAGCTAAGATGGATTATCAAAAGCCTAATCCCATAAATTAAAGCATAGTCAAAAGAAAATCATAAGTGTTTAACAGACATAAAGCCCTCCACCGCCTCTTTTTAGGCGAATTGATTCCTCAGCTACCATAAGTGCCACCTGTCTCTCAAAGCATTCAAAAGAGAGGCCGAAGTTATTGATCAAATGAAGATATTAGCCTCAGCGCAGCCAGAGAGTTACTTCTGCAAGGAACTTAAATGTTAAAAATATCTGCAGAGTTACTCCAAACATGACACAGAGCCTTAAAGTCAATAAAAGCTCCCACCGAGCTTAAATTCATAAATGTAAGATAGTTAATACAGACAGAATGTTCGTAAAATTCTCCATCGAGCCCCTCAAAGGCCAAGAAGTCATTAATCTGTATAAATTTTCTTGGGAGATCTTTTACCAAATCTCACCTCCTCATTATTCTATAAATACTTCTGTAGAAGATGAGAAATTGTTGGTTGTTGGTTGATCACTAGTTGTAATATTGGAACTCTCTAAAATAATACATAGTCTGTTGAAGTTGAAGAAGAAATTGAAGTCTTGGAGGCCTTGATGATATTGTTGCATGCTTGTTCCTGAGAAGGCTCTATCATTGGATCCATGAGCTTGGCTGTTGGTGAAGTATTCTGAACTGTTTAATGTTCTCTCCTGTTTTCATTCTATTCCATAATTTCTTACTATAGTAGGTTGAAAGTTTTAGGCTAAGAAATGACTCTTGGAAGCACCTTAGACCTGTTCATCCTTCACTGTTTTATGTTTTCTTCTGCTAAATTATTTTAGAGTCTTTAATCTTTCTCTTTAGTCTTCATGCTTGTGTATTTCCTTAAATGTTTGAATAGTTGGTTTCAGCATGATTTATGGTTCTCCCTGCTTGTCTGCTACCACCTTAAAACTGTTATTGAAGTCTCCCTTTGTAGTTTTCTATTTACTTTGAGTTAAGGAGGTCTGCTCTTATCTTGCCCTTTGTCCTTACTTAAACATTTGTCTCAAAGGTCTTTATAGTTGTAATCATAGATGTATTAGGTGTTCCCTCTTCTATGACTTCAGTTATCAGTGAATATTTTATGTTTTCTAAGTCATTTGAAATAAAATCTTTGAGGAAATAGGGTGTTCCCCGAATCTTAGATTTCATTTTAAAAGTTGTTTTGAAATCATTTGTTTGCTTAAAGGTGTGATTTGTAGAATTCATGGTTAGCCCTGTCTATCAAAAATCTCTTTATTGTTCAAATTGTGCTTTCAAATTCCCTTTGTTTGAGAATTAAGCTTCTCTTTTCAAATCATTGATGTCCATCTCATTCCAAAAACCAAAGGATCCTGTGGCCAGGTTAAATTTTCCCTCATATCCCATATCCATTGATGAGTATGTTATAACCTCTTTTTGACTCCATTTCCCAATGAACCAGATGTTTCTCCATTCTATTTATCTTTCCTAGATATTTCATGTTCTGTTGTATCAATTCAACCAAACAAACAAACAAACACTTAATAACTAGTCTAAAATCCATATTCTAAGCACACAAGATAAACCTTTGCAAATAAACATTCGAGAGATCCCTCTCTGAGAACATGAGGACTAGATCCTGGGACTCTAAAGATTGGTTCTGATGTTGCCTTGTCTTTTGATTTGCCAAACTATCAAAACACGGGACACCAACATACTATATTGAACCATTCATAAGATAAACAAGCTTGGGTGGGTCTATAGAGCAACTAAGCATTCTCTAAACTGACCTAGCAAAGGAAAACATAGAGGTAGTGAAGAACAAACAGAGCTAGGGTGCCTTTGAAGAACATTTCTTAGTCTAAAACCTTTGCAATACTGCAATATAGAAGGATGAAACACAACGATACATAAGAAAACAATAACTGAATAGAAGCACGTCACCATTAACGAATCTCAGGGATCCTGCAAGCAAACCTTCTCCATCATCAAGCCCAACAAGCAATTCACGAATTCCACAACACCAATTTCTTCTTCAATCTCCAAAAAACCATATATTTCTCTCAAGAGTCATCAAATGCCAACCTTTTACAATAAGGTCCTCATTCTTTATTTATCTAGAAAAGGAGGGAAAAAACCCTAACTAGGGTTTGAAAATGTCAAAATCATCCATAAATGTCATTTATGCCTAAGAGACCATGCAAGGCCTAAGGCACAAAATATCTCATGAAATAAATGCCAAAATAAATCCTAGCACTTAACTTTGGAGTGATTTGCCTCAAAATACACTAAAATATCATTTTGCAATTAATGAGTGTCTTTTGTTGACTTTTGGCCAAAAACGTACAGTGAGGTCTAAATGCATAGTGCCTTCATAGGAAAAAACTGGGTCCACTTGTAGCCAAGTTTTGGTGACATTCCCGATGTCGGAATTGGCCCCGTGATGGCCTGTTGGAAAGCCTGCTGAGTCTAATTTCCAAAAATTCCTTTGGTTTTCTAATTGATCTCCATTAACCTATCCAAAGAAGAAAATTTCTCAAAAATTCTCTAGGCGCAGAACCAAGCCTGAAAATGAGGCAGAAAGGTGAAAAATGAGGTGTGTTTTGGCCTTTTGAGGGGTAAAAAATGCTCTAAATGCTTTGAAATTTGGTGAGAATACTGTACTTGCTATGATGATTCCAAAAATACAAATATTTCCTCCTGGGATGCCTGAGATGAAAGCATAGCGCCAGGGGTGCTACGCTTAGAGGCCTCCAAATTTTCAAAAAACCAAAATTTCTCAAAAATTTCTCAAAATTGGTGGATGCCTTCCTCATGGGGTTTGAGAAGCCGGTAGAGAAGCTTCAGACAAGTTTCCAAGGTTTTCTTGGTCTTTTTCCCCTTTGATTTCTTGTATTTTGGCATGGGCCTTTTTTAGTTTAGCCCTTGCAACTTGGTTTCCCCAGGCATAATGCTTGGTCATCTTCCTTTGGAGATCAATATTTTTATTTTCTTTCTCTAATTTAGCCTCCAAGTGTATTTTTTCTCTTTCTAACCAAGGCTCCCAGTCATGCTCTATTTCCATGGCAAGAAGGTCATCTAGAGGGAGATTCTCTACCAAGGCCTATTCTTGTTCTCTCTTTTTTTCCAAGGCCTTCTTCAAACCCATGGTTCTTGGTCTCCTCCTAGACTGCCCTTCTTTATCCTCACTTTCCTCATAGGTGCCCATGAATTCTTCTAGCTTTACCTATGCCCTTTGAGCTTATTTCTAGGCTCTGATTGTCCTGGCCTCATAAATGGCATGTTTTGCACTCATTTTTTTGTTTTCCATCTCATAAAAATGAATAACATTCTTAGATCTATCCAACTTGGCTTCCAAGTCTTTGATTTGAGAATTTTTGTCTTAGAGGAGCAAGTTTGAGATCCTTGCTTCATTTTCTTCGTCACTGTCAACTTGGATGATTTCAAACTCACTCTCAACCTCATGTTGATCTTCTTATTCTTCCTTTACCTTTTCTTTGCCTTTATCTAGTGGCTTAGTGGATGTGGAAGGCATGGACACTTGCCTTTTTGAAGCAAAAAACACATGCCTTTCCAATCTTTGGTATACTAATGAAAAAGGTTTTCCTCTGCCTATTTTGGTGTTTTCATCATGGCTATCATCATTTGTTTCCATGTCTTCCTCTTCATCACCCTCACTGCTACTTACCTCTTTGCCTTCAACATCAGCCTCACTTTTAGTCTCTTCAGTGATCTCTGCACTTTCATTTTTTTCTTCATTGTAGCTACTTTCCTCTTCATTTTCACTATCACCCTCTTCACTTTCTTCACTTTTTTTATGACTGTCATGACTACCCATGTGCTCACTGATGTTTTTTTCATTGGTGTCCATGTTGTCTTCAGCTTCCTCATTTTATGCATTGTCATCATCTTCATTTTGGCTGCCCTCTTCATCTTTTCCCTTATCTCTGTCATGACTATGAGCCTCATTGTTTTTATTGTCATTAGGGCTCTTAGTCTCACTGTTTTCCTTAGGATCATCCTCTGTTTCTCTGTCGCTTGCCTCATCTTTATCATTATCCACCTCCATGTTCTCTGCTTCATTACTGACCTCTTCATCATCACTTCTTAATCCATTTCCACTGTCAACTTCTTCATTTTCTTCACTGTCATCATCCCCCTCTGTTTCCATGTTTTCTGCTTCTTGTTGGCTTGAATAATCATCACCCTCAACTATACTTTGGTTTGATTCATTTTCACCCTCACCCTAATTTTCACTTGCTTGTTCACTGCCACTTCCTTCTTGATCTGATGCATCAGGAGAAGATGAGGAAGGGAGGTTTTCTTGAGAAGAGGATACTTGTGTAGATGACGAGGGATGGTTAGTAGGATGTGATGGAGGAGTATAGGGAGGAGGATGAGATGATGAGGGTAAATTTGGATGATGATGGGGCAATGGGCTTGTGAATATTTCATGAACAATGAACACCTCCCAAGGTATTCCCTTTTTCTCCAATAGATGTAGCACAACTATCTTGATCAAGGAGTAATGGTACAAACTTTTCATTTGTTGGGAATAATTACTACTTCAGACAACAGAAGACATATTTTCAATACTCCTATAGAGGTAGTAGGGAAAATGAAGCATCTTGACCCTAGTGAAGTGCATGAGAAAACTAACATGGTAGGAGTAGATTCTAGAGTACCTTCCCTCACAGGTAAATTATTTAATGATGACCCTCATCAAGGGTGCATACCTCTCTAGCAGGTGTGAGAAAGGGAAAATAGTCCTGTAGCTTTCTTTGTACCTAGGTTTGATAAATGGCTCATAGAAGCTCATGTCCAACTTTTCCCTTTTGAACCATTTTTCACCAACATCAGGTATACCTATAGCACTAAAAATGGCATCTGATGAGAGTTCAAAGGTCACCCCTGCCAAGCTTGATTGTTTTTTATGTAATTTATGAATCAATAACCTTTTGAGCTCTGGGTGATTTTGTACTTGTTGGACCTTTTCACAAAACTCGAAACACCCTAAATTTTGAAAGCATGTGAGAATCATGAGAGAGGTAGTAATCTCCACAGTGTCTTGGGGTTCAAATATGTTAACCTTCCCACCCTTGTGCTTTTGCCTCATAGGCACTTGGCCTCCTTCACTATTGACACTCCCTTATTCTCCTGACATGGTGATTAGTGCTACCTTTAAACAACCCTAGGCTTGCTTGTAAAACTTGGTAGGAGGAGTGAAATGAAAATATGGTGAGGGAAGTTCTTGTAAATGAGTGAGATGGAGGTGTGGGTTTATGACTGATTTCCCTTGAGCTTTGATTAAGGTTTAACTTGAACTGATTGTAATTACCCTAATTAACACCCTCCTTGGCTGATAATTTTTTGCTTAGAGGTCAAAACAAAGTGTTTCCATGAGGACTTAGGGTTTCTAGCCACAAGAGTTTAGTAAATTTCCTTTAACCATTAAATCGTCAAAACCACTTGGAGGATAAGGATAAGCAGCCACATACCAAATTTCAACTTCTTTTCAGGTCCTTGGATGCAGCTTCGAGGTGTCCTTTCATCATTTTTGGTCACTTTGCAGGTGGAATAAGGTTTTTGGCCTAGCTATAGCGCCTGCACACGTTGTCGGGTCACTTCTTCCCTAAGCGCAGCGCCTGCCCGCGTGTAGGGTTGTCGAGCTTCCTGAGTGCAGCGCCCGCCAGGCTTCTGAGCACAGTTCCTACCCAATTTCTGGGCTTGTCAAGTCTCCTGAGCGCAGTGTTTGCACGTTATGGGCATTTTAGGTTCTCCCTGAGTGTAGCATTGGGAAACTTTTGTGGGTCTATCGGGCTCCTGGGCAAATGGGTAGCGCCTGTCTGAACGCGCAGCACAGTGTAATTTTACACTACAGAATCTCTCGTATGCGCAGAGCCGGATGTTGTAAGCATAGAACCTACACGAACATGCAGTGTCGGGTAACCTTACCCAGATTCTCACTAAAACTCAGAAATTTTCTCCTTGAAGGTTTTTTGCTCTTTTCAAATGTAAAATAAGATGGGAGGAGAGAAAAATGGTCTTTTATATCTTTAGGAAAATAAATTTAAATAAAAAACCCACTTTGCTAATGTTTTCAGTCCCTTTGTCACCTTTACTGATTTTTCTTTGTCTTTTACTGCAGGTGACTTAAAAAACTCTAAGTAGCTCTTTTCCCTTTTTGGTGGTAGCTTGCTAGAAACATGAAAAAATACCTTTTAGCCTGAGGACCTATTTTACCCATTTTTTCATATCAAAACCCTAAAACTGCCTTTCCCCTCTATTTTGAAAAATATTGAGGGATTTTTTATAGCATCATTGTCAAAACTTATTTTTATTTGTATTGTGAAGTTGTCATCAAGTTTGTTACCCCTTTTAACATTTATGAGTGTGGGTGAATTGAAACATGGTTTCTTATTTCTCATTGATCCTTAGGCATGGTAAATCCATCTTTGGCCAGCACCATAGTTTTCACACTCCTGTATGCTATATCCTCTTTTGGCCACTTCTGATTTGCAGGTGCCATGACATACTAATCTAGCCCCTTTTGATGTTTCTTGGTGTTTGACACATTCATTTATACAACAACAACCTCATGATCAACTTATATTTCCATCTTGAAACTCAACCCTATGCTTTTATTCCTTTGATCGTTTGAGTGCAAATGATTGAAAATGAAAGCTTGACCTTCCTTATTCTCATACTCTTTCATGCTTTCCCTTTGAGGTAGTGAAACACTTTACCTTGGAAAACCCTAGAAGTCACCTTCAATAGCCTCTTCAAACTCTCTTTCTGTTTTCATCATGGAGGCTAATTATCTTCATTTCACCCCCTTTGCCTATCTTTCCAAAACCTTAGGTTTTTGGGCTGTTAGAGAAGAATCATTATTGTTGTCTTATAAGTTCTCTATATCCCTTTCAAGTTCATTCATTTCTGTTCAGCTCACCTCACCTTTTTCCCTTTTCCATCTACGGTTTCTAAAAATATTTAATTTATGCTTAGTTGTACTCGTGTGCCTCTATCCATGTGATTTTCTGCCTAGGCTCCTTGCTTGGCACACTGCTGGCCCAATCATTCTTAGGAACCCTGATTTTTCTTGAACCTAGGTTGCTTCCTCTTCCATTTGCTTGAGTATATCTTCTATGACGAGTAGGCCTCTTACCTTAATAGTCACCTTGACACTCCTTCAGAAATGTCAAAAATGAACAGTTGCCTTTTGCACAATTTTGTCCTTGGCAAAGTAGTCCTCCTTGGATATTTTCTTGATCTAACTTGGACAAATAGGTGTTGACCTTCTTTCACATTTAATTCAGCTTCTAGCACATGAAAAATAGTGATTTATAACACCAAAGATAACCCTACAACCTATGAAACCCTAATGACCTAATGGGAGGCTCTTTTGACTTGGTATTTGAGTGAAAGCTTGACTTGGGGTCTTCAAGTATGAAAAATAGAGTTTTTGACAAATTAATGTATTGAAGATCCAAAATCCAATGTACTTGATTTATCTAAAGAGCCTTCAGAGATAGTTTTGAGACCATCAATTCATGAGGCATCTGGGAAACATAAGAAGGAGTAAGCTCTTATGTGATCCTAGGTGGCAAGTGGAGGGGTGGGGCAAAGGCTAAATAGAGTGCTGACATTAGGGGTGGGAAAATAGGATAAAGATGAATGGCATGATCCCATGAGGGGTCTTCTAGGAGTGGTAAGTTGACCATGACATGATAGAATAGTAAAAAAGTAAAAAGAAATTATCTTAAGGATAATGAAGGCAGTGAGATTTCTAAAACTCACAATATTCATGAATCTTGTTTTTTAGAAATCTAGGAAAAGCATTTAGTCATCTACAAAATAGCAAAAATTACTGATGACTAACAGAACATCAACAAATAAACACAAAAAAACATGGTTGTTCAATTGAATTGAATAGCAGTTGTTCAATTCAATTGAACAACAACTATTTAATTGGATTGAACAACAGTCGTTCAAAGGTTTGAACAACAACAAATAAACACAAAAACATGACCGTTCAATTGAATTGAACAATATTTTTTCAATTCAATCGAACAATATTTTCTCAATTGGATTGAACAAAAGTCATTCAAAGGTTTGAACAGAAAAATAAACGCACAAAAACACAACCGTTCAATTGAATTGAACAACAGTTGTTCAATTGGATTGAACATCAGTCGTTCAAAGGGTTGAACAACAACATAAAAGAAAGGATAAGAGAATAATAATGGAATTGTGAGCATGAAGAAGATATGGAATGTACAACAATGAGAAAACTGTAAATTTCAGGAGACATATATACAATATTTACAAGAGGAAATAACAAATTCTCATGAACTTAAAGTTGTGGGGCCATCACCCCCTACACCTAAAATTTGGATGGTGGGATTGTCATGTACCTATTGGAAGAAAGGCTCTTTTGTAAGTGGTTTATGATAGAGGCGCGCCCAGTGTCCATTGACTCAGAAGGTGGAGCTAGATCCATCTATGTTATTCAAGGTGATGGTACCATTTCTGTGTACTTCATGAATTTCGTATGGACCGAGCCACCTTGTTTGTAACTTATCTGGGAAGTCTTGGAATATAGAGTCGTAGAGAAGTTTCTGATCTCATTTCCAAAATTTATTCTTTTTTATGAGGTTTTCATGACACTTAGCTCGTTGTTGTTGAATAATTGGAATGCGTTGCAGAGCCAGTAGTCGTGTTTCATCCAATTCATTTATTTTTTGGAGTCTTCTAATCTAGGCCTCCATCAAATCCAACCCCACTTCCTAGGTTGTTCTTAGAGTCTTTATTTCGAATTCGATAGGAAAAATTGACTCCCTTCCAAATACGAGATGGTATGGAGAATATCCAGTGGTGTTTCTTCATGTTTTGCGGTAAGCCCATAGGGCCTTTGGTAGTCTAGTATCCCAATCCCAGCGATGTGTTGAGACTATTTTAGTGAGAATTGCCTCAAGGACTTTGTTGGTGCTTTCAACCTGCCCGTTCACCCACGGGTGGTAGGGAGAGGTGAACCTATGGGTGACATGGTGGTTCTTTAGAGTGGCCGTAATTTTATTTCCCACAAAATGTGCCCCTCCATTAGTTATCACTTCCCGGGGTAAGCCATATCGCACAAATAGCTCAAAAATAAAATCAAACACATATTCTTCTATATCTCTTGGTAGAGCCACTATTTCTACCCACTTCGTCACATAATCTATGGAAACCAGTATGTAGGTATTATGATTTGATGGCGGGTTGAATGGTCCAACAAAGTCCAGTGCCCACCGTTCGAAAGGTTCCACTACTAACTATGGTTGTAATGGAATTTCGTTAGCTTGGCTAGGGCAGCCCATTCTTTGGAAACTATCACAGGCTTGGAAAATTTTCTTGGCATCTTTAAAAATTTTAGGACAATAATAACCCATTTGCAATACTTTGTGCCCCGTCCTAAGATCTGCAAAATGGCCACCACATGGTTCATCATGACAGGCCCTTAGGATGTCATAAATCTTTTCTTCTCAGATGCATCTGCGTATATGCATATCAGCTCCTATATGAAAAATATATCCACCGATCCAAGAGAATCTAGCAATGCAATGAACAATCATCTTTCGTTCCTTTGATGTTAAGTGTCTTGGTAGCTTTCCTACTGCCATATTATTCACTACCTCTGCATACCATGGTGTTTTTACTGCTACAACGAACAAATTCTCATTAGGGAACTGATCGTCCACCACTAGTGGGTCATCTGACTTTGGAACTCTAGACAGGAAATCTGCAACTATGTTCTCCTTCCCTGGGTGGTCTTTGATAGTTGTGTCAAAATCTTGTAAAATAAACCACCAACAATTCACTCTTCCATTTGTAATAGGTTTATTGGCTAAGTATCTAATGGCGGAGTGATCAGTATATAGGAATACTTGATATTCAGTTATATAATGTCTAAATTTATTAATAACATAAATGACAGCCAAGAACTCTTTGATTCGGCAGGAGTGAGATTCTTGTTGATATAGTAAATAGCATAGGGTTGTTTATCTTCTTCTTGACCGAGAATTTCCCCTATCGTTGTGTCGGATGCATCTGAGGATATGTGAAAGGGAAACTCCCAATTGGGGTCGCATAAGACTGGTGCAGTCGAGACCAGTTTCTTCAAATCTGAAAAAGCACTGTCACATTTATCAGACCAATGGAATTCAACATTTCCAGTTAATGCATACAAGCGCGCAAAAATTTGTGAGAAATTATTTATAAACCTACGGTAGTACCCTGCATACCCATGGAAACTACATACCTCTGCCTGAGTACAATGTGTGGCTAATAAAAGGATTACCTCTATCTTTTTCGGATCTACCTGTATTCGATCTACAAAGATGCAGAGCCCTAGGATTACTCCTTCGGTCATCATCATGTGACATTTCTTGTTGCTCAAACACAATCTGGTAGCAATACATCATTCCAATACTTTTTCTAATGTTTGTAGTGCTTGATCAAAATCATCTCCATGTGGAGTAAAGTCGTCCATGTAAATTTCGAGTCCTTCATTTATTAAATCATAAAAAATGTTGAGTATGGCTCTTTGAAACGTTACTAGGGCATTGCATAACCCGAACAGTAATACCCTATAGGAAAATGTACCCAATGGGCAGCTAAAGTTCATTTTATCCTGATCTTCAAGGGCTATTTGGATTTTATTGTAACCACTGAAATCATCAAGGAAAGAGAAGAATCACTTTCCTGCTAATGGATCAAGGACCTGATCAATAAAAGGGAGGGGGAAGTGGTCTTTCTGTGTTGCTTTATTCAGTTCTTTGTAATCCACATAGATTCTCCACTTCCCATTATTCTTAGGAATGACTACTAAGGGAGAGACCCATTTGTTGTATGAAATAGGATAAATGAAGTTTACATCTAGAAGCTTTTGCAACTCATCTCTTACAATGTCTTTTAGATGCAGGTTTAACCTCCGTTGAGGCTACCGAATAGGCTGATTATCCTTGTCAATATAAATGTGATGTGTGCATAGTTGAGGATCTATACCCTTCATGTCTGGGTAGTCCCAAGCAAATGCTCCCTTATATTTATGTAAAACCTTATTGAGCTTTTTATGTTGGTTACTATCTAGACTACGATTCATATTTAAAACCTTTCCTAGCTCAATTTCAATTGGTATGCTGTTGCGAATAGAAGTCGTGGGTATGTGTTGATTATGAATGTCTGCCAAGGGGTCTTCATGTGCTTCATTATCAATAACTGCCTTTAAAATTTGGCATTTTAAATTTTCAGAAGAAGATGCCTGATTTATGAAGTTATTGATTACATCATCTTCAGTTTGATCTTTTAATTTGATTGCTTCAACTATTGTCAGTGGTGAACGGATGTTTTTTTTCCTAGTATGTATGTGGTTTTTTGTGAATATTTACAGTGGGAAGACTTGGTTTGGCAGGTGGGTATATGACAATATTTTTTATGGCATCACCTCTAGCAATGGTCATGCTTCCTGCCCAGTAGCCTATGTAAGCATCGGTTGTTGCTAACCAAGGACGTCCCAGTATCAAGGGGTGTCCATCTAACCTACTTTTCAGCTTAATAACTAAAAATTATGTCAGATACTCCCACGAGTCCACAGAAACCAGGATGTCCTATAATATTCCTTCTGGTTTAATAACAGATCTATCAACAAGTTCCAGCAAGGTATATGTGGGTTCTAATGCTGTTATGCCTAACTTCTTGCAGGTTTCTATAGTTAAGATGTTGATGGCCGCCCCAAAGTCACCTAATGTGTTTGAAAAGGAGTGGCCAGAGATTTGTATATTAACTATGGGGTTCCCTAGATCATCGTATTTTACTGGTGTTTCTTTACCCAAGAGTAAGTCTGAAAGTGTTCCCACTACATGAACAGTTGGTACAGTTTTTTCTTTCCTCACCTATTTTTTTCTGCACAACTCTTCAATTTTCTTAGCATAGATAGGAATGTCCTGTATAGCCTGTAGAAGATGAATTTTAATTCAAAGGTTTTTTAACTCCCCTAGGAGATCACAATCTAAAGAGACTATTGGTTTAGGCAATGTTAATCTCTCAGGGAATGGATGGGAGGAAAAAATAAGGTTTTCAATGTCTCTTTGGTCAATTGTGTCCCTCCCCTACTTTACCTCTGTTTCTATCATAGTTGATTGTTTAGGTGTTGTCGGAATTTCAAACTCAAGTTGTGGCAGGGTCGTATCTTCTTTAGGTGAAATAACACGTCCTGATATCAGCCTAAGTTAATTGCATTGCTTTTGTTCAGTTTCAGGGTTTGGGTTTTCAACAATCTAGATTAGCTGAACAGATCTGTTATTGGGATTAGGATTGGGTTGAGTTGGCAGTTGAGGACACATGATAGGCTGAGGATTGTGTTGGAATGGGTATGGAGCTGGTAATTTAGGTTGATTTTGAGCCCCTGTCCCCATCAGTAGATTGGTAATTCCTGAGGGTCATTGCCAGTTTTGAGACCAATTTGTATTCTGTGAGGTGGAGGCAGGCCACTGGGACTGATATGGATTGCTTTTCCAATAAGGGAAATAACAAGAAAAAATTGACCAATTATTACCTGAAGAGGTTGTGTTGGCCAAGGAGGCATGGAAAATGATTGGGATGGCTAGGAAGAAAAAGGTGATTGGTTCTGCCATGTTGTTGCAGGGTTCTGTTGATTAAATTGTGGAGAAGAAAAGAACTGAGGCAGGTCTTGTGGCATACCTGGTCATGTTTTCCATTATCGACGCTAATTCATTAGGTATATTGGTTATGTCTCTTCTTCTTCCTCTTTAAAAACCACTTTTAACCCTGGAAGTGAAGGGAAATGGTCAGTGGAATGGTCCTTGTTACAAATAGCGCATGTCTGGACCATGTCTAATGGACATTCCCGTTGGTTGTGCTTCTTTTGATAGCGTGGACCAAAAACAGCCAAGTTTTGTTCTGTTATAGCTTGCTTCTGCTTGGCTTGTAGGACATCTAGCTACATTTTCAGGGTGCCCAAGATATCAGTTTTAAAATCTTCTAAAAGATTACCGAATTCTGCTCTGGTCATGTTGCCACCGAACTGTTTATAATTCCTTATAGTTGAGTCTCGCCCGGTTGGCCTACTTCGTGTACTACCTCGAGAACACCTGATGCATAATGAAATAATGTCATCATATTATTCTTGATAAATTTCCCCTTTTCCCATTATATTAAGTGTTTCGACCCATTCTTCTTTCATTCCCTTGATCATTTTTTCTTTTAAGATATCTTTAGACAATGTAGTATATGGAGATCTCTGTGAATTATATTGAAATCTTTCAACGTATTCTTCTAATGTCTCAATGTCTCTTGTAGACATATTGAAAATTTCGTCTTTTAGTTCTCAAGTCCAGCATTATTCTTGATATTTTTTAAGAAAAGAGTTTTTCATTTTATCCAAATGATTAATGGTTAATCCACCGAGCCCCATAAACCAACGTAATGTTGTCCCTTTCAAAGTAGAGGGAAATAGTTTCAGTTTTTGAGGGTCAGTGGTGTAGTCATATCCCCTACATAAGACATAAAATTCAAATAAGAATGCATCTGGATCTTCCAAGTTCATCCCATGGAAGGTGGGGATGTTTTGTAATGGATTGGCTTTCATAGGGGAATTTGCGGTCGGATCAACAATGGGATACTCCAATGTCGATGTTTGTCTCTGGTTTTGGTTTTTTTCCATTTGATCAAAGATATGCTAATAATATTCAGGGATTTCTTGTTATAGGGAATAATTTGAGTGGAATTGGGCAGTGGATTTGGAGGAAGCCTTACAACACTTCCCCGATCTATGATACTGGGTGTCTCTATATCAACCACTCTCTCAGGGGATCTAGGCTCTGGAGTTTTTACTTGTACAACACTGCTAGTTTCTTCGTCTCCTTCCTGCAAATTGCAAGAATTTCCCTCTCTCTAAGGGTTAGGACTTACATGCTCCACAGTCTGAAGGCTTTGTTCAGACCCTTTGTTTTCACTGTGAATCTCGATGTGGGCTGCAGATGGTGAGGTTGTTTTCTGAGGGAGTGTAGTAGGACTCTGAGTAGGAATGGCTCTGGGTCCTACGGATGCCTAGGATTCAACCTTATTAATGATTTCACATATATATGTTTTTCTAACAAGGACCACTAATCCTTTGGTTTTATGGATTTAAGTGGGGGGTTTTGATCTATCTTTTTCTTCCTAGTTAGAAAACAAGGACACCTATCCTACTAACCTCTGAACAATTGCTGCGAAGTAGGCTAGAGAGCAAGCATTTTACCTGTTGGTATGCGGGTTCTTACCTCTCATTTTCAATACCCAATTCTTTCACAACAAAAGGAAAAAGAAACAAGGGACATCATTCTTAAACACTCTCCCTGGAAACGGCGCCAAAATGTTGAGCCATAAAGGTGATTGTTTAAAGGTAACCTTAATTATTTTCATTAATTATCAACCCAAGGAAAGTCTTGTTATTTCAAGAGTGTAAGCAAAATATATGCAAGTGACATCGAAGGTTAACTACTCTAAATTGTCATAAGGAAGATTTTCTAATTCTCGAAGTTCAATCAAACCAACTTGCAAGTGAATTATGAAATGTTTCCGACTATTCAAGGGAGCTAACTTTGTTCTAAGCCTATGCAGAAATTACTATTCAAGACTAAAAATAATAAATTGCAATTGAAAATAACACTTTGATGAATTGAACAACAACCTTAACGAATTGAACAACAATTCTAATAAATTGAAGAACAATCAATTATTCTAGATTTTGCAATGGAATTCTCTTTTAATCAAATAATAACGTCCTTCTAAATTAAACATCAACCAAATGCTCACAATGATTATGAAAATATCCAGTGTTAACTATATGCAGAATTGAACATAAATCATGTTGAAACTAATTTAACAATTGTAAAAGCATTGATTTCGGATAAGAGAACATGAATGGTAAACTAGTCTAGTAAAAAGGAAGATATAACATCTCATGCTCACAATTAACCAATTAAATGATATATTATAATACGCAATAAATAACTGGAAATGAAAATTCTGTAAATAAACATATAACACAGAAGTAGCAGAAGAACCCCCAGGGCTGGGCCCAAAGCCACTAGAAGCCTACTGCTAAGGAATAATCAGAGGTTGTCTATTCCAAAAACGCAAAATTCTTCATTAATCCACCGAGAAATACATTAGTACAAAACTTGAGGATTATGTCCGAATACTTTTGTTACAAAAATATTATATTACAAGAACTATATTTGTCTTTTTCATTCTTCGGCCTTTTATAGCTTAAAGGCGAATTCAAAAGTAGTAATGGATATTTCTCATTATGGGACCCTGCTACTTCATGGCTATTGATTGAGTACTCCAAGCTTGGTCGTACCTCTCCATCTTCCGCCGATTCATAAAAGCCAATATGATTATGTTTTCCTTCCTTGTCTGCTGTCTTTTGGTCATTCGATTAGCAGTTTTGCTATTTTGCTTCCTTATCAATAAAGATGGTGAAAAATCAATTTTTACATTATCAAACACTCCTTTTATCATTATTCCATTCTGCCTCACTTTTGAATTATTTTCCTTTACTTTATTGGTAAGACGAAGGGAAAATATATATAAGTGCATGACAAATAGTGGTGAAAACATACCTTTTTCTTGGCCCAACAACCATATCATCATAAAGAGGAATGACTCCCTATTCCTCACTTGGAGCTAAATATGTTGGTGGAGGTGTTGGACACTGAAAAATGACCTATTGTGTACTCTACATCAGGTCAACATTTTGATTTTGTGGCTCCAGTTCCTCCCCCAGATTTGCTTCCTTCTGTGGAATCATCTATGAATTTCCTGCAAAACTGACCAGTTTTCGGATTTGGAGGAATTATATAAATTCTTCCATGGATCCTCCTTCAGCCAATGAAATGTCTATTTGAGCCACTGGAATTTTATTCTCGCATAGTGGTCTTTGTGAATACCACGGGGATTGTACGGATTAAAGTCTCGAGTACCGAATTCAAAATTCTCAATCGCCTTTCCTTCAGTATATGCAAGCCTTAGGTTGTTGATCTCGTACAATTCAATTTCCATAGGAAGATTTGGCCATGGTGCTTTATTCTTCCTGTGTAAAGCTATTGACAACCCTGTGGAGAGGTGATATGAAACTTCTTGCATGACAAGCTTGTTGGTGGCATACCTTGGAAAAATATGTGACGACTTATGACTGTCAAACATTCTAAGAAAGGTATCATCCAATTAGGAAAACCAATCTACAAAATCTGTTATTTCCTCCATTTTTACATGTGACATTCAAGGTGGTTCTTCCTCAAAGATCATTTTTTACAACATAATGAGGAAGTGATCAGTTATCTTCTCCATGACTCCTTGATGGCTGCAATGTGAGAGAATCTTGCAATCTATGTACACAACATGGTCTCGAGGTGTCCAAGTGTAGTCCATGCTAGGGAATGCATTATGTGCACAGATTGCATCCAGTAAATAAGAAAGCATGTAGAATATTGCTTGCCCACCCTTGGGAGGATTCCGAGAATTTTCTACTTGGATTCTCAATTTTCAAGCCAAAAAATCTTACCAGATGAACGACTTCCCCTCATTCACAACCTAGTTCAATAAGACTGCCCACCCTTCAGGAAAGGTCTTTGTGTTCTTTTGACTATAGATTCTGGAAGATAAGATAATAAAGAGCTAATAGGCCCTCCTAAGAGACATTTTCTTGTATGCATTGGTGAGTCTCTATCGAAACTTTGATGGATCTTTCACCCAACCTTTAACAATATACTTTGTGCTAAGATAGTTTTTGGTGTCATATAAATATGAATCCATAAGTGTTTCCAGCTCATAAAACTGGTACATAAGGCAATAATACTCTGCCAAAAAAGTAGCAAGCTTCTGTCTTCTGGTGTTTTTCAATGTCATGGTCTTCTCATAAATATGTGAAACAATCCAGTTAATGACATATGCACATGGGAAGGATAGATATCTGCATGCAACCATATGTAATCCAAACTCTTGAACAGTGAAATATTCCTTCGAGTCCTCTAGATATTCCTTCAAGCTATTTGCTAAAAAAAAATTGTTCACTTTCTTCCATGTTAGTTCTAACTCACAACTTAGTGTTTGCATACACTGGAAAGTTTACTGGAATTTTCTTAGCTACTTCAATGATATTTATTTCTATGGTATCTTTTGAAGAATCTCTCTTGGGGGCCATGGTAGCAGTGACTACTGAAGAGAAGTGCTCAAAAATTGTGATACCTTTGGGAGGGAAAAGGCACTCATGGAAAGAAAACAATAGCTTTTGCAAATCAACTTTCAAAGCATGATAAAGCAGAAAAAACACAGATCATTGAGAAGGATTGCACAATTTTCATGATCAAGTGAGGGAGACTAGATGAGGGAAATATGAATTTTGTAGTCCCAGCAGCCAAGGATGCATCCTGAGGCCTGAGACTATGCAATGCGCAATTAAGCAGGGGCAGTGACTAGGAGAGATTGTGCATTGCACAGTATTAGTGGCCAAGGTGGCATACTGAGCCTTGGAACTGCGCAATGGGAAATTAGGTTATCCTTTAATGCAAATTGTGCATTATCATATTCCAATATCTTGGATTGAGCCATGGAATTGCGCAATGCCTAGTTGGGAAAGTCAGTGCATGACTAAGTGAAGTGCAGATATGCCCGACGAAGCTGTGGGAAACAAGTAGACCTAAGTGATAATGAAATTTCAAGTGAATATATAATTAATTATGGATGGATTAGTGTGAATAAAACATAGAAAATCGAAAAATGGAAGGAAAATCAAATATGTGAGGAGAGTCATCAAAACGACGATCACCGATGTAAAAAAACAAGAAAACAGATGCGACACTTATCAAAGATGGACAAAAAACTAAATCAACACTTATAAAAGATAATATAAGTTAATAATCCAGTAACCATTAAAGAAACAAGAGAAATAATACTCACAAAAGCGAAATGACAAAAAATCGACATAAAAATAGGCAAAAGATGACAAAATCAAAAGTAACCTGGAAAAGCGACGCAAACTCCACCGAAGATTCCTTGATATCCTTAGGAATTATATATCTCCAATATTGAATGTAAAAATGTTATCTATAAGCATCAATTAAATATATTTGAGCATATTAGGGTTTATGACGTGCATGCCTAAAATCAAGGAAAAAACGACACTTAGTGGAAATTTATAAAAATAACAATTGTACCACCTTCAAGAAACTAATAATGAATCCCTATTTTATAGGGATGTTTTCTTGCTCTTTTTTTTTTCCAGAAACTTTCCATGCACACTATCAAGGAAGATTGCACAATTATGGGGAACTGACCAACTTCTTGGCTCAGTGCATTGTGTATTTTTTGAGCTCAAGGGATGGATTTCACACTTTCTAGGTTGAGTGTTCAATTATCATCCATGACTGTGTGGTTCTTAAGCTCAAGGAAGAGCTACCAATCTTGATTCCACAATTTCCATCATGAAGGATGGCTTGCCCTTATGGATTAGATAGTTTCTGGAGGCAAGCCCATAACTGTTGTAAGGCCAAGTCAGAAGGTTATCTTGTGACTTAGAAACATCATATAAGTATGAAAAAAAAATAGAAGAAAAAATGAAATAATATGTCTTGATCAAATCATGAATACTTGACGAAAATACAAGATCAGCTCATGTGGTTAGAAGAGAAGGCTCCAAAATCAAAGCATAGAAAAAAATTTGGAGGGTGGTTGTAGCACCTACAACACCTACTTATTATGAAATGTGTTTTTCGACATGGTAGGTGGGATTTATTTCACATACCGCACTAACCCCATAAACCTAATGTCTAATCACTTAATTCGGGCCCTCAAATCCAAACTTGCATGGAATTTTTTTATTTTAAGCACCAAGGAGGCCCACCAGTACTACAACGGGTCAACTTAACAAAACATATCCTACATGCACTGCTATAGGAGACAGATAAACTTCTATAGGAAATTGACATAGTTCTACAAGAAGGCCAATTTTTCCCATGTTAATCCATCAGAGCCTCGATAAGCAAGGAAATATTTAGAGGAAACGTTAGTAAAAATTCCTCGTCTCCAACATTTAGCCTAAATATTACAAAAACAACTCAGTCATCAAGAAAAAGCACTCTGAATTTTACAGTTTGAATCCTCTACGTTTTACAATTTTGAATTCCAATAGAGACAAGAGTTGAATGGGATGAGTATTTGCCCAAGATTATGGAATGTTAACTAAGGGAGGGGTGCATGATGTAATTTTTCCTTTCCCCAGTCTCAAAATAACTATCAATTGTTCTCTACTACCACATCTCCCACTGTAGAGGAAACTGTTTCTCCTATAGCAACAGAGTTTGAAACAGAGCTAGAAGAGGCAAAGGAAAAATAAAATATAGAGGTAGGGGAAGAGCTATGAAAGTTAAAAACAGAGACAAGAAAAAATAAAATACATTTGGTTGAGCTTCATTTAGCATAATCAAAGGTTCAATCTAAAATTCCAGCACCGCAAACAAAGTCTCAAGATCCTCAAAAAAGCATCGATACACCAAGAATATAAACTAAAAATTGGAAGGAGGAAGCAACAAACCCTATTATACAAAAGGAAATGGATATAGATTTAGGAAAATGTAGGCTTTCATCTAGTAGGGGAAGAAAGATTAAGCACAACATGGGATTTCAAATAAAGCTTCAGAGAAATTTGCGAATAAAAGAAGAAAAAAAATATGAATAGGTTACTCAAAGGACGAGCGACAATTTCATTAGGGGGTATGATGGGCCTCCAAATTAGATACAAATTAAGGACTATATAACCTTTCCTAGGCACATTAAACCTTTCTTTCTGCACTTAATAATGTATTTTTCAACTTTAATATGTTCTTAGGAAGGATTGGATATGATTTGTTTATTATGTGCCTAATATGATCTATTTTGCATAGTATTGCGAGAATATTGGTCAGATTATGAATATTTGTAGAATGACAGAATTTAGGGACTTTCTCCTTGTTATAAGATGGACCTAGATTAGATAATAAATAAATAAAATATAATGAAATTATGGATAGATATGAAGATCCACTGATTGAGAAAACCTAACGATGTGTTCTATGCTACAGGAGAAGCCATAACTCAATATTTAATGAAGATTCCTACTGTAGGGAACCATATCCAATTTTTGAGGAATTTTGGAGGGGAAATTAACCCTCCATTCAAGGATTTTTCTTCCCCCGTCAACTTTTATAATAAAAATTCGAATTAGCCTCTAAGGGAGAGGAATTTTTGGTATTTTTTAGAAAAACTCATTATTCAGCAGTTTTACTCTCATTTCCAGCAATGATGTACTTGACTTGTTTCCAATAATGAAAGATAGTTTCATTTTTAGCTTCTAAGGCTTGGTTTTCTCCATATGACTCTGGGTATCCTTAGGCTTGGCCATCCTAGGAGCCTTAGAGAGATGTTGTACCCTTTATTTTATCTTCTTTTGAACATTTTCTTATTTATTTCCATTTCCCATTTCTCCACTTATTATTCATGCTTCATTTGTTATAGGTTATATTAATTAAATGATTGAAATTATTTTTTTACTAGGTTATTTAGATAATAAATATTTTTATTCATCATTATAATAGCTTAGTAAAATCACTTTTATCATTGGATTACTTATATTAGCTTATTAGTTCATTGTTCTAATTCTTTTTGTTTTAGTAGTAAATTTCTATTGAATTTTAGCACATATTAATGAAGCTATTTTGAGTTGATTCCACTCGGTTCGAAGTCTAAAAATATCAAAATCAATTACCGAATGTTCCCCATAGAATTTTCACTTGATTAGCTTAGGAATTTGGCTACTTAGGTTAGCTTACTAGTTTGTTGTTTTGAAATTTTTAGTTTTAGTAATAAAATTATGTTGAATTTTAGCACATCTTAATGAAGATACTTTTAGTTGTTTCCACTTGGAATGAAGTATAAGAATATTCAAATTAATAAAAAAAAAAATCCCCACTATATTTTCACTTTATTAACTTAGGAATTTGGTAGGTTAACTCGATAGACAAGCTTGCTGGAAGTTTCCTATAACCGAATAGAGTTTCATGTAGTTGTTTATTTTCAAGCTTCTCCCTTGTCTATATTCACTCCAAATTAATTTTAAAGGTAGATTTATGTCTAAGAATAGTCTATTAATCTTTGTGACCAATTTTGTTGAGTTGAGGCTTGGTTAGTTCGCCATTAATCTTATGCATTGTTTTCTTCTTGAATGTCAACTTTTTCAACTAGTCTAGATTTCCTTTCCACCAATTTACTTTCAGAAAATTGTGATTTGTTTCCTACAAGGGTATTCTAGGACATTAATTTTTTTCAAAATAGAATATATCTCCTTTATTGTCATTTATTTTCAAGAAATATAGATTATATTTTCTTTGTTTTCATTTTCTTATGCGTGCTTTACATTTTTGCAAGTAGAATAGATTTCCTTTCAATCATTTACTTTCTAGAAAAAGTAGAATAGGTTTAGTTATTGTTATTTACCTTAAGCAACTTAGGATTGGGGACTTACCTAGATATTTGTTCATTTGAAGTTGTTTCATTGCCTTCTTTCACCTACATCAAAGGGAGCCATACTAGGAAGAGGAAGGTGTCTACTACACATACAGTGTCAACCCCTCTTAAGTTTGTATGAATCTTAGGTTGATAATTAGAGGCTCTTGGGTTTTTAACAATCCTGTTGCAATATTGAGAGCCATCATAGTGACATTAGGCTAAGGATTAGTGGGGTGCCATATTTCTCCACTAAGGCTCAGTGAAGTGACACACTGGCTTAGAAAAAAAATATTTTGCAAGAAACTCTTATTGAAATTTCTCCGTAAGTGTCATCTCACTAGGCTAAAGAGCTTGAAGGTCACTTTTTATTTCATTACTAAGGCTTAATTTTCCTATGTATTATTGGGTTTTCCAACCATGTTTAGTCTTATAAGTCTTCTTCCACGGTCTCTAAGTCCTAAAACTATTGATCTCACCTAGGGAAGGTCTAACAAAGCCTTGTAATGTGACTTCTAATTTGATTAAGCTAGGTGCACCCCTCAATTTCCTATAGGTGAAAAGCACTAGGACGAATTGAGGAGGGTTTTTATAGCAACTAAAGCACTAATTACATAGAGGACTTAATATTTGAGATCCTACACAATTAAATATTTCAAAATATTAAAATATCCATTGTAACGAAATATTCTAGCATAATATCCATAGTGGCATGAAAATCATATACCTTCCCACCATCGTATTTCTCATACATAGAAAACTAGTGTTGACGGAAATTCATATGGAAGGAAGTTCTATAGTCTACCAACTATGGGCTTAGCTTGCATAGGCTTACAAAGCTACAACAAAGGCATCTCTACCATCGTCTTGAGAATATTTTCAAAATTATCATCAAATAAATCTCTTTCTTCTTCTTCTTATTTGTTTTCCTTGCTGTCTCTTTTGAAATGCCTTGCCTTATCATAGTTCTAAAATTTTGAGAGACTGGTGTATTCAATGGAATTTGGATCTTCCATTTTCTCTCTTCTTATCTTTCTACTTCATTTTTACATGAAAAACTAAGGCCTCAATGGTGGATTCAAAATATTTCCACCTCACCTCCTCTTAGATTAAAGAAGCCATGACCTCATAAGTAAAAATGTTTTCATACTGCTTCTAATGGACATTACCCTAGTTGTCCCATGAATATGGAAAAAAATAAAAAAGTATCAGACAAAATTTCTCCTCATACATATTTGCTCCAACTAATATCAACTAGGTAACAATAATATTAAATGCATTCATATGCTCATCTACTTAATCCCCACAATCCATTCTCAAGATGAAAAATTATTTCCTTAAGGAAAATCTTTAACCAAGGTCCAAGGATTTATCTTGATACAAATCGCCAAAGTTCTTCCAAAGAGTTGTTGGGGATTTTTCTTCAAAAAAGTTCAATATACCAAACTAGTCAAAGATAGCTTGATAAGACTTTTGGCCTTTCTCTCCAACACCACACTCTTATCCTCTTTCATATAATTGGGATCAGTTCCAAACACTACAACCAATAGATCTTTGATCTACAAGAAGATATTCCATATTGAACTTTCATAGCTCAAAGTTAGTCCCATTAAACTTCTCTATTTCTAATATAGATCCATGCTCATCATTTCCCTACAACAAGGTTTCCTACTACACAATCTCCCACTCAATCCAAGATTAAATTAAAAAACCTTGTCCCTAACACCTTGGATTTAAGATTATCATGTTTTAATTCTAAATGAAATAAATAAAAGATGTAGAATATGCTACATAGATGATTCAATGAGAAAATAATATCGAAATTTTAGATAAACATGGTTGTGGTGATAAACAACATAGAATCTGGGAAAAATTCCCACACTCTAAGGCATGTTTAATGTATTATTTAATGACTAAACAAATATAATAAGCTACATAGTCTTTAGTCTCTCAAAAAGAGTGTTCAACTATAGCATAAGGATTCCAACTAAATTTGACAACATAACAGTAAACTAAAACTCACACCATTTCTTTTCCAACCTTAGCATTAAATAAATAGGCATAAAAAAACCATAAATAATTCATGGTTTCCCAATTCTGGACACTGAAAACTACAGAAACTAATTAAAACTAATTGAGTAACCAATTATTATAACTAATCATGTATTTCTTATACAACCAGTTATTATAACTAATCATGTATTTCTTACAATATTGAGTAGTTACTCCCTACCTCTACTCAATAGTTATTCCCTGTTACTAATCCACATTTTCTTTCTTGGTACAACTTAACAATCATTACATGCTATATTATTTCTTGCTACTACTTAGCATTTATTCCTTGGTATAACTCAACAATCATTTGTCACCATATTACAAAACAAAAAAATGTAAGACATACTAATCCCAACAATATTTTCATAGATTTTTATTTCTTTGATACCATGAAGAAGACCAAAATTCTTCTTGATTGAGCCCAGAGGCTCATTCTACAACTAGTGTGAAAGATATATGTAAGTATTTCTCTCTCTCTTAAAAGAAAAATAAAACGGGTTTTTCTAAATAGAAAAGCTATGTGGGCTATAATATATATATATATATATATGCTATGCATATTTAATTAGTTGTCCATATGACCAAATATAATTTCATGTAAAGTAATTACACGTAGAAAAAATGTTAAAAGAATATATTTTTTTGTTGTATAGAATTAAATATCCCATATAAATTATGAATAAAATATTTTAATATGAATTAATATTGACTCATACATAAAAGTATATTAATAATAATAAAAACAAGTTTAATGTGCATATTATGTAATCTCTATAACATTCAAAAATATAATTTAAATAATTAAAAATTATACATTATTTTTTTGCACTATAAAATAATTTTACAACCTAAAAAAATTTAACCCTTCTAAGGACATGTAAAATCAATACTTAAATAAATTTGATCTCACTCAACTCATATTAAATCCATGCTTAAAATAATCTATACTAATATTAGTGGAGAAATTTTCTTCTAATAATATTAAAAATTATAATTTAATCCCATGAAGATTTCTCTACTACAAAATATGATGAATAAGGTCAAAATATTAGTGCCAATAGAAAATTTTCAAAGTGGGTCAAGAAGCTTCCGAATCCATCACATTTCAAAATTATAATTTATGCATTTCGCTATTTGATGAAAATGAATAAATCATTACTCTCTGAATACTCGATGGCATTGGAGAAATATAAGGTGATATTGAAATATTAGTCCATCCCTTACAGTGTTCTGAAAGGATAAGAAACTTCGACCTCACTCTCCATTGGTCTTGACTACTCTTTCAAGCAAGTTGACATCATGGAAAATTATGATGAGAACATGCTCCACCATTCACTTGAAAGCTTTAAACTCCAACATTCCTCATCATTCATTTCACAGTTCAATTCTTGGAAAGATACAATTCATCATTGCAATCTGCCCTACCATTTGCTTTAACCTCATCATTCACTTCACCCTTCAATTGTAAGGAAAAGAAACTAAACTCATTACAAAGTTGCCCCACCATTTACTTCAAAGTCTGAGCTCCAACATAGCTATGATTGGCTTCAAAGTTCTAAGCATAATATAAAATCGATGGTTCCAGCTTGTTCATCAGTTACTTTATTTTCCTGGGCTCCAACTTTCTTCATCTTTCACTTCAAAGTTGGACCCTCATGAGTCGGAGTCCTCAAGCACGCACGAACGGTGGGGAGGGGCAGTCATTATGGGGAATCTTCAGTAGCAGCACATCCAGGTCCCCTTCATTACGACAATTCTCTGGTAAGATTCGCTCTGATTCTAAACAGCTCTCAGCCGCATAATATTGATGTGAGAGCATGGGAATCAGAGATAATTAATGGCGTGCACACTGTTATATTTGCAGATGTGTCTCTGTTGAGTATTTGGGAAGAAGAGATAATCAAGGGCGTGCATGCTGGTGTATTTTCATATGTGATTTCGCTGAATGATTTAATTTTGGAAATATTTTAGAATTCGCATATAAGCTAAATCAATATATATTCTAGAATTTCATTCATAAAGGTTATAAACAAAATTGTGTTAAATTTTGAAATATTTCCAAAATTTAGGTTCTAAATAAAGATTACAGTTTTTTTAATTGTATAATGTAAATTATGATTTTTTCAGAATAATTATATCGACGTTTAGAATCAAGTAATATGGTTATTTTTCCGCATAAAATAAAGGTGAAAAAATCAATTAATTTTATAGAATAAATAGTAAAGTTGATTGGTTTTATTCTATAAAATTGATTGGTTTTTTCACCTTTATCACTAAAATAAACCATATTAGTTGATTGGAAAACTCAATTTTAATGATGTGATTATTTCAAAACATTCTTATTGAATTTGAAGTTCGATACTATGTAAAGTATATTAATATTTAATTAAAAAATTATAGCAAAATTATAGTTAAAAAATTATAGTAATATTAAGAAAATGGCATCATGATAAAGTTTTTTGAATTTTTTTATGCAACAAGAAATTCTTTAGCAAGGTTTTAATGAAATTTGTAAAAAAACAACAACTTTATATATATACAATAAATTAGAATAGGGTATTGAAACAATGAGATTTGTAAAATAAAAAATACATGTTTTTACATGTAATTTATAATTTTATTAAATTAAAAAAAAATTGGTCAAAATTTCATAATTTTTGTTCTATTAGAATTTATTGTAAATGTAAAATTATAAGGTTTAATATTTTGTATTATAGTTATTATATGTTATAAATTAGAATTTTGTTTCTTGTGGGTAATGAGTAATTATAAATTAAGGATACAAATGTATATTTTGAAAAATATGTGTGTAAGTTTAATATATGATTATCTCAAACTTCAAATTTTTGGTAATATGGAATTTATGTAGTTCATTGTAATATAGAATTTGTAAAGAAATTCAATTTATATTAAGTAACATATAATATATGGTGTATTTAGATATATAAATGAATACAAAAGTTCTTACAAGATTTATTATTCGAAATGTAAAACTACATGCTTTGATATAATATATAGTTTTATTTGCAATACTTATAATTAAAAATAATAGTAAAAATATTTATGAAAATTTCAATATTATAATTATCCATATTAATATTTGAAAATAACAATATTAAATAGATAATATATTTGAATCGCTGTAAAATAATAAATAAGAAATGAAATATATTATACTTCCGAAATTATATTAAATTTTAAATCATCAAAATTTTTCCTTATCAAACTCGAATTTGATAACTATGATAACTATGCTTTTCGGGGAAGAATAAAAAACTACACGAATTTGATAACTATGGTTTTCTGCGAAGAATAAAAAACTACTTCGTGTAAGACTCGGTTGAAAGTCCCGTTGAAAAGTTGAAGTTGTTGTTTTCGGCGAAAGAATAAAAAGCCACTTCGTGTGGGACTCTGGTTCAAAGTCGTAAAAACACGAGTGTCACGTAGAGATTTTTTAATTATACTTTATCATGATAGTGGATTAGTACGGCCAACATCAATTATCATCCATTTTAGGGTTGTGTTAAAATGGAAACGGAAAAGAATATATTTTTCAAAATGGATTTAACAACATTGAACGTTAAAAAGAATGTACATTAGCCACGGGTGTTGGTGAGCAACAAGTCTTTGCCCAAGTTACTGGATGTGGTTAAGTTATATTCGCAAGTTCTTGACTCTGGACAGATTAAATTCAAGAAGTTAGGTATTTTGGTTGATTATTACCTAATTAGCTTATCAATTGTACTTTGGTTGTGTTAGTATAGGTAAGTAGTAAAAATTTTACAAAGTATTGGATGTGGCAAGTTATATTTATATTTGTAAGTTCTCGAATTTGGACAGATAAAATTCACAAACTTAGGTATTTTGGTTGTTTATTATCAAAGCTAATTAGCTTATCAATAGTATTTTGTGTGGGTTAGTATGAGTTATGCAATAAATTTCAAAAATGCAATCATATCAATCACTGATCATGTTTAAAATATCTAATAAATTAGGGCCACAACAAATAGCTCTATAATTATATAACCTCCCTACATCAATTGAAAATATTTTAAATTCAAGTAGTGTTGATACTAAAGTACTCAACATAATAATTGCACAAAAAAAGTGATGTTTAGAGCACATAATAATTGCACAAAAAAAAGGTAATGTTTAGAGCTTTCAAACATAGTGTTTGGGCAATCAAAATGATCCTCATGCAAATATGAAATTATTTTTGTAAATTTTCAAAAAAATGATCAATAATAAATCTACTACTTGGTACTATTACTTGCTATTATGTCTTAGTCAAGTAAATTTTAGAGAAATATTAAATTTAAATTTAATAAAAAGGAAAAGGAGATATGCCTCCTATTTTAACAATTATTTGTGAAATTATATTGAAGATATCCTAACTATAAAAATTAATTAGAAATCCTTCCAAGGGTATGACATATATTACAATGTCAATAAGTGGCTTTTTTCTTTTAGTAAGCGGCTTCTTTCACAATGCAAGGTCGATGATTTGATGTTATAAATTCTAGGAGCATACTAGGGACTAGCTAAAGAAATGGAAGCATCAGTGGCAACATGATAACCAAGAGAGGTAGATATTGAAGGCTATTGATTGATAGGAATGTACGATAGAACACATTTTTTCTTAACAAAGTTGGGTTCTTTGATCGATTCCATAAAAAAACAATAACCCAAATGAGTGATCTCATGGGTATCCCCAAAAATGAAATAGAACGCATTTATCAGTAACAAAGTAGGCTTATTTAGAAAATGCAAGATGCAAAAATTGATCCATTCAACAACAACACACCAATGAAACCTAAGTCGAAAGGGCGGGAAGTGACAGAAAGTTAGAAGGATTGTATCTATTAAGAAGTGGTTCAGAATTGAACTAGATAGATTAACCTTGTAGAATTCCCTCCAACTTTTTCTCAGCAAATATGACTAAAGTGTTATTCCAGGTTTCTAAATGAGAGCATGTAGGATTCTCCGAGACTTCAGATTAATAATATAATCAAATTTATAGAAAATTATATATCTTGTATCAACTAGCTAGTTAGGATTAGTATATATGAAGTTATTATAGAGGGATAAGTTAAGAGTAAACTTAGAATATTTGTTTCCATCAGTTCAAGGAAATGGCTTTGCTAACAATACTAAAAATATCTTCTTTGACTATAGCTTGTACAATGTTTAGAGTTTCATGGACTATGAAATGATGATTTTCCTACATATTATCTTCATGCAAAATATTTATGATAACCATCTTTTTAAAATCAAGATATTAAAGCTAGTAATATGGTTGATACAACTTATCTATTGTTGCATGACAATTGGAATATAGAGGACAGTCAAACACAAAATCCCCCTTCTGGTAGCATTTATATGAATATTGCCTCCCATAACTCATTTCTTACCTGAACCGTGAGAAAAAACAGTTACATCTGACCAATGGCTTATCTCTAAAAAATTGTGATCGAGAGAATGAAAAAAAAGGCAATGAGAGTTATCTACATTTTCCTTCTTGTCAATGAAAATAATTGTACAAGAATCCATTAGGCAAAAAATATATTTCAGATCTGAAAATAGAATCATGAAAATGGTTTGCAATGCAATAACTATAGAATTTAAAACAATAACATGAACACATCATTAAATAACAGAATTTAAAATGTGAACAAAAAAAAATTACTTGTAAGTACATATATCTGCAGTTGAAGACTTTTGTCAAAAGATCTATTATGACGAGTGATAATTTCATGCCTGTCATTAATTTAGTGCCTGGAGAGCAGAGTCCTTATCACTGAAGAAGATTTTGTGAAAATATCTCTTATGAACATAAGAAGGTGATGAAAATGGCACTGACAATATCAAAATATCGAGATAATTTGAGATAATTCTGGTAGATATGAAACATCTAGCATTAAAGATTTTCTACAAAGAAAATAATGATTCTAACCATGAGAAATTTCACTTTTAATAAAACAACAAATACACACTAGGCCTATTTGAAGTTTTAATGATGAAGTTCATGTATACCAACTCAAGTACTTCAAAGAAAAGTCAATTAGTTGTCAATTAAGAATGGATGTTCAAAATATAAATGTGGAAAGTTGATACAGTTACAACAATTCTTTCAATTTTGATTGCTCCTTGTATGTCACTTCCATCGTTTTATTTTTGAAACAAGCATTCTAAAAATATACACCATTCCCAAAGTTACTTATGCAGTCTATGAAGGCACACTTTTTGCAAGAGCATCAAAATATTCGCTAAAGTTAAACTGCAGAAAGACAAATGTGAATCAAAAGTATAGAGTTTATTAGTTAAAGCTAAACTACATAAAAACAAATGTGAATCACAATTCTCAAGTTTATTTGTATTAGATTCTAATTTCATGAAAGTATTTTTTTTTCCATTATTTTTCAATATTTTCTAATCAGGAATTTGTATTATAACAAACAATTTTTGCACCGCAAATTTCAGGGCATATATTGAGAATCTAAGTACCTCTCTTGCCTTACACACCATGTCCTATTGGAGAAAATTGGTGTCAAGTCACCAAGTTCAAGTGATAAAGTGTCAAGAATTTGGCTAGAATCAAGGTTGACTTCAACAAAGTTGCAAAGAGAGGGGAATGAAAATAAACTCCTAACAAATCCAACCAAAAATAGGCAATAAGGTCGTAACAACACTCCAAATATATACTTAGGTGGATAGAGCAGATTCAGGTGCATACCTAGGTTTAGTTCCATATCAAGACAAAGTACAAATGAATGTTGGAACAACTAGTACTCAACGTATTCTTCTTGACATTGTGTAATAGGTATGTTTTAAGTCATGTCCCATACACTAGCAATGATAGGGATTATAAATCGACCAACTAGCAAGGAAGGAAGGAAACAAACAAGGTAACACCAGTTGCAAGCACTCACCCACCTAGTCGGCTTAATAGGTATTTTGATTCGATAAGAGGTGGTATGTGACCCAAAAGCGTAATTTTCTCACGAGATCGATGATTGGAGTATCTTTGTAATTCTATGCAAACACACTGCAAACCTCTTTGAAAATGGTGTAAGTGTCAATTTCTGTAGGTGAATAATTTTCTCCTATAAATATGTTGTTTTCTATTCTATAATATTTATATAGATGCTAACAGTGAAGGTTTAAGTAATTTTAGACATATTCCCTTCATATAAAAATTGTTTCACGTTAATAGACTTGTTGCATCTAGACTTATTAAGTGAACTTATTTCTGTAATTTCTTAAACTATATGGAATGTATAGAATGGATTGAATGAATTAGTTTTAAATGTTTGGTGTGTGTTATATTCTTTCCATGACTATTCACACATGCGGGGGGGGTGGAAGCCCCCCTTGTTTGTTGTGCGGGGTGCAGAAGGGGGGTCAAAGGGGGGGTGACAACCCGGGCCTATTGAGGGGTTTGTAGGGGGTAAGTAGCCCCCCTACGTGGGCAGGGTCTAGGGAAATAGGCCAAAAAAAAATTTTGGGACACTATAATAGGTGGGAAGACCTACCTATGGTTTTGTGCATGGGTTTTGCACATGGTTTTGGGCATGATGGTTTTCTTGGCATGGTATTTTGTAGATCCGATCAAGAGAACCACATTTATGTTATAATCCATTTTTAATGGATTGGGGGGGTTTATGAATTATTCGACATGTATATATATGTATTGTAACATTTAAAGGAATATAATGAAAAATCAATCTCGTAGTCACACCTTTGGGATTCAGGGGAAAATATCTGTGTATATTTGTTTTATGTTTTATGTACTCGTCATTGTTTATTTTATGTTTTTAGAGTTCATCTGTAGGTAATTTTTGTACAGGGTTAAAACCTGCATTTAGTATCAGAGTTGTTTCGGCTTCAAGGGGACACCTTTTTTGCTGAGGGGTTTTGCTCAAGTCTTTGGTAGACCCTATTCAGTGGGAGATATGCAAATCGATTCTTGCGGTGAAAGAAGATGGAGAGCAGTGGAAAGATAGAGATCAATAAATTTAATGGTGAGAGTTTTGAGTTATGGAAGCTCAAGATGGAGGATCTGCTAGTGGATAAGGATCCGTGGATTGTGGTTGATCCGAGTACTAAACCAAAAACAATGTGAGATGAATACTGGGTGAAGTTGGATTGGAAAGAAAAGAGCACAATACATTTGTGTATCTCAGATTCGGTATTGTTGAATGTAACGGGGGAAGATACAATGAAGGCTTTGTGGGACAAGTTAGGGATTTTATACCAATCTAAGTCTCTAGTGAACAAACTATTCCTATGGAAAAATATGTATAACCTAAGGTTAAAACATGGAGACTCAGTGACAGAGCATCTGAACGACTTTAATACTATGGTAATCCAATTTCTATCTATTGATATTCAAATTTCAGATGAAGATAAGTGCATCAGTTTCCTGTTTTCTCTACAAGATTCGTGAGATATTATGGTTGTTGCAATAGGTAGCAATACAAATACCTTGAATTTTGATGAAATAGTCTCATCCTTTTTGTCATATGGGATGAGATGGAAAAATATGGAGGGCCAAAATGGAGATTACTTATCTATACAAGGACGGTCCTAGAATAGAAGAAAAGAAAAGTCTGTGAGTGGGAGATCAAAATCTCCTGGAAAACCTATAAAGGTGTGCTGGTAATTTGGAAAGGAAGGGTACTACCAAAAGGAATGTAGATATAAAGCTCCTAATAAAGGAAAGGGATATGATGATGCTCCTTCTTCAGAGGAAAAAACCACCTCAAATGATGGTGGGGATGTGTACTTGGCTTCTTCTTCAAGTAAACATGTAGATCATGAGACATGGTTGATTGACTCGGGTGCATCCTTTCAATTCACTCCCCATACAGAATGGTTCTACGAGTATGAGAAATATGATGGCAGTGATGCCCTATTAGGGATGAAAAGAAGGTCTAAATCATCGGACGTGGAAAATTCAAGATAAAATTGCAAGGTGGAAGGATTAGAACACTACCCAGTGTTCTGCATATTACCATAGCGGCTAGAAATCTGACTTTTGTAGGCAAGATGAATGATGCAGGTGTAAAAGCAGTGTTCGAGAAAGATATCTGGAAGATATTTTGGGGAGCACTGGTTTTGATGCGGGGAGGTCGGATTGGAACTCTATACAATATTCTGGGTCGGTTCCATCACTAGGTAAGTTTGTGTACTATGTATCATTTATAGATGACTTCTCAAGGAATACATGGATATATTTCCTCAGGAAGAAATTTGAAGTCTTTGACAGGTTTAAATAATTTAAGGCTCTGGTCGAAAATCAGATAGAGAAGAAGACAAAGGTGTTGAGGATGGGTAATGATGGAGAGTTCTACAAGAAAGAATTTGAAGATTTATGTAAGAAGAGTGGTATATAACAGAAAAACACTACTCCATACACACCTTAGCAAAATGGAGTTGTACAAAGAATGAATAGGATGTTGATGGAAAGGGAAAGAAGCATGCTCAGTGGTGTCAAGTTACGAAAGGAATTCTGGGCAGAGTCAGTGGAGACTGCATCTTATCTAGTTAACATATTACCTTCATCAACGTTGGAGGATAAGAATCGACATGAGGTATGGACTGGTAAGAAACCCTCTCTTTCACATCTAAGGGTATTTGGCTATGATGCATATGTACATGTTCCAAAGGACAAAAGAGCCAAGTTGGATAGTAAATCTGAAAGGTGCATCTTTATTGGTTATAAGGATGGTTTAAAAGGTTATCACCTTTGGAACCCAAAAATTAGGAAGGTTGTGTACAACTAAGATGCGGTGTTTAGAGAGGTGAAATATGTTATTAAACATGAATTCCTACAAAAGTAACCTGAGATGACAGAGTTTGAGATAAAGGATGAAGAATCATACGCTATAGTAGAACATGATAGAAGAGGAAGAGCCACAAAATCCATCTTTAAGAAGATCATTTTGATAGAGAAGGAAACCAAAAAGGTATATTCCATCTGCATCATGTTCAAATTTGTATTTATCTATTACCGACGATGATCCAAGAGCTGTTAGGGGGGCAGTGGATTCAAAGGATGGAAAAATATGGAAAATGGCCATGGTTGATGAAATGACATATTTGGACAAAAATGTGTCTTGGAAACTGGTGGATCTATCAGTTTGAAGGAAACCCATTGGAAGCAAATGGGTGTTTAAGAAGAAGATGAATGCAGAATGAAAGCTAGAGAAACAAAAATCACATCTGGTAGCCAAATTTTATTCCCAGTGTTGGGTATTTATTTTGGTGATATTTTTTCTCTTGTTTCTAAGCTAACTTCTATTAGATTACTTTTATCAGTTGTTACTTCTTTTTATTTTGAGGTAGAACAGATGGGTGTGAAGACAACATTTCTTCATAAGGATCTAGAAGAAGACATCTACAAGAAACAACCAGAAGGATTTGTGGTGAAGGGTAAGAAAGAACCAGTATGAAAATTAAAAAAATATATGTATGGGTTAAAACAATCACCAAGGATGTGTTATCAGAAATTTGATACATATATATGGGGACTAGGCTTCACTAGAAGCAAGGCGGATCACTGTGTGTATTTTAAATTAAATGGTGACCATGTCATTTATTTGTTATTGTATGTGGATGATATGTTGTTGATTGGAAATGAAAAATAAATTATCCAGGATTTGAAGACCCAATTTTCCTCCAAATTCGACATGTAGGATCTTGGTGCTGCAAAATATATTTTGGGAATGGAAATTAAACGAGATTGATCAAAGAGGAAGCTCTAGTTAAACTAGAGGAAGTATGTTGAGATAACACTACAAAGTTTTAATATGAAGGATAATAAACCAGTGAAGCTTCATATTCATGTAAGTGTAAAGTTATCTGTTGAAAAATGTCCCATGTCACAAGAAGAGGAGGAGGACATGTCTCGTGTTCCATATGCAAGTGCAGTTGGTAGTCTAATGTGTGAAATGGTCTGTACTAGACCATACAATTCACATGAAATGAGAGTATTGATAATAATTATGTCAAAACCAAGGAAGGAGAATTGGACAATAGTGAAGCGGGTTTTAAGGTATTTGTGTGACACTAGTGATTATGGTGTGTGCTACCAAGGAAGACTAGGATTGGAAAGATTTTTGGACATTTATGGATTTTTTGATGCAGAATGGGCTAGACATCTAGATCAGAGAAGTTCTACCATTGGGTATGTATTTTACTTATTTGGAGGACCAATGAGTTGGATGAGAAAAAGACAGTCTCTAGTGGCTATTTCAACTACTAAGGCTAAATACATGGAAGTTGCTCATGCAAGCAAGGAATAAATTTGGTAAAGGTGGACACTTTGAATAATGTTACAGATGCATTTACGAATTCTGTGAGAACCGAAAAGTTTTATTTTTGTATATAAACAATTGGCATTGCAGAGCAACACCAATTAATAAGCTCCCATGTGACCCCTTGTGTGGAAAATAAAACAACAAGTGGGAGAATGTTGGGTGTGTGTTATATTATTTCCATGACTGGTCACATGCGCGGGGTTGTGGAAGGCCCCCCCTATTCGTTGTGTCGAGCGTACTGTCAGGGGGTTTGTAGGGCTATAGTAGCCCCCTTACATAGGGTCAGGATAACAACCTGGGAATTTTTTTTGGACTCTATAATAGGTGGGAGGACCAACCTATGGTTTTTTGCATGGGTTTTGCACATGGTTTTGGGCATGCTGGTTTTCTTCCCATGGTATTTTCTAGATCTTGTCAAGGGAACTACAATTATATTATAATATAGGGTTAATGGATTTGGGTTTATGAATGCTTCGACATGTATATATATGTATTTTAACATTGAAACGAATATAATGAAAAATCAATCTGGTAGTCACTGTTTTGGGATCCATGGGAAAATATCTATGTCTATATGTTTTATGTCCTCGCCACTGTTTATTTTATGATTTTAGAATTCGTCTCTAGGTAATTGTTGTACAGAGTTAAAACCTACATTAAATAATGTGTATTCTTGAAAGTAGCTCCTATTTAGTGTCGTATATGTGTGTTGTATTTGTTAGTCATCCTAACTTTGTGTATTCACCGATTGAACACTATGGGAATTCTATACCAGAATCAATCTGGCCTATCTCTCTTAAGACCATTCCCAACCTTGAGCTACCCCTATAATATAATAGAATGTTGGGCTCAACCTTGACTTGAACTCAAGTAAGGCCTGACATTTCAAAATAACATCACCCAAAAAAGTGTCTAAGAAGGGTTCGAACCTCTACATACGTGATGGCATCAATTGAGAAGAGCCTCGTCCATAATTGGAAGGAAAGAGGCCAATGATAATTCAGAGTTCAGGGAATGTAATGAAAATTGACTGTGTAGGAAATTAAGATGTATTTACTTTGAAATTCTCCACCAACAATATAATCTGCATCAAGCAAGGAGGAATTCATCCAGTCCCACAATTGGCTCTGATACAAATTGAGGTTAGGCGTATCTTGAATCCGTTAACCTGTGCTGGTAGATATTGTCTCTACACTGTGAGAAAATTTTCTTTTAACCAAGCTTCAAATATGATATTAGTATCTATGGAAGACATGGGTTTAGTAGCCTAACATATGGCTAACATGCGAACAAGTTGTTACATGAAACTCGGTAACTACCATTTGGGTTATGAGATAATTCCACATAAATGGTTATGTGTTTTGGGCTATAGTAAACATTAAATGCTCAACAATTAATGCTAGCATTAAGATAGCATCACTTTTATGTCATAGATTTGATGTAGAATTTATGAAAATTTTCAAATTTACCTTATGTATATGCTTTGTATGCCTCGATATGAGGCCAAATAAGAAGGACATTTCATTAATTAGTTGATAAGGAATATTCATTTTAGTATTGAAAAAGAAATTTTCTTTAAAAGGGGAAAAATATTCCTTGGTTTTTGTGTCCAAAAAATAGCCAGCCAAAAACGATTACTATAGTTCCTGCAGCCCCGAAGGGGAAGGGACTAATAAGAATGAATGCAAAAATTAAAATTTTTGTACCATTATAACTTCAATTGAGTTGCTATAACCTTTCTAAAAATATATATTTGTGATTCAAATTTCCACTCATACATTTATAGCTTTGGAATTCTTAGTTGATAAATAATATGTATATGCATTTTAAATTAATAATGGTAATGATTCTTATTAAAGACTTATTTCAAAAATAATGGTAGTTTGATGTAGGAGTACATGAATTTTCAAGTAATTTTCTAAAAATAAAGGTTCTTTGGCGATAAATTGTTGAGAATGCAGCAAGATGATGGAGCTTAGTGAAATGAAGTCGCCTTCACTAAGTGGGCCCACAGGCAAATTCTGGCGCAAAGTCTATTTTTAGACTATGTCTATTTTTAGACATACGGAGCATGATTCAGAGATTCTAGTTGGAGATTCTTGAAGCATGCGACATGTTGGTAAAAATAGATGAGACTCATATTTTTAGGTCCCAGGCTATTTTTAGACTGTCTCTCCTAAAAATATGGAAGTCAAATATTATTTACCCTTAATAATATTTAGACTATAAACAACAGTTTACTCTCTTGGAGCACTTCAGTTCGAGTCATGGAGGTGGCTCATGCAACTAACAGAGGAATCACGTGGTTCCTAGGGTTTGATGGCATCTTGCATGGTTGACTTCAGTTGGACTTCAGTGGCAGAAGTTTTGGAGGAGTTAATGAAACAGATAGTGGAGTTGTGTTCTGTTTATCTTAGTTGAACTAGTTGAGATTAGTTTAACTAGCTAATCAATTAGTTATGAGTGGAGTGAATTAAATATTATTTAATTCATTAATTAGTAAGTCATTAGTCAACTCAAGAACACATCAGTTCACTACAGTGCATGATCAGTTCAGTGGAGACCAGTGAAAGAGGTAGATGAAAGGGTGAGTATAGCTATCAGTTGGAGGATCAGTTGTGCATGAGATTTGCACCACACTTGGAGGAATTGTCCATCACAATTGCGCAGTCAAGCCAAGGAGATTCGAACCTTGGATCTCTACATAACCAGGCCATTATTGCGCAATAGAGGCAAGGCAATCAGCAGTGAGTTTTGAACCAATGACTTGTTCAAAACTGAGTTAGATTGTGTGTGACTTTATGAGAAAGTACTGAGTACTTGTGAGGAGTATTGTACTTGTTTGGTTACATGATTTCTCCATTATAATATACACAATAGCTGCGGGGTTTTCAGCTATAGGCTTTCCCCATACATACCGAGTTAATGTGTGATTGATTTGATGTGAGATTGCTTCTGTTATTTCCGCATGTGACAATTAATTGTAGAAGAAGGTTATGTGTTATGTATGCAATTCGAAATTGATATATGACCAGGTTAATCTTCAGTGAATAAGTGATTTATTCAGCTAATTTCTACATGGTATCGGAGCGAGATTAATTGTCGATATCTATTACGGTGATTGCAAACTTATTTCCTCGGACAGAGTCTGCATGCGGGCCAGGTAGCCTCCGGAATATTCATCCTTCTTTGTAAGGTGAAAGATCTGGTGAATGCCCTTGGAGTCAATCTCTGATTTGGAAATAATTTGTTTTCAAGTATAGATCGGAAGCGATAGAGCTTGGAGTTTGGAATTCGAATTTTGCAGAAGGTTGTTCTTCTTGGTGCCCGTGTTGAAAGATGTCTTCTTTCAATGGTTTGCGACTCGAATATGCTCTTGAAGGCAGTTCGAACTATGTTGCATGGAAGGATCGAATGGAAGCAGTGTTAGAAGATAATGGTCCGAAGGAGTTCGTGGATGCGGATGTCCCAAAGCCCACTGATGCAGCTTTGGTCGATGCATGGCAAAAGAAGATCGCGAAATGTCGAAGGATCCTGTTGGAGGGCGTCAAGAATCATATTGTATCCAGCCTGCATGGAAAGGCTACTCCATATTTAATGTGGAAAGCTTTGACGGATCTATTCCAGAGTAAGAGCGACCAAAGGAAGCTGGCGCTCAAAGATAAGCTCAGGAACATCAAGATGGAGAAGGGCGACAGTATCACCAAATACCTCACGAAGTTCACTCAATGCAAAGATGAGCTGGGAAGTGTGGGGGTGACTGTCGAAGACGAGGACATGGTCGACCTGGCTCTCCTTGGTCTTCCGAAGGCTTGGCACTCATATCAAGATAGTGTCAATGGTCGGGAGAAGCCGCCGGGATGGGAGCGCCTTTGGGCGGATCTCATGCAGGAGGAGATAAGGAGGACTACTCGAGATGGATCTTCATCAAAGGGAGATGATGAAGAAAACTGCACTTTGGTGTCCAAAGCAAAGAAGGGGAAGGGTAAGAAAACCTCTCATTCTGGTGCTAAGGGCAAGAAGCAGGATATGGCGAAAGTGAAGTGTTTTCACTGCCATGATCACGGACATTATGCTACCAATTGTCCAAAGAAGAAAAAGAACAAGCAAGCGGGAAGATCTGCAGATGGAGAAGCTTTGGCTTCACAGTTCGAGCTTGACTTTTCACTGATTGCATGCTTGGTTTCAAGTGTGATGGGATCGGTGTGGTTCTTGGACAGCGGTGTGTCATTTCATATGACAGGAGATCGGGAGTTGTTCTCAGATCTGGAGGACAAGGATTTGGGTATGCACATCGAGATGGGCGATGACGGTAGATACAGTGCGACTGGTATCGGTACCGTATCCTTTCAGAGAGAGTCTGGTAAACCCTTTGTCTTAAAGGATGTCATGCATGTACCTGGATTGAAGAAGAACCTGATTTCAGTAGCGATGTTGGAGGATAAGGGTTATGATGTGGTCTTCAGCGAAGGAAAAGCTTTCCTGCACAGTAAGACTACTGGAGAGACCCGGAAGAAAGGGGTTCGAACTCAGAACCTTTATCAGTTGCAGGTAGATGACTGCGCAGCTATGGCATGCAAGGCTGGAGATGTGGTGAGCCGGGATGACGAGGGCGAACTATGGCACAGGAGATTGGGCCATCTTCACCATGGAGCTTTGAAGATTCTGCAGCAGATTTCTACTGGACTTCCTAAGGGCACCCTTGCGCAGTCAGATCAGTGCAAAGGGTGTACTTTAGGGAAGTATGTGAAAGCCACCTTTCACGAGAAGGATATTCGCGCCACGACGATCCTTGAGAGAGTTCACACAGACGTGTGTGGTCCTTTCTCAGTTGCTTCGACAGCAAAGCACAAGTATTATGTGATCTTTGTTGATGATTTCTCTCGAAAGTGCTGGATCTTCTTCATGCAGAAGAAGAGCGATACATTCGCGAAGTTCTGTGAGTTTAAAGCACTGGTCGAGAAGGAGTCGGGGGAGAAGGTGATTGCTCTAAGGAGTGATAACGGTGGTGAATTCATCTCGGCTGAATTCAAGGAGTTCTGCAGCGCAGAAGGGATTCGGAGAGAGCTCATCACACCCCATAACCCACAGCAGAACGGGGTGGCTGAGCGGAAGAACAGAACGATCGTGGGTGCTGCACGGGCGATGTTGCATGATCAGGGCCTAACCCTTCACTTGTGGGCTGAGGCATGCAATACAGCAGTGTATGTGCAGAACCGTTGTCCTCACAAGGTTCTTGGCATGAGTACACCAGAGGAGGCTTATTATGGCAAGAGGCCTGATATTTCCCATTTGCGGATTTTCGGATCTCCTGTCTACATGCATGTGACGAAGGATGCAAGAAGGAAGCTGGATCCAACTGCTGAAGTTGGAATATTTGTGGGGTACACCGATACACCTCATAACTATCGAGTGTATGTGCCAGACAGTCGCAAGACTGTTGTGCGACGGGATATAAAATTTCAGGAGGAGAAAGCCATGCAGTGTTCGCTTGAGAGGGAGCTACACTCGCATGCAGATGAGGAGCTGTTAGTTCCTAAGGAGGAGCTTCCGGATGTGGATCAGCCACAAGAGGAGGTTCAGGAGGTGGAAGAAACCACCCAGGCAGCGCCAACCATCAGAGGGCACATGCGCACTACAGAAGCTGAGCGACTGGCTCAGGATGCAGAGAAGGTTGTAGGACCACCTACAACATAGCGCAGACAGAGACAGTCACCGGATCAGTACACTGGATACATGGCTCTTGTGAGTCAATGTGTTGTGACGGAGCCATCCTCTTTTGAGGAAGCTGTGGAGGAACCCGCATGGGTTGATGCCATGATCGAAGAATATGATTCGATCATCGGGAACAGTGCATGGGAGATTGTCCCAAGACCGGTTGGGAAATCAGTTGTAGGTTCGCGATGGATCTACAAGGTGAAGCAGGCGGCTGACGGGAGTGTGGAAAAGTACAAGGCGAGATTTGTCGCCCGTGGCTTCTCACAGATCGAGGGGATTGACTATGAGGAGACTTTTGCACCTGTCGCAAGGTACTCTTCCATACGGACGATCCTTGCTCTCTCAGCGCAGATGGGGTGGCACATTCATCAGATGGATGTGAAGACGGCGTTCCTCAATGGAGTTATTGAGGAGGAGGTGTACATAGAGCAGCCTGAAGGTTTTGAGATCTTCAGCAGTGAGTCGCATGTGTGCCGACTCAAGAGAGCACTGTACGGGCCGAAGCAAGCACCTCGTGCTTGGTACACTCGGATAGACAGCTACTTCACCGGGCTTGGATTCTCCAAGAGTGAGGCGGATCCAAACCTGTACCAGATTGTGGTGGAGGGGAAGCCGTTGATCATCGTACTGTATGTAGATGATCTGATTTTGACTGGCGACGAGCAGTTGATACTTTCATGCAAGGATGATCTTGCACGAGAGTTTGAGATGAAGGACCCGGGCATCCTTCATTATTTCCTGGGATTGGAGATTTGGCAGCGCAGTGGAGGACTGTTTGTTTCTCAGGGCAAGTATGCCCGGGAGATTCTGGAGAGGTTCAACATGCAAGGTTGCAAGCCTGTTGACACTCCTCTTCCTGGTGGTTGGAGGAAGGAGGATGCTACTTCAGCGGAGGTAGTGGATGCCACTGTCTATCGACAGTTGGTGGGGTCGCTTATGTATCCGGTCAATACACGACCCGATATATGCTATGCAGTTAACCAGCTTTCGCAAGCTATGGTTAAGCCTACCAAGCTCTTTTGGAAGGCAGGCAAGCATGTATTGCGCTATATTAGACGCACATCGGGATATGGTCTATGGTACAGACAGGAGGATGGAGCGAAGCTTTCTGGCTTCACTGATGCAGATTGGGCAGGGAGTCCAATGGACCGGAAGAGCACATCTGGAGGAGTTTTCAGCATTGGGTCGACAGCAGTTTCCTGGTACAGCAGGAAGCAGAGATCCGTGGCACTCAGTTCAGCAGAGGCTGAGTGCATGGCAGCAAGCTTGGCTGGATGCGAGGCTATTTGGATGAGGAAGATCCTCGTTGGATTGTTCAAGTTGCATTTGGAGCCTATAGTGATTTACTGTGATAACCAGAGTTGCATTAAACTCTCGGCTAATCCAGTATTTCATGATAGATCCAAACACATCGACATCAGGTACCATCATATCAGAGATTGTGTTCAGCGGAGAATCATGATGCTTTCATATGTTCCCACGGAGGATCGGGATGCCGACATCCTGACGAAGGCGCTCACCAGGAGCAAGTTCGAATTCCACAGAGGCAGGATAGGGGTTGCAGATAATCCATATCTTGCCGAGAGGGAGTGTTGAGAATGCAGCAAGATGATGGAGCTTAGTGAAATGAAGTCGCCTTCACTAAGTGGGCCCGCAGGCAAATTCTGGCGCAAAGTCTATTTTTAGACTATGTCTATTTCTAGACATACGGAGCATAATTTGGGAATTCTACTTGGAGATTCTTGATGGATGCGACATGTCGGTAAAAATAGATGAGACCCTATTTTTTAGGACCCAGGCTATTTTTAGACTGATCTCCTAAAAATATGGAAGTCAAATATTATTTACCCTTAATAATATTTTGACTAGAAACAAAGAAGCATTTCCTTGGAGCACTTCGCCCGAGTCATGGAGGTGGCTCATGCAACTCCATTAAGAGAACTGTGTTCCTAGGGTTTGATGGCATCATGCATGGTTGACTTCAGTTGGACTTCAGTGGCAGAAGTTTGGAGGAGCTAATGAGACAGATAGTGGAGTTGTGTTCTGTTTATTTTAGTTGAACTGATTGAGATTAGTTTAACTAGCTAATCAATTAGTTATGAGTGGAGTGAATTAAATATTATTTAATTCATTAATTAGTAACCCATTATTCAACTCAAGAACACATCAGTTCACTACAGTGCATGATCAGTTCAGTGGAGACCAATGAAAGAGGTAGATGAAAGGGTGGAGTTAGCTATCAGTGGCGACATCAGTTGTGCATGAGATTTGCACCACACTTGGAGGAATTGTCCATGACAATTGCGCAGTCAAGCCAAGGAGATTCGAACCTTGGATCTCTACATAGACAGGCCATGATTGCGCAATAGAGGCAAGGCAATTAGCAGTGAGTTTTGAACCAGTAACCTGTTCAAAACTGAGCTAGATTGTGTGTGACTTTATGAGAAAGTACCGAGTACTTGTGAGGAGTATTGTACTTGTTTTGTTACATGATTTCTCCATTATAATATACACAATAGCTGCGGGGTTTTCAGCTATAGGCTTTCCCCATACATACTGAGTTAATGTGTGATTGATTTGATGTGAGATCGCTTCTATTATTTCTGCATGTGACAATTAATTGTAGATGAGATTATGTGTTATGCATGCAATTCGAAATTGATGTGTAATCGGGTTAATCTCCATTGAATAAGTCATTTATTCAGCTAATTTCTACATAAATCTCCAAAGAGAATCTAATATTGAAAAGAAATTTTAATTAGTTAATTATAAATATTCTTAGTTCTTTTAATTATTATAAAATAGTTTTAGAAAAACGTGTGTATAGGAAATATTTTGTCAATAAGGAAAAAAACTAATTTACCTTTAAAATCATGAGATATTTAGGGAATAAATCATGAGAGCTTCATGGAATAAATAATGAAATCTTAAGGGAATAAGTCAGGGAGAGATTTATGGATGAGTAATCTACTTTTCTTGTAACTTTTTATTTAATCATTATAAGCCCGTGGGAAAATATAATGGTCAAATGAAGGTAGAATCAGACCAAGAGAGGAAATTTTTGTGTGTATATATTTTAATTAATGGAATAGAGTTTTCACACATTTAATGTGTTCGTGAATTGTCTATGTGTTTATGTGCTTTAGAGGAATCATAGTCTTTGTGAAAGCTAGAATTAGTAGAATTTCAAAATTTATGTGAATCTTGAAACAGATGATAAATTAATATATAAATATGTCATGCAAAGAAGTAATCTTGGGTAAGGATGAAGGAAAATTTATGATTAATCAAATGTGAGAAGGAAGATTTATGCATGTCTAATTGTTTGTAGAACAAAAAATTGAACCATGGTGAGGCCACTATCCATGGTGTTCTACATTGATCAATGATCGAACACCAAAAGAGGATGCTATCCATATATGCACAAGAAAATAAGTATTTACCAATGTCTAGTCCAATTCTAAGGGATAAATCATTGAAGCGGGAATGTAATTTGAAGGAAATTTCCAGCATGCCAATAAGAAATTGAAGACTAGACGAATTGATTTAGTTGATCAATGCATGTAGCTATTTTTTTGAACCATGAATATTAATTTCTAAATTTAGTTGATAAAATAATGGAATCTATTATCACTCCACTGGATCTCCAAAGGTTGAGAAGGAGACCAACAAAGGTAACCATAGACTGCTTTGACCTAATTTCTAGCCCTAATAGGATAGAGAGGGCTCTCTCTATGATATCACAACCAAATTGACTAGATAATCAATATTTTAGGCTAGGTATAATAGTATCTAGGGTTGGATTGATTTTTATTTGGTGCTGGATGGTGAATTAGATCTAAGAAAAACTAGGTCAAGGCATTGAAAATCATACTTGCAGAGATTTGATGGGGCAAGGTAGGCACACACTTTTTTCACTTTCAGGTATCTTGATGATTGTTATTAGATTGGTAGGGTTTCAAAAAGAGCATGGAAATCATGAATTATTTTATATCAGAAGAAAGTGAAACACAATTGTGATAATTCCTCCAAAACAAAGCATCAAAATAATGAATTATGCTTATCAAACTTAGAAATCAATCACATAAGAGATGGAAATGAAAGATGGAAGGCACAATACTTTAAAACATATGAAAACATAAGAGGTAACACTACTAAAACACATACCACAGGAATCCCACCAAAATAGTTGCAACGCTGTCTATTAGTTCCTGTAAAAAACGACTGAATACACTAGTGTTCAAAGATCAATTACACAACATCCAACCTTTGCAATGATAAAAGAAATGAAAGATATAGACCAGAACAACTTCTCCCCACTCTTAGGGGTTGAATCCATGACTTGTGGATCTATTCCCCAGAGACCTCAACTGGAATCCTAATGACTAGGGAGGTCAACAATATCATCCCTATCTTTGATGAAATTGGTTCATTTGAGCCAAAAATACAAATTTTACTTGATGTATCTACCTTTAGTAACTATAATAGACATAATTAGATTTGATTTACAAATTTACATCAGTAAATTTCATGAAATTTATCAACCAACTGAGAAAAACTTGAAATTCTGAAGATAACAAGAAAACTGGAAAAAGCGCAGGGTGCCCCTGAGAAAAGCGCGACGTGAACTTCAAGCTGATTTTTTACTGCCTTGTTGAAGTCAAAATTGAGCTCAAGATAGATCATTGGAAATTTTTTCCAGTCTAGTTGTCCAAAATTTCCTTAAGCACTGAAAATGATGGAGTTAAGCCCCTGAAAAAACCACTTTTTCCAAAACTGGTCAAAAGGTGCAGAGTGTGGCTAAAAACACTAGCAAAAAGGTGTTTTTTTTGATGTTTTTTAGCTTTTCCACCTATCAAAAACTCAGATTTTTTATTTCCAGGAGTCAAAGTGTGATATAGAAACCATTATCTATCCATCCCAAATGATTTTGCATCATTTTGAGGCCTCCATAAAAATCGCTGCATGGCCCACGCTGCTCTTTTTTCAGGGTGACTGTGCCAAATATTGCCAAATTTCTGGGTTTTCGAGAAAAATAGGCCTCAAAGATGGAGCGATATCTAACTAACCATGAACTGTTTTGCACAATGGAGAGGATTTTTTTTTCTTTGGAATTTTAGGACCAAAAAACTCCTCTAGTATCCCCAAATGCTTCTCTGATTATTCACGATCTTCTCTAAAAAAAATTGACTTAAACAAGACATTTCACAGTAAGAAAAATAGGTTGTGAAGATGTGGATGGATCTCTCATTCTGTAATACCTGTGTAAAATCAAAAGTACCATATTTTACTTTGATATATTAGGAAAACAAATCTCCTCTAGTTTCCCAAAATTCATCTTTGTTTGGCCACAATATGTTTTGGAAAACGATGACTAAACAAGACATTTATGGAAAATGTGCCTTCAAGGATTTTTTCAAATTTCCCAAATTTTCTCCAAATATCCTAAAAATTTCTCCAAATATGCTACATGGAGACCTAAGATGGTATGATATTCTATCATGGATGCATCAATGAGAAAATCCAACTTATCCTTCTCTTTCTCAGTAATTAGGGTTTCCTTTGTACTGTGATTTCAAGTAGGGTTTCTATTGCTCTAGGTCTAGACTCATTCCTTTGAACCAATACTCACCATGGTTTGGCATCCATGTAGCATGAGATATGGCATCTACTAAGAATATGAAATCAACCCCTATAATTGTGACTTGGTCTTTCTTGAGGTTTGTGATGAAGATTCTAGTCAAATCTGGATGGCTTTGCACTCTTTGGACCATTTCACAAAACTCAAAACAACCTACATGTTGGAAGCATTTGACTTCTAGGGGTGATGACATCAACTCACTGGTGTCTGATGGCTCAAACCTTGAGATTATCCTTCCTTTGTTGTAGGTCTTTCTCTCTTCGTCCCTGGTGTTTAGTTTGCTTGAAACCCTAGGGGAGAAGGGGAAGGAAAAGGGAATGAGATGATGGGGTTAGGGAGTTGGGATATGTGTGGGAAAATTTATGGAATGGTGTAGTGGATTTAGGGACCTTAGGGAGGTGGAGGCAAGTTAAAATAACAAGGGAAATGAGCTAGGGAATTTAATTACAGGGGTATAGTTTAGCTGCTTAGACAAGCACAACGTAGGGGTATGGTTTTAGGGAATAGGATTTAGGAGATGAAATTGGGATGGGAATTAGAGTATTAGGGATTAATTTAGATGTAAAGTAGTTAGGGTAAGGATTATAGGGTTTGTATTCTAGTAAAACAATGTACACCAGTGCTTTTGAGAAAAATTGCAACGATGGAGGGATGACTTATTTCTTGACCATAATCATGAAAGAACTGATGAAAGGTGGGGTGAAATGGATTTAATTACTTGTTTGAAACCATGTGAAATCTTTTGCTAAGATTGGAGACCTTCTACAACTCTTTAGAATCATTTTAATACAAAGTGTAGCACCTCTGTAAAAATCACAGTGCCAGAAGGAAAAGCACAGTGTGTCCCTGAGAAAAGCACAGTGTGCGATTACAAACCACTTTTAGAGGCCTTCCTGAACTCCAAAGTGATCTCATGATAACTCATTGGAAATATCTCTCTGTCTGCTACACAATGGATCCCTCAAGCACTGAAAACAAGGAAATATAGCCCCTCAAAAATCAATTCTCCCAAGAATGGTAAAAAAAACGTAGTGTGTCCCTGAGAAAAGTGTAGCATGAGATTGCAGACCACTTTTGGAGGCCTTATTGAACTCAAAATTGAGCTCATGATATCGCATTGGAAATATATTTCTGTCTAGTTATCATTTGAATCATCAAGTAGGTCATTTGAACACTCTATGACAAAGAAAATGCATTTTCCCAAGAGTACTCTAGAAGTATAGAAACTCTCTTGTAGCAACCATATTTTGGGCATATTTTTGGAACATAAAATTAAATTTTTGAAATCAAAATTTATTGAAGAAAATTGGCTATTACCACTCCTCCAATTGTCGGAATTTATGCATGAAATGAGAGTTTTGGTGACCTTGAAACCATAATGACCTAATGGAGACATGTAACTGAAAGAAATCATGGTGAATATGACTATAATGATGATGAAAATCTCTGAATGATGATACACTTAATTGAGTGATGACATGGACCAGAAATTTAAAAATTTAGGAAGGAGTGGAAAATAGTCCTAAACCTAATACCGAGTGACCAAATTTTTTCTTGAAGACCTAATGAAATGAAAAAAAAAATGACTATGGGACCCTAAAAAAACATGATAAGAGTCCATTTGATCATTGGTAATAGGATGAAAAGGTTGACACTAACAGAACCTGTGCAAGTAATCTTGATTGGAAGATAGTTCATATGTGTGAGAGACTGTATAAGAAGTAAATGAGAATGTCAGAACTTGTTTAGAGTAGAGCTGGGTAGAATTCCCATTTGGAATTTCAGCTATATCAAGTTTGAATTTGAGTAGAACTTATTAAGTTTCCAAATTCCATAGAAGTCTCCATGACTCAAAGAGAGAAAGTCGAATTGTCCTGTATTAAGTGATATCAGAGTAGGTATGCTCTTTGGGGAAGACATTTAGAGAAATTTTTCTCTTTAGAGGAGAAATTTAGAGATTGAAACATCAAAGGTTTTAGAATTCTAATTGAGGTAAATTTTTTTGTTTTCAATTTATATTGATGACTATATGAATTGAAGTTCTATACATAAAGAACATTAAATTTATTTGGAAGGAAAACTACTTGAATAAAACTAGAATGGATTTTTATTTGAAATCAATATGGAGAAGAATGTTCTTTGGATGAAGAATAACAATGGAAAATTTGCAGTAGTAGAGCCAACAAAAGGATTAAAGAATGCAACAGTCATACGCATGTTCACATGAAGTTTAACATAGAGGTAAATCTGGTCTTTAGTTTTTAATAAATTTGTGAAAGGAATTGTTGATTAAATGTAGCGGTAATGAGAATGATTATAAAATAAGGAATCTAACCAAGGATAGAGAATTTTTTTTAAGAATTGTGGAAAATAACCTTTGCAAGTTCCAGTCCAGGTTGGAAGGAGGAGGACATGTGGATGTTCTTAGAAGAAGTGAATATTTGCAGAGGAAAAAATAAGTTCAAGAGGTTCTAGAGGAGAGAACCAAAGATACCAAAAGGCCAGGTTCAAAGATAGTTTGGTGAGGTATTGTAACAGGTTAACAAGTAACTTTTTATTGTAGAGGCTTGGATGCAATATATAAGTGGAAAATGTAAATTTCACACAAAAAGAAGGAAGATGACTATTGATAGTCATGTCATGGGTTCATGGAGAAGCCACAATAGAAGAAAAGAAGGTATCAAATAAAATGGCATAAAGATAAGAATGAGTCAAGAGGAAATTGACCGAGAAGTTGTTGAGATAAAAGTATAATTGAATGTACTAATGGAATTGCTACAAGAAGGTAAGGAAGACCAAAGGTCTGGATAGATTCTGCAGAAGAAAGTAAAGTGGCACAAGTTGTAGGTGAAGTTGAAGCGGGTTGCATGCTTGGTTGAGGAGAGAACTCATGACAATAGAGGTGAAATATCACTATTGTGAACATGAACAAGGAAATATTCTTAGTGAATATGGGGATGAAGAAGCTAATGAGACCCAAGGATCAAGTGATTTTAAAAATAATGAAATTCGTATGAATGAAAGTCATGCAGTTGTAGATGATGGAGAATTACCTCATGAAGGAAATATTGAATAAATTGTAATTAATGGTATTGAGGATGAAATTATTAAACCTAAGCAAGGAGACATCAGTGGAGAGGAGGATGAAGAGAATGAAAAACTTATTACAAGTCTCATGAACTATTGTGGAATTTCAAACCAACATGAGAAGTTGATGTTTGAGGCATCAAATAAGGCCTCAAAGCCTTATGATTTTAAAGCTAATTATTTTTGGAAGTTTGTAGGTTGGATAGACAAGGGAGAGACAATCATATGAAATTATCATGAAGATTCATGAAGATGATATAAATATGCTTTGCAAAATCATAATTGAAGAACATAATTAGAATTTTGCTATAGAAGATATGAAGTAGAATTTTCTATTAAAGAAAATCATATTGACTTTCATGTACAATTCATAAATGAAATTCTTGATAATAAGTTGCAAGGATATGTTGGTGCATATAACAGGGAAAATTTGACTAGCGGAGACAGTCAAAGGAGAGAGAAGAAAAAACATTTAGATTCAAATATCGAGAGACAGAAGAAGAATTAAAGTTGTTGAGAGGACCTTAATTAGCCAGGAGAATAGATTAAAAACATATATGAAACATGTTCACAAGTTCCTAGCAAAGAAGGGATGGTTACAACATCTAAAAAACTAAACGTAAAATCTAATTTTAAAATTGATTATTAGGTTACAATAAGTGTTGATGAACATGAAAATGTGATTCAAGAAATAGAATTTGAATTGTTTTAAGAGGAAGAAATTGAGCCTCCAGTACAACATTCAAAGAAAATGTTTAGATATTTTAAGGAAGAGATGAGATTTTTAGAGAAATGGTTGGAAAGATATAGGTTGCATAGAGTTTGCAAACTCATTTGATTTTGAGGAATGGTTTAGAGTGTCGTATAATAATGGCATGCATGAAAAGAAAATTTAGTAGTTTGTGAGCAACAACAACAACACATTTCAATGAGAAGCCAATAATATTTTTGTTGTAAGACAACAAGGAATAAGACATTCAAATGTCTTGAACAATGGTTGAAATATATATGTTGAAGAGGAGAAACAAGATAAGAATTATGAAATTCTTATGAAAAATTTGAGAGAGGACAATAATGAATTTAAATTGAAATCCATATTATATGTTGAAATACAGGCTTCAAAAACTTATGATGAAAGTTCTAGAGAGAGTGTAGACTAATGTAAGAAAGGTAGTCAGTAGCAGGAGAAAAATGAATGTACAAGAGTGCATCAGAAAGGTTAATGGAAAACTAAAAAACTAATTTTGGAAGACTGAGAATTGGAATGTAACAACAATGGAATCAATTAAACAAAAGCATACGGTGATCACTACAATACAAAGTTTTGGATCCAGGAGGATTGGTTCATCAAAGGCTTATGAGCAGGAGGTCATAAATTTTCTACTTCAAGAGTCTAATGCAAGAGCATCTGAAATTCGAAGTCATTTTTGAAAAATAATGGCTTTTTGGAGATAAAGCTCGAAAGGGGCTTCAACATTGAAAAGGAATTTTGATTCCTTAATTGTAAATATTCTTATTTATTTTAATTATTATAATATAGTTTTAGAAAAAAGGTATGGATAGGAAAGATTTTTTCAATAAGGAAAAATTAAAGCATGAGATATTTAGGGAATAAATCATGAGAAATTCATGGAATAAATCATGATAGCCTTAGGGAATAAATTAGGGAGTGATTTACGGATGTAGAAAAATATACTTTTCTTGTAACTTTGTGTTTAATCATTGTAAGCCTATGGTAAACGCTAATGGTCAAATCAATGTAGAATAGAGAAAGTGAGGAACAAGAGAGTTTCTTTGTGTGTGTAAATATTTTAATTAATGGAATAGAGTTTTCACACATTTACTGTGTTTGTGAATTGTGAATAATTCTAGTCTTTTTTAAAGCGAGAATTAGTAGAGTTTTAACATTTTTGAATCCTGAAAATGTTGATATATTAATTTATAATTTTTTCATGTGAATAAGTAATCTTGGGTAAGGATTAAGGACAATTTATCATTAAGTGAATGAGAGAAGGAATATTTATGCATGTGTAATTGTTTGCAGGATAGAAAATTGAACCATGGTGATGCCATTGTCTAAGGTGCTATGCATTGAACAACGATCAAACAACAAAAGAGGATGTTAACCATATGTGTGAAAGCAAATAGTTCTTGACCAATATGTCGTAAAATTCGAAGGTGTTAGCCATTGAAGCCAAAAATCAATTTGAATGAAATTGCGAGCATATCAATAAGAAATTGGCCAATGGGTGAATTGATTCAGTTGACCAATGCATGTAGTTATTTGTTTGAACCATCAATATTAATTTCTGAAGTTAGTTGAGCGAAAAACTGAATCTGTGCATGTAATACATAGTGGAATTCAATTTATCTGTGTGAGAGAATGTATAGGAAGTAAACAAGATTGATAGAACTCGTTTAGAGTAGAGATCAAGATTGAATTTCGGTAAAACCTATTGAGGTTCAAAATTCCATAAAATTCCTCATGATTGAGTTTCCGGAAAAGAATAATTTTCCTGCATCAAAGTTGGTTTTTATTTTAATAAAGTTGACCTCCTGGGAAGTCAGGTTACCGGGTGCATTCATTTCACTAGTTTCAATCCCACTTCTTCATCCCTCTGTGCATCACCTGATACAATGAGTGGTAAGTGGACTATTCAAAAATCATGAAAAATTAGTCACTTATGACTACCTCGGCATCACCTGATGCAATGAGTGGTAAGTGGACTATTCAAAAATCATGAGAAATTAGTCACTTATGACTACCTCTCATGGAAATGGTCATAGATGAATGACTTGCTTAGCATTTGATTAACACAATTGAACAAAAAAAATGATATCTAAAAGTTGATATGATTTATTAAATTGGATATAATGTAAAACTGATTTTAATTTTTGCATAAAGATAATGATTTTTTTATAATATTTTAAGTTGATATTTTTTTACTCGTTTATCACATCATAATTTCTAATTACAATCTTCCATGGAAACACTATTTGTAACATCTTTCTTTATTTTCAATTATTTCCGGTCAAAACTTTATCTTTTTATGTCATCCCAACATAAATAGTATGCGATTTTTATTAATTTGAGACTAATATATTAAATATTTAGCCATAATCACACTTCATTAAAATTATTTTTTATAAAAAAATTATTTTTAATTTTTAAATTATCAATTATAAAAGTCATATAATTTCAATGTTTACATTGGTGATGTATCTAGACATGTTGATGAAGAAAGTAAAAAAAGAAGAGAAAAATGAAAAATATCAACAAACAAACAAACAAACAAAAACTTTTGGTAAAATTAATCTCTACCACTCAAATTGAAAATTATATTTTTAGAAAATTTTATTACATTATAATATAATTTATATTAGTTAATGCCCAACTAATAACAACCAACAAAATAAAATGAATTACTATAGTCTTATAACAAAGTGTTTCACCAAAACAAAGAAAGACACCCAAAAAAATATTAATTAATTACCAAACTTTTCAAATTAAAATTAATATTTTCCATATTTTCCTTGTTTATTTCATTTTCTCAATATTAGATTAACATTTAACTCATAATGAAATTCCACTAAATTGATTTTTTAAATTTAAACACCATCATTTTTTTTCTAATGGTTTAGGTACATACCATACCTGTGATCAATATCCTTTAAAATTTCGCATCAAGAAGGAACCAGAGATCCGAGACTTGTTGCATGACCAGAACCATGCTTCTTTTATCACTTAGTGCGCAGATCTGTGGCCTCCAAAAGATATTTCAGACATGAAATTGCTGAAGTGTGGTATTACAACTGCCTGCTTGGGGTTCCAAGTTTTGATACATTTTGGCACGTTTCTCCGCACTGGTTTCGAGTCTAATGAAAGTGGTTTGTTTCTTTCGTTGAATAAGAAATGTGGGATGTTGGAGTTTAGACTTCAACTTTGATGACAAATGTCACATAAATTATTCTCTTGAGATCAAATTCACGACACTCGAAGCTAATCTCTACTCTTTCTTCATGCTCAGAGGTTTAGTCAAGGATGATGTTGCTTCTTCAAATCCAAACAATTTATTTGTGTTTGTGGGGCGGTTGGCTTAAGGAATAAACCACAGTTGAAGAAACTCCCTCAGCTTATGTGTGCCCAACACCAATGGGGTATGACAACAATAACTATGATGTATGATATTTAAATATGTGCACTGCATGTTTCCCATGCCAAGCATACGAACACCTTATTAAAGTTTTTTCGTACTTAAATTTTAAAAATGAAGCAACCCAAGGCCCGTGCCACTATGCAATTAAGGAGGTATTGTTTGCAACTCAATTTTCTATTTTTGGTCAATGTCTCCTCAGAAAACAAGTTCTTGTTCAATCTCTAGCTTAATTTCTAGCTTAATTGGCTTCACCAAAGAATTTTATTCTTACTCAAAGTTCGACCATTGCATCGTTTCACAGGAAGAAAAGTATTGGTAATAAATCTTGATTCTTTTGAATGCCAAAGGGATTCCAAGTTTAGACAAATAAGAGAAAAGAGTTCAAATTTTCAACTTCTTCAAAAATAACAAAGTCAAAGTTTGAGAGTTAGTTAACATCTTAAATCTTACAAGAATGTGGTTATGGTTTTCTAATCAAAACGTCTTTTTCACGAGTGATTTTGCTTGGGCTCAAATATCGAGCTTCATCAAAAATATCAAATCAAGAGTTGAGCCCTACTTCACATCTTAAATCTTATAAAAATATGACTATGTTGTCTCTGATGGAAGTATTTTCATCATGACTAATTTTGTTTCAAACAATAGATTTAGTGGCCTTGGTATGGGTATTCCTACTCTATGAAGGTGTACCATCTATCCTAGGATATTAGAGTAATGACTTTGAGCCACCATCTCTTTGTGAAAGGTTTATTGAAGGATTTAAATCCAAATATGGTTTTTCTTTAGTGTAACAACACAATCCATTGTGTGTTGTCTAGGAGTGTGGTTATCTAAAAAACCACTATTTTTAATCCATTCAAATAAATTAGAACCAAGACAAAGGATACCATAAGAAATGGAAAATAACACATACATGTACATTTACATTTGATTGATTACCAACCCTTGTTTCAAATGAATCCTCCAATATCGAAAATGCCAAGAAGGTGAAAATCACAACCAAGGGTCAATTTTCCACCTTTAACCAATTCAACTTTGTAAACTAGGTGATACTACCATAACAAGGCTCAAGCTCAATGTGAATGTGGGAGAGAAGAGTGTAAGTACTTAAAGCAAAATGTCAACTCATTCTACCCAACATAACACAATATTTATTTAGACATCTAACTTAAATAACTATTTTATGGTAGATAGACCTCTAGACTTATGACACCCCCCCACACCCCATAGGGTTACGGTGTGCATGAGCACCCACTCAAGATGTTAATCTCATAGTACCCCTAGTTGTGGGGTTCTTCTGTAATGACTATATTGGTTTACTTTATCTCTTTACATTGTAGTGCCTCTAACTATGGATTTTTTAGGGCCCCAAATCAATTTCTTGGCTCATTAATAGGAATTAGTACCCTCCTCAAGTTACTCATATACTCGTATAAAAAATGTTGGAGTTGTTAGATTCTATCATAAAATTGTAGATCCAACAATTCCCTTTTTTCTGGCAACAATCAATAAGAATCTAGAACTCTCACTCAAGGAAAACTTTTTCTTTTGACATCACAAGGTAACAACGCATTCCTAAGAAAAAATATTTATCTCTCTATCCCCTTCTTTTAGATACAATTGAGGAAAAATTAGGCTTACCAGCAAATAATACAAGTGCGATAAAAAGGGTATTTAGTGAAATGAACACATTCCCTCTTGAAGAATGGGTGAAAATATATTGAGGAGAAAGAAAGGCATAAGGTAGAAGAATACACAGTAGAGTCCCATTGATTGTTTATTAATTTGTAGATTGCAGGGGATTTTAATACCAAATCAACATAAGAAACATATTTTAGTTAATAATTCCATTCAGTAGAGGAAATTTCAACCTAAAAGTGGCCTCCTAAGGAAAAATAATAAAATAATAGTTAAAATAATAAAATAAGAGTTGTGAATTTTGAAGGGAAAAGAAGAAAAATACTTTTTTTAATTATATTTTTGGCTTCTCTCCTTATAGGTTTGCTCAAATTTCAAGTGTAGACACTCATTGGATGTAGAATCAAATTTCACATCTAACGAGTACCCATCATGCATACTTTTGAGAAGACCCACATTGATAAAATTTGATGATACATTATAAAATCCTGTTGAACACACTTCTTTAATGTATTTTTAATTTTTAAATGTTGGTCTTATCAAAATTATGTATGTTGGGGACTCGTTAGATGCAAAATTTAATTCTGCATCCAACGAGTGTCTACACTTGGAATTTGAGTAAACCTGTAAGGAGATAAACCAAAAATACAATTAAAAAAATATTTTTCTTCTTTTCTGTCCAATATGTTTACATGTATCTCTTTTTAAATTTAAATATTTTTTATTGTTTTACATATTATGACATGGAAATTACGTGAATATTTCATGGGCACTTTTAGGCTAAAATTTCCTCTAATGCCTAAGATCACAAAAAACTCAATCTTAGGTTGTGCCCAACACTTGACCCAGGATAGTGTCGGTCTAAGGAAACACAAATCTTTATAATGTTGGAATTCCAAATATTATCATACTACCAAACCAAAATATATTGAACTATCTTTCAGTTATCACCTTTTAATCATCATCAAGGAAAAATCTCGTTGAAGCATCAAATCTATCATGGATGCATAACATCTTATTGATCATAGCTTTATAGACAGTAGGTTGCTGCAAGATAATGCTACCCAATTATGACATGTTAGCTAGAATGGAAATTTATAAAAACAAAAATATGATCACTAAAAAGAATTATTAGAAGTAATTACACAAAATTTTGAAACATCATGTAAAATGATGAAACATAGACAATTAAATTGTCTTCCTAGATATACAACTTGTAGTTATAAAAATTGGATTAACTTTAAAAAAATATTATTTTTTGAAGATTGTTGTTATTTTTTCTCTAGAGCATAATGCAAATATTTGCATTAGGCCTTGAGTTTTGGTATGTGAATGATGGAATTTTTTGAAACAAATTTTTACAATTATAAATAACAGATGGAACTTTTGCATCATTATTTTTCCATAATTTTTAATGTTAATTTATATTCTCATAAATTGAGAAACAAAATGAATCCTTAAAATGGATGAGGTTGACCTTTATCCCTCACTTTGACGATCTTAAAATATTCATATTTTATTATTTTCATTTTTTACTATGTAGGAATTCGTTTGTTCTAGTGTGGGTGATTTTCTGATTTCAAAATAAGTCAACCAATCAAAATTTAAAGAAAAAATAAAAGACGTATTTTTTTATAAATTTAATATATGTCCCAAAAAACTAAATTAAAAATTAAAAATAATAATTAATTTTTGCATATATATATATATATATATATATACCCTGATGGAGGTGTATGAAAAAGAGAAATATAATGTAGGGGGCACAGAGGGGAGCCTCGCAAGGGATCTATTGATAAATAATTATGGCCATTAAGGCCAAGTGGAGGCCAAGGCACCGGCCGCTTGGATCTTTCGAGAATTCAAAAGGAAATAAATTTGTATGGGGGGTTTTCCTTTGTCAACGATTTTTCCTAGTTTTGGGAGCATCATAGGGTGGTGAAACGAATAACAAGTATGCATAGGTTGATAACCTGTGCAAGCATCTTCTTTGATATACTGAAAGAAAAACTAGGTATGATAAGTGGTGGGGTGGAGAACTGGTTGAGATTAAGGTGGTGAGTCGCTAGATCTTGGACCCTCGCGAGGGGTGGTGGAAGTTTATTCTTGGTATTTGGAGTAGAATTTCGTGGTGCAACTAAGTGACGAAGGAGGACCAGAGAAGGAATCCATTCCAGGTGTATCGGGTAAGTGTTAGAGCTCTCATCTTCATCTTTAGAATTTATGTAGAAATTAAAGGTGTTGTTGTGCTGGAATTCTTGTCTTGGTGGGTGTTTCCTTTTGGTTTCTTTGGGGATTTGGATGGGGTGGAAATTATTCCTTGTAGCTCTAGTATTTTCTTTGTGGAGACTGTTTTTATCAAAGTTGAGCATGGTAGTTAGAGGATCTAGTTCCATCGTGCCTTTCTCAATTGGTCTTGTTCTCTAGTGGTGAAGAGGGTTGTGTCTTGGTGGAGGTGTTGGTTATTAGGAAATAAAACTCTAGTAGATTTATGGGCTTGTTCTGTTGTTTGGGGGGTGTTCATTATAAAGTAACCGAACCGGGAACCTGCCTTGGGTAACTAATCCAGGAGGATCTCAAAAGGCCAAAAAATCGAAGTCCTCAAGTCTTAGTGGAACCAACATCAAATCATAGATATCAACAAGAGATTTCCAATGGCATGAATAAACTCTTAATACGACACACTATGTGAAAATTATGCCCATCTAAAGTTTGTGTATATAAAAAAAAATTGCAAGTGAACCCTATGGTGCCACATGGCACTCCCACAGGCTTCCACATGGTAGCCTTGTCAGCAACTAGGGTGGAAGCAGAACCATTGATTGGGAATGATCTGGTAAACTATGGAGTTGACATGTGGAAGTGACTCGACATGGCATGGCATGGTATGTAGCCCAATGGTATGGGGCCACATGGCCCAATCAAATTGTGCCACATGACACCCAATGGGTAATTGGCTCCAAACTAGGAAACTTGGAGGTTATAGTTGTCTGGAAATTAAAATGGTTATCGATCAGTGGTTGGAACAAACACGACATATATGTTACATAGTGTTATGGTTTATTGATGGTTGGTGTGGCTATATGTTAGATAAGAGGGCCACCAACATGGCGGGCCCGCTAAATTCGTCAATGATATTTTATATAATAATAAAAAATGAATGGGATGGCCACAGGGTTTGAACCCCCAACCACCCATAACCAAATAGCTATACATGGCCAGATGATAGTTGGGCCTGTTGGGGTTCCCATTTTTTGGCCAGATTGGCAAGACCCAAAAGATGAGACAACATTAGAACCACTTTTGGGTCCTAGGATCTAGCCCTCCTGTACCCGGAGAGGGATCTCTCCATTACAACAAAGAATGATATATATCCTTGAAGCTCAAATAAGATGTTAGGCTAGTTATGAAGGACAAAAAGGGGGGTTTAAAATGATTTGGCTGGTTGGTTGCTGGGTTGGTCATGAGATCATGGACTGGGAAAGAAATGGGAGAAAGAGGAGCAACGCAGCAAGAAAATAGGTCCAAACTGTGCCAAACATTGGGCTATGGAGTCATGAAAGGTAATTACATGCAAAAATTAGCCAAGGCTTCCAAAGGGAAAGTCATCTAATACCAAAGGATCTTATAGATTAGATGGTGGGATGGAACATTAAGGAAAGAAAGTGAAAGAAGGAAAACAAACAATTTTCTGTCTATAGATCAGGTCAGAGGTCATTTAACTCTAGACTTGCTTGGACATACTCAAAGGAAACTCTCATAGGAAGGACAAAGGGGCAACTTATAGATCGGACCAGAGGTCATTTAACTTTAGGTCAGCTTTAGCATGCTCCAAGAGAATACAGAGATAAGTTAAACAAGAGATCTTGTAAAGGCCAACTGGTCACACAAGGATCCTAGTGGAAAGGGCTAACTCTAATCCCCAGTGTTCCAAAATCTTCCAGCATGAACCCAACAATAACATCTAAGAATTACTTCATTCAATTCATACATCAGAGAGCAGGCAATAACATCCACTACACTGGTTAAATTGACTGAAATCAATCCTCAGATACACATATAGCAGAAAACATTGAAGGCAAGGAGAGCAGAAACATAGGGCACCTAACAAGGGTGAGTCCTATGCCAATATTATGATGTGAGCCAGTAGAAAATGAAACAGCATGAAAATGTAATAAACAGAGTAAGAAAAACATCACCAGTAGTAATAGACCAAGATCCTGTGAAATGTGCTTTGATTAAATGATGCAAAACCAATCACATACACTGAGCTCAATAGCTGTTACAATCCAAACTTTTCCTTCCAGCCTACTACATAACAACTACTCTGCTATTCCCTCCCAAGACCGTTCTAACAGTCAACATGATTCCCTCTAACAGCAACGGAAGCAGCTGAACAACAATGGCCCAACAACAACCCTTTACAATATGTTCTTTTGGATTATTATAGGAGGCAAGAAAGACAATGGTAGTTATAAACTTAAATGCAGCATTAACAATCTGAAGAAGTAGGAGGGCCGAGGCCCCATCTAGTTTTAATCTGAGCATTTATCTTTAGTACTCGCTGCAGTGTTCTGGTGGATTACACAACAGGCAGAATGATGATGTTAGGGTCTGCCATACCGTGTAACAAATGCTTCTGATGGTGTAGGACTGCTGATAGGGCGGAAAACTTCATTTGGACACAAAGTAAACTGAAACAGTAATGTGTACCGTGTCCTTTCATGGAAGAACGTTCTGTTGATAAGGAAACCCTGATAGTATTATATTTTAGCGCATGGGACTATCTAAACGATCCGCGGGATCTTTGATTTTGGTACTCTGCCTTCCACAATCCCTGAAGAAGCTCAAAAGTCGTCTATTTCTTGTCTCGAGCTCTTTTCTGCTCCTGTACGATCTCTGTCTGTGAAATCTGAGCTTTAATAGCGTCGGATAAGGTGTGCAGAGTCTAAACTCCGTCCTTGGATGAAATTTATGATGCAACCACCTCTCCGAACCCTTTTCTATAAAACCAGGCTCTAAATCCAGCTTCCTTTGTGCACTGCGCCATTACAATGGCATATATGAACCATGGTGGGTTTTACCGCCTGATAAACCTGCAAAACACAAAAATAGTTACCAAAAACACGTATGGAGGTGGTGGTATGGACGAGCATGACAGTGGCAGCGCGGCGCAGATGAGGATGATGACTGCATGGGCAACAATGGAGGAAAACATGACACCATGGAGAAAGAATGAGAAACGTCGGGGCGAAGGTTTTAACGTAATAATAATGAAATTTGACCTTGGAATGGATATACACCATGAGACGGACAGACGTACGGAGGAGACATGTGGAACGGTGACATGGCGAGACCGGGTGATGGCGGAATAGTCAACAGTGGGGGCAATTGAACGTGAACCGTCTGATCTTGTGAGGAGATCGACGGCTGAAGATGTATCGGAGGGCGACGGATGGTGGGCCATACCCTGAGTTATCGCGTGTGCCTATGGGTTAACTACCGCGCATCTTCGGTGCGATATAGCCGTTGGATGGCCCGCCCCAGATCGAACGGTCCACGGGAATATCGTTGGGCATTCATGTCCGAAAAATAATGCGCGATGGACGACGTTAACGCGCGGGAAAAACGGTTTTGAAATCATACATGGGGACGCGTGTCGCGCGAATTATGGAATCGCTGGCCAACCGGTAAATACCGCCCTCTGCCCAAAGGTGGTGCAATGGAAACAGGCTGGTTTTTGAAACAGTGTGCGGTGTCCACAGGGGCAGGTAAACTCCGAACCATCGGATCTATGTGTAAATGGACTGCGATGGCACGATCAGGAGTTATAACAGGGAAGCACAGGCGTTGTGGAGACCACGATTACCGTCCGATCAACCAAGATCAACGGTCAAAACTGCGCCCGATGAATCAATGGAGATCAGCCCCTTTCGGGCCAGTGCTTGGTCATAGCGTTGGGTTCTGTGGGGTGAAATGGATACAAGGGCTTGGCCGAAAGGGGCTAGGACCCATAATATGGAGAAAATGGCTTTTTAGGCCATTTTTAATGCATTTTAAGGCCTAGGAAGGGAAACGATAAGGGGAACAAAGGGGAATTTGGCTAAACAAAGGGTAGAGGTTTGATTTAAAGGGGGTTTTTGGGATGATTTAGCGGAAGAAAGGGGACTTTGACAAAGGGAAAAAGGGATGAAAAGGGATATTTTGCAGGGGTATAAGGGGTAAATGAAGGCTTTTAGGAGCACAAGTTTTTGCAATCAGAGGGTCGTTTATAATGGAAATCAACAGAGGGGATTATCAAAGGCAAAGGCCCAGGAGACTTCAAGGATGATGTGTCTCAGGAGAGATGCATTCATTGAAGGCTCAGAAACAATTTAGCCCCCTACTTTTCCTGTCAAAATTTATAGGGGGGCTAACAGTAGCTCCACATGGGGATGGCTTCTTCTTGAAGGAGTCAAGAATTCAGAGGATAAATCTTTGTTGTAGGTCAGATGCCTGCTGCTTGAGCCACCTTTCTTCTTTGATTTTCAGTTGCCACAAACATGATAAATCAGCAAAAACATTCCCTAACAAACTACCTACCCACACTACAGTCCTAGCATTTTTTCTTCTTCCAGGGTGCATTTGAGCTAGCAGGCCCTTTACATCTTTTATTTTTGCAAACAGAAAATAAAACCTATTCTAATTCTACCCTCATTGCTCCATGAGACCAGATTAGATTGTTGGTCTCATGTGTTCTCTACCTAATATAATGTCTACTAGGATTAAACTGTCTAGCAAACTTCTTCTCTACATTCTAAGACAGAAATTGAAAACAGTCAAGCCAGGATTAGACTGTCTGACTTGCTGGACTTTGCAGAAACTAAAACAACTAACTACATGCTCACAGACTGAGCTTTATTGAGCTTCTCCTACCTACCCTACTCTAACTGAAATATTTATAGTCTAGCTTACAAACCATGTCTTCCAATGCAACCAGTCCATCAAATGATCTCATGGCTGGTCTCTCTTGCTCAGCTCCTTGAGCAGGCTGAATAGGCAGGGAAGCTCCCACTATTTTTGTTCAACAACAGAAGCTTTGAAAAAATTTCTTTCTATCTGTAACATGCTGCTCAAAAATACCTTTGATCCTTCTTCAAATGTTTGTAGTAAATGTGCATAAGGATCATGATATGATACCTGGTTATGAATATTTGGTAGGCAGGCTTCAACCAGGATTTCCTCTTCTTCCACTGGATCAAGAATAAGACTCTCTTGAGAGAGAGAATCTCCCTCATCTTCTTCATTTTCTGAATTGGAGGACTCATCATATATGGCAGTGTTGTCCTCCTGGAGCTCTGATATATTCTGCTCTGAGGTGCTGAGCTCTGTGAGAAGGTCTATGTATTCTTGAGCAGGGGCTTGTTCCATTGCTTCCTCTTTTTCAGAAGAAGTCTCATTGCTTTCAGCTTGCTAAAGAATCTCTTCTTTGCTTTCCTCGTCCTCTTCTGAAAGGAAAGGCCGCTGGTTTCCAGTCTCACTAATGATTTGTAGTAGAGCAGAATGAAGATTCAAAGAATCTTCATCTGCTATTATACTATCATAGCTCTCCCCATCAGTATCATAGATAGGCTGACTGGTTTCATTACTTCTCTGAAATTGCTGGCTCTGATCTTCCTCCCATGAATCTAAGGATGATGGTCCTGCAAGCTCGGCTTCTCTTTGAAAACACTCATCCTCAAACAGATCATAAATAGGAAAATCATAATTGTAAGTAATGTCACCCACCAAACCTTGTGGATTTTCAGCAGGTCTTTCTTCGTCCTGATCCACAGAGGAGTCTTCAAGATCTGTATCATCAAACTCAGGAAATGACTGAGAAGGAGCATGTGTTCAATAAAATATTTCGGAGGTGGACCGCTGGTTTAATATCCGATCACTCTCTTCTTCTGTCAAAACAGGGGTTTCCCTCTCATCATGGCTAGAAAAACAACAGTCCTCATTCTTTTGTATTAACTGACAGGAAGGCAGGATGTTTACTTGAGCCTCTTCTTCCACATCAGATTCTACCTCCTCTATATGGTCTCTTGTTTCCTCAAGGCAGCGTTCCCCATTAGCTTTTGCCATTAGGTCCTGATATTTTCTAGTCAGCGTAACACAAGACACAGGTAAGCAAACAGGAAATTCCTGATCACTTTCCTCTTCATCTTCAATAGATCCTTGGGCATCATACATGCCTTTCTCATCTTCTAGGTCCTGAGTTTGTTCTTGTTCTGGAATATGCATGGGCTATTCGAAATAATCATCATTTGCATTCAGGTTAGCCATGTATATTTCCAGCACTTTACCAAACGTTTATGTTAATTCATTTAGTTGATTATACAGAACATCATACTTTGTGTCTTTGTCCATGTTTGGATTTATGTTTATGCAAAGAAGGCTACTGCTTCTTCTCAACCAGTTCAGAGTCTTCTACCAGTGGAGTCATTTGGTATTTTGGGAGTTATGGAGTGTGGAGTCGCCAATTGGATGAATTTGACTATTTGGAGTAGGCTGTTGTCCACCATCAGCAATAAAACGCCAATCTAAAGGCAAAGTGGTCTAGTTCCCCAGTGGAGTCGCCATTATGTTGGGGTTCCCATGTTTTGGCCAGATTGGCAAGACCCAAAAGATGAGACAACATCAGAACCACTTTTGGGTCCTAGGATCTAGCCCTCCTAGACCTGGAGAGGGATCTCTCCATTACAACAAAGAATGATATATATCCTTGAAGCTCAAATAAGATGTTAGGCTAGTTATGAAGGACAAAAAGGGGGGTTTAAAATGATTTGGTTGGTTGGTTGTTGGGTTGGTCATGAGATCAGGGACTGGGAAAGAAATGGGAGAAAGAGGAGCAAGGCAGCAGGATATTTCAACGAAGAGGATAGGTCCAAACTGTGCCAACCATTGGGCTATGGAGTCATGAAAGGTAATTACATGCAAAAATTAGCCAAGGCTTCCAAAGGGAAAGTCATCTAATACCAAAGGATCTTTTAGATTAGATGGTGGGATGGAACATTAAGGAAAGAAAGTGAACGAAGGAAAACAACCAATTTTCTGTCTATAGATCAGGTCAGAGGTCATTTAACTCCAGACCTGCTTGGACATACTCAAAGGAAGCTCTCATAGAAAGGACAAAGGGGCAGCTTATAGATCGGACCAGAGGTCATTTAACTCCAGGTCAGCTTTAGCATGCTCCAAGAGAATACAGAGATAAGTTAAACAAGAGATCTTGTAAAGGCCAGCTGGTCACACAAGGATCCTAGTGGACAGGGCTAACTCTAATCCCCAGTGTTCCCAAATCTTCCAGCATGAACCCAACAAGAACATCTAAGAATTAATTCATTCAATTCATACATCAGAGAGCAGGCAATAACATCCACTACACTGGTTAAATTGACTGAAATCAATCCTCAGATACACATATAGCAGAAAACATTGAAGGCAAGGAGAGCAGAAACATAGGGCACATAACAAGGGTGAGTCCTATGCCAATATTCTGATGCGAGCTAGTAGAAAATGAAACAACATGAAAATGTAATAAACAGAGTAAGAAAAACATCACCAGTAGTAATAGACCAGGATCTTGTGAAATGTGCTTTGATGAAATGATGCAAAACCAGTCACATACACTGAGCTCAATAGCTGTTACAATCCAAACTTCTCCTCCCAGCCTACTACATAACAACTACTCTGCTATTCCATCCCAAGATCGTTCTAACAGTCAACATGATTCCCTCTAACAGCAACGGCAGCAACCGAACAACAACGGCCCAACAACAAACCTTTACAATATGTTCTTTTGGATTCTTATAGGAGGGAAGAAAGATAATGGTAGTTGTAAACTTAAATGCAGCATTAACAATCTGAAGCAGTAGGAGGGCCAAGGCCCCATCTGGTTTTAATCTGAGCATTTATCTTTGGTAATCGCTGCAGTGTTCTGGTGGATTACACAACAGGCAGAATGATGATGTTAGGGTCTGCCATACCGTGTAACAAATGCTTCTGATGGTGTAGGACTGCTGATAGGGCGGAAAACTTCATTTGGACACAAAGTAAACTGAAATAGTAATGTGTACCGTGTCCTTTCATGGAAGAACGTTCTGCTGATAAGGAAACCCTGATAGTATTATATTTCAGCTCATGGGACCATCTGAATGATCCACGGGATCTTTGATTTTGGTACTCTGCCTTCCACAATCCCTGAAGAAGCTCAAAAGTCGTCTATTTATTGTCTCGAGCTCTCTGCTGCTCCTGTACGATCTCTGTCTGTGCAATCTGAGCTTTAATAGTGCCAGATAGGGTGTGCAGAGTCTAAAATCTGTCCTTGGATGAAATTTATGATGCAACCACCTCTCCGGACCCTTTTCTATAAAACCAGGCTCTAAATCCAGCTTCCTCTGTGCACTGTGCCATTACAATGGTGTATATGAACCATGGCGGGTTTTACCGCCTGATAAACCTGCAAAACACGAAAATAGTTACCAGAAACACGTATGGAGGTGGTGGTATGGACAAGCATGATAGTGGCAGCGCGGCGCAGATGAGGATGATGACTGTATGGGAAAAAATGGAGGAAAACATGACACCGTGGAGAAAGCATGAGAAACGTAGGGGCGGAGGTTTTAACATAATAATAATGAAATTTGACCTTGGAATGGATATACACCACGAGGTGGACGGACATACGGTGGAGACACGTGGAACAGTGATGTGGCGGGACCGGGTGATGGCGAAATAGTCAACAGCGAGGGCAATTGAACATGAACCGTCCGATCTCGTGAGGAGATCGACGACTGAAGATGTATTAGAGGGCAATGGATGGCGAGCCATACCCTGAGTTATCGCATGTGCCTCTGGGTTAACTACCGCGCATCTTCGGTGCGCGATAGCCGTTGGATGGCCCGCCCCAGATCGGACGGTCCACGACAATATCGCTGGGCATCCATGTCCGAACAATAATGCGTGATGGACGACGTTAATGCACGGGGATGGCGGTTTTGAAATCGTACATGGGGACGCGTGTCGCGCGAAGTATGGAATCGTTGGCCGACCAGTAAATACCGCCCTCTGCCCAAAGGCGGTGTGATGGAAACAGGCTGGTTTTTGAAACAGTGTGTGGGGTCCATAGGGGCGGGTAAACTCCGAATCGTCGGATCTGTGTGTAAATGGATGGCAATGGCACGACCGGGAGTTATAACGGGGAAGCACAGGCGTTGTGGAGTCCATGATTATTGTCCGATCAACCAAGATCAACGGTCGAAACTGCGCCCGATGAATCAATGGAGATCAGTGCCTTTCGGGCTAGCGCTTGGTCATAGCGTTGGGTTCTGTGCGGTGAAATGGATACAAGGGCTTGGCCGAAAGGGGCTAGGACCCATAATATGGAGAAAATGGCTTTTTAGGCCATTTTTAATGCATTTTAAGGCCTAGGAAGGGAAACGATAAGGGGAACAAAGGGGAATTTGGCTAAACAAAGGGTAGAGGTTTGATTTAAAGGGGGTTTTGGGGATGATTTAGGGGAAGAAGGGGGACTTTGACAAAGGGAAAAAGGGATGAAAAGGGATATTTTGTAGGGGTATAAGGGGTAAATGAAGGTTTTTAGGAGCACAAGTTTTTGCAATCATAGGGTCCTTTATAATGGAAATAAACAGAGGGGATTATCAAAGGCAAAGGCCCAGGAGACTTCAAGGATGATGTGTCTCAGGAGAGATGCATTCATTGAAGGCTTCATGGACAATTTATCCCCCTACTTTGCTTGTCAAAAATTTATGGGGGAGCTATACAGTCTAAATCCTAACAGAGATGGTAGATAGGTAGAGAAGCTTATGAACTCACGTATGTCTGAGCTCATGGATAAATAAAAGTAGACTTAGATCAGTTTTTTCTTTTCAAAAAAAATAAAATGTTGTTAAAGAGAGTTTGTTGAGCTAAATGCACTGCGAAAAGAAGAAAAATTGTTAGGATTATTAGGAATGGAGTGATGAACTCATTATTTTGACGGGATTCAATTGTTCTGAATTCTGCAGGAGATCATCAAAAAAGAAGAATGCTTGCCTATTGGATTAGACAATGGTTTAATGAAAGCAGTTGCAGTGAGGTTCTAGACACCTAAAGAACGTTGTCTTCCCAAAGTGGAGCCTTTGACCCAGCCACCTATAAATTTTTGTTATACCGAGAGGTGGCTAATTTTGTTCTTCAAAACTCCAGAGATAATTCCCCTTTGAGAACCTATCATCCTTGAAGTTTTATGAAGATAACTAATACTTTAGTTAATCTTCAACTGTTGTTTCCACTTTTAAAACTAAAAATGCATTTGTTTGCACGAAGAAAAAACTGTGCAAAAACTCCTTTCCCTCATTTACCCCCTCCTTTCACTCATAATTAACCTCCATTTATCTTGTTTCCCCATGAAATTCCTCTATTTTCCCTTATTTCCCCTCTTCCCTTCATAAAACCCTTTGATAAGGTTTAAAACTCCTTTTTTGCCTTTATCGGAAGCTTCCAAATCCTTTGAAAACCTTGAAATAATCATAAAAATGAGCCTTTTTGTGCTAAGGCTTTAGCCATGGCTAAGCCCTAAAACCACTCCCCACCATGCGACTTGGTGCTGGAACCAAGCGTTAAGTACTGGCGCTTATCGTAATCGGACATTCATGTGAAGCGCATGTATTTTGTTACAAAAATCCCCGATGCAATTGGCTCCTCTTCTTTCTAACTCCAGATCCCTTGCTTCTATTTTTGGCAAACCAAGAGCCCCGCAATTGGGCGCTAAACACCATAAATAAACCTTCCCAAAACAAATTTCCCTTTGTATTTTATAAAAATCTGATTTTCTTATTTTTTAAAGGAGGTCGATGGTTATTGGTTGAAGCGAATCTGAGCGGATTGATTTAAACCAATCGAATGATCATCGGGATCTCACATCAAAGATTTCATTAGATACATTTTGAATATTTTTTTTTGATCTCCCCCGATTGGCAACCTCCGGAGTGACCTTAGCCGTTGATTTTCCTCTAAGGCCTAGATCGGGTAATACAACACTTTGATTCATAAGCCAATCCCTCCGCCTTTGGACCTTTGATTCATTCCTAACGGCGATCGATCCTTAGATCCGCGACCCTCATTCAATCGCATCGACGCTTTGATCCCTTTGTCCCCGCCAATCGCAATCTTTCGATTGCATCTGAAAACTGTCCATTCTTCTAAATCCAACGATTACAGATTCAACTCGATGGGCCCAAACTCGCTGGGTCCTACCTTCCCCCGGATCAAATCTCCACCGTTCGTTCCTATGATGCGATGGTCCGGATGAAAACTATAGACTCTTCCCCATCTTATCGCCCATATATCTCATCGCCATCACGCTCTCCTCTAAGTAGGTAATCTAGGACCCCGGATACGACGGTCGGCATGCGATTTTGCGTGTTTTTAAGCACGAAGTTAATTCTCCAAAGTTACGCAATATGGGCGGTTTTAAAAAGCCACGTCTCGGGCTCTAACGCATGCGTTAGTTAAAACGCCTATCTCCCTTTTTGTCACGAAATCGAGTGGTTTCTATGGCCAAGCCGCTTTCCCCCATTTGTGTTGCATTCCATCACGTTTAATCTCCATCGTTGATCTCTAACGGATCGATGGTCTTGTTTAATCTCGCGTTAGTTCATCATCTCCACCCAAACACGAGGACTTCTTAAATCATTCTCGGTCGTCGATCTCTATGGCTGATCTTATCACGGCTTTGAGGTTATTCGAAACCCCAAAATTCATTTAATTGCATTTTTCCTCCGCAGTTTTCACCCATTTCTTAGCATTTTCATCTATTTCATTATAAAGTGGCCCCTCTGCTTTATATAGTCACGATTGATTTCAACCATTGATCTCTATGGATCAACGAATCAAACCAATCTCTTGCATCCTTTATCCAACCGCCTCCTTTCGGCCCCTCCTGCAAAGTAATCCTCGCATTGGATGCTTTCATCAATGGTTGCGATCTAACCTAAACCATACGAAACGATTCTAAACCTTTTCCCCTCGGGATTTTTATAACTTTTATTTTGTATTTTGCAGGTTTATATGGTTTTTCAATTGTTTTAAATGAAAATTGAAGGCCGGGGATGACGATCCCTCGGGCCATTATTCATCGAGATCATTCGCAGGGTTTTCCCATTATGTTTTATCGAGTCCTCATGAACGCGTGCCTTTGTCTAACCTCTGCTTGCTCTTTAACCTTGATAGAAACACGAGAAAAATACCTGGCAGAGAGTATCGGTTGACGGGGATGAAATCAAAGAAGAAAACCTATTTGAAGACGGTTAACATAGTTTTTGGAAGGATTAAGGCATTAATTCGATTAGTAAAATACACGATCCACAATTAAAGGCAGGTTTGAAACCCGGAAGATGGAAATTAGGCTTAGTCGGCCTAAAACACGGAACTCAAGTAAATTAAAGGTGTTTTGGGTTAAAGCAATAATATCTATCGGTCAGAGAAGCCTCTAACACATCGGAGGCTAATTGAATCCTTTGCGGGTACCATAGACACCTGCTGACCTCAAAGCAATCAAAGAAAGGCTGAATTGTTACCCCGAGAACAAAAGATATTTATCTGAAACTGACTAAATAGTTATTACCAAAGAAAGAACAAATTCTGTTGTCGGCGAGGAGTTATTACAAATATAAGAAATAGGCCTCGAAGTCAATCTTTTCCCTTTGGAGTTTAAAAGACAAAAACGAGTAAATAAACGAATCATAATTCAATGCTCTCCTTGCCTTAAGCCTTGCATGGTTTTCGAGGTTTGGGCTTGCATTTAGTATATAATTTATTGCATTTTAAACCTAAAGCTCCTCCACCTCCTCATTTGTTCTATAAATACTTCGAATAAAATGAGATACGGGTTGGTTGATCACTTGGTAGTATCCTTTGAAACTCTACGAAATAATACATAGTGTTGAAGTTGAAAGGAAGTCATGAAGTCTTGGAAGTCACGATGATGTTTTTGCACGCTTGTTCTTGAAGGCTCTATCATTGGATCCATGAGCTTAGCTATTGGTGGTATTCTAAAGCTGTTTAATGTTTTCTCCTGTTTTCATTTTTATTTTCCATAATTTCTTACTACAATAGGATGAAAGTTTTAGGCTAAGAAATGACTCCTGGAAGCACCTTAGACATGTTTATCCTTCTTGTTTTATGTTTTCTTCTGTGAGGTGTTTTAGAGTCTTTAATCTCTCTCTTTAGTCCTCATGCTTGTTTATTTCTCTAATAGTTCGAATAGTTGGTTTCGGCATGATTTATAGTTCCCTCACTAGCATGTGCCACTTAAAGGTTGTTATTGAAGTCTCCCTTTAGTATCTTTGTTTATAGTAAGCCAAGGAGGTATGTTACAGTCATGCCCTTTGTCCTTGCTTGAATAGTTGTCTTAAAGGTCTTTATAGTTGTGATCCTTAGATGTATTTAGGTGTTCCCTCTTTTGCTGTTGTAATTATCAGTGAATCTTTTATGTTTTCTAAGTCATTTGAAATAAAATCTTTGAGGAAATAGGTGCTCCCCGAATCTTAGATTTCATTTTTAAAAGTTGTTTTGATGTTATTTTCTTAAATTGTGGTTTGTAGAATTCATGGTTAGCCCTGTCTAGCAAATAACTCTTTATTGTTCAAATTATGCTTTCAAATTCCCTTTGTTGAGAATTAAACTTCTCTTTCTAAACCATTAATGTCCATCTCATTCATAAACTAAAGGATCCGAAAACTGGCCAGTTACGATTTTCCTTTGATATCCCATATCCATTGATAAAGTTTATGTCTTTTTTTGACTCCATTACTTAACAAAGCTAAAATTTCCCTTTCTATCTATCTTTCCTAGAACTTTTATGTTACATTGTATCAATTCAACCAAACAAACAAACACTTACACTTAATAACTAGTCTAAAACCAATACTCAAAGCACACAAGATAAACCTTTGCAAAAAAAAAAAAAATTGAAAGAGATCCCTCTCAGAGAGTAGGAGGACTAGATCACGTAACTCTAAAAATTGGATTACGATGTTGCCTTGTTCTTTTGATTTTCCAAACTATCAAAAGACGAGAGACCAATATAGAGTACTCCAAAGATCTTGGTGCATACATGATTCCCGATGACCCGGATAGAGATGATGGTATATGGTTGATGATGTGGTCATATATTCACATAGCGAGAGTCTTCTTGACTAGAGATTCTAGTCTCGAGAGGAAAATTTGCTACATGCAACACATGAGGACTTATTTACCATGCATTTTGATGCATATATTTCCTTATCGGAGGAGTTCGTTTGGGAGGCATTCAACACAACATATTTTAGCATATGGAGAGATGCATAGCCCGAATGATGATGGAGAGGATGTCACATGCCTTCTACTCATTGGGAGTAAGGGAGCATTTTCAATTAAGCCGGCTCAAGTCCTCAAAGTACATAATGGAGGATGTACAATTTCACCTTATGTTTGTTACTTCTTGTCTTTTTATGAGCGACATATTGTGCCAAGGAGGATTATTCCTTCTTATATATTGTATAATGATGTACTTAGGCCTTTGTAGCATTGAGGTTGGCTATCTCATTGGTCGTTTTTGGGGGGAAGCCACATGATTTTTAGTGTGCACCATTGACACCTTTTGTACTTTCATGTTTATATCTTGTAAAATGATTGTGGCGGCAAACAGAATTTTGGAAAAGAACTTGTTTTGTTTGATTTGATGTAGGCAAGGAATACCTTTGTGTTGGTTCCTTGTATGGGACCTTGATCCACTTTCCGGTTGTCATATGACAACTTGTTTCTATTGGTTTTTGCTTCCATGTATTGCCGTGTCTCTATGGTATGAAGCTTTGATTGAAGTGGGATATGGTGAAGATGCCCATTGGGAGGATGATTCTTCCTACTCTACATGATGCATGTTTTCGGAGGAGGCAAATGGAACGCCCCATGATTTCCAAATTACATCTCTCTTCTTCATGTGGGAGAAGCCATTTGGAGAACTTGAGTTTTGGAGGAGGCACTTCATGGTTTATTTGTTTGATGGGGTAACTTGGGTCACTCTTGGAGGTCATAATTTCGGCACAAGATCGGCGGCGACCCCATGCTTATCATAAATGGGGAGAGAAACCACTTGGTTTGGAGGATCAATCTCTCCATGCAACCCCAACACATTGCATGAATATGGGGTTGAAGATCTTTTTGAGCTAACTACATTGGCTCATTTCGTTTGGATGATAGCATGGGTGTGGGAGACACTCCTTGGGAATAATATTTCCCATTTTCAACATCACTCCTACCTTAAGGAGGCCATTGGATAGCGGGGAGGTTTTCCACTTACATCTTCCACCTTTCTATGATGTAATCCATATGGTTTTGCATGCTTGGGAGGAAACATTGGGGGATAGATTTATAGCCGGATCATGTTGGTGTGGTGGAGAATTTTGTAAGGAGGCCACAAGAGGAGGAGGATTTTTCTCTCCTTATATAGTTTCTTGAGGACAAGCAACATTTTGGAGGGAGGAGAATTTGTAATATTCCAAAATTTTAGCCTCCTGACTAAATGGAATATTAGAGTGTTTTATCACTGAGTAGGTGAATAAATGGGTAGGGAGGCCCATTAACATAACAGAAAGGATCAATAACACTCCTAATGTGAAAGGAGTAAGAATAAGTAGCTTATTTGAGCACCCTTGGGTGTGAACAGAGATGGGGAAATGTTGATTCGGTCAGCTTTTGACGAGTCAACAAAGCTATCTAGATACATTGAACCACCTTGATGGACAATGCGGTTTTGGTGGAGGACAACTTTCATGAGCTTGATGGCACATGTGGATGGGACCCAATGAGGGGATAGGTTCACTTGCTATATATGGAGAGGATGGAGGCCTTTTGTATTCAAGATTTTGTATTTTGATCTCTTGATCTTGTCTATTTAGACTTGGCTTCCCCTTCTTGTTTTAGAAAGGTAGCACTAGGTGTTCTAGAGCGGGAATCCACCTCTTCCCTTGAGAGGCCTCTTAGCGAGCTTCTTTGTATTGATCCACATCCAGGCTCAAGGCCAACCATCATTCTTCAATCCCATCGTTATTTACGCGCGGGATATTGCGGAGTTGTAGGGTGTTGCATTGGAGGATTCTTACACCACTTACGGGTCTATTTCTCGGTAGAAGGTGCCTTCCTTCTCTTGATAGATTAGCTAGGAAGATTTACGACACATTTCATATCTTGGAAGCGAGGCCAAAGTGGCTCTCATTTCCTGCAGCCTGAGTCCCTTGCGGGAAGCTTTGCATCATTTTATGCGGGGATTCTTTGCCAACGATTAAGACCCTTGTTTTTGAGCTATTTTCCTAGGGAAAGGGCCAACCCTTCTCCCTGGTAGAGGAAGGGATCCTCATCCCTATTTTGTATTATTCAGCTATATTTCTGTAATGTTTTCAATAATACCGCATTTTACGAGATGAATATTTAGATCTGCTCTTGCTTGTACATGTGTTTCATGAAACCCTTGCCGAGTTAGCTTTATAATGCAATAAGGAGGCCGGATCTTTGTTTTCTTGGCATATTATTCCATAAAGTTCTAGATCACATCTTATTTTATTATTGTACTATGAAAACCCTCATAAAATAACATTGTACATACTTCGGTATTTTTGCATAACTCAAGTAATAGGATTTAAGTATTTTACGAGTTGTTAGGTAGCGAGTCTGTTTAACATATAAAAGGGATTTCTTTCTTATCCCCTTTTTTGTATGTGAGGGCCTAACATCATATGCTAATGGAACCCGGTGTTATTTCACCCGGTAAACGTAAATCTTCGGAAATAACATTTCCGGGGTCTAATTCACATTTTCCCCATTTGGGAGTCTTGGCTCTTCTTTGCTTTTGTTTCACTCATTTGAGGGCTATGTTTTTGAACACATAATATGATTCTATTAGCTAGATCTCAAGCTTTGGAATATCTTAAGATATTCTCATTATTGTAAATTTCCTTATTTTGGTATATTACACCATCGCACTTCGCAACTTCTAATGTTTAACCATAAACTTATCTATGCGATGCGATGTGCGGTATGCGAACGAGTCCACTTCATCGTGCCATGTCACTTTTCCACGACAACGCAATGTCATTTCCACAACAACACCATGTCATTATAAACTAAGCATTGGTATGGCAAATTAAGACACGACATACGCCATGTCGGAGTTGTTGCCATCAATGCCACTTCAACGCTGGCATGTGACTTAAACGTCATCTTTCCACGTCATAGCCGCAGTTCACATTTCTTCTCATTTTTGTGACTTATCGCATCGCAGCAAAGTTGTTTAACTTGCGATTTCTTAACTTATAAATGTAAAACTAGCGGGTATACGATATGTGATTTAATCTCCGTCGTTGATGCTCGGATCCAACGGTCCTCACTTTCTTCCTTGTTGTGGTTTTCCAACTTTGTTTCTTTTTTATGCTAGTTTGTTTCTTAATTGTTCGTGGAATACTTGACTCATTTGATACTTTTCCCATGTTAGGATTTGACATGCCCGTATTCACAACTCAACCCAAATGTGCGGGACTTGACCCAATCACGTTCACGACTTTGCCTTTTCTTTTTTCTCCCTTAACTACTTCTCTCTGCCTTTGCTTCCTTTGATTCTTTCTTAGGAAAAAAAATTTTAATATTGACATCTATGTACGGTATGAAGAAAAAATTGTGAAAGTACCACAGTCCATAGCAATCTTGTAAATTGAGGTTCTAACGGGTTCTTCTATTGGAAAGGCAATTTGATTATATTGAATATCAACGATTTCAAGAAATTTAAACACATTGGTCGGTGAATTATCTAATCAAGTTTTAAATAGACATACAACGACATTAAAAAAGTAAAAAACAACATTAATTCCATGTTGAACAATATGCTCGGATAACGAAGGTATTAATATCATTATACTATTGTCATCACTGCGAAAACATATCTAGGCTTCCTTGGGCCAGTTCGTGCAGCTGAGTGCTCTTGAGCTACACTAAGCTTCTCTATGGAACTATCTCTTTTATAATTATTTTTATGTCCTAAAACCTCACCTACTATCTCCGACACATATCATACCTCCAAAATTTACGATCATTTCTCAAAATGAGCACGCTCTGATCTAGGCCTCCATCCGCCGGTAGCCCTGGTAACCAAACATTTATTGTGGCTTATCGAAGCTCTATAAGTCTTCAAATGGCTCTTAAAAATCCCTTGATAGGTTATAATTCAAAAAATAGTTATAATATACTATTTGTTTGTTGAAATTAGCCTTCGGCTACTGCGAGTGTGCCTCGACACTTGGTGGCACCCCCTGGCTCTAGGGTCAAAGAAAAATTCTCTATGGGTTTTCGATATCTAGAAGTCCTCAGCTTATAAAAACTCCTCCAGTGGATTCCATAAGTATCCAAATTGTTATAAATTACTATTGGTTTGTTAAATAAGGCCTCTAGGCCCTGCCATGGCTAAGCCTCAAGCTACGGGCACTTGTTGGCCCTTGTGGCCCACAAGACTTCTCTAAAGAATATCAACCTTCAAAAGTTATCTATAGGCTGCGAAAACCACACCATTTAGTTACAAAATCTACGAAACATCCAAATTTGACTATTTGATTTTTGAGAAGAGCCTCAGATGCATTTGAGCACCAAACTACGTTGACCTGGTGGCCCGTTATTTATGAACTTCTCTGAAGAAAAAACCTTGACAAAAGTCCTTTGATGGCTATGAAACTCTCACAGTAAGGTCTAGAATGCGATATAGTTGAAATTTACTATTCTCACTCTTAGAATGGACGAATCTAGCTGAGATAGAGCCTAAACTCATTTTCCCGGTGTCCCCTAAAAATCCTCCACTAATCTTTTGGAGAAAGCCGAACTTAATTGCAAATAAAATTAGCGAAACCTTTGAAATTTTGTGGTGCACCTAACTACCACCGATCGACTCCTAGTACTAGAATTTACCGGATTCAGGGGTTGGACACATGTCCTAACCCCGTGGTCTTTAAAACCATAGTGAAATTGTCGGCGGAAGGCGCTAAGCGTACCATTTTAGGAGGTTACGCTGTTGAAAATGGAAACAAAAATAGTGAGAGGAGGCCTCCTGAAACATATTTCACGATCCTATTTGGAAAGTGATCACCTAAACTAGGTGGGAGACCACACAAGTGATGTTTGTCAAAAAGTCTATTTTTAGACTATGTCTATTTTTAGACATATGGGCATGATCTAGGAGTTGCGGGATGTTATTCTTGTATGATTGGTCAAGTTGGTAAAAATAGATGGACGACTATTTTTAGACATACGGAGTCGAAGTCTGTTTTAGGCGTACGTACAAAAATAGATCGATCAAATATTATTAGCTCTTAATAATATTTGGACTATAAACATTATCTTATCCTCTTGGAGCACTTCGGTTAAGGGCTACGGATGTGGCACATGCGAAATTTGGCGAAAGGAAATTCGAATTTCCTATGGGTTAGTTGAGCTATTGCATGGTTGAATTCGGTTAGAACTCATGTGGCGAGTTTGGTGGAGTTGATGAGACAATTGGTGGAGTTGTGTTACGTTTTAAATTAGTTGAACTAGTTGTATTTAGTCTAGCGAGCAAATACACTAGTGATGAGTGGTGTGAATTAATTATTAATTAATTCACTAATTATTAATACGTTATTCAACTAAAGAACACATCGATTCATGACGATGCATGGACGAGTTCGGTGGGAGACCGGTGTTGAGTGGGTGAAAGGGTGGAGTCTACTATCGGTTGTGACTATAGTGTGCATGAGATTTGCACAATCATTGGAGGAGATTTCAATGAGGATTGCGCGATTAAAGCGAGGAATTCGAATTCATTCCATTCATTCTCTCATCTTGGATTGCGCGGTAGAGCGGAGCAAATAGTGGAGGAGTTTTGAACCCGTGACTTGTTCAAAGGCGAGCTAGTTTGTGTGTAACTTTTGGAGACGATCTTGGTATGTGAGGGTATTGTATTGAGATTGTTATGATTCTTCTTCATTATAATATATAGACGGTAGGGGTTTTTTAGCTATAATATTTCCACAGGTATACATCTTGTGTTATATGTGTTGAATTTCTATGTGCGCATGTGAATGTTTTCAATACCGCTTGTTGTTTTTATTTCCGCATGTGATGATTAATGCGTAGAAGAGATTATATGTTATGTATGAAGCTCAAATAGTATGTGACCGAGGATAATCTCGGTGAATAATTCAACAAATTATTCAAATTTCTACATAGTATCGGAGCGATATTGATCATTAGATCTATTATTCGAAAGTGATTACATTTTATTTCTTCGGGCGAGGTACGCAATGTTGAACTGAGTAGCCTCAGAATTCATCCTTCTTTGAAGGTGAAAGGTACAGTAAATGCCCATGCGGTCGATCTCGATTTGGAAATAATTTTTCTCACGAATTTTAGATCGAACGGTGGAGTTTGGGCTTGTTGGAATTCAAATTGCGGGGTATTTTTCTTGGTGTCAAAAGCAAAGATGTCTTTGTCGGATTGCGAATGGAGTATGCCTTGGAAGGCGAGACTCGAATATATTGCATGGAAAGATAGGATGGAGGCATTGTTAGATGACAATGGGCTGTTGGAATTCATAGAAAAGAAATTCCAAAGCCTACTTCTACGGATCTTGCTATGATTGAAGCTTGGCAAAGAAGACGACGGAGTGTCGAAGGATTGTTGGAGGCGTGAAGGATCACATAGTATCCGGCCCTTTTGCATGGTAAACTTCTCCATTCTTGATGTGGAAATATTTGATAGAATTGTTCAAGAGCAAGGGTGACGAAGTTGGTGCTTAAGGATAAACTCGGGAAAATAAAGATGGAGAAGAATGACACTATTCCGGTATACTTGACAAAGTTTGTCCCTTTGCGGATGAACTTGGGAGTGTAGGAGTTAGTGTGGAGGATGAGCTGGTGAGCTTGGCTCTCCTCGAGTTTAGAAAGTTGGCATATATCGGGGCAGTGTCAATGGTCGGGAGGAAATTTCCGGATGGGAAAGAGCGCGGTACGATCTTGTGCGAAGAAGATAAGGCGGAGTACCGGGGATGGATCTTCATCAAAGGCATGCGATGAAGAATGCGCCCAGGTTTGCCCGAAAGCAAAGGAAGCGGAAGGGCAAGGAGACGACTTCTCAATACGGTGCGGATGGTAGAAAGTGACATGTCCAAAGTGAAGTGTTTTTTCCTTTGTCCACGATCACGGACATTACGCCACGAATTGTCCACGGAAGAAGAAGAACAAGTAGGCTGCTTTGCGGTGCGAGCTGGTGAGGCTCTTGCCTCGCAATTTTAGGTTTGGACTTCTCATTGATCGCATGCATGGTGTCTAGTGCGTTGGGATCGGGGGTGGTATTCTCACCCTTTTGTTTTGATAGTGGCGCTTCCTTTCACATGACGAGGAGATGTGAATCTTTTTCGATGTTGGTGAAGAAAAATCTCCATATGCATGTTGAGTTGGGCGACAATGGACGATACAATGCAACCGGCCGGTAGTACCATAACACCCGATAAACTCATTCTTTTACAGATGTATTGCATGTACTAGGTCCCTATGAAAATTTAATCTTAGTCGCAATGTTGAGATAAAGGGTATGAAGTTGTCTTCGGTGAAGGAAAATTTTTTCCTTCGACGCAAGGCTCATGGGACAAGTCAGAAGGTTAGAGTTTGAGCAAAGATCTCTACGGACTTAGGTATACCAGGATATCTATGGAGCTTCCTCTTGTTGGGAAGTGCGAAAAAGAAATACAGCGATGCTTGAGAGGGAGCAAGTTTTGCATGCAATTGATAGTGAACCTCGAGATGTGGGCGGCCACGAAAGAGGATCATGGAGTGGAAGAAACCACTCATGCTGGGGGAAAATTTCGTGCGGGATGGGCGGAGGGGTGCATGCGGCTATACACGAGGTGAGAGGTGGGGGCGACAGCGCGGTCAGCAATCCCGAGGATATTTACGGGCGAGTTCATGAGATGGTGTGGATCTCATGAGTTGAACACAAGCTACGAGGTGCCCACGGCCAACGGCGATGAGATCGAGTTGGATTGATGCGGGCGGATCAAAGTGACGGTGTCGGATCTTGGAGCACGGATCGAGTTGACGGCAAGTGCAGAGTGCATGGGTGCAAGAGTTCAACGGCGCAACCAGTTTCTGATGACATGTGCGGTTGGTACGTGAGAAGTCGAAGACTTTGATGATAGATGCACTCAGGCCGATTGAGTTGTTTGAAGCCTATTTGGCTTGAAGATGTTTCATGCAAAGGGTGCATGTCACATGCATGGAGTTGCATGGTGCATGCATGAGTTTGCATGGCGCATGCAAAGGGTGCATGGCGAATGCATGCTGGAGTTGCATGTCGCATGCATGGAGTTGCATGGCGCTTGTGAAGGTTGTAGGGCGGAGTGCATGGAGTTGCATGTCGCATGCAAAGACAATCCTTTCTTGTTGAGAGGGAGTGTTGAAAATGGCAACAAAAAATAGTGAAGGAAGCCTCTGAGAAACATCTTTCTGATCCTGAATTTGGAAAGTGATCACACAAACTAGGTGGGGGACCACGCGGGTGATTTTTGTCAAAAAAGTCTATTTTTAGACTCTGTCTATTTTTAGACATATGGAGCATGGTCTAGAGGTTGCGGGATGCTATTCTTGGATGATTGGTCGAGTTGGTAAAAATATATGGACAGTTATTTTTAGACATACGGGTCGAAGTCTATTTTTGGGCGTACGTCACAAAAAATAGATTGATTAAATATTATTAGCTCTTAATAATATTTGGACTATAAACATTATCTTATCCTCTTGGAGCACTTGATTCAAACTCTACGAGATGTAGCACATGCAACTAGCGAAGGAAATTCGAATTTCACATGGGTTAATTGAAACTATTGCATGGTTGACTTCGGTTATAACTCATGTGGCGAGAGTTTGGTGGAGTTGATGAGACGGTTAGTCTTCGGTTATTGTTTAACTTAGTTGAATTAGTTGTATTTAGTCTAGCGAAAAATACACTAGTGATGAGTGGTGTGAATTAATTATTAATTAATTCACTAATTATTAACTCATTATTCAGTAAAGAACACATCCGGAGTTAACAACGGTGCACGGACGATTCGGTGGAGACCGGTGTTAGAGGTGGGTGAAAGGGTGGAGTCTACTATCGGTTGTGACTATAGTGTGCATGAGATTTGCACAATCATTAGAGGAGATTACCAATGAGGATTGCACGAGTTAAAGCCAAGGTAATTCGAATTCATTCCATTCATTCTCTCATCTTGGATTGCCTTGATGAAAGCCCCGTGAAAACGGTGGAGTTTTTGAACCGTGACTTGTTCAAGCGAGCTAGTTTGTGTAACTTTTTGGAGACGATGCGAGTACTTGTGAGGTATTGTGCGAGATTTTTACATGATTCTTCTTCATTATAATATACGAGACAATAGGGGTTTTTAGCTATAAGCTTTCCCGGTATACATCTTTGTGTTATATGTGTTGAAATTCTCTGTGCGCATGTGAATATTTTTTCAATACCGCTTGTTGTTTTTATTTCCGCATGTGATTAATGCGTAGAAGAGATTATGTGTTACTGTGAAGCTCAAATAGTATGTGACCGGGATAATCTCGGTGAATAATTCAGCAAATTATTCAAATTTCTACAACGCAAACCTTAACATGTAATGACATAAATGGCGAGAGGTTTCATGGTTGGAGTTAGGTTAAAATAAGCGTCACATAAACCATAATCCTGCTGCCATGTGACCACTTAACAAGCCCACGATTATGGGTTTTGAACGGTGTTAAGCCCTTAGTTTTGGGGCCCAGGCCACATGGGGGCGCTCCCCTCAACCCCCATATGCGCGACCACTATAGTTTAAATAAAACACAGAGCTATAGTGTTAATAACTAAATGATAACTGACGATAGAGCGTGGGCGCTCCGGGCGAGAGGTCACCGGATCGATCTCGGCGAGGTCAAAAAAATTCTTTGCCAACATTCCTAGGCCATGTGGCGACCTCAGAGATTGCCACATGGCGGCCTATGATTGGCCCGAAATCACATCGGTCAGTGACCAATATGTTACGGACACTTGTCGGCATATAATTGGTCCGAAGAATATTTTGAGGAATATTAAAGATTTTCCTTGGAATATTCTCTTTTTTAAAGACCGATTAAACTTGGTCGAAGGCCAAGGGTAGTTTCTTGGACTTTTCAAATCGCAATAACTTCTTCATATGGTGTCATTTTTCGAACGCGTTCCGTCGGAATCGGAAGACGATATCTATCTGGATTTGCTCAAGTTCAACAAAACTTCCAAACACTTTGAAATTTGATCTATCACTTAGGTCCATGATCCAAATCTGATCACACCTTCCCATTGGAATCTTTGGACCCTAAAGGCGATTTCTGTCTGTTCGGTAGATGAGAGTACAACACCTTCAAATTTTAGCCTCCATACACTGCCTTGCATGGCTTAGTGCCTTTGAGCCTCAAGGTAGTCAACACTTCCTTCTTAAATGCTCTTGTCCTCCGTCGAAATTGTCTTCCTCGACTCACCGAAATTTTACGGCGAGAAATTTACGAGAAGGTAGTTGAACATCATGTCCTTGATCATCGATCCAAGTGTTAGCCATCGGTATTTTGACATGTTAGTGATGACTATATCTTCGGTGAGTTTTCTAGAAAGCGATTTCCTTGTATTGATATGTCATCCAGAAAACCCTCCCAAAGCTTTTTCGCCTTTCTACCTATTTCGGTCCACCTGGCAACATCAAAAACCTCATATCACAATCCTATCTAGCTTGACTTTATGACTGCTGTGACGTGTAAAAGGCAAATCCACATACGATTTAAAAGTCTACCCTATGTTAGGAAGTGGCGTTTAGGACATTTCACCTTTGGCAATCATCAATAAAAAAGCCCCCATCTCGCAATGAGACCTACCATGTTGATCCCTTACTTTGCAAATGAAATTGACAAACGGCCTTAAGTCGCGCCACTCATACCCCCTAGATCTCGGCCTTGCATAAAATCCAATCTCAAGGCATTATTAGGTTTCTGATTTTCTATGGTTCTACGAAGACGGAAATATATTTCATCTCATGGAGTAAATGTTTGAGTTTACGAGTTAGAGGAGCAATTTGCTACAATGTATTATGAGCACGAGATGAAATTTTACCAAAACAAAATTCACTCATCGAGGACCTTACGGCTCTTTGCGGCATGAAAATCACGGTAAGAAAGAGGGTCGCCCTTTGTCTCGGCATAAAATGGTAAATTGTATTCGAACCTCATCGATTACAAGCGAGGGTTAGGCGCCTCCTTCCCATACATAAGCGAGAGGCGCGGAGCCGGAGTGTTGACTCATGAGGTTGCAAAAGTCCGAGTTTGCCTCTATTGAAACAATGAAACAATATCTTCGGGTTTTCATGAAGGTAATTGATGATCATAACGGAAGGAGTTTGACTGATAAAGGAGCTCATTTCAAACTTGCAAAGACCATATGGATTGTTGAACTCCCGAAGGGCCTTTGTCATCGGTAAACATCCAAATCATAAGAGGCACTGTTTTGTTCAAAATCAAATAGAACGAGATGGTAACCAATGCCATGCAAGCGAGAAGAAAAGGTCTTGGTTTTCAAAGAAATAACGACCTTCATAGTCACAAAGGCTATTTGTCGAAGTAATCGATCATGAGATGAACAAGCCAAATATCTAAAATCAGCTTTGGGGCAATTGGGGAAGTATTTTCTGGCTGGGGTTTATATTTGACACACAATGATGCTTGCAAGTGAAGATGCTAAGGCCGATGTTTCGAGAGATTTCTTACCTTGCACATTCGGAAAAGGGGCATGTCGAACCTGGCATTGGTCAAAAAGTCTCAGGACACCTTATACGATGAAGAGCCTCACTCCATGCATGAGTAGAGGGCCGAAACTACTACGAGTCTTGGCGGTTAATCCTGGCCGAGTGGAGGATGCCAAAAGGAAGAAAGGTCATTTCACGGATGAATGATAGTGCGTGTGCAAGGTATTGGTACTCTGTTTGAAAAGAACTAGGTTGTCGAGACTATACCTACGGTAGGAAAGAGACAACATTGAATATATGTGTGCCATGGTACCAAAAGAAGACTTTCTCCTTGAGGAAAAGGTCAAGCAACATAAAAACAATATCATATACATAAAGGTCCAAAGAAGCGCCCTTCGAGAAATGGTGTTTCTGACTTTTGAAATGTTTTGGTGCATTATGAATAGCCCTTCCTTGCTAACAATCACCCGAGAGGGAAACAATGAACATAGTTCGGTCATGAAATAGTTCTATTGACAAAAAAGGGTTTAACACACGCGATCGAGAGAAAAAAATAAGGACTGTGTATCAATAAAGCCTGTTTTCATATTTCTGAAGCTTGTCTTTTCGGATGGGGGAGGCAAATGGGTATATGATCTTATGATTAGCGAGAAGGAATTTGTTTGAGTGAATTATCCTTTGTTTATATGTCTTATAACAAACACACTTGTTACCATTCCGGAGGCGAGATGTAGCACGGAAATGCATGGAAAAAGGACACAGAGGAGACAAGAGACCTTTTAAAAAAAAACTTTGTCACGAAGATTTCCCCTTTAAAGTTATTATTCTTTGTGTTCCAAAGGTCTTTATTTTGTGATCAGCATTGGATAGTTTTAAAAGGAAGAAAAGCGCAACCTTTATTTTGAGGGAAAAAGAGTCTTGTATACTACACCTACAAATAGAGTTTTGAAAACCCACTATAGGTAAAAAATGAAGGAGTTGTTAAAGCAAAATGACAAATCACGTTTTGTGTTATTGAGACAAGTAGCGAGAAGTAGTGATGTTGGTTGAATTGTTTGTCAAAGTTTAAAACTCGGGTCGAGTAAATATTTGGGTTTATATGTTAAAATGACGAACCTTTGTTTTAAGACAAAACGGTCAAAATAAGCCAAAATTTCATTTCCCAAAGTTTGAGGACCGTTAAAGGATTTTTTGAATTGATATATAAAGGAATGAAGTTAAGGGGGAGAGTATTGTCAAAATTCAAAACTAAAACCCCCGTGCATCCACGGCATCAAACAGCGAGAAAAACCGAGGCGAAAATTCACAAATTTGCATTCAACGGCGGCGCGACGTGCACACGGGGTCGGCGCGACGTGCACGAGGCATCATTTTATAAGGTTTTCAACGCGGCGCGATGTGCACGTAGGTGGGCGCGACGTGCCTGTGGGTGGCCGCCCGACCACCGACGGGCGGGCAGGCCCCCTTCCTTTTTGCGCGACGGGTTTTCTCGAGAGGTTGCGCGCGTCTTTTCCAAACTATCCGGGGGTTTCTTGCATCCTCTCAAGCGAGCATCCATCAAATTCGAGGTATTTTTATGAACTCCCATCGTGTGCAAGGTGTTGATAAGTGAAAAAACTGTTTGAAAATCCCGGACCTTGTTATTTTTTTTGCACAAAAACAAAACGGTTTTCCTACACGGTAGAATGAGGTGATTGAAATACGAGTTTTGTAGTTGAGAACCGGTTGTATCGTTTTCAAATCATTGTATTTATTGACGAGTTATCCGGAGCGAGTATGTTGTTGCCTATCTTACGAGCACTCCTTTGTAACAAGTTTGCCCCTCCTATTTCACTAGATTTCTTCTTGTAAGTTTGTGTGTGAGAATTTCTAAGGATGGATAGGGCCATTTTTCTAGAGGGCAGAGTTTGTTGGTGGTCGAATGAACTTTGAAGGCGAGTATACAAGTGATTTCTTAAAACTTCCTGAGAAAAGTGTCCCTCATAAACCTTGTGTATTATTAACCTAGGTTTGCCCTCTTTTCTCACCTCATTATCATGTTAAAAAATGATTGACAAAGACTCTAAGAAGTAAATGTTGCATTGAAGGACGATTTCATTGATGTGTTTCTAACTACGGAGGCGAGGAGAGTCTACAATGATTTTCTTGTTCTCTTAAAACTTCACAAAGAAAGGGGCCTTTTTACGAAGAACGAGTTGTTAGTGTTGAAATTTGATATTAAAACGGGGTACAAGTATTTAGGTGGCTCTCTTAAACTCACAAGCAAAAGGGTGTTTTTCTAAAAACCATTGTGCATTGGTTATACATCTAACTTAGATGCATTTGTCTGAAGCCATATTGTTCATGTTGAGAACATTGACGAGAGATTTTCAAAAGTAAAACGGCATAGTAAAGAGCGAGAGGTTGTTGATGGTGGATTTTGACATCAAGGCGGGGGTATAGAGGTGTTGGTGGACTTTTTAAAACTCACATGGCACGGAAGTGTGTTTTCTAAACCAGCATTTGCTTGATTTTACACCTAAACTAAACTGCTTTTTCATTGCACTACATTGTATCATTCGAGAAGATTGTTGAAACGAGTTTTCTGAAGGTAAAACGGGGACATTTTCTAGAAGCGGGGGTTGTTGGTGATTGGGCATTTGTTGATAATCAAGTTTACATTGGAAACGAGCACATTGTGAAGCATTTTCAAGGTGAATGATGCGAAGAACGGGGTTTTAATTTTTGAAGTTTGGTTTTGAAGACACAAATACAAGTGTAAAGTGGCCTCTAACAAAGTCACAAGAGGGGTGATTATTCGAGCGTACCTGGAAGAATCTACAAGCAGGTTTCACACACATGGTCCCATTGTTAAAAGGGTTACATGGGCGAAGTGTATCCGAATTGAAGAAGCATTTCTTAGGAAGTGTAGAGAGGGCTTATTCGAGGAAGCATTGTTGCATTTCATCCAAACCACGGTGTCCATATCATCCCGAAACGGTCGTGGCACTGTTCCAATCCGTGAGCATTTCTCATATAGTGAAGGCGGTTGCCTCTTCCAAAGCTTGTTTCAAAGTCGAGAATGCCTCGAAAACGAGATCACGAAAGGCGGGATACATAGAGATATGAGCCTATCTCCATAGAAGAAATCAATGCTCACCCATCGGTGCTTTTCAATTTCAGAAGTAGGTTGTCTTGATTTCTGTCGAGAGGATAGTAGAAGTCAAGAGTTTTAGCCTTCACCACATTTGTGTGCTTTGAGATTCAAGGACAAACACTTCCATCTTGCGAGGTCTTGACTTCCAAAATCTCCCCAAGGTATGTATCCAAGGCTACTAAGATCCCGTATCATGGTGAAAAGTGGTTTAAACAAGCGCATCTTGAGTGGAGAGGATTATAAACCTTTCATCAAGCAGGAACATAGAGAAACCATCAACGCTATTTTCCCTTTCTCCTACGCTGTGGCAGTTATGCTCCGCTAATGAAAGCCATAATGAGATATTTCACTTGTGAAGGGAGGGTTTAGCCAAATATTTGCCTATCATGTTCGCTTGTTGATGCATTTGCGGGAAGCCGGTATTAAACCTTCCATACTTTTTGTCCAAAAGCATAGAGAAAATGGCGGCTATTGTCCAAAAGAAAGCTCCACCTCGACAAATCCCTTCTCTCTTTCACCATTCCTTGATCAAAATCATCTTCTTACACCCGGTACCGGAGAAGAAAGGAGTTTCATGGGATTCATTCATTAGCCATGCCGATTTCGCCACTTCATCCCTCCCGTGCATGTGTCTCCTACTCGGCACATCCCATCGCCCGGTGCCTTTATACGGTAGGCCTACCTAAAAAACTCAAGATGATCAACTGAGCGGCCAAATAAACAAGGAGAAGGAGAGGCGGTGAGCCACGAGGGAGAAAAGGAGGATGATGGCTTGACGACGACGGTTACGAGGGACGACGGCCGGTTGCAAATCGGTGGACGACGTAGAGGTTGATGAACGGCGGCAAATTCGGGAAGAGACGGCGAGCTAGAGGTTGATGAACGGCGGCGAACGAGAGATGGAAGAGCGACGGAGTTGAGCAAACAATTGAAGCATCTTTTGAGCCACAAAAATTTGGACGGAGGATGTTGAGGAGGACAGCAAGGCCGGCGCCTCCTTGACGATCGACAGCGGTTCCTAAAGAGGAAATTGCCCAAAAAGACAACTTGGCTTGCGAGGAGAAGAAGCGCTAGATTGGCCTTCAAAGGCAAAAGTGCGGTTGGAGGAAGTGCGAAGCATGGTGCATCCATTGTCATCCCTATCCCAAGCGATGACGGTGACAATGAGAGCACGCATCCTTGAAAACCTCCTCATTCACAAAGAAGGGCAAATTGAGGTGTTAAAGAAGATCTTCAAAGGGCGAGGAATTTCAACCATTTCTTGGAGGTTCGAAAACAAACAAATAGTATCATGCGGCCATTCATGAGGCAAGGGCGATCGAGTATAAAAAGGAGGCGGAAAAGGCGCAAGTAAGAATTGAAGAGCTCATTGGCGAATTTGATGATGTGAAGAGGAAGAGGACCAACCTAGGCGAAAGGAGCTGGGACCATCGGAGGCAAAGCCTTGGAGAGCGAGCGAGAAGAACGAGCTCGATTCGATGCCTTTCCTCTCTTGCCCTCTTTGAGCAGTGAGGAAAACAAGGAAGTATGGCTTGAGAGGGCCAACCAGCATTTGGAAACAAAACTTGGGAAGGAAAACGGGGATCTTGAGCTACGAGAGAAGAGAACTCTTCACTTTCGAAGCTAAATCAATTTGCGAGCGCGAATTGAAGGTGGCACGAAAAATTGAAGAAATTGAAGGAGAAGCCTATCACGGAAAGAAGAAAAAAGCACATCAGCCCTCGATATTTTGGCTTCGGCTTAGGAGGAATGTCTCTATGGACCTTTGAAGGTCATGCATGCCGATTTTGGGCACATTTCGAAAACTTTTTTGTTTTTTGGCATTTTTTGGGTTTTTGGCCAAAAACTCATAAATGCGCCATTTCGGTTTGATGAGTCGTCAAGGGAGGAGGGTGATACCAATGGATTCCATAATTTCATGACGGCTCTCCGGCGATTTTCGGGGCATTTGAAGATCATTCGCTCCCTCAAATTGACGCTTGACCTCATTTTGCACGTTACGCCGCCATATCGGCGATCTGCTATTTTTTGGGTTTTTGCACACGGGTACAGCTTTGAGGGGACTTTTAGAGATCAGATTGAGGTGATTCCACTTGCATTGAAATCCGGACACGGAGATATTTCCAACGAGCCATCATGAGCCTCATTCAGGCATCGGGAGAGGAGCCGACATTTGCATCCGGCAAATCGGGGACCTTTTCGGGCATAAATATGGAGAGTATTTTTGCAATTTTTGAACTCCAAAAATGTTTGCTTTTCCCAAATGTGCGTTAGGCTATTTTTATCATGGAAGAAATCATGTAAAGTCAATATAATTTCCGTTTTTAATGAGTTTTTTAGATATTTTATGGGATATTTTGTGCCTTGGGCTTTGCAAAGCCTCGAGGACAAGTTTAGACTCCTTTTGACTTGACGATGGGATAATAGTTGCTCCATGAGGTTTTCCTCCCTCAAGCCTATTTATCCCATGGTTCTCATTGTAAATCGAGCTGAACTTGAGAGAAGAATTAATGCATTGGTCGTATGAGCTTTGAAGAATACCTTGATTTATGATTTTTTGAATCGCCTCTTGGATGCTTTTGAGGAATGTTGAAGGCTTGTTGATGGATTCTTGACATGGTAGAATGGTATAGTGCTTCTTAATGTGTTTTTGTCTTCTAGTTTTCACTCATATTTCATTTTTCTTCTTTGCTATAGATCGGTAAAGATTGATTTTGAGACATGCCCTTGGAGGCACCTCAAAATCACACGAATCTTCATAGCTTGATGTTTTTCTTCTCCCTTAGTTATGCTAAAGAATTCTTAGCTTCTCTTTAGTAATCTAGGTATTGTTGCTAAGTTTTATTCATCGGTTCCATGTATGTTGAGTAGGATGTATGGTTTTCCCTACCTACTGTCAGTCGCCTAGTGCAATCATGACTTTCTCTTTATGTTGATTTGTTGATCATTTTGTTGAACCAAGGAGGCCTAGTCCCGATCTAGCCTTTGCCTAAAACTATGAAAACTTATTTGTCCAGTGCCCAATGACTTAGAGACTATGTTTAGGCGTTAGGCATAGTTTATGAGTTGTTAGTTTGTCTCATGTGTTTTTCCCCAAAGTACGATAGCCTTTTCCCGAAGTTAGAGGGTCATATACCTCTATGTATCATTTTAGGAATGTTTGATTTCTATGTATTGATTAGCTTATAGTTATTCCTAACATGATCAATGGCTTTCTATTACATGTTTATGTACGCTATTAACTATTTTGCATAGAAATCCCTTGTTTTTCACCAACTTCTTTTGTCCATTCAATCCATTTTGCTTGAGAGATCCCTTCTCTTGTGAATCGAAATCGGCCCTACGGCGGCTTTACATCATCACTTCATAGCTTCCTTGATCTGTTTGACCTTCAATTTATCTACATCTTGTTGTTATCCGGTTTATGTATTTGATCGGTTTTCATCCCTCACAGGCTTAAAAACTAAAAAAACTAAAAACACACACTTCATAGCTAGCCTAATATCGAAGAAAATCGCGAGTAAACACATGAGCATCTTTTGCACTTATAGAAGGCCCTCTGCGAGTCCGGGAAGGCTAGGTCCTTGGGCTCCAAAGCTTGGTTTGATGTTACATCGTCATTTGGCTAGCCAATCGGCCCAAATCACGGGACCCTAACACCAAGGTGGCTCAAAAAAACATGAGATTACGGTAGAAAAAATGCATACATAATGAAATTTTCATATGTACAAATGAATGTATGTATTACTATATCAAGGAATTCAAACCACTTCTTACCAAGCCACTTCCACGGCAAATTTTCTTTGCTTTGAAAATATTCTTCATGTGAAACATTTGTTCTCACATCAATCATGGAATCTTTGGTTCCACTTTCACCAATATTTCTATCCTCATGTCTCATGTGCTTGGGATGATTAGTTTGATGCAATGTCTAACATTGGGAAACAACATGTCCCCTCTTCTATAAATGTGTGCAAATATTATGCACCTTCTTTGAAAGTTGCCTTTGCCTTAACTTCTTCTACATGCCTTCATCCTCTTCCGGCCATTTTGGAAACAACATGGTTACACAAACCACAATATGCACAACAACTCTTTCTTCCATTCAAGCATGCATAATTGTCATTCCTTGTAGAAACATAATCAACTTGACTATGGGAATAATTATACCTCGCATGTTTCCTTGCATGTACATATTTTATACCTTCATGAGGATATGAACTTGTAGAGGCTCCGGCTTTGCCATAAGCTACATGTGTACACACATTTTGCTGCAACATAGGCTTCAAACAATGGCAATCAACTTGAAAACAAACTTGACATGTTTGTGGTTTAGAGCTTGGAACAAAAGTTCATTTTGAAGTTGCCTCGAAATGCCTTCATGGCTTTGGAGTTTGCCATTAGAATGAAAACAACTAGGACCAATTTCTTAGGCCTCTCCTCAACCAAAATAGGATCAATTATGCTTTGTGCATGCTTGCATAAACCCTTGCCTTCATAGCCCATTTTAAACATCAACTTGGACCCTATACCTCTAGTGTGCTTTTAAATGAACCGACATCTATGCGAAGAAATTGAAGACAAATTTGAGTGATTTACCTACCACTTTACACATGTTCTTGGTTAAGGCCTCTTGGGCTTAATGGACCTTCATCTCCATCTCATGCATTCTATTATTCATCGGTATTTTTCATTATCTTTGGATGAATAAAGAAGGACAACATAGCTTACGAAAACAATATTCCTTGAATATATTGAGTTTCGAAATCTCCATACCTTCATTATCTTATAAACCTATTTTTCACTATTTCTTCAATTGGCCATCTCAAAGTCACCATGTTTCCCTTAAAGAGACTCATTATGGGCTTATACTTCTCATTTTCATCCTTCTTTCCTACTAGAGACTTCATTTTCCTATTTTCCCCTGATTAATAGACTCCATCCTCCCTCTGGGGTTTTGTTGTGAAACCGGCTCAAAAATAGAAGAAAAGAGATATCAACGCCTTATAAATAAGCCACTTTGAGAAGCCTCGATACATTACATAAATGAAAAAATTCTTGGATGATACAAATGAAAAAACCTCCTTTCTATATATAGGAGTCCATGGGGCCACAATGTAATCCTAGCCGACCTAAAAATAATAATATGAGAGCAAATAATAACAATATGGGGGTTACGGGGGTACAACAATAACAATAAGGGGGGCTACACTAACATAATAAGGGACTACTATTAATATAGGGACTTAACACATGCCCCTCTCCTTGAGCAAGTGTTGTCATCAATGCTTGATTATTTCTTGATGCTTGTATAAAATTCTCATCCTCCCATGTGGAATCTTCTACGGGAAGGTTCTTCCACTTCTTGAGATACTGCGAAATTGATATTACTTGTCGAGTTCTTTTTCTTTGTACGCTTCATAAATCCTTTTGATGTGATGTTGATCTTCACGTTGTTTCATTAGATTTTGCACCAAAGTTAGGTTATCCTTTGAAAGTTGGAGAACTTGTTGTTGATGCTCGATGTGATCTTCCACTTATTTATCATCTACATTAGCTATTATTTGATCCATACAACCATCCAACTTAGCCTCCATTTCTAATTTTAAACCATCTATGTCATCTTCGGTTGCTCTTCGTAAGATCGAAATTTGTTGCCCAGTGGTAATTTTGATATCTCATACTACAATTCTTCCTCTTCATGCATCATAATATAGCTTTTTTGAGGGCTTAATGGGTATGGAATTATTTTTTGGAGGCATTATAGAACCCAATACTAATAAAAATTATAAATTCTCCCTTGGAATCACTTCAAACTACTTTTTCAAACAAACGTTATGCAATTTTAAAAACCAAATACACATCTTTCTTGCTTTTGAGGAGGCTGGATAAGCGAATTATCTTTGTGATTTCGGATCTTCACTATCTAAAATTTGGCACTAAGGTAGCCCTCTAAATTATCTTTTGAATGCTGCAAGTTCTTACACGATTCGCATTCTTGAAGACAAAGTTGTGCCCACTCTCCTACGATAACCTAATTATGGATTGGTTCAATAGAGTGAACTTTATTTTGACTTGCCACATGTCATTTTTCCTCTTTAGAAGCTCTAAAATTGATAGCGAAACTAAAGTACGTGTATTGTGAACCAATTTTTACGGAAGTTCAATCCGATGCTCGAGAGAGAGATTTATGAATATTTTCCCACGCTCACCTCTTTGAGATAGAGTCAAGAGCTTGCAAAAGACCTAACTGAGACCATATCTCCGAAACTATTGTGAACGAATCTGAAATTTTTGCGAAAATGTTCACCACCGGATTTCGGCTTCGCACCTCAAAAAATTTCTAACCACGAACTGCTAGCAACAAGTTATAGCGAAAATTCTGTTTGTTTTAGGTTAAATTGAGGCACACCAAAAAGCTTCTTCCACATATCATATCTCCAAAAATAATTGCGAACCAAGATGCGAAATTTTGAAATGATGTTCCCGGGATTTCAAAATATCACTCTAAACATTTCGGCTTTTTTACCTTCATAGAAAAAAATTTATAGCACAAATTCCATGATCACCTGTTTGGAGCGACGAAACCCTAGAATCCAAAGCTGCGATACCAAATGTTGTGAAACCCGGCTCCAAAAAAAATAGAAGAAAAGAGATATCAACGCCTTAGAGATAAGACACTTCGAGGGGAAGCCTCCAATACATTACATAAATGAACGATTCTTGGATGATACAAATTGCAAAACCTCCTTTCTATATATAGGAGTCCATGGGGCCACAAATGTAATCCCAGTGACCTAACAATAATAATGTAAGGGCACAATAATAATAATATGGCGGTTACGGGGGTACAACAATAACAATGAGGGGGATACACTAACATAATAAGGGAATACACTATTAATAGGGACTTAACGGAGTTTCTTGTTTCTAACTCATTCCCATGTCCCTTTGGGCATAATAGCCTATAACAATGCTCTTTATTTTCCTTGAAAGTCTCGAGTCAAATTTCGGCCAAAATTAGGTCGAGACACTCACATTAGTTCATTAGGGTTTTTACCTTTCAAGGTCATCCTTGGATGTTTCGAGGAGCACTACTTTTCCTTTTCTTCAGAATATAATGACTCGGATGTAATATAATGTCGAAGACATGATTATTCCAAGAAGGACCTAAAATTTCAAGGAGGATTGTCTTCTCGGTTCAAAATATGCAAGTAAGAAAATGGGATAATGTTTGGCACTTTTGTAGAAGTGTTGATTTATCGGCGGAAAGAATGCGATGATGTAGGCTAAATACACTCTGAATGAAAACAATTTACAACAAGGGGAAGAGGAAAAACTTGGTCTTGTAGATGACTAGGTTTTTAAACTTGTTTAATTCCACTTGAGTGCTAAGTAAGTCATTGCTTGCGGGAAAATGACATGGAGGAAGCACAGAGGCCAATTTATCTTCAAATTTTGTTTCTAAACAAGCGAAGATAAATTCGACAAACATGAGAGAGGTTTTGTCATGTTAGCCATCATAATTTCGGTTATACCTAATGATGGTTAGAATTAGTACGTAGCCTTCAGAAGCAATTTCCAAGCTAATATGTTAGTTCTTGAAGCCTAGTTGTTCTCTTTGTCGAAAGAAATCGTACCTCACTTATTTTTTCACTTCAAAACCTCCAAGTCATCTGTTGATCCAAAGGAATTTTTTTTTTCGGGCTATTCGCATCCCTTTTCTATATTTCATTCCCTCATCTTATCATTTCTACCCACTGTTTTCTATCATTCCTTTTCCCTGCGAAATCCCTCTTTCCCCTTCTCATTTACCCTTAATTTCCCTAAAAAACCTTCTAAACCCCTTATAAACCATCAAAACTCCCTTATATGGTTTAAAACACCCTTTTCTAACCCCATCGGAATTCTTTAAAAAGCCTAAAAAAACCTCTTTAGGCCTATTATCTCGCCCATGTTTGACATAAGGCCTTAGCGCCTTTTGGATTAAACCCTTTGCCCTTTTCTTAATGTGACCCAACGCCCATAACCCGGGTGCTAAGTCCCTAGCCCTTTCCACCTTAGCTCCCATTCCTTCTTCTCCCCACATGACCATTCTCGCCTTTTAAGTCCCCTTCCCTTTTTATTTTCAAACTTCCACCCCTTTCCATTCACCGCTTCACGATAGATCTTGACCATCGATCGTCGATCAAATGAATTGCTCATTACCTCCTCATTGAACCATCCTCTCAATCATCAAACCCATTCATTCATTTCCCCATATTAGATCTCCACCATAGATCTCAATAGATCTAACGGTTGCATCGAATTACTTGATAAATACCCCAGCTTGCCCACCTTCCACTTTCCTCCGTAGTCAAATTGTTGCCGCGCCAATTTTTCCTCCACCATCTCCTTCCAGGCATTTTTCCCCCATCGCGCTCCACTCCCACCAGTAGATGCGGAGCTCCCGGTCCTGACCATGATGGTTTTCGCACGCATCTCGTCGAAACGATTTAACACGCAAAATAAAAACGGGCGGTATTGGGGTGGAAAGGTGTCATCCAATCAACCATATTACATCCATAATGAATAAAACGACTTACCACTTAGCCCACATGCGAAAAAAAATCTGGTTGCAAAACCACCATCCTCCATTTCCGCGCAGTTAATTTTTTCGTGGATTTTTCCTGGTTCCGCTGTGGGACCCTTCCTCTCATGCATTATCCCTTCCTCACCTTGCTTCTCCTCACCGCCCCCACACGGTTTACGCAGTCAATTTAAACCCACAATGCGAGGTTTTCATAATGTTTTTAATGTTTATTTGCGGGTTTTAAAGGCGGGTTAATATGCGAGCTCTCCCACGGTCGAACAAAGTGACAAAGAGTCGAGAGGATGATGATCCTCGACTCGAAGCAATGCGGAAAAGGGATAAGAAAGGTTTTTTATTACATGTTTAAGGTGATGTGTCATTAACATCGACCATTCATTCAAAACCCTCCTAACGCGAAAATCCTGTACACCGGCGAATGGAAGAAACGGGTGAAGATTAATTGAAGGTATCGGAGAAGTTAAGTTTAAAGGTTAAGTCAAAAAAGCATGAAATATTAAAATAATTAAACCATGCGAGATTATAGATAAAGACAACATAGTGAAATTAGGAAGGAAAAATGTGAATCGAGATAACACAATTTAATGATGAAATTAAAGGAAATATTAGGCTAAGCGACCTCGAGCACATCGGGAATGACCGGTTAATTCATCAAAATATCTGACGGATTATCACGGTGACATAACATCTTTTGATTGTCAAAGCGATTATTTTAAGACATGGAAAGCCTTAAAACCCACTCTTTTCACCTACTTTATCCTCGGGGAAGTAAAGACGAGTTATTAAACGGAAGAAATAGTGCAACTCATTCCTACCTTAGGCCTTAACTAGTTTTCAAGGGTAGGAATGCATTTACTTTGTAATTAATAACATTTTTTGAACCCTAAAAAAGAGTTCCACACTCCTCATTTCTTCTATAAATACGCTATGAAGAGCTCTTTGTTAGGGGTTGGTGGCTAACATTTGAACTTTTTTGAAGTTTTTCATAGTCACAAAATTTAGAATTAAGAAGAAATTAGTATTGAAAGATTGATGATGTTTGACATGTTTTGCTAATGAGAAGGCTCTATCGTGGATCCACGAGCATGGTGGTGGTGTTGTATCCTAATCTATTGAATTTTTCTGTTTTCCATTTTTTTTCATCATTTCTTACTACAATAGAGTAAAAATTTTAGGCTAAGAAATGTCTCCTAGAAGCACCTTAGACACATTTTACTGTCCATTGTTTTATGTTTTCTGATCCGGGTGGATATTGGTGGTCACTGCCTATTCCACTTGGGAGCTCCACCATTGTATTTCGGTTTTCATTTTTGGCACAGTTTACTATTTTTATGAGTTTTCGGGTCTAAACTTCGGGCCGTTTTGAAATTTCGTAGTAGCGTTTTTTTTGGGAAAACGGAGAGCAACATGGGTCCATGGATGAGTATTTGCTCATTCCATATTTGTATTCCTGGGATAGATCTTTCTAACGAGGTATGGTACGCGTCAAACGGAGATGCGACATGTGCAAAGTTACGCCCTGGGAAGTTGAAACACCAATTTACCCAAATGGGGCCCATAATTTGGCGCTTCATCTCCTAGGGTTAGGAGTTTGGTACATTTTAGGATTTCCCATTGTTTCTAAATAATAAATAGGCCCTCGAGCCTCATTGTAACTTAGTTCGAGCTGTAGCCGCCACATCTCTTCTCGAAGATAGCTACCGAACCCTAGCTAGTTTTATTTCCATTTTGTACATAAGAAAATTTTAGTTCTTTGATATTAATGAAATGAAGTGTTATTTCCACTTTGCATCTCTGTGTTATGGTTATATTTTTATTACATTTGCGTTCCTACATAAATGCGGATCGATTAATTATCGAACGCAGTCTGCTGCGATCCTTCTTTGCATGTCCCCCAACGAGGTCGGGGTATAAGGAACTAGGGCTCGATACGGTGGGTATTTCTGAGATCGACCCTCGCAAACCTCGTGAGGACGCCCATGGGAGACAAAAAGAAAGATGAGAGACGGAGGTCCTATCGAAATATTGCTCGAGGAGGCCCTCGAGAAACAGAATGCCATGATGGATAACTTTGCTCGGATCCTTCAACGGCTACCCACCCGGCGGCATGCATCCGAGCGGCCACTCTGGAGGCGCGACTCCTTTTAAGGTACGAGTAGGTTTGACATTCCCATGTTGAGGGTCGAGCCGACGCAGATCTTAGTAGATAGATGGTTGAATTTGTTAGAAGGATGTTCTCGGTTCATGACTTTCGAGCCAGGAGAAGATTATTTTCACTCTCGAAAGCTACCCCGATGTTAAGGGCTTGGTGGGAAACCTACGTGAGAACAAGAACCGGACGAACCCTCTCTTGTTCTCAGTAGTACCAACTTGGAATTATTTTCGAGACGCCATCGAAACGTGCTATCAGGTAAGGAGCTATGAGGACAAGTAAATATCCCCAATGGACCATCTTCTGCGACAACAAAGGGATCGAATGTGCATGAGCTAACGAATTTGTTCCATACACGCCTGAAATTGGGTATCAAATATTCGAGAGAAACATGCGGGTGCTAATGTATCGCGGTACATGCGCATAGATACATTCGGAGGAAAATGGAGTTCCTTGACATCTCCTCGCTTGGTACGTATCTGGGTATCTTTTGTAAGATTGGCTTCGAAATTCAAGCGAGAAGAAGCCATGCTGGTTACGTGAATCGAAAACGAGGAAAGGTGCTTCCAACCCGCGAGAACAAAGCCAGAGCCAAGGCATGGCGACTAAAGACAACTCATCGAAGCCACAAAGAAAAGAACATGCTAGCAAAGCCCAAAGAAGGACACGGGAAAGTGGTGTGAGGTTCCATAAGAGCTCCACTCACAGCAAAAGTGAGAGTGTCGGGCCAAACGTCCTTAGTGACCGAGATAGGGCTTGAGTCGGATACGTACTCGACTCCGAATCGAACCTAAAAAGGCCCGGTAAAGGAAACAGTTATTGATGCGGAGCCCACGCCGCGTTGCCCTCTGAAGATCCAAAGGAGGAACCGGAAGATCAGGAGGAGGAGGAACGTCTCTTCCTCCCCGGATGTGGAGTAGGGCTCCACAGGTACAATTCATTGGCAGCCCATGATAGGGCCAAAAGAACCTCATTAGAGTAGATGCCGTGAAGCGGTTGGGCTTGCGGAGCCACGGCTCACCCCACATCCATACACCATCGGGTGGCTTCACCAGGGACGAGATCTCGCGTCGGTCGGCAGTGTCGCCTTCCTATAGCATCAAGCCCTTCACTAATCGGGTATTATGTGAAGTTGCTCCTATTGATGTTTACGATGTATTATTAGGACAACCATACTTGTGGAGACGTCATGCTATGTATGAGTCTCGACCTCGTCTTGTTATTGTTACTTTGGGAAATAAGTTGTACGGGGGATACAGTGCCACCTCTAGCAGCTATCTCTTTGGTTGCGCAAAACAATGCGATAGCTCATTTCCAAAAACCCGGGGAAATTCGTTTTCCTAATGATTCACCCAAAGGCAAGAAGAAGAGGCATGGCCACGACCTGCAAGAACGGGGCTCCCTCGCACAACAACAAATGGATAAGGTTGTGGAGGAGTACGGGGACATATTCACCTCACCCACGGGGGTTCCTCTTGCACTATCGAATTCGACACCCGGAATTGATCGACCCCGGTGTGTCGCTACCTAATGGACCGATCTGTCGGCGCTCTATTTTGGAGAATGATGAAATCGAAGCTGAATTGGGGAGGCACATTGCGAGAAGGTCACATCGGACGAGTTCATCGCCATTGTGGGAGCCCGATCGTGTTGGTACGAAGAAGGATGGGACGGGAGACTACGTATTGACTATTGGGTGCGAGAACACGATCAACATGCCGGAATAGGTACCCAATCCATGGATTGATGACCTTGGACCAAATCAAAGGTGCGAAATATTTCAGCAAGATCAACACGAGTACGGGTATCACCGGGTACCAATTGAACCCTCACGATGTGTGGAAGGCTTGCCTTCAAAGCGAGAAAGCCTTTTCGAATGTTGGTCATGCCTTTGGGTTGACGAAATGCTCCCGCCACCTTCATGAGGATGATGGATGACATCTTGCGGCCATTCACCAACTCATTTGTAGTGGTGTACTTGGATGACATTCTAATCTTCGGCCCGGACTTGGGAAGAGCACCTTCACCACATCTGACAAGTCCTCCAAACGCTGCAGAAACACAAGTTGTGTGCCAATTTGGAGAAGTGCACTTTTGGCATGACCCGGGTTCAATATACGGATACATTATTGATGAAAGGGGGGTGCATGTGGATCCGGCGGAGTCCGAGTCATTCGGGATTGGCCGGCCCCAACCACTATAACGGAGCTTCCACGAGCGTTTTGGGTCTTGCTAATTTCTCTGAGAAAGTTCGTGTTGGGATTCTCTCATATCACTTAGCCCTTGAGTCAAGTCACGGGGAGGAGCGAGAAAAAAAAAAATTTGGTCGAACCTCAACGGAAGGCCTTCACGAATTGAAAAATCACCTCTTGTTCTTCCCCGGTACTCACTTTACCGGACTTGCAACAACCATTTGAGATCGAGACGGATGCATGCGACTATGCTATTAGGCGATTCTTACTCAAAAGGGACATCCGGTGGCATTTCACGGTGATACATTGTTTGACATAGTTCGCAAGTACCCCATGTTAGTGCTCAAATCTACCTCGAAATTTGAAATGATAAAACTCAAGGCTACATCAAACGCTTAGCCTCGTAGCTAGCCCTACGAGGACGGGGAGAGGGCTCTCTCCGTCAATCTCGGAAAATGAGCAATAGGATGCGAGATGACTTACAATAGGAACTGATTTTAGGCTAGTAAAGAGATAGGTGTATGTTTGATTTTTTTGGTTTTTGGGTTTTAAAATTTGGAGAAATGGGAAAACAAATTTTTGAATTCGGGGATAAGGTCGGACAACTGCGGATTTCAAGTTGGGGCGAGGTAGGTGGCCCCATCTTGATACTTTGAATTGGATATACGGACGGATCAGACCGACGAGGAGGCGAAGAGGGCAAAGAACTTGGATACTCTTCAAACGGTCGAAAACATATAGAACTAAACACGAATTCAAAGGCGGAAGCACGGTAAACAATGGATTCAACCTCTTCTACTCATTCAATTTAGTTCGGGAAGCATATGAAAGGAATGGAATACATTAAACATGAAAACTTACGGTAAACGAAGGAGAGAAAACACCATCGAAACAAAACACCACAAGGATCCCAACAAGTGCCGCAAAACCTCTGATCTTTCCCCTTAGCGAATATGAAAAAATATGTACAATGATATCAAAAGTCTCCCAAGAGTCCAACACTCTCAACCCCAGAAATGATTGAGAAATTACATTATATAGATCATCCTAACCTTCCCACACCTCTAGGGGTCAATTCCTCCTTCGGGGTCGGTTTCAACCAAATTCTAATCGAGGAACTAAAATCTAGGCGGCTAACAACTTGCCTCTAAAAGAGTGGAAAGCTGATTCATTTACATGATTTTCACTTTTTGAGAGTGAATCTTCTAGAATAGATAAAAATAAGCCAAATTTACATGCCAACCATCAATTTACATCATGAAAACCTAAAATTTCATCCTGAAAACAGCGGTCCAAACTAGCCGAAAATGCGAGTGGCGAGTTGAAAATTCGGCGAAAAAAATTAAGTGGGTCGCATTTTACACAGGCCAGTGGGTCGCATAACTTTCGGCCACATTTTGAAGTACTTCCCGGCATCCAAATTGAGCTCATGATATCTCGTTGGAAATCCCTGGATGTTGACTATCCAACCCAAGTGGAATTTCCCAATTTGGAGCTCATTTGACCCTCCAAAACCTCATTCTCCCAGAAGCACTTCCTTTTGTTGGTGAAAAAGGTGGCGACGAGGTGGTTTTTATGGTGTTTTTTGAGCTTTTTGACCATCCGGAGCTCGATGGAAATGCTTCGGTAATGCTGAGGGGGGATGCATAACTTACCATGAAAAATCCAAAAATGTAAAAATTTCCTTCGGCAAGTGTCACGAAAAAGTGAGCATATGAGTGCGAGACCCACTTAAGCTGAAAAACTTGTTTTTGAGACCAAAAATTTCAAAATGTCAAAAATTTCTCCGAATTTGCTCAAATTCGGATTGAGCGCCCTCCATCATGTATCTTTTTTGACCATCGAAGCATCGGCCAAAATCCGGAGTGGATCGAGGCCTTTTCGCCGTTTTAGTGCTTCGCTCAACCTCCTCTTCGGAATCTTCATTCTCGCTTTGCGGACATGCATGCGAGCCCAATAATGGCCTTTCATGTGACGAGCATGTCCTTGTCTCTGTCTTGAACTACATGAATGTACACGCGATGAAGAAAGGCGAGACCCCTTCCATGCCATGTGGAGATAGCACTGCGGCGATGAAGTCAACGAGACCCCTTCCACCCTAGGGTGGAGATAGTTCTCATCGTGGAAAACACTGGCTCAAACTCATTGGCCTCTACGATATGTTACCACTGCGGCGCCTTGCTATGCTCCATCTCGGTACATCAACCTCAACGGTTGAGTCAACGTCTTGCTCATATCATTGCTCATAAAAAGCTGAATCGTCTCGTGTGGCTTTGAACGAAGATATTTGCGATATGGATGCTCATATAGGTGCGGTGAAGGCAAAGTCTTAATGTTTGTTCAAAACCCAATGAATGTCACACATGTAATACGGTGCTAGGAAAAACCACGGTGATAAAGAAATCTTGTCAGGAGTGTGGGGACAACCCTTTGTTTGGGGGTTTGGGGATGTAGTCGATTTCTTAGTATGGGAAAATAGTGATAGTGAGGATTTTTGGGAATGGGAATAGGTGAAATAACAAAATGTAAATGAAATCTAAGGCATAATGTTTGAATATTGTGGCCATCAAAATTTTTTCAATGGAGGAAGGGATAACGGGTGATAGATTTAGGGTTTACCACATGGGAACAAAGGAAATGAAGGATGTGAAATAGTGGCATAAAAATGGGGCTGGTATAATAACGAGTGATCTCGGCGGTGAAATAATATAATGACAGCATTGATAAATCACTTTTAACAATGGCATAAGAGTGTTTTGATAAATGCGAGGTTTTGACACCAATTTCAAATGACCAACATCACTTCTCAGAAACCCTATGGAGCGAATTTTGAAATGAATATAGGGTTTATAGATTCTTCTCCCAACATGGCCTCTTTCCCAACATCAATAATATCATAATCATGCTAAAAATCCATTGAAAAATGATTAAAACCTGTTTGGAAGCTTTTGGAGTCGATCGGAATCCGAATGTTTGGGCGCAAAAAATGAATTTTTACGGGTTCGGTTTAAGTGGGTCGCAACCACTTCAAGTGGGTCGCATCCACTTCAAGTGGGTCGCATGCCTCTTGCCACATAGTGCATTTTGCAGGAAGCTTTTGGAGGCCTTCCGGGTGTCCAAATCGGGCGTGTGATAGGTCGTTAGAAAGCTCTTGGAGTCTGCTTTCCAACAGAAGTGGAATTATGCAATTTGGATTTCATTTACCACATCCAAAAACCAAATCTCCCAACACTAGTCAAAATGAGCAGAATGAAATTTGCCTCAAGGCGGACGGCATTTGCGATCCAACTTTTCAAAGTCTTCCTCAACTTCAAATTGAGCTCATGATAGATCATTGGAAATTTATTTCTGTCTAGTTATCCTTTGACTCATCAAGCAAGTCATTTAGCCAAACATGCTAGGATAAATCTTGATTTCCCAAGGTCACTTCGAGAGGTGCATTCAATTCTCCTGAGGCAACGGTATTTTTGACGAGTTCTCTAAAACCATGAAGTACCTGTGTAAAAAGTGAAGGTTTTTCTCCTCAGGTGCTTTACAGTGAAAACTCCTCTCTCATTGCCATCCATCTTTTATTGCTCACAGAAACATCTTTTGAGTGAAGCGAATCACGATGTGTGGAGCAAGGGATTTTGTCGAAATAGACGAAATGAAGGGGATAAGGGGCTTCTAAATTCTTGGGAAATTTTTGGAGTAGGGAGGGATGTTAGGAAGCAGGGGAAAGTGGAATCTCAGAGATTGAGTGAGGGAAGGGGTCCAAGGGCAAAACACGAGCCTAGCCTAGAAAATTGCCAAGTTGTGGCAAAAACTAGGGTTTGTGCAAAAATGAGGAATTCAGGGATCTCGGTGATGGGAAGTGTTTAATGAGGTATATTAAGGATAGGGGAAGGTGTGTAGACATCAGAATCTAATTTTTTCTAATGATTTGACCATCGAGAAAATGGTATAGAAAACCCTAGGAGAAATGGACCTTACCAGAACTTTCGTGACTTATGAAACGAGGTGTAAAATGACCCAATGGAACTGCATGATGATGAAAACCCTCACGAATGATGGTACACTCGGCTGAATGGTGACATGGACGTACACTTGGACAACTTTGGAAGGAGTGAAAGCAAACCCTAGACACAATACCTAGTGACCAAATTTTTCTTGAAGACTCATTGAGGCAGCAAAATTTGACCTTGACTTCTGTAAAATCACTTTGTAAGAGCATGTTTGATCACTGAAGGAAGGTTGCAAAGGCGGCTCTAACATTGGCTCCAATGGGGATGGTAGCTCCTTGGAGGTGCCAAAGAACGGCAGATCTTTTGGGAGGGGAAACGGAACCCGGTGCCTTCATCCATTGGGCGATGGAATCATTATTTGAACGGATAACACAAAACCTTTGACACATTTATTGAATAGAAAACTTATTTGAAAGCGGAATGAAACTTGTTCGAAACTTGACTCGATGGCAAGCGGAAATAACTTGAAAAAAGCGAAGCTCCATGAGACCAAACACAAATGACTCATGACTGACTTAAAACAAGACTTTACAAAGCTTTTGGAAAAAGGCGACAATCATCAAGATTTGGAATCATGATGACAACCACTGCATACTAATGAAATATGTACAATCATGTATATTAGCTTTCCAATGCAACCGGTCAAACGGTGCGCACTAGCGTTCTCCCGATCAAATCTCACAGTCAACAATACAAAGCGATGGCACAGGCATCCAAAAACATAGCTGACCATGATCTCCTTCATCATGATGCAATAAGCACCTTCGCTAGCATTGTAACAAATCTGCCATTGGATCACGAAAAACATGAAGATTTACCTCTGTTGAAGAAACAAAGGTGTCTTTTTCTCACCTTACGTCTGTCTTTATCATGTACTTCAGTAAAAGTATGCTCCTGGAGCTTCAAAAAACTGCGAACGGGTAGATGAAATGGAATCTCTTCTTGAAGAAAACATTTCAACACATGAGACATATGAAGAAAATGAAAGGCAATCGGAATGTTTGATCTTTTGTACTACGAAAGTATGATAGGTCATCTTCATATGATAGGACGACCGGATTTTCATTATAGTCATCGATCATAAGGAAAGAAACTTCGAGTGATTCTTGATACCCAAACATGACATTTCTAGCATCTACCATAAATTCATCCAAAGGAAGCATTTCACTTACTTGAATGAAGATCCCATCTTGTCGTACATCAGCGATTGGATTACCTCTTTATGAAGATTTCATTCGATGGTGACAACATTTGAATCAAAAAGTCACATCCCCATGATCTCAACGGTAAAACTCTCCTTTTCGGGATTCGGTACAAGGTATGCTTGGTCATTACGATCTGAATGCGGATGCGATATATTTGAGTGGACATTATCACAATCTGCATTTGAAACTTGACTTTCTGCCATGTTGTCTTCTTCCATGGACGGATACGAAATGACACTTTCTCTTTCATCTCTTTCGGCCATATAGACATCTTCAACACACTTCAGTCCTATAAAGTACAGCACGGGGCCATCATCCATTTCGAGAAAAGGAAGAAGTTCCACCATCACTTTCTTTACCATGTGCACACTTTGTAGATGCAGCCAACGAGATTTGGAACATGACCTTTCGATAAGCTGATCTATCTCATCTTCGGACGGAGGAGATAATACCTTTTGTTTTCTTTTGCTCAAACGGTGATTGTCTTCATTGATTTCAAGTGAAGGAGTATACAAATTTTCCTCATATGGCAGTCCATTTCATGTAATTCCTGGTCACTATCGAGATGCAAAATTCCTTCATCTTTTACCACACTAAGATCTTGATCTCTTTGCAAATTCTCATGATCGTCTTTATCTTTGCTTGAAATGGGTTTTCATACAATGCTTCCATGATATCATCATCCATGAAATTATCATCTTCATAATATTTCTCAAGGCTTTCAATAAAAGTAGAAGCATGTTTGCAACGGAGTCATGAACTAAATTTAATGATGGATAAGATACTTGATATCTTTCAATGAACGGGGCATGAAAATCCTTTAAACAATACATACGGAGCCAGTGACAAATTTTCATACCAAAGATTGGGCTTCACCTTCCCGAGTGGCTAGGAATATCTTCATCGAACAATCTTCGGGAAAAGCCACCTTGACTTGCGAATATGCATGTGAAATCTAATCGGATGTAAAGCGGCATCTTTCTTACCATCATCGTTAAAAGTAGGCGATTCTGGACCAATCTACCTTGGGCATCTTGTTCGGAAAACTGGAATGTGATCTCGCTCATGGGAGCATATCTTCTTGTGATTAGGTCCATCTTGAAAATATCACGGCCTCACGATCTCCCTGTAGTGAAGTCACCATGAAGCATTGATTGTACGGATCTTTCGATGAATGAAGTCGCCGGTGAATGATTTCGGCCTTGCGATGTGCGACGGGTCGATGCCATCAACGATCGAGATGCGAACTTGATATATCAGGGCAATTTATAAGTTAAGTGCTACGACTACAAGTTAAACGGAGATCGGCCCGAAGCGAGCGTTTATCTGCCAGGCGATGCATAACGGCGGCGTTTCGCGTGACTACACAGCGTGACTTGATTCCGTCCCCATAACGAAAACGTTTTTGAGTTTCTCCCCGGTATGATGTGTATGTTAGCGCTCAAATCTACCTCGAGTGGAAATGAAGTAAAACTCAAGGCTACATCAAACCACGCTCGGCCTCGTAGCTAGCCCTACGAGGACGGAAAGGAGCTCTCTCCGTCAATCTCGAGAAAAATGACGATAGGATGCGAGATGACTTACAATAATGCTTGATTTTAAGAGTTTAGTAAAGAGATAGGTATGTTTGATTTTTTGGTTTTGGGTTTTCGGCCCGGAGAAATGGGAAAACAAATTTTGGTCACGGGGATAAGGTCGGACGCTGCAGTTTCAAGTAGGCGAGGTAGGTGTTGTCTTGATGCTTTGAATTGGATATATGGACGGATCAGACCGACGAAATTTGAAGAGGGGAAAAGAACTTGGACCCTCTTGAGCAATCGAAAACATATAGAACTAAACGAATTCAAGGCGAGCACGGTAAACGATGGATTCAACCTCTTCTACTCATTCAATTTAGTTCGAGAAGAATATGAAAGGAATGGAATACATTAAACATGAAAACTTACGGTAAACAGAGAGAAAAACACCATCGAGAACAAAACACCACAAGGATCCCAACAAGTGCCGCAAAACCTACGATCTTTCCTTAGCCAAATATGAAAAAATATGTACAATGATATCAAAAGTCTCCCAAGAGTCCAACCTCTCCAACCCCTGAAAATGATTGAGAAATTACATTATATAGATCATCTAACCCCTTCCCACCTCTAGGGGTCGAATTCCTCCTTGAGGGTCAGTTTCAACCAAATTCTAATCAAGGAACTAAAATCTGGCGGTACATGACTTGCCTCTAAAGTGGGGCGATTCATTTACATGATTTTCACTTTTTTGGTGAATCTTCTAGGACAGATTAAAAATAAGCCAAAGTTACATGCCAACCATCGATTTACATCATGAAAACCTAAAAATTTCATCCACAAGACAAAAGCTTGGTCCAAACTAGGCGAAAATGCGGCGCGGTTGAAAGTCGTGAAAATTTAAGTGGGTCGCATTTGAGCCAAGTGGGTCGCATAACTTTCAGCCTGATTTTGAAGTACTTCCCGGCATCCAAATTGAGCTTATGATAGCTCGTTGGAAAGCCCTGGATGTTGACTATCCAACCCAAGTGGGGAAGTTTCAATTTGGAGCTCATTTGACCCTCCAAAACCTCATTCTCCCAGAGGCACTTCCTGGTGAAAAAGGTGGCGACAAGGTGGTTTTTATGGTGTTTTTGAGCTTTTGACCATCCAAAATCTGATGAAATGCTTCGGTAATGCTGATGATGCATAACTAACCACGAAAAATCAAAAAATGTAAAGAATTTCCTTGACAAGTGTCCCAAAAAAGTGAGCATATGAGTGCGGGACCCACTTAATGAAAACACATTTTTGAGACCAAAAATTTCAAAATGTCAAAAATTTCTCCGAATTTGCTCAATTCGGAGTGGCGACTCCCTCATCATGTATCTTGCCCAGCCATCAAAGCATCGGCCAAAATCAGGGTGAATTGAGGGCCTTTTCCCGTAGTTTTAGTGCTTGGCCTCAACCTCCTCTTCGGAATCTTCATTCTCGCTTTGCGGACATGCATGCGAGCCCAATAATATTGCTTTCATGTGACGAAGCATGTCCTTGTCTGCGTCTGAACCTATGAATGTACACGCGATGAAGAAGGCGAGACCCCTTCCACGCCATGTGGAGATAGCACTCGCGGCGCGTGAAGTCAACGAGACCGCTTCCACCGAGGGTGGGAGATAGTACTCGTCGTGAAGGCGCAAACAAAGCTCCGTGGCCTCTACGATATGTTACACCCTGCGGCGCCTTTGCTATGCTCCATATTAGTACATCAAACTCAACGGTTGAGTCAACGTCACTGCTCATATCCTTGCTCATAAGCCAGATACGAGTCTCGACATGGCTTTGAAGCAAGATATTTGCGAAGTATGGATGCTCATAAGGTGCGGTGAAGGCAAAGTCTTAATGTTTGTTCAAAACCCAATGAATGTCACACATGTAATACGGTGCTATGGGGAAAACACCGGTGATAAAGTATTGTCAAGTGTGGGGACAACCTTGTTTGAGGGGTTTAGGGATATGGTCGATTTAAGTGATATGGGAAAATAGTGATAGTGAGGATTTTTGGGAATGGGAATAGGTGAAATAACAAAATGTAAATGAAATCTAAGGCACATAATGTTTGAATATTGTGGCCATCAAAATTTTTCCAATGGAGGGAAGGGATAATTTGATAAGATTTAGGGTTTTACCACATGGGAACAAAGGAAATGAAGGATGTGAAATAGTGGCATAAAAATGGGGCTGTGGTATAATAACGATGATCTCGGCGGTGGGAAATAATATAATGACAACGGTGATAAAGCATACACAACAATGGCATAAAGAGTGTTTTGATAAATGCGGTTTTGACACCAATTTCAAATGACCAACATCACTTCTCAAACCCTATGGAGCGAATTTTGAAATGAATATAGGGTTTATAGATTCTTCTCCCAAACTGGCCTCTTTCCCAACATCAATAATATCATAATCATGCTAAAAATCCATTGAACAATGATTAAAACCTGTTTGGAGGCTTTTGGAGTCGATCAGAATCGAATGCAGGCGCAAAAAATGAATTTTACGGGTTCTGATTTAAGTGGGTCCTGCTCCTTCAAGTGGGTCGCATCCACTTCAAGTGGGTCGCATACCTCTTGCCACATAGTGCATTTTACGGGAAGCTTTTAGGCCTTCCCGGTGTCCAAATCGAGCGTGTGATAGGTCGTTGGAAAGCTCTTGGAGGTATAATTTCCAACACAAGTGGAATATGCAATTTGGATTTCATTACCTGTCAAAAATCAAATCTCCCAACACTAGTCAAAATGAGCAGAATGAAACTTTGCCTCGAAATGGAAAGCGCTGTTATGATCCAACTTTTGAAAGTCTTCCTCAACTCCAAATTGAGCTCATGATAGCTCATTGGAAATTTATTTCTGTCTAGTTATCCTTTGACTCATCGAAGCAAGTCATTTAGCCAAACATGCTAGAATAAATCTTGATTTTCCCAAGGTCATCGAGAGGTGCATTCAATTCTCCTTTTGAGGCAACGGTATTTTTGACATTTCTATAAAAACATGATACCTGTCGAAATGAAGAGGTTGTTCTTCCTTGGGATGTTGTGGACAAACACCTCTCTCGGTTTTCAAAATTCATCTTTTATTGCTACGGGAAACATCTTTTTAGTGAAACCGATCCCGATGTGTGGAACAAGGGATTTTTGTCGAAATGAAGCGAAATGAAGGGGATAAGGGGCTTCTAAATTCTTGGGGAAATTTTTGGAAATGAGGAGGATGTTAGGAAGCAGGGGAAAGTGGAATCTCAGAGATTGAGTGAGGGGAAGGGGTCCAAAGGGCAAACACGGGCCTAGCCTAGAAAATTGCCAAGTTGTGGCAAGAAACTAGGGTTTGTGCAAAAATGAGGAATTTTGGGATCTCGGTGATGGGAAGTGTTTAATGAGGTATATTAAGGATAGGGGAAGGTGTGTGAACATCAGAATACAAGTTTTTCTAATGATTTGACCATCGAAGAAATTACCTCGAAAACCCTGAGAGGGAAATGGACCTTACTGACACAAGCTTGAAGCATGAACAAGGTGTAAAATGACCCAATGGAACTTTACATGATGAAAAACCTCTTAATGATGGTACACTCAATTTGAATGGTGACATGGTGACACTTGGACAACTTTGGAAGGAGTGAAAAGCAAACCCTAGACCTAATGCTAGTGACCAAATTTTGCTTGAAGACTCATTGAAATGACAGAATTTGACCTTGACACCTTAAAATCACTTTGTAAGAGCATGTTTGATCAACGAAGGAAGGCTGCAAAGGGCGACTCTAACTTACCCACATGACAAAGAAATGTACTCCATTGTGCGAGCTTGTCGATAATGGAAGCATTACATTTTGGGGAAGGAAACAATCATCCACACGGAGACCATAGGCCCCTGCCGGTTCATACGGACACGAGGGAAGTTGCAGAATGATGGCCATCGAGAAGTACATATACGCAGCAGTTTCATTTGAACATCAAGTACAAGAAGGGTAGCACCAATCATGTTGCGGTGCCTTAGCGGAAGCCACAGGTCGTGGCGCCCTCGCCCACTATGCTCAACTCTTGTGGGCATGAGACTTTTGATTGGCCACTTCTCTATGAGATTGACCCGAGAATTCGACCAAAATTACAAGGCACTCTTGGGGGGTATACAAGTTCCAAATTTTCACCTCCAAGATGCACTTTTATGTCACATGGGACACCTTTGTGTTCCTTCATCTGCGACGTTCAAGATGATATGGGAAGCACACTACGGTCGAGTCGTTGACATTTCGGGGTCGAGAAAATAGTAGCAATCCTACGAAGTATTTCTATTGGCCAAACCTTCGAAGGATGTCGAGAAGCACATCGGATGCGCAGCATTGCCATTACCAAACCAGCCATCGAAGCGAGGCCTATACTCCCTCACACTACCCCTAGTCGACCTTCAGGAATCCATCTCCATGGATTACATGTGAGTACTGCCTTCCTCTTAGCGGGGAAATGGTATGTTTTGTGGTCATCGACAAATTCTCGAAGATGGCCATTATGGCGGCTTGCAAGAGAGAAAATATCACGAGAAGCCATTGCTAAACTCTTCTTTGAGCAGTGTGGGTGCACTTTGGGATCCCACGATGCATCATATTAGATCGGGATAGCGAGGTTCCTCGGCACATTTTGGTCTAGCCTTTGGTCGATGTTGGATACCAAGCTCACCAAGTCCACAACTTTCCATCCCCAAACGGATGGCCGGACATAGGTCGTCAACGAGAATGATTGTGCACGTGCATTGCATGTACAATTCAAAGCATCCACACACATGGGATGAGAGCCTCCCCTATGTACAACATAGTTATAATCGGAGCTCTCACGGTTCAATCAGCCATAGCCCCTTTCGGGTGGGCTTGGGATTCAGCCACTATGTCCCCGTGGCGCCATGCCATTTGCGGTACACTCGAGGGCCAATTCAACTCATGTCCGGTCTAAAGTTGACAAAGAAAGTAGCTTCATCGAGCGCATTCAACACATCCGCCAACAAGTTCATGATATATTGGACGAGCCAATGCCAAGTAAAAGCAACGGCATGATCAACACGGGTTCACACAACTTCCGGAGTGGGCGACAAAGGTATGGCTACATTTGAAGAAGGAGCGCCTCCTTTGGACCCACGCAAGCTTCGCCCTCTCCGATACAGGCCGTACACACCATCACCGAGGCACCGCTGAGAACCGGTGCCTTTGAGCTTAGTATTCCACCATTCGTTGATGCACTTGATCTTCAATGTGGATCGCCTTCGTCTCTACTTCCCACCTCTACTGGACACCTCGGACATTGCGGAGACAACTCACACCAACGAGAGTTAAATCCATTTGCATGGAACGAGGCCACCACATATTGTATCATCGGACACATACCAAAATCAAGAACACTCACCGGTAGAAGATCCAACTATATCGGAGTTGTCAAAAGCTAGCCAACTCTGCTGAGAAAGTGGACCACCGAGGACCAAGTTCGGCAAAATTTCCTCATCTCATGGGAGAACTTAACACAATGGGGACCATTGCTTCCTAAGGGGGAGGAATGATCCGGTGGATATTGGTGGTCACCTACCTATTCCACTTGGGGCTCCTACATTGTCTATTTCGATTTTCGGTTTCGACACGAGTTTTTTTTTCTATTTTTAGCGAGTTTTTCGGGTCCTAAACTTCTAGAGCGTTTTGAGGCCCTAAACGACGTTTTAGGGGAAAACGGAGAGCAACATGAGTCCATGGATCGATGTTGCTCGTTCCAAATTTGTATTCCTCGGATAGATATTTCTAACGAGAAATTATGAGTACGCGTCAAACGGAGATCGTATGCCAAAGTTACACCTTTGGGAAGTTGAAGCACCAATTTACCCGAACGGGGCCCATAGTTTTGCGCTTCATCTCCTGAGGTTAGGTTTTGTTATTTAGGATTTCCCATTTTTTTCTCGATATCAAATAGGCCCTCCAAGCCTCATTTTAACTCGAGTTCGAACTGTAGGCGCACATCTCTTCTCGAGAGATAGCTACCGGCACCTAGCTAGTTTATTTCCATTAAATACGTAAGCAAATTTCGGTTCTTTGATATTAATGAAATGAAGTGTTATTTCCATTGCATCTATATATTTATGGTTATACGTTTATTACGGTAACGTTACGCATAAATCCGGATCATTTCCTCGTTGAGGCATTATAGAGAATTCTTGTTCTCTCTTGAACCCTTATGCTTGTTTATTTCGAAATAGTTCAAACGGATTGGTCTCAAGAATGATTTATGGTTTTCACAGCACTTTCTTGCCACTTGAAATTTTTTCTTAAGTCTCCCTTTAAAGTATCAATGTGTACAGGTACGCAAAGTGCATTTGATCAATACCCTTTGTTCTTCGCCGAGATAATTATTTTGAAGGTATTTATAATTGTAATCAAAGACGTTTAGGCGTTCTCTCTTCAATGTCTGATTATATGTGAATCTTTCATGTTTTCTAAACTCCTTGAAGGTGAAATATTTGGATGAAATAGAGTGTTCCTCGACTCCTAGATTTCATTTGAAAAGTTTGTCTTGGAATTGTTATTTGTTGAAGTATGGTTTCTATAATTTATGGTTAGCCATGTCTATGGAATGCCTCTTCATGTTTAAATGATTTTTTTAAGCCCCTTTGTTGAGAAGTACATATAACTAAGGATTCTTAATTGCCCTTAGTTCTACTTCCTCCTTCTAAATCCTTAATGTCCATTTCATTTTCATCCACCAAACCCAGATCCATTTGGCAAGCTAGATTTGCCCTTTGATATCCCATATCCATTGATTGAGCTTGTTATAACTTCTTCTTAACTCCATTGCCCAATGGCTCTAATATTTCCCCTTTCTGTCTATTTTTCTTGATCATTCATGTCCAACCAACCAAACCCAATAAACTTACTGTATAGTAATTATCTAAAATCAACCCTTAAAATCAATCCAAGCTATATCACTTCAAACATATTGAGAGATACCTCTGCGAGACTAGGAGGGCTATATCCTAGAGCTCTAAAGCTTGGTTTGAATGTCGCCTTGTCATTTGGTTTTCCAATCATCCAAATCACGAGGACCCCAACATTTTGGTGATCATGGTGGGACTTAAAAAGATAAATTTCATCTTAGACATTCTTAAGAGCTCGAGAAGACCCACAACATCCTTAGATTGGTACTCAATTGCGCTGATGGTGGACAAAAAATCGTATTAAAACATTTGAAATCATCCACAGCGACTCCACAACTCTCAATAGACCTAAAGACTCCACTAGGAAACCCATTCTATCATAACATCACTCATACTCGGTCGAAAACTTTGAGGATTAAGTTTTCTTTGTTTTAAAGACTATTTTTTTCCTCTAAAGATTGTCATACGGGCGACTTTCTTTTCTATCGGTATAAAATCAACATAGTGGCCACTCCACATCCCAACATAGCAAAGAACAAATCACTCCACTAATAGAAGACTCGAGCAATTTGCAAAAATGCGAGTCAAGTTTCATAGCGAGTTTCGTTATGGTGGAAGAGAACTTGAATGTGAGGACCTTCCAAAGGCTATCCTTCTCGGCTCAAAATTCAGTAAACTTGGGAGACTAAGAAATGTTGAATTCACAAGATCGGTCATACCAATTCGGGGACCCGGAGAATTTTTGGAAAGTCTCCCTCCCCCAAAGCAAGAAGAAATTTCTTGCCTTTTGATGTGCCGAAGGATGATTGTGCTTTCAAGAAACACTAAAGATGCGGTGATTCGTCTGTCAAGGGATGCAAATAGCCTACAGTCATGGAAGGCTTAAAAGAAGAAAGTTTACATCATGTTTTTGTTGATCTTGTAGCGAGTACATGGAGGCCGATTGGGGTGAGTTATAAGCATTGATCCTTTGCAAGAGCCATATACATTAGGAGTGGTCACTGCTTGTGATGAGTAGTATACAGTTTTAAAGACCCACACATTCAAAGTACCCTGTGGTTATCTGCGACAAGCAACGATTTTCTACCCTTTTTCTTGCTTAATGGGCTGAAATAAGCATATTGTATCATATAAAACAACGATTTCCAAGTTAGATTAGGTTAGGTAGGAATGTCAATAAAGCTCGACTGTGAGCATTTAGTTAGTTTTTTGTTTTTTTCTTTGAAAGAAAAATTAAAAAAAATACAAAAACAATATAAGAAAAGAGAAGAGAAGCGATTAAAGAAAGAAAGGTACAAACCCATACCCGAACAAAGAAAGAGGTACGAAAGTGTACGAAGCTTAAATGCCACTACTAAAAGAAAACATTGCTATTTAGTCATACAGCCTAATCATGACTACATAGATTTCAATTCTTGTTGATAGGTTAGTGAAGAATATTTTCCAAAGCTGTTTAATCTTGGCTTATCGGTATAGTAGATTAGGATAGAATAAAGAATGGTTCAAACATGCTCTCAAAATGCGAACCAAAGAAAAAGAAAGAAAAGGATGGCTCCCTAGCTATCAAGCTCAAAACTTGAGTCAAAGAAAAGAAGAGGTTGGTTCTAATATATTCAAAAAACTTGAACCGGGGAAAAGAAAGAGAAGAGACTGACTCAAAAGATCAAAATAGAGGCTGAAAAAGAAGGGAAGGATGAAACATTTCTCGGATCTCAAGTCTTCCCGATTTTTTGTTTCATTTTCGAAAACAAGGTCTATGTGTAGTTTCTTATGCCATAGACACTACGGCAAATCGGTATTTGTTTAATCTTTGGTTTGTACGTATTTAAATTTCTATTTTAGAATGTAGAGAATGCGGATCTTTCCATGACTTAATCTTGACGGATAGTAGATTAGGTAGAGAAGCTTTTAGAGTCCATTGTTTAATCGCTTGGAAGAAACGAGGTAGAATTAGATAGTTTTATCTTTAAATTTTCAAAAATAATATGTAAATAGATGTAACAGATCCAAGTGCACTAAAAGAGAAGAAAAAATGCTAGGAAAATAGGTGTGGGTAGGTAGAGGTGTTGTCTTAAAGAGTTTTTCATACTTTCAGGTCATTGAAGAATTGTCAAAATGCGAATAAAATCGGCAAAAGAAAACAAATAAATTGTACCCAATGTTGATAAGGCACTAATTACGCACAAAAGCTAGAGATTGATAAAGTAGAGGTTCTCGACACCTAAGGGAAAGATGTCACTCCTAAATTGGAGTCATTGTTAGCCATACGCAATTTCTGACATTTATACCTAATGATGGCTAGAATCGATGCAAACCTTCAGCAAAGAACAATTTCAAGCTAATATGTTAGTTCTTAAAGCCTAGTTTTCCTCTCTGTTCAAAGAAATGCGACCTCCCAGCGATGTTTTCACTTCAAAACCTCCAAGTCATCCCTTGATCCAAAATCTTTGTTTTCGAGCTATTCCCATCACTTTTCCTATATTTCATTCCCTCATCTTATCATTTCTACCCTATTTCTATCGGTCCTTTTCCCTCTGAAAATCCCCTCTTTCCCCCTTCTCATTTACACCTTCATTTCCCTAAAAAAACCTTCTAAACCCCTTATAAACCATCAAAACTAACTTATATGGTTTGGCATACCCTTTTCTAGCCTTTATCGAAATTCTTAAAAAAGCTTAAAAAACCCTCTTTTAGGCACATTATGTATGTTTGACATAAGGCCTTAAGCACCTTTTGGCTTAAACCATCGCCCTTTTCTTCATATGACCCAATGCCCATAACCGAGGGCACTAAGTCCCTATCCCTTTCCACCTTAGCTCCCGGTCCTTCTTCTCCCCCCACATGACCATTCTCGCCTTTTGATCCCTTCCCTTTTTATTTTCAAACTTCGCCCCTTTCCATTCACCCCTCCACGATAGATCTTGAACGTCGATCTGTCAGAACCAACGGTGCTCATTTTCTCCTCCCATTGAACAATCCTCACGGTCATCGGACATATTCATTCATTCCCCCATATTATATCTCCATAGTAGATCTCAAGTAGTCTTAACGGTTGCCGCCAGATCTATCGATAAACACCACGTGACCCACCTTCCACTTTCCTCCGTGATCCCGATCTTTGCGCGTCACTTGGCCCTCCACCATCCTTCCACTGACGATTTCCCCCATCGCTCCATTCTCACCAGATTGATCTAGAGCTCCTAGATTCCCCGGCGGCCCACGATCGTTTTCGCGTGCATCTCGAAACAATTTAACACTTAAAATCAACGCAGCATGCGGTATTGGGGTGGACGGGGTGTCATCCAATCAACCATATCGTGTCCACAACGACTAAAATGACTTACCACTTAGCCCACATGCGAAAACAACCTGCGAAGTTTTGCAACTTGAAGCCATCCTCCATTTAACGCCCGTTAATTTTTTTGTATAGTTTTTCTTGATTCTCGTGTGGGACCCTTCCTATCATGCATTATCCCTTCCTCTTTCATTGCTCCTCCTACCCCCAAACGACACGCAAGCGGTTTAAATCCACAACACAGGTTTTCATAATGTTTTTAATGTTTATTTGCGAGTTTTAATGGCCGGTTAATATGCGAGGCTCTCCCATAGTCGAAACAAAGTGACGAAAAAGGCCAAGGATGACGATCCTCGAAAGGCTCAAAACAATGCGAGAAAAGGGAGAATAAAGGTTTTATTCCACATTTTAAGGCGATTTTCCATGAGCATCAACCATTCATTCAAAACACTCCGGCGCGGAAAGCCACCTATACACGGCAAAATGGAAGAAACGGTGAAGATTAGTGAAGAGTATCGGAGAGATTAAGTTTAAAGGTTAAGTCAAAGCATGAAATTAAAAGACTTAAACCATGCAGTTATAGATAAAGACAACATAGTGAAATTATGAAGGCAAAAAGTGAGATAAAGCCTTAACACGGTTTAATGATGAAATCAAAGGAAATATTAGGCCTAAAGCGACCTTGACCACATAATTCATCAAAAGTATCTAAAGCCACTTGTGGCACGATTTTCACCTACAAAGACACTCTAACGGTTATCCTGCCCCGACGGAGCATCTTTTGACTATCAAAGCAGTTATTTTAAGACATGGGAAAGCCTTAAAACCCACTCTTTTCACCTACTTTATCCTCACGAAGTAAAGACATAGTTATTAGCAGAGAAGTAGTGCAACTCATTCCTACCTTAGGCCTTGTGTGGTTTTGAGGCTAGGAATGCATTTACTTTGTAATTAATAACATTTTGAACCTAAAAAGAGTTCCACCTCTTCATTCTTCTATAAATACTCTATGAAAGAGCTCTTTGTTAGGGGTTAGTGGCTGGCATTCGACCTCTTTGAAGTTGTATATAGTTTGGCTTAAGATTAGGAAGAAATTGAAGTATTGAAAGATTGATGATGTTTTGACATGTTTTTTAATGAGAAGGCCCTCATCATTGGATCACGAGCATGAGTTTGTTGGTGATGTATTCTAATATGTTAATGTTTTTCATTGTTTTCCATTCTTTTTCATCATTTCTTACTACGGTAGAGTGAAAATTTTAGGCTAAGAAATGTCTCACAGAAGCACCTTGTTGTTGCTCTCCATAGTTTATGTTTTCCTCTGTGAGGCATTCAAAGAATTATTAATTTCTCTCTTGAACCCTTACGCTTCATTTATTTCAAGGAAATAGTTCAAGCAATTGGTCTTGAGAATGATTTATGGTTTTCCTTACTTCTTGCCACTTGAAAATTGTTGAAGTCACCTCCCTTTAAAAAAGAGTATCATTGTTTACGGTTTTCCAAAGTGCAATTTTGATCATACCCTTTGTTCTTGCGAGATAATTGTTTTGAAGGTCTTTATAATTGTAATCCTAGCAGCAGGGTAACCCTGGCGAAAACTAGAGATCTTTTTATGCCATGCACATAAAGAATGCATCTCATCAGCTGTGTAAATAAAATTTCAAATTCTGGCAATCTCAACTCTAACATTCGCGGAAACTTTTCATACATATGGATCCAAACCCATAACTCAAAATCTTCGTATTAAGAAGACTTACAACATCAATAATGCCAGCGCTCCCAAATAATTTCAAATATAATTCACTTTGAAGAGAATTCAAAGTCCAACAATCTGGCCATGCTATCTAACTTACCTCTCATCCAGCTGGATAACGCATTATTCATGGTTCCTCTGTTTAACTGTGCCCTTACCTTTTTCACAAACTTGACACTATTTAATAAAATCTAACCATATGGAATTATACATTCCACATCACCCAATTTCCACGCAACTGAATGTTAAATACATTATTGAAATACTCCCCAATCTTTATTACGCAATTCAACATACTTCAGATTACACCCATCTTTAGCACTGTGGTTTCCACGATCTTTATTCAGCTATCATTCGAATTAATTCGACTCCAGAACAGAGGAATCAATTAAATTAAATGTCCGGCAAATTCAATTACTCACATACCTTGTACTCATTAGATCTCTGTAGCTCGCTTTTCATTTGGACTCCACACCGATGTGAATCAATCGACGATCGCATGCACTAACCATCTCCGATCTGATGCCAATTCCCATGCTCCGATGCGATAACAATTTCTGTAGTTCCAATCCGATTCAATCGGAATCGGAGATCAGAGATCGCTGACCCATGCGATGCCAATCGGCGATTGCTCCGATGCGATTCAATCGCTAATCAGAAATTGCAACACAACACTTACTTTACAACTCTCCAAAGCTCCGATCCGATTCAATCGGAAATCGGAGATCGCCAGATCGCTGATCCGATGCGATGCAATTTGGAAATCGGAGATCTGCAATTTCAACGTGGCTTGATTATCGCCGATTCCAGAACGCCAATGCAAACTCTCCGGACCCGATTCTGCTTTAAACCAATCTTATAACCCGTTCGCATCTGATTTTGTTCCGATGCGATGCAATTTGAAACACATCCAACTCAATCCAATGGGATTATCGGACCTGATATGCCATGTAAATCAGCTTATATATATATATATATATATATATATATTTCTAAATCCACTCAAAGGTTCGCCAAATGTGTCTTTGTGCCAAATTTCTGAATTAACAACTTAAACTGCTTGCAGCCTCGAGCTATGCTACATTTGTCTTAATCACGGAACTCTTATAATTTAAATAACACATAGACAACCACCACTCAAGCAATTACACAAATAAGCCAATTACCAAGCTTTGCAAACTCGATATTTAATGATGCATGCAATTTTAAACTTATTCTTCAGATTCAGAAAACAGAGTTTTCGGCCTCAAGCCCATTACACAAGAAATTGACTTCTGTCAAACAGAAATCATCCACACACACCTCGGAGCTCTCGCTCCACCCAAAAACTTACTAATTTAGTTCTTCTAAGAACCTCCTCTATACTCATTACAATTTTCTTCTTTATATTAACTAGTTCCTCCAAATAATGCTAAATGATGTCTCCTTATTTTAAAGGACGAAATAGAATTATGATATTTTATAGCTTCTCATCACATCTATACAACCAAATCTTATCACTAATCTAAAATAAGCTAGTCTCTCATTTATTACAATAACAAACTGTTTGAGGAATCCAACCTCGCAAAACTAAATTTGATCAGGACAAATTTATTTCACTATGTTTAGCCACAACATGTGGACAAATCTCCACATTGCTGGCTAATTCCGATGCTCCTGCATCAGACTCCCCATGTAAGAAATTTTATGACCACTTGGTCATAAGTCTAGATAATTGTTTCCTCCTGGATCCAAAACTTTATTTTGTAATCTTTCCTGGCTTGTCAATTGCTCTATTGATGTTGTTATCTGCTGTTGTTCTCCAGGTCTCCATATTTTATGCTGTAATGCTCCACTTGCCCTGCCCTCAAGGTCTGCTACTGTCTTTCTCTTGCTGTCACTCATTTTCTTTCTTGCTGCTGTCTTTCTCTGAGACATTTTCATCATTAACCTCCTTATCAACTCAATTTTTCTGTCCAGTATATCCTATGTCTGCTGATTGTTTCCATCTCTTGATTGCTAAACTCTCATTCTTGCTTGTTCTTCACTTGTTTTGATCGCTTCCTTTTCACCCTTACTGCTGTTTTGCACTTTTTCTGCTGCTGCTACATTATTTTTTTGAACAATTTCTTGCCTCTGTTTTCTGCATCTGTCAACTTCTTCTTGATTATTATTTATGACAACTATTTTGTCATCCTTCTTCAGCAATCTATCCTGGACATTCATCCTCTGCTCTTTCAACTTCCTCCTTTGAAAGTCTAATTCTCTATATAACTCAATGATTTTACTTGGAGTGAACTTTGGAAATTTTCCATAATCTTCCATTTCCTCATTTGTTATTATCTCATTATCACATGGTCCTTCTTCCTCTGCTAAATCTAACTTAACATCCTTCAGTAGATGTTCTTCCTCTTCTTCCTCCATTTGGCTATCCACCTGTACCAAATATGTTCTAGCGTCTGCAACAACATCTTCAATTATAAGACAATCATTATAATAAAAAATATAAGGCCTCTGTACCTCTTTTCCCTTTAGCAACACTTCAGTATGTTGCGTTGATTTCTCTTCTTCTGTCAGCATATCAGTATGTTGATCCAAACTCAAAGAACTCTTGAGACTGTCAGCTAGTCTCCCCTTCTCATCAACTATTTCAATGATGTCTTCCAGCATTTGTCCACTGTAGTGAACTGATTCTTTCCCAGCCTCTTTATCATATTCTGCTTCAAAACTTTCATTTTCTGGAAGGTACTCTTTCACATCTTTGACAGTTTTAAAAAACTGCCTATCTTCGTCCAAACCTGCAATCACACACAAATCATTAGTTTTAAAATCACAAGACCTTACGGTCTTATTTGATGCTTCAGTCATCAAGTCTTCGGGCTGCTTCGAATCATTCATATGATTCAACTCCTCTAGCTCTTCATCACTTTCAAAAAGTAATGGTCCACTTTCTGGGTAACATATCGAAACTTCAACATCTTCTTCAGAATCTTCATTTTGCTGTAGCTCAACTCTTTCGAGCTTCTCTGTCTTCTGTCTGGCATCTATAACCTGTTCAAGTTCCCTTAGTTCCTTTATCAACTGCATATTCACCTGATGATTCCTATTCTCTTGTAGCCTCTGCCACTTCAGCTTCTTTCTCATGACATAACCATGCTTCTGGTTTTCCTCACTTCTTTGTAACATCTCCATTAACACCTCAAGTTGAACTGCTATCTCAGCCTTCTCCCTCTCATATTCCTCTTTTCTTAACTGTCTCTGTATGCCAATTGCCTTGGCATCCTTCTTCTTTTGTCCTCTGCTGTGGTTTATTTCAGAACCTCTGTTACGACTATCACTAGTCATCATCCTTTCCATCTCTATGAGTCCCTCACTCACTTTACTATGAGTTGCACTAAAGCCTCTTCAGCAGCAAGTCCTGTCCTGCCGCCACTTACCTCACCAAGCTCTCCTCACTCAGTCTTTTGGAAAGCAATTGGTTCTCTATCTCTGGAACCTCCTTTGAGCACTTCTCTTTGCTCTTCCTGGGCTTCAACTCATCTGCATCTTCTAAGAACAAACCTGTCCTCCTTATCCAATCTCTATTGGAATTCCTCAAGGGTCTGCCACATCTATGTTTTCACTTACAAACTTTCACCAGCTTCCTTTATCTGCTAGCAATTTTAACCTCATCTTCTATGGAATTTCCTTTTGGGAGTTGCAATAGTATTTCTGCTTCAATGCAAAGACTACAATCTTCTATTCTTCAAATCCAAATAAAACCATATCATCTTACCTTCAAGATCTCGATCTGATCTTGTCCTTCCATTCACCTGCACTTTTGAATGGACTATCCTTCCCACTAGCTTTCAGCTGTGACTTCAAATTCTGTTACTTCCAAAGCTTACTAACATCCCTCTTACAGTTTAACTACTGTAATCTCACTATGAAATTTCATTCATTCATATATGCTAATCATTAGACAAAATTGCATACCTTCAATTACCTTCGGAATCTCACCATTCCTGCAAATCTGTTTCAGAAAATCTCTGCACAATTTCTCGATATTCCACTACTGTCAATCAGATTTTAGAATCTGATCCTTTCTTCCAATCTTCCGACTTTATCTAGCAAAGCTTTAACTGTCAGCAACAATTCCTTCTTTGCTGAGTTTCTTCCACTCAGAAATCATTAACAGCTTCTTTCATTACTATCCCTTGATCTCCTTTGCTGAGATACTTCATTGCTGCAACCATCAATCCTCAATCCATTTCTTTGTCAGTAAAACTCAAATCAAAATTAAACAAACAAAATACCTGCACGATTTTCCATTCATTTTTCACATCCAATTGAATTTTCATCCTCCAAACATCGCTGTGGGTTCTTCCTGTCTATGCAATCTCTGCTTAATTCTGTTTTACCTGCCTTTAAGAACTTAATTTTTCTTCTCCATTCTCCCAGTTGTACTCTGATTTTCTTGACTGTCAGATTAGAATCTGACCTCCCTTGCCTGCATGCACATCTGCTACTTCATAAACACTGTCATAATTTATCTCTGCACTTATCACCTGCAATTTGTCAACCACTCATACAACCCATATCGAATTTTACCAATCAAAACAGAATTATATTCTTTTCGAATGCATAACCGAGAGTTACTTCTCCACACAGGATTTGATATAAATTCAAATTCAGTCTTCAACGCTTTTCAAGAAACTTTCATATAGAGCTATTCTAGCTCTGATACCAAATTGACGCAGGGTAACCCACTCAAAAACCCGGGATCTTTTACGCGATGCATATAAGAATGCATCTCATCAGCTGTGTAAATAAAATTTCAAATTCTGGCAATCTCAACTCTAACATTCGCGGAAACTTTTCATACATATGGATCCAAACCCATAACTCAAAATCTTCGTATTAAGAAGACTTACAACATCAATAATGCCAGCGCTCCCAAATAATTTCAAATATAATTCACTTTGAAGAGAATTCAAAGTCCAACAATCTGGCCATGCTATCTAACTTACCTCTCATCCAGCTGGATAACGCATTATTCATGGTTCCTCTGTTTAACTGTGCCCTTACCTTTTTCACAAACTTGACACTATTTAATAAAATCTAACCATATGGAATTATACATTCCACATCACCCAATTTCCACGCAACTGAATGTTAAATACATTATTGAAATACTCCCCAATCTTTATTACGCAATTCAACATACTTCAGATTACACCCATCTTTAGCACTGTGGTTTCCACGATCTTTATTCAGCTATCATTCGAATTAATTCGACTCCAGAACAGAGGAATCAATTAAATTAAATGTCCGGCAAATTCAATTACTCACATACCTTGTACTCATTAGATCTCTGTAGCTCGCTTTTCATTTGGACTCCACACCGATGTGAATCAATCGACGATCGCATGCACTAACCATCTCCGATCTGATGCCAATTCCCATGCTCCGATGCGATAACAATTTCTGTAGTTCCAATCCGATTCAATCGGAATCGGAGATCAGAGATCGCTGACCCATGCGATGCCAATCGGCGATTGCTCCGATGCGATTCAATCGCTAATCAGAAATTGCAACACAACACTTACTTTACAACTCTCCAAAGCTCCGATCCGATTCAATCGGAAATCGGAGATCGCCAGATCGCTGATCCGATGCGATGCAATTTGGAAATCGGAGATCTGCAATTTCAACGTGGCTTGATTATCGCCGATTCCAGAACGCCAATGCAAACTCTCCGGACCCGATTCTGCTTTAAACCAATCTTATAACCCGTTCGCATCTGATTTTGTTCCGATGCGATGCAATTTGAAACACATCCAATCTAATTCGATGGGATTATCGAACTCGATATGTCCTATAAATCAACTGATATATATATACATTTCTAAATCCACTCAAAGGTTCGCCAAATGTCTTTGCGCCAAGTTTCTGTATTAACAATTTTTTACAGTTCGCAGCCTCAAGCTATACCACGTTTGTTTTAATCACGGGACTCTTATAATTTAAAACAAAAATAACACATAGACAACCACCATATCAAGCAATTACGCAAAGAAATCAATTATCAAGCTTCACTGGCTGGCATATAATGATGCATGCAATTTTTAAACTTATTCATAATATTCAGAAAACAGAGTTTTGGCCTCAAGCCCCATTACATAAGAAATTGACTTCTGTTAAACAAAAATAATCCACACACACCTCGAAGCTCTCGCTCCACACAAAAACTTACTAATTCTAATTCTCTCTAAGAACCTCTTCTCTTGCTCATTACAATTTTCTTCTTTATATTAACTAGTTCCTCCAGCAATGCTAATGTTGTCTCCTATTTTTAAAGGATTAAACAGAATTATGCTATTTTATAGCTTCTCGATCACATCTATACAACCAAATCTTATCACTAATCTAAATAAGCTAGTCTCTCATTTATTACAATAACAAACTGTTTGAAGAATCGACCTCCTCGGTAAAACTGGTAAAACTAAATTTGACCGGATGGTTTATAAATTTTCATTGTCTTGGCCACAACATGTGAACAAGTCTTCATTGTGGCTGTTCAGTGCTCTGCATCATAATCAGAGATGTTTAGGTGTTCCCTCTTCATTGATACAGTTATATGTGAATCTTTCATGTTTTCTAAATTCCTTGAAGGTGAAATCGTTGGATGAAATAGAGCGTTTCTTGACTCCTAGATTTAATTTGAAAAGTTTGTCTTGGAATTTTTATTTTATGAAGTGTGGTTTCTATAATTTATGGTTAGCCTTATCTATGGAATGCCTCGTCATGTTCAAATGATGTTTTAAGTCCCTTTGTTGAGAAGTACATATAATTAAGGATTCTTAATTTCCCTTAGTTCTACTTCTCCTTCTAAATCCTTAATGTCCATTTCATTTCATCCACCAAACCCAAGATCCACTGGCCAAGTTAGATTTTCCCTTTGATATCCCATATCCATTTATTGAGCTTGTTATAACTTCTTCTTGACTCCATTTCCCAATGGCTCTGATATTTCCCCTTTCTATCTATGCTTCCTAGATCATTCATGTCCAACCAACGAAACCAAAAAAAACAAAATTGCACTCAATAACTATCCTAAAATCAACCCTTAAAAGCAATCAAGCTATATCCTTACAAACATATTGAGAGATCCCTCTCTGAGACTAAGAGGGCTAGATTGTAGAGCTCTAAAGCTTGGTTTTAATGTTGCCTTGTAATTTGGTTTTCCAATCAGCCAAATCATAGGACTCCAACATGTCAATCATAGGCAAAGGAAGCAAAACCTCCTACATTTTTTACACAGGTATCATGGTTTGGGACAAATGTTAAATTTATAGGTGTTACAAGAGATTTGTTGCACTTCTGGAGTGACCTTGGGAAAATCAAGTTTTCTCATAGCTGGAGTGTCCAAATGACTTGATTGATAAGTCAAATGAAAACTATACTGGAATATATTTCCAATGAGCTATTACAAGCTCCATTTGGAGTTGAGGAAGGGCTTCAAAAGTTGTCTGCACACTCACTTTGCATTTCTGCACCAGCATTAAGAAATTTTTGACTAGTCTTGGGTGAATCAACGTTTGACAGGTCAAAAAAACACCAATCAGAAAAAAATGGTATATTTGGAAAGTAGACTTCAAGATCTTTCCAACGAGCTATCCTAGGCCCAATTTGGACACCGAGAAGAGCTCCAAAAGTGGTATGTAAAACAGTTCTTTGTTTTTTCATCCTCGTGCTGCATGTTCAGCACTTGGCGTTGTGTGTTTGCACCGGCGCTGCGTGCCTGGAGCTTGGCACTACACCCTTGCTAGAGAGGGTTTCTGAGCTTTCCAACCACTCAAATCACATCAAATTTCCTTCAATTATTTTCCTAAGTCTTCCAAGCACTAATAAGAGGTAAGTGCATACCAGAAGCCCCATTTTTTATGCCATTTGGTGAATTATTAATCAATTGAAGTGAAACCCTAGTTTAAACCATAATTTTTAAGCTTGAAATCATTTTTATACCATTACTATATCCTCCTTAAATACAATCAGTCATAAACAAGAGTGATTACATTGCTTAAGGGTTGTCATTGAGTTAGTTTGCCACCTCACTCATTTCCTACACTTATACTCACTCACTCATTCCCTTCATTTGCAAAGCTTCCTTTTCATAACCCTCCCTTCATCCCATTTCACATCAGCCCTAGGGTTCTATAAAATAGAGTTTAACATGTCTAAGGAAGAAGAAAGTGGTATGGAGGCACAAATTCCAAGGAAGACCTTCATCATGAGCAATGAAGAGAGAGTTTAACAGGTGGACTCGGATGACCAAGATGATCATGAGGCCTCAAAGCTGATTATAAAAGAGAGGGATTCCATGATCAAAGAGCTGTGGGACAACATGGTAGAAGCTCAATTTGTCTTATCATTCTTAGAATAGGAGAACAAGCAGATAAAGGACAAGCAATTTCTCATGGAGTTAGAGCCTCTAAAGGCAAAAAGAAAATACATCAAGGGTAAGGAAATGATGGCACCTGATGACTCTGACCATTACGATACTCAAACCGTAAAGTCAAGACCAAAAAGAAGAGGTCTTAAGAGAGCTTTAGAGCAAGAAAAACATGAGGCAAAGAAACTTGGTTTTGAGGAAAAGATTGCTAAGGAAGTTGAATATGACAGAGAGGTATGGATAGACATAGTTAACTTACACCTTGAGAAGCTCCTCCACAAGGAAAAAAAAATACAATGAGATGCTCAGACACATGTCTAACAAGTACATCACTAGAAACAAGGTCTGCAACATCAAGCTCAAGCAGTTGAAGAACAAGTTTAAGGAAACCCTAGCCAAAAAAATGGAGAAGGAGAAGCTAAATATTCTTGCTGAGGTGTTCCTCCAAGCTTCCCAAGTAAGATCAGCAAGCTAATTTCCAAATTTTGGCACTTTGTGCACATTTTTGAATTTTGACAGTTTGGCTTGCAGAAATTGGGCCAAACACATAGCACCACTAGCGTTGCGCTCTTTTTTGGGGCACTCAAATGGGAAAAGGTTAACATATTCATGTTCCTCATGTGAAGAACATCATCCTCAGAAAAGTTCAGACCATTTGAAGCAAAACTGGTCTCTCAAAAGGGCCAAAAACCACCAAAAAATCACTTTTCTGCCCTCTTTTCAGCACTGGCGCTGCGCGTTTATCAGTCTTGGGAGAAATGGTTTTTAACAAGGAAAATGAGAACCATTCTAGAAAATAAAGGCATATTTGGAAACAAGACAGGACAGGATTTATAATGAGCTATCATGGAGCTCATTTGGACACCAGGAAGGCCTCCAAAAGTCAGTTGCAAAACTGGAATTTTTCCCAGTCTTGGCACTGTGCCCTTACCAGAAAGTCAACAAAAGACATCAAAAGGCCTTAAGGAAAAATATCTCCAAAGTTATCTTAGAAGTTATGTTAGAAGTTATTTTGGTAATGAAAGAGTCTAAGATATTTTGCCTTGGGCCTTGCATGGTCTCAAAGGTCAAAATGACTTAATTATGTAATATATGACTTCTCAAACCCTAGCTAGGGTTCACCTCCTCATTTTTCAGATAGATACTACATGTATGCCTCATGTTGGTTGTTGGTTGATTTTTGAGCTCAATATACATAGACTTGGAGTTGTGAAGAAATTAGTTTTGGAGTTTTGTGTTTGTCCACGATTGAGCATCAATGGAGCAAGCATATTCATAGGATTCATGAACATGGTTAGTGGTGATGTTTTCCTAATTTAGTAATTTTTTCCATCTGTTTTCATATTATTTCATATTTTCTCATGCAATAGAGCAGAAAATTTAGGTTAAGATATGTTTTTAGAGGCACCTTAAGGTTGTTTTCCTTCTATTTCTTATATGTTTTCCTCTGCTAATTCTGATTGGAGAATTCTTGATTGCTCTCTAGCTCCACTTAGCTTGTTTTCCTTGAAAATGATTTAATGGAGTCATGCTAAAGAAGTATATGGTATGCCTTGTCCTTTAGTGTAGCTTAAAACATTATTTTTGAGGTCTTTCTTTGAATCATTTCTTATTAGGGTTTAGGCGAAATAATTTTATGGTTTGCCCTATTCTTTGGTCTATCTTGAAAATTCATTTCAAAGGTCTTTGAAGTCTGATTAAAGAACATAGGAGTTCCCTGCTCTTTAAACATCACTTTCTTGTTATCTTGAATTTTTTCTTTCTCTAAAAGCAAATAGCTAGAGAATTTAGGAGTTCCCTACTCTCTAGGGTTTGTTGGATTGTTTTTTTTAAGTTTACTTGGTAAAGTTTGACCAGAGAAGTTTATGGTGTGCCTTTTCCTTTGGTTATTTCTTAAGAATAATGATCTTGAAAGTCCTTCTTGTTATAGTATATGTTAAAGGATTCTTAATTTCCCTTTAAACCTACTATGTTCACAATTTAATGTTAATTTTATATCCACATAAGCTACTAAGATCCATTTGGCTTTGTTAACTTGCCCTATGAAACACCCTTGATTCATTTTTGTTCTTTTTAAGCCTTTTACAGACCCCATAGCCCAATGGTTTGAATTTCTCTTACTCTATCTGTTCTTCTTGACTACCTACCCATCCAAACAAAACAAAACAAACAAACCCTATTACTTTAACTAACCTAAAATCAACATCCTAAATCAAACAAGTGACACCTTTTATACAAATTAAGAGAGAGCCCTCTTGAGTCTAGGAAGGCTAGGTCCTAGGACTACAAAAATTGGTTTGATGTTACCCTTGTCTATTTGGTCTTGCCAATCTGCCAAATTACAGGGACCTAACATATTCTTTGAAGAATTTCTTCCTTCTCTTACTTCATAGCAACCAATTGCTCATGAAGACTATTGCTTTTTCTTCTATATTCATACAGAATTTGCACCATGTCCTTCGGGATGTAGAAGTCTCGCTTCATGTCTTCATAGAAAAATATTGTGAAGGAGGAGGAGTTTGAAACCTCACTTGATGAAGTTTTCATCTTATGAAAATTAAAAAATAACTTCAATCAACAATTCACAAAGCTTACAAAAACAATTTATAAAGCTTTTGAACAAAAATGGCTGTAGAGTAAGGCTCTTCTTCAAGCAGCCCTTTGCAAACAAACCCTTTTGTGATTCAAGGGTTGCCTTGAGGTCCCTTAGGTAAGGAAGATTCCTTCAGACCTTCTTCCTTCTTGTCCTCTCCTGGACTTAGCTAACAATATCTTTCCCTTCACCTCTAGAAAACTCAAACTTGCAAGCAACAATCTGTTTGCAAACAATCAAATTCTTTGAACTATTTAAACACCTTTCAAGTCAAACAAGAAAACTTGTGCTCCATCAATCAAGAAAAATATGCTCTGATACCAACCTAATCTGAAAATGGGTTGGATAACTTGCTATGCTTTTCAATAACCTCCCACTCAGTTAAACAAATAAAATATCTAGCTTATACTTGACTTTTGCAGAATTTAATTCTTGAAACAGGTGTCTGTTTTTTTAACTATTTAAGTGCTTTAAGTCCATTTGTTTTCTCTGAAATTAAACATGTGCAATAGGCATATAATGCAAAAAATAAGCATCAACACATAACAACAAATTTAATCTAGGAGCTCACCCGAATATCGTGGCCTACTTCTCCTTGAGCTCTTGTCATCTTTACTTGGCTCCCTGGGATTATGGAAAATTTCTTTTACAAGTTACAAAATTAACTCCAATTGTTAGATGAAATGAACCAATGGGTTTCAAATACCATTTATATCCCAGGCATGGCTTTCATCACTCTGAAAACAGATCTAGGCTTCCTTAGACTTGATTCCTTCTATCGGTGATTTTAAGCTACACTGTGCTTCTCTATGGAACTAACTCCTTCAGAATTATTTTTCTATCCCTGAAACCTCACCTAATTTATCCATCAAATATCAGACATCCAAAATGGACTGATCATTTTCTGAAAATGAACACTGGCTCCCCAATCTAGGCCTCCATCCACTGATGGGCCTAGGCTGCCCAAAACATCCATGTGGCTTCTAGTGCTCTAGATGTATTCCAATGGCTCTGAAAATCCATTCAATAGATTCAAAATGCCAAAAATAATCTGAATATGCTATTGGTTTGCTGAAATTGGCCTACGGCTGATCCAGTTTCGCCTCCAACACCTAGTGGGACCCCCTGGCTCTAGGGTCAAAGAAAAATTATCTTTGGGTTCTCGACCTCTAGAAGTCTTCAAAAGCTTCTAAAAACTCCTTGAATGGATTCAGAAGTATCCAAACAGTCAGAAATGAATATTGGTTTGTTGAATAAGGTCCCTAGCTACCCTGGCTAGGCCTCAAACTGCTGCTGGCACTTGTTGGCCTTAGTGTGTTGGAAATGTTGTCATTGATGGCAAAGGAGCACAAAGGAGCAGCACCTTAATCAACAATAAGGTAAAGTAGAAGACAGGGAATAGAGGCAGCAGAGAGCTAGTAGAGGCAGCAAAAGGACAAGAATTAGTCAAGGAGTAGAGGAAGCACAAAGGAATGAAGCAATAAAACACAGTAGTTGGACTAGTAAGATCAACGAATGTCATTAAGACAGATAGACAGAGAAGTGGATCGATTGCTCAGAGAGACTCTGTATTGTTTATTGAAACAGATCACATGTATCATCCCTTGAACGGCCCGTGGAGGCCTCGAATGATTTTTTTTTCTTGATTCCTTGACGATGACCTGCATAGGGACCTGCACCGAGCTGCATAGTGTTAGGAAGCCAGAGAGGAAAATTAGGAGAATAGAAGGCCATTAACTTTGAAGATCTGGCCGAGGACCAGAATATTGTAAGAAAGTTCATTTATATGAAGAACCTATTTATTCTTATGCGTGCATTCCTGTTGGTCTTATGTGTACATTGATTTATTCATGGATGGCTAGATTCCTGCGTTGAGTAATTGATATATATATAGTGTATGTGAGAATGGTTGGACCTCTGTAGCCAACTATGTAATTGAATTTTGATGTATGGGAGGTTATGGCATTACTGCACACCTTTGGTAGACAAAGGGGAGACTGTGATTGAGTATTGGGAATTTGACATGTGTGGCCAATTTCATAATGAGCAGAGGATACCTACGGTGCCGAGAAGAAGCCCCATAATGGATTTCTGAGATTCTGCACTCATTAGAAGATGCGAGGTTATGCCATCGACCGTGTGGTTTGAGTTAGAAGTGTCTAGGTGGATAAGGAGGGACGTTAATCTCGGTTCGATAATTCTGAAGCGATGGCATGGTTCTGAAATGAAACATTAGAACTGTGCGACGGAGCGGTCTGACTACAAATGAAACGTTTTTAAAGAGTATGATAAAACCTTGAGGGAAAAGGAGAGGAACCACGAGCACTATGAACAGTGACAGTGGGTTTGGAACCGACCCAATGGTTTTCGCATTAATTCAAGATGGTAAGCTGTATTTACAATTCAAATGTGATATATGCTAGGAGCTGACACGTGGTCTTAAGCGGGTTGGAGAAACCGCTCTCATCGCGTGGTTGTTGTGCGTTAACTGTCGACGGTGAAATGAACGCGATATTGGATTATGGTCGTCGGATCATCCTGGACAACGCGATAAGCCTCCCACCGTCGGATGAGAAGGGTGCGTTAAGAGGCTGGGCCCCAGTTCATAGCATGGCTTCTGAGAGTTAAATTTCATATCATTTAATCGTGCAATTGTCGTAGGATCGGAGGGTTGGAGCGCAATAAGACATGCGCCGTTGGATGTGAATGGGAAATGAATTGTTGTGATTGACCACATCTATGTGTTAAGCTGTGGGCCCGAGGCAATTACGTAGGTTATTGTTTGAGGTTAAAACCTTAGTCGAGGCGTATATTAATGTTATAACAATGGATGCGATGATATGAAGTTTTAATAAGCCATGGCTCGAATCAAAACCGTAATATATGATGTAATGCCATACATTGATGATAAATGTAATATGAAGTGTCAGCAGGGTTCATACATTGGAGGTTACGCCATATTCATTACACAATGAGTTTAACAAGTTACAAAATGGGTTTTGGTACAAAGTTTTCATTTTAATTATAAATGTTAGTGAAAGAAAAAATCAAAGGTTGTTATAAAGATTCTTAACATTCGAGTGGGGGCCATATTATATTATGGATATTGATATTATAAAACGTCGGATATCGATTCAAAGGCTTTGATATATGTTGTGGGCCAGAATTTTATGTGTAACGAGTTATATGGTTATCTGGGGATTAAAATAAATGTTTAAGCTTTGGAACTATTATATTTCACACATTATTTAATAGAGCAGGGATGTAGTAATAAGGCACCAACCATATAACTTAAACATATGCACTATATATGACTGTTGTGCATGGGTTAAAGGAATAAAAAGGAGAGGTATACATATGTGTTATGAATTCGTTGGAGATTGAAAAGTTTTAATGTTAAAGAAGTGAGCACAGTATTTTGATTTTTTATTAACCAAAGTCAAATTTTATATTAACGAATCTTCATATGAGCGCCTATACGGAAGTTATTAAAGGTTTGAAGCCAAGAAGTAGAACCTCCACAATGAATAGAGATTTCCCAGATTAGACAGATTGTGGACCCTTTTTGAATGATTAATTGATGCATGATATTTTGAGATTTATTGGTGAGCTAAACTTATAAAACAGGCATATATATAACAGATACACAACTACAGTGAGCTTGGGGAATATGTACAGAGGTAAAAAAAGACTGCAGAATTGAAGAGGTATGCATCGAAGGGATTTAAAATTGTAGTGAACAGGTGTACATGCACAGGTGCTTAGACTTGCAGTAAACAGAGGTATGCAGGACAGTTGCATGAAAGCAACAGAAAGGATAAAACTAGCAAGCCAAGGGCTGAGTGAATTTTATATACTGTAACTGAAAATGTAAATGTTTTAATTGTTTTATATTGTTTGTGATGCAAAGGCAAGTATCCGAAGGAAAATAAAAATCCCACTGTAACATTGAAATTTTTACATATTGTTATACTTTTTTAAATGAGTTGGACAAAGGAATGAGAAGGTAGAAGCCAAAGCGTCATGGCTGTTCACTCCAAATTCCTCGTGCAATAAAAATGGTCATGTGATGAAATCTATATATAATATCAACTTGATATTCATTGTGTGGTTAGAGAGAGTGAGTATAGATAATGAAGAGTCTGGAAAATTGAGGCAGAGAAGATAAGAAGAAGGAGGAGCAAAACGAGATGCTATGAAAAGTTAGAGAATGAATAAATGAAGCAGTGAGGCAGAGAAGAAGGAGGAGCTGAGAAGAGAAGAAGGAGGAGCTGATAGTGAATCTGAGAAGATGCTGAAATGATATAAGGCAGATATGAAGACTAATGCACAATAGTGAAGATGGTACAGAACAGAGCTGATATCCAAGGTAAATCAGCAAATGTTTTTCTTTTGAAAGAGTAAGGAAGTTGGAGCTTCCCTATGATTTGTGTGATACATGTCAGTTGTAGTTGATTGAGGTAGAACCTCCTATAGGTTTTAACTGCAGAGAGAAAATAGATGGGGAGTTGGTGCTTCCACATCAAGTTGTAGCTTGATAAAATGTACATTGTGTTGTGCAAGGGTTGAGCCTCACAGCAGGTTGGTGCACCAGAAAATTGATGGGATTTGGAGCTTTACGCTGACACGAGTTGTAGCTTGCGAAATTGAGGTAGGAGCCTCCTGTGGGTTGGAGCCTACAAAAAATCAGTGGTGAGAGGGAGTTGGAGCTTGCCTTTGCATCGCAACAATAATAAGATGTGGTTTTCTCCCTTTATGGGTTTCCACTTATATCTGGTGTCTATGTGCATGATGTCTATGTGTTGATATGGTATATCTATTTTGCTTAATACTTGCTGCTCACATATTAAGACTGTTGGTACTCTATCTAATCTTCTTATTAATTGTTGCTCACAAATAAAGATTGCTCACATATTATGTTGATCATGAAATGAAGGTGTTAATAAATTTTAATGAAAAAGTTTTAAATTCCATGAATGTGTTAAACTGATTCACCCCCCCCTCTTAGTTTAACTAAGGATTCAAAAATTGGTATCAGAGCCAGTTCCTTTGGAGTAAGCTTAACAGCTTGAAGGAGATTTGGTTGAGTCATGGACTATCAAAATGTACCTATGTTAAATATAACAAACTTCCCTGAATGGAGAGATAAGGTTAAAACAGGATTCTCAGCTTATGAACCTGAGGTATGGAAACTTGTATGTGATGGTTACTGCACAGACTCTCCCTCGGTGCAAGAACAACATAGGAATGCCAAGGCAAAATGTGTGATATTCAACAGTCTTCATAATAAGGATCTTGAGTTAATAATGGATTTAACCTCTGCAAAAGAAATCTGGGATAAATTGCATTTCATGCATGGAGTAGACACTAAGGACAACAGTGTCAAGAAGGAGAAGAGAATTAAGAAGAAGAAAACTTTAGGTCAAAAGGAAAATATTCAATCGAATGAGGTACCTGCTAGTGTGAATGGTAGTAAGAACCATGAAGCAATTGTAGCTGAAGAAAAAGCCAAACTCTACACAGCCTTGAATGAAATAGAAAGACTGAAGAATGAAAACAAATACCTTAAGACAGTGGTGCAAATATGCGATGAGAAAGAATATGAAGATAAGAAAGAAATTATAGGCCTGCAGACACATCTTGAAGAAGCAAAGAAAGTAGAAGACACTCTGCTGGAACAAATGAGAGAGAAAACTCTTGAATGTGAAAAATTGGAAGAAATGGTAAATATAAGGAAAGAACTTAGAAAAAGCCAAAAGAGAACTATTAATGAATACACCTCTAATTAAAGGCTCTAGACAGTTGGACCAGATTCTCAATGCTCAAATGTCACCTCACATAAAAGCTGGGATAGGATATGAAGGAGAAACCAGCAAGTCCAAGGTTGAAGATAATAGGAATATCATTTTTGTAAAAGTTGTAAAGGACAATGAAGCAACTCAGAAGATTCCTACAGTAGTAGAAAACCCCGACGTGAGGGCTGTGAGTTGGAGAAACTAATCAGAATCAAGTGGCAACATGAAGGATAGAGAATGAGAGGATGAAACGATTCGTTCCAGTGAAAAAATATCTGTCCATAGGATGGTGATAATTGAGAAGTTTTCAAAGAGACATATCCTACACGGAAGTATACGCATTCTCACCTTTTTTAAACCAAGACATGAAGCAGCATTTGGCAAGACCACAAAAGAGAATGGCTATTAGCAAATAAAGAATCATATCAAATGAAAAAAACACCTCAAGCTAGCGAAGGAAAAATAAATGCTGGGTACACAGTGTTCCACTTGTGTGTACGTGCAATGAACATGGACATAAACTTGTTGATTGTAAATTATGTTCAAAGAGGGGAACAAAATATTATATTCTAGCTCAAATGTACTTTGATAAAATAATATGTTATGTATGCCTCAAACTTGGTCACAAAGCAAAGGAATGTAAACTGCCATATATATTAAATAACTCCAGACAGATGATGAAATCCAATCCAATTAAACAAAAGTATGAATCAAAAAGGAGTACAGACATTATGATGAACCCCAATAGAGTATGGAAATAAAAGAGAAAACGGGAGCCTATCATCTCAATAACATAATGAATCTAGCATAGTCTCAGGGGGAGCTACTCTAGAAAACAAAAAAAATATCCAAACAGTGACAAATATGAATCAACATCATAGGGGGAGGGTAGTTCATAATTATTCCCCATGAGAGTAATCTGATAAGAGCTCCATGTAATGATAACAGCTATGAGATTAGGAAGGGAAAGGAAATTCCTCTAACAGAGATCTATAGAGGAAGAAGATCATATGAAACACACAATATCCAGCAAGGTAATAGAAGGAGAAAAAGCAGCAAGCAACCATGATGATAGAGGAAACCTTAGCAATGAACATGTAAGCTAAGAAGACTTCAACACATTAAAGTGATGATCACACTGTGCCTCATACTGCTAGAATTAACAATGAATCACATTAATAAGGATGACTGCCTATCATCAGTTCATCACATCTTTCAAAAGGTCCACTTGGAGGAATGCAGTTAAGTGAGTAATAAATATTTGAGTAATCAGCCCACGAAGATTCATAGAAAATAAATTGAAGATGTCTTCATGAAGATTTGTATGTTAGAACAATTGAATTGAATATAAAACAACAATGACTCTGGAGCAGTCCTAGAAAAAAACATGCAATGGCTTTCCTTGGAACATAATGTCAGAGTAAGTAGCAGGTTAATGATTCCAAGATCTAATTCAGTATATTGATGGTTGTTGGTGTGAACAGTGAAAAGATCAATAGTAGAAACTATGGGTTCATGTGCAAACTAAATTGAATTCTCTGCATATTTTATCAAAGTAATATCAATTGGTACTTGGTACAAGCAGCATGCCTATCGACAGAATATCAAGTGTTATCATGGAGCAGCGATAAGGTACAGGTCCTAAGGATCAAAGGATTATGGCAAGAGTACATCCAGCATAAAAGAGTCAATGAAAAGGCTAAAGCATCAGTATTTTTGTTTACTCTTGAAACATTATATTGAGCATTGAAGCAATATCTTTTTCTCTATAATTGAATGCCTTTCATAAGTCAACACTTATATATCTTCAAGGCCTCTAACCCAGATATTCTGTTTGTGTGGTACAGATAACACAAGACTTTAATGTGCTTTAAGTTGTGTGGAAGATCATCATGATAGAATAGTTAAAATATCTGAAGTATGAAGGACTACTTGATCAGTAAAGATAAATTGACCATTGACATACATACCTCCTTCTGTCATGAAGAAAATTGCATGATTGGTAAGTGAGTTTGACTAATACATTGAATGTGTCTAGCCTCAAGGGTTTGTTTTTGAAAGTGCAGTGTGCAAGCAGTAAAGTTGGTATTTGGTCTCTTAAATTTAAAGATCACCTAATCTCACAATAAGTTGTAAACTTTGGTTTGATTCATTGTTCACAACAGCAATAAGGACCTTTCAGCTATTAACTGTAATATCATTATCAGCATCCTATCTCATATCATCACCAACAGGCAATAAAAGTGAATCACGGCTATAAAAGATATATTGGCATCATTATCATAATTGAACAGGTGTGGTACTGTAGATGTGTATTGCAGAAGAAGACATACTCCAACTACAAGTTCCTCAACAGATATGGATTTCAGATGAAGATTATAATATAGACAGAAGTATAGCTGAAGCAAGCTTTATATGTCACATGGAGCATTCACAATCCTTAAGTATTGATCCAATGATGCATCCCTGATTATACAAATCTAATTATATGTGGTTGTCATCACCTATGTATAGACAAGTTCAAATATTCTCAAAAGTGTTCTCTCAACAACTCGTGTACACCAGTTTGGAGCAGCAAGGCACAAAGTCAGAAGAAGAAGGCCTAAACACATCTCAAAGAGAGGAAATGAAGAGATAGAAAGCACACTATGAAATGTGTAACCCTCTGCCATTAATGTCAAAGGGGGAGGAAAAGCAAGTAACAGAAGATAGGGTCTTCTAAAAGAAGCCAGTTAGAGGAAGACTTGGAGGAAGCATTGGATTATTGGTGAAGGTGTTGCC